>CM065592.1:433803713-434408021 GCA_033119425.1 Bufotes viridis
TTGCCTTTTTGCCCCCCCCCCCCTGTTGTCCGTCCGAGGGGGGGGGGGGTTGTAGTATTTGGGTGACCTGTGCCAGCCCCAGGCCACCAGACCACTACTGTGCTGCCGGCTGCTCCCTCCCCTTCCCTCCATGTGATCAGTGAGCCAGCCCCCACAGTTTATATGTGCCTCCCCCTTCCTCCTTCTTCCTCTTGGATGACTAGCGGCTGTTCCTCACAAACCTGGTCCAAGATGTCCGCAGTTGACCCGCTGATGTTGGCTGTCTTGGCACGCATTCAGTTGGAGGGGGTGGCTGGCTGCGTTTGCTGCTGAACATGCCTGCCATCCCTTCTCCTCCAGCTCCCTCCTCCCACCCCACAGGGCCCTCCAGTTCTTCCTTCAGTCGAGGGGCCCGCGGTCCTCTCCTCTCATTTAGAGAACGACGAACGACGCCCTCGAGTCAATAAAACTTTGAACAATTGGCTCCAATCCTTTTCTGTCTATGGATGCATTATGGGTCAGCGGCATCCTGAACGTTGCTTGCTGCAGATATGACGAGGAATTCGTCGCCTCCTGGCCCTCCAGCCTTATATTGGATGGGGGGGTCAAGGCCACTGATATGTGGCCGTGGTTGATAGTGTCACAAGACCCCCCTTTCCCAGTGCAGCCACTGGTTCCAGTGTCTTGTCCTCCCAAGGACCAGTGGCCATGCGACACCCGGGGGCATGTTGGCTATTCAACGAAGGACATTGCAGATCCGCTGGACTTTGTAAGTATAAACACAAGTCTTCTACTTGCGGAGGCCCACACGCTGCCGCTAGGTGCCCGCGTCCCCAAGTCAAAACACCCAAGCCCCTGTCCCACGGTGACCATAAGGACGCCGGTGACCGTAGCCGGGATGGCGCCTTGGTTAGATCTGTACCCCAATAAACATGCTTCTGTCTAACTGCTTTTTGGTTTTACATTCGGTTTTTTCATTCCTTTTCTCCTTAGCAGAGATCCCTTTTTTGCTGACAACCTAAAGTCGGCCAAAGATCACCCCACGGTGCTCCGGGATAAGGTGTTCAAAGAAGTTTCTTTGGGTAGGATGGAGGGCCCCTTTGTTTCCCTGCCATTCCATAACCTACGGCTTTCCCCCCTGGGTGTAGTCCCCAAGAAGGAACTGGGTGAGTTCCGTCTTATACACCACCTTTCCCCCCCCCAAAGGGCACTTCAGTTAATGATGCTATCCCTCCGGAAGACGCCTCGGTCTCCTATGTTTCTTTTGACAGGGCGGTTGCCCTGGTCAGGGATGCGGGCCGCGGTGCCCTTCTGGCAAAATCCGATATCGAATCGGCTTTCCGCCTCCTCCCGGTTCAGCCGGATTGTTACTATCTGTTGGGATGTTGTGTGGACGGTCTGTATTATTATGATCCTTGCCTTCCCATGGTTTGTTCTATATCTTATCATTATTTTGAAATGTTCTGTTCCTTTCTTGAGTGGGTTGTGCGTTACGAAACTGGTTCCCGTTCCATTATCCATTATTATTGTTTCGGGGTCCCAATAGCACCCGAAAAAACTGAAGGCCCGGTTACATGCTTAACGTTCTTGGGCATCGAGATCGATTCCGTTGAAGTGGTTTTCCGCCTGCCCACTGACAAACTTGACAGATTGCTACATTTGATTCAAGGTTTTTTATCAATTCGTAAAGCCACTCTCCTCCAGGCTCAATCCCTCCTTGGGCTGTTGGTTTTCGCTTGCAGGGTCATGCCCATGGCCAGAGTCTATTCCCGTTCCTTTCCCTCACCACCCTTCCCCCCCCCCCCGTCACCATATTCGCATTGCTATCTCCTTAAAAGCAGATTTACGGGTATGGCAGGTTTTCCTTTCCTCCTACAATGGCCATACTTGTTTCATGGCGAGCGAATGAGCTTCAGAGCTTTCCATGTTTACAGATGCCTTGGGCTCCTGCGGTTTTGGATCCATTTTCGGCTCTGACTGGTGTGCTTCACCCTGGCCTGAGTCTTGGCCCTCTTTGGGTTTTTGCAAAAATCTAATGTTATTGGAACTCTTTCCAATTATCGTAGCCATTGAGCTTTAGGGCCCCCAGGTTGGCTAACCATCATGTTTGCTTTTGGACAGATAACTTGAGCGTTGTTTATTGTATTAATGGTTTGTCGTCTTCTTTGCCTGTGCTCAGCCTCTTGCGCCATTTAGTGTTGCGCTGTCTGAAGCATGACATGCTCTTCAGGGCTCGCCATGTCCCTGGCACGTCTAACCTTACTGCTGATGCTCCAGATGGCGTGATATATCTGCAACACCTCTGGTGGCTGGTGGAGAATAGCTGATGTCCCTAATCTCCTCTTTGGCGACTCCAGTGACTTGGAGAGCTCATGGTAAGGCATGGAACGGATTTCTTTCCCTGGGTGGGAACCAAGACCTGAGTAGAGATGATGTCCAATTGCAGGTTACCGTTGAATTTTTCATTGCGCTTGCGTTCGCTCGGTTTTTCCACTTATGTAGCCCAGCGCCGGCTGTCAGGGGTTTCCTTCCACTCACGTATTCTTGGTTGGCCCGACGTTACTAAAGCCTTTTTAATTACCCAGGCCCTTCGAGGTTGGCGCAAGGAATATGTCCACACTGAATGCCGGCGGCCAGTCTCTTACCAGCTGCTCTGTAGGTTAGTTTCCGCTTGCCCGGCAGTTTCCCTTTTGAGGCTGCCCTGTTATCTACCTGCTTCAGCCTTTTCTTTTTTGGCACCCTCTGGGTTGGCGAATTGTTGCCTCCTTCCCGCAACAAGCCAGGCGGTCTCCTTCCTACTGATATAGTACTGGTCAATAGTTCGGTTCCAAATTCATCGCTCCAAAACCGACATTTTTGGCAGGGGTACATGGATTCCCCTGCACCAGGTACTGGGCCCAGCGTGCCCGGTACGCTTAGTCACTGAATACCAAAAGGTGCGCCCAGGCGGTTGTAGTATTTTGGTCACCAGGATCTCTCCCCCTTATCAAGTTTGGGCTACGAACCTCGTTTGTTTGGTATGCATTCATTTCGAATCGGCGCTGCCACAGAGGCTGCTAGGACTGGCTTTCCGGAGGACGAGGTTATGCGGATTGGCAGATAGCAATCTTCTTGTTTCGCGACTTATTTACTCCCTGACAAAAATTTTATTCCACCTGCATCACTTGACTTCCAACGACCTCCCATTTATGTTTTTTATAGGTGCTCTTCATCAGTCAGTCTGGATCGTCGGCCATTCTTATGTTTTTTGGGTGGGCCAGAGAGCAGACTGTAGACTGGTTGGTCGCACTTTAGGTTTTCGTGAGGTGGATGTGTTCTGACGTGGTATCCGTGGGCTCCGTTGGTCCCAAGTTCTCCCTGAGGTGGTTGACATTAGCCGGTCCTCTGTCGGGCCTGTTATTCTGGTCATCCATTCTGGGGGGAATGATCTCTGCACCTTAAGGCTGGCAGAGCTCATGACGCTTATGCAGGCAGATATGGAGCGTTTTGCTTCCTTTTTCCCTGAAATGGTCCTGGTCTTGTCGGAGATCGTTACCCGCGTTGTCTGGCATGGCGCTAGAGATTCTGAGGACATGGAAAAATGCCGCAGGACGGTAAATGCCCAGATTTTACATTTTATTCGGTCCCTGTCAGGTATAGTGGTGCGCCACCATCAATTGGAGTGGGATAACAGGGCTTCGATGCGTCCGGACGGTGTCCATTTATCCGACATCGGCCTTGACATTTTCCTATCCGGTTTACAGGATGGGGTTGAGCAAACTATGTTCATGTTGGGTGGTGGTGAGATGTCTCGGTACGTCCGTGACAGTACCCCTACTTCTACGGGTAACCGCCGGGCACCCAGGACCGACCTTATCCGGATGAGAACTGTGAAAAGCGAACAGCAAACAACTGGCATTCATGTTAGATGCCGATACCCACATCCCCTCCTCAGGTCCATAAGCCTTCCAGTGAACATGATACTGAAGAGATCTACGGAGAGCTTGAGAGTAGAGATGAGCGAACTTTAAAAAAAAATCCGGTGTTCGGCGTTCGGGTTGTGGTAAGTCGCGCATCCCGTTATGCATTCCACTATAGCGGCATATGGAATCCATAAGGGGCGGCTTCCACCAACCCGAACTGTTGAACAGCCGAAGGACCTGGGGTGACGTCACCGTCATGTGATCAGTGCAGGGGGCGTGGCTCAGCACGGGATCAAATCCAGCCCCCTGCACTGATCACATGACAGTGACGTCACCCCAGGTCCTTCGGCTGTTCAACAGTTCGGGTTGGTGGCAGCCGCCCCTTATGGATTCCATATGCCGCTATAGTGGAATCCATAACGGGATGCGCGACTTACCACAACCCGAACGCCTGACTTTTTTTAAAGTTCGCTCATCTCTACTCGAGAGTCAATTATCTTGGCAATCAGAAATTCCAAACTACCGTCCACCATTACAGGAGCGGATGGCAAGAAAGACGGCTCCAAATGTTTAACATATCTCTTCAACAAAGATTTATGAAACACGTTATGAATTTTCAGGGCCTGAGGAAGTTCAAGATGAAAAGCTACAGGATTAATAATGGCAGTGATCTAATATGGACCAATATACCTTGGACCCAACTTCCAGGAAGGAACCTTTAACTTAATATTTCTTGTGGACAGCCTTACCAAATTACCCGCTCTTAGGTCCAGACACTTCATACGTTTCCTGTCAGCCCCACGTTTATACTTGTTGCCCATATTCATCAAGTTATTTTAAATTTTCCACCATATAGATGATAATGATGAAGAAAAATGTTCCTCCTCAGGGATACCAGAAGTGTCTGAACCAGAAAATGTGTCAAACTGCGGGTGAAACCGATATGCCCCAGAAAACGGCGACTTACCAGTGGACTCCTGTCTACGATTATTAATGGCAAAATCTGCCAAAGATAAAATCCAGGATCACTCCTCCTGGTTCTCAGAGACAAAACATCTTAAGTAAGTCTCCAGACTCTGATTAGTGCACTCCGTCTGTCCATTCGTCTGAGGATGAAAAGCAGAAGAAAAAGACAGTTGTACCCCCAGCCAAGTACAGAACGCCTTTCATAATCTGGACACAAACTGAGTCCCACAATCCAAAACCACGTCAGAGGGAATGCCATGGAGTTTCACAATGTTATCAACAAACACTTGAGCAAGAGTTTTTTTGCATTAGGTAGACCCGGCAACGCTATAAAGTGCCCATTTTACTAAAACTATCAACCACCACCAAAATAACTGTCTTTCCTGATGAATAAGGCAGATTAGTGATAAAATCCATTGGTCTGGACGGGATGGGCAACGGAAGTAGGGATCCGGAAGGCCGAGTATACCTTAGCTCGTGCACAGATACTAACGGCCGAAACATTCCTCAACACACGGAACCCCAGCTACCAGATGAGGTTGGCAGTGGATTTACTCCCAGGGTGTCCCGTAAGAACCGTAGAGTAATGTTCCTTAAACACCCTATAACGCCATTCTGATGGAACAAACAATTTCCCAGACGGGCAAGAATCCGGTACATCTCCCTGGGCCTCTAACACCTTCACCTCTAGGTCAGGGTATTGAGCGCATATCACCACCCCTTCCGACAGAATAGGACTCGGATTTTCAAAATCACCACCTCCAGGAAAACTACGTGACCAGGCATCTGCCTTGACGTTCTTAACCCCAGGACAATAGGTGACAATGAAATTGAATCTGGTAAAAAACAAAGACCATCTGGCCTGCCTCGGGTTCAGTTGTTTAGCCGACTCCAGGTAAGCCAGGTTCTTTTGATCTGTGAACACCGTGATCAGATGAATCGCCCCTTCCAACCTTCGAAAGCCAATTTAATAGCCAGTAACTCTCTGTTACCCACATCGTAATTTCTCTCTGCAGAAGAGAGTTTTTTTAGAGAAAAATGCACATGGATGCAATTTACCAGGTGATAAAACTGCTCCTACTTCCACCTCGGACGCGTCCACTTCCACAATGAAAGGTTGTGATACATCCGGCTGCACCAATATAGGGGCAGAAGAGTAGCACTCCTTAACTGCAGAAAAGGTTCGTAACTCCGCATCAGACCACACCAAAACATCTGTCCCTTTCTTAGTCATGTCAGTTAAAGGGGTTCTCCGGGAATTAAGAAAATGAAAATATGTAAATATTACTTTATTATAAATATATTCCCAAATACCTTTCATTAGTTATAATGGCACGTTTTGTCTTGGGAGCAATGATTAGGAGAAACAAAATGGCCGCCTTCATGTTAGTACACACTCAACCTGTCCTTGCAGGACAAGTTACTTCACAACACAGAAAAAGAGCTGCCTCATTCTCCTCTCTGCTCTGACTGCTCTGATTATGATCCTGACTACAGTTTAATATGATATTTAGCTGAATCTTTGTGGGAATGGAGTTCGTCAGGAGACATGAAGTACAGAGAGGACAGACAGGACAGACTGTGGCAATGGAAACTGCATACAACTGCTGCTGCTTATTACCACATCTGCTCATGAACTCCGTTCCTACAGAGATTCAGCTAAAGATCTTATTATCTGTATTCGGGATCATAATCCCTGACAAGTAGGAGAGGAGGATGAGGCCGCTCTTTTGCTCAGTGCTGTGAAGTAACTTGTCCTACTGTGTGATTAGGACAGGCTTTGTGTGGACCAATAGGACAGTGGCCATTTTGTTTCTCCTAGACATTGCTCCCTAGACAAAACAAGCCATTATAACTAATGAAGGGTATTTGGGAATATATTTAAAATGAAGTAATATTTAAGTATTTTCATTTTCTTAATTCCCCGAGAACCCCTTTAAGGGTTTTACCTCTGTCGAATAGTTTTGAATACATTTTTGGTAATAATTGGTGAACCCCAAAAACCTCATAAGAGCCTTCAGATTTTCGGGTTGATCCCAGTCCAATACAGCACAGACTTTCTCCGCATCCATTCGAAAACCCGAAGACGACAACAGGTATCCCAAAATATGCACCTCGTGTACAGCAAAAACACACTTCTCTAATTTTGCGTACAATTTATTATCCCTTAGGATCTGTAACACCTGTCTAAGGGGATCCTGTTTTATCTCCACATCTGGAGAATAAATTAGTATGTCATCCAAATACACGACTCCATTCCTCCCCACCAGGTGATAAAAAATGTTATTCACAAAATGCTGGAAAACCGCAAGAGCATTGGTCAACCCAAAAGGCATGACCAGGTTCTCAAAGTGACCCTCAGGAGTATTGAAGGCCGTCTTCCATTCATCCCCTTCCTTGATCCTGACCAGATTATATGTCCCTCTTAAGTCCAATTTAGAGAACACCTTGGCATCAACAATCTGGTTAAACAAATCGGGAATCAAAGAAAGGGGGTAAGGATCATGGACAGTAATCCTATTATGTTCATGGAAATCCAGACATGGCTGAAGACCTCCATCTTTTTTTTTAACACTGGATTTTTGGAAGGTGTTATGTGTCCTTTAGCCAAACTCTCAGTAATACATTCTCACATGGCCAGGCTTTCAGGTCCAGAAATATTATACAACCTAGATTTGGGAAATTTAGCTCCAGGAATAAGATTGATAGGACAATCATATTCCCGATGCGGAGGTAGAACCTGGCATCCACTCAGAAACTACGTCGGCAAAATCACATATAAATGAAGCCAATGTCTTAGTAGTTAAAACAGAAAAAGATGTATTCAGACAATTGTCAACGCAATAATCACCCCAATCCAGAATCTGTCTAGCTTGCCGATTGATGGTTGGATTGTGCTTGCTTAACCACAGCAAACTCAGAACCACTGGAGCAGGGAGACCCTCCAACACAGAGCACGAGATGAATTCCTGGTGAAAGTCACCCACTCTTAATCGGATGTCATGCACCATCTGAGATAAACACTTCTGAGTTAGAGGTGCAGAATCAATAGCAATAATGGAAATATTTGTCTCTAATGCACTCAGTGAAAACCTGTTCATACGGATGAACTGAGCATCAATGAGGTTAGCCCTGACCCCCCCTTTTTTTTTTATACTGAATGTATGGACATACTCCGTCAAAACACCCCTCCTGTCTGCAGAAAAAACACACTCCCTTCCTACGACCAGTACACTTAGGGTCCATTCACACGTCCGTTGTTTAGTTCCGCATCTGATCCCGATTTTTCGGAATAGTTGCGGACAGAATTCGGACCCATTGATTTTCAATGGGTCTATAAAATATGCGGACAGCACAAAGTGTGCTGTCCGCATAATTTTCTCAGTACATAGTGTCCGTCAAAAAATAAAACATGTCCTATTCTAATCCGAAAATTGCGGATAAAACTTCATTGGAATAGGAAAATGTATTCTTCTATCCGTTTTTTTTTGCGGATCCGCAAAAAACGGATGACAAACGGAAAGAATTCTTGGAAAATAGGATCCGCAAAAAACGGACGTGTGAATGGACCCTTAAAAGCAGATCCAGGAGTAGCTCCCCCTAACTGCATGGGTTCGTCCCCAGACCTAAACTCAGGAGTATATTCACCCAAAGTGTCAGAGGAAGATGATACGTTATGTGATAGTACGTCCTGAGAGTAGGGGCCCCTAGATCTCTCTCTCAGGCATCTATCAATGCGTACTGCAAGAGACACAGCGGCTTCCAGAGACTCAGGAGTTTCATGAAAGGCCAAAGCGTCCTTTAGCCTCCCTGATAACCCCTGACAAAACCGACTACAAAGAGACGGATCGTTCCCCTCAGTGTCCGTAGCCCACCTCCTAAACTCAGAGCAATAGATCTCAGCAGAACGATCTCCCTGATGAAGGCAACGCAGCTTGGTTTCAGCCAGGAAGGTCCGATCTGGGTCGTCATAAATAAGACCCAAAGCTTCGAAAAATTCATCCACCGACTGGAGAGACTGCGATCTGGTCGGCAGTGAAAAAGACAAAGACTTCGCATCCCCCTTAAGCAATGAAATAACCACACCGACTTGCTGTTTCACATCCCCAGTTGAGTGTGGACGTAGCCTAAAATACAGTTTGCACGCCTCCCTAAATAAAACGAAATTATCACGTCCAGCAGGGAATCTGCAACTTTAGGCTCCAGATAGCCCTGGTCTCCACCACCACCAGGACCAACAGCTTGTGGTCTCTGAATCTGTGAGACGGTCGTGCGGAGATCGGCTACTTCCAAACACAGCCCTTGCAACTGTCCTGCCAGTGAAGCAATTGGATCCATGGCTGCACTCACACAAACAAGAAAAAAATGACGGTTTTGGCGGTTTATAGTATCACTCTCTATTGTGGGAGGGAAACACCCACACCGAACATAAGAGGGAAAGGGGAAAGAAAATATTGCCTGTAAACTAGGAAAGGAAGATGGACTCCTCCTACTAAAAACCATAACCAAAGCCCTGACTGACTGCCAGTATGAACAGACCCCGAAGATAGGTGAGTTCATACACAGGAATACCTAAAGTCCTATCTAACCCTAAAGGACCCAGGTACTAATAACAGGAATGATACAACCTCTTCCTCCAAAAGGAAGGATAAACAGGAGTCTTTCTAAGGCCTAATACTAAACAACAAAATGCAACACACAGAAAAGTCAAAATAAAATACAAAAGGGAAAGGTAACACTTAACTTTCAAGAAGCTATGGCAGCACCAGGAACTCAGCCGAGATCCAAACACCTGCTATCCACAGGCACAGAAGCTATAAACCGCACAGCATTGTGGGAGAAATAACTATAAATCGGGAAAGTTAAATGACCACAATAGCAACACCTGGAAGTTAATGGTGTGGCCAGTACCAGAAACACCACAGACGCCTATTGATCCACACTCTCGGTACGTCCGTGACAGTAGACCATCACTTAGAAAAGACTGGACACCACCTGGGGTAGTCTGGGTTAAAAAATGAAGGTGGTATTTAGAGAAACCCCTCCATTCCAGCACCACCACCAATCTGGTCCTATTCTGGTTTGCTCTTAGCTCCAGTGATAACATCCTGTATACTGCATACGACCGCTGCAGCCAGTCACTGACTGCAACAGTGTATGAGTAACTGCTGCAGTCAACAACCAAAGCAGGGAGGATAGGCAGTGCGGCACTGCAGCAGAGTTCATTCTTTACAACCTCTTTAAAGTGCAGCTCCAGGGCCACAGTGTAAAATCTGATAAGTCTGAAGAGGACAAAGGGGTCTAAAAAGGACATGGGAGTCTGGGGAGATCAAAGGGGTCTGAAAGGGAACAGAGGAATATGGAGAGGGACACAGGGGTCAGGAGGAGAACAGAGGACTCTGAAGAGGACAAAGGAGTCTAGAGGAGACAGAGGAATCTGGAGAGCGACACAGGGGTCTGGAGGAGGACAGAGGAATCTGGAGAGGGACACAGGGGTCAGGAGGAGGACAGAGGACTCTGAAGAGGACAAATGAGTCTAGAGGAGACAGATGCTGAGGGGACAGAGTAGGCTGGAGGGGACAGAGGAGGCTGGAGGGGACAGAGGAGTCTGGAGGGGACAGAGGAGTCTGGAGAGGAACAGAGAGGTCTGGAGAGGAACAGAGGAGTCTGAAGAGGACAAATGAGTCTAGAGGAGACAGATGCTGAGGGGACAGAGGAGGCTGGAGGGGACAGAGGAGTCTGGAGAGGGACAGAGGGGTCTGGAGGGGGATAGAGTAATCTGGAGGAGGAAGAGGAGTCTGAAAGAAGACAGAGCGGTCTGGAGAGGACCATAGGAGTTTGGAAGGGACAAAGAAGTTTGTAGGGGACAAAGGGGCCTGGAGAGGGACATAGGACTCTATAGGACAACAAATGAGTCTGGAGGAGACAGAGGATTCTGGAAGAGACACAGTACTTTAAAAAGGACAGAAGGAGTCTGGAGAGGATAGAGGATTCTGGAGGACACAGGGGTTTCTGGAGGGGACAGAGGAGTCTGGAGTGGACACGTGCAATTACTGAGCTGAGTGTGCATGTGTATTGGGGGCGTATGAGAAATAACAGTTTGGTGACAGCTATCTGAAGTGGATGACCGCTCTTAGATAAGATGAGGAGTCAGAAAGGGAGGAGGAGACACAAGAGTCAATCACAGAATTGCCAATAACAAGAAGTAATGAAATCTGCCCTCTGGTGTGATAAGCGCCTATCTCTCTCTCACATCTACAAGTCGCCTCTCTGTCCCTTTGATATTAGGAATGTTTCCATTGAGCGCTCTCTCTGTGGACGATATCTATCACACTTCACAATCTCTTCCCTTCATTTGGGATCCATCCTCCGAGAAGGAATGAAAACAAGCTGTAACCGAGCCGAGATCCATCATCCCGCTGGCCCCATGTCTCTTCCTCTTATCCAGTTTCCTTGGTCTTAATCTTCCCCAAATATTGTGAGATAGAAAAGTCAAGGAACAGGGAGTACAGAGCGAGACGCCTGACCGGTCACCAGCTGGTTATTAGTACCAGTAATAAACTTGTCGAGTGCCTCATGTGCAACAAAATCATGATAAACGTGGCCGTGATCTCCACGAGATATTGACGATATATCCACTTTCAGATGCTAAATGTGACACACCTCATTTCCCGCCCCATCGGTGGCTCAGTGGTTAGCACTGGTGCCTTGCAGTGCTGGGGTCCGATTCGGACCAAGGACAACATCTGCATGGAGTTTGCATGTTCTCCTTGTGCTTGCATGGGTTTCCTCCAGGTTCTCTGGTTTCCTCCTACTCCATACTGATAGGGACCTTAGATTGTAAGCTCCTGGGACAGCCTGATGCTACTGTATGTAAAGTGCTGTGGAATACGTCAGCGCTATATAAGTGCATAAAATAATAGTTATTATGTTGTCATTCTTCACTCTCTCATATTCATATACATTTCAAGGAGAAGACAAGAGCTGCCATCAGCGGCCACATCACCATAGCGTGTTTACCACCGTCTTAGTCAACAGAATTGGCTATTGACCCAACACGCTTAGAACCAGCATTCTCCAGGCCCACAGAGGCGTTGGGTGGCTTTTTCACAATCAGTCAGGTATTTGGTGGTGCAGACAGGGCAGACATCTTTCATCAAACCTTCATCAAACAGCAATGATGAGGCCCAACCCTGCACCATCCGAAGCTGTACAAATCATTCAAACATTTCAGTAACTGAGAAGTGTGAGCTTCGCCGGTCATACAGTAATGGGTGGGGGGCCTCTTAAGGTCAGGGTCATGGGGGGAGTTTCTGGAGCAGAACATGATCCATTAGGTGAATTGTTATGGACTGCTCTTTTGTTGACATCCGTACATTGAGTTCTTTGGGTTGGTAGATCTGTGGCTCTGCTCAAGAACCAGTGAGGCTGATCTGCTCATCTCGAGTTATGGGTTTGAGCCCACTATATGGCGGTACTGCACTCTGAGTGCCTCTCATAGTCCAGAAGGTACTTGTAGGATACTTGGATTCTCCTGCTAAGAGAGATTTACGTGGTCTAAAACTCCATTGGGACGGAGATTACCGGGGATGCTTGACCGCGACACTGCGCAATATTTACGAGCGCGTTCTGTATCAGTGGAAAGGAATTGATAATAAAGTCTCTTTCTGCCAGATCTCAGTTCTTGGATCCAACCTTCTCGCCTTCGTTTGCCCGTTCTCATGAGAAGTTTGTTGTGAGTTCCCATGGCCGTGCCCATATAACATGATAAAACCAGTGTCTGAAAGATGAGATTGTAATAAATTTTATGGAGGCAACGGGAAGAGTTATTTGGAGATGCATTTACACCCTGACAGGGGCGTAGCTAACGCCTCATGGGCCCTGGTGCAAAAGTTTAGCTGGGGCCCCCCTTCCCTCAGTTGCTTTGTGTATCTTCTTATGCGGCACAAGGGTCTTTGGGCCCCCTCAGGCTCCTGGGCCCGGTAGAGACTGCTACCTCTGCACCCCCTATAGCTACGCCCATGCACCCTGACGCTCATGGCTCTTGATGGTCGGAGAGTTCAGTACTGATGATGCAGCTGGAAAAGCAGGACGGTCTATAAATATGATCCAGATGCCTTTATTATATTATACTGCTCCATCCTGACGCCATTTTAACTATTAAAGGCTCTTCCTGCTCTAGATCTTTTCAGTTGTGAAATGTTACAGCATTATATTATCTGAGATGCCCCCACCGGGTACCAATAATGGTGCAATAGAATGAGGGGGCATAAATAGGGCAACGTGTATCAAGTGTATTATTATTATGTATATTTCCATTTGTGGTAAGGTGCAGGGTGCCGTCGTAGATGGCAGGTACGTGTCACCGAGGTTTATAGCCTCGGTGAGGTAAGAGCCGTTTTGTTGATGTCAGTAGCATTTAGTGCTACTGACACAGTTGCTAAATAGCATGGCTGCAAAGCCGATCCGGGCCGGCTCTTACCGGGAGCAGCTAAAGTGTAGGGTGGGTGGCTGCTCCCCACGACCCAGTCCTGGTTTTGGGGCTGGGTTTAAAACTCAGCCAGCACCAGCAGCTGGGCGGTGATTGTCCTGGAGCTGCAGATGGTGCTGTGGAGCTCTCTAACCTGGAGGAAGGAGCTCAGCAAGGAGGAGTGCAGACGGCCTGGAAGCCTGAGGTAGATTATCTTGCGGCTGGGCCGACAGCCAGGTGCGAACCCGCACCTAAAACCTCCCAGGTGATTAGAACCTGTGTTTGGACATTTTGTTTTACCTCACGTTTTCTGATGTGTGTGTGATTTAACACCAAGTGACTGTTCGCTGTTTATTTTTGATGCAAGTGTGAATAAAACACTGTTTGCTGCACCTTCTGGACTCCCTTTTGCCTCTGTACTGCACCCGCACCGCTGTCTACCAGAGCGACTCCCCACATTTGGTGGAGGATGCGGGCATGCGCAGTGAGGCTGGCGTGAACGCCGAAGTTTTTTTTTGCTAAGCACGAGTGCATGGAATATATTAAGCCAGCAAAGTTGCAAGCAGGAATTTCTGGCAACATGGAGGCTGCTGTGAAGGCTCTCATAGAGGCTAACGTGCAGCAGCGGGAGACCAACCAACTACTGCTACAACATGTGATGGCGTTACAGGCGGCAGGAGCGTCCCACCACGTCCATGATGCCCGGAAAGCGGTCCGTGCGGCGATCCCAAAGATGACCCCCTCGGACGACGTTGAGACGTATCTGGCGGTCTTTGAGAAGGTGGCCGTGAGGGAGAAGTTACCCCGTGACCAGTGGGCCGAGGTGGTCGCTCCGTTCCTGGCGTCCGGACCCCAGCAGGTTTTTTTTGACCTAGCAGATGACCAGGCTGCTGATTACCCCACGGTGAAGGGGGAGATCCTGGCCAGACTGGGGGTAAACGTGTTGGTCCGGGCTCAGCGGGTCCACCAGTGGGACTTTAAAGCGGCTGAACCCGCCCGGCCGCAGTACTATGAGTTGCTGCACAGGTTGCAAAAGTGGCTGCAGCCTGATGTTCTAAGTCCGACTGCTATGCTGGACCGCCTGCTGGCCGACATGTTCTGGAGGGCCCTGCCTTACCCCCTTCAGCACTGGATCGGCCAGGTATCCCCCACTAATGCCCTTGAAATGGTTGATCTGGTGGAGCGCTATGAGGCCACAAAAAACTTGCAAGGGGGTGTTGGTGGGAGGGGGCCGGTCAAACCCCGGAGGTCTCCCATCCAGTCCAGACGTCTGATACCAGAGAGACCTGTTCGGGGTGTACCCCCTGTAGACCCGGCTCCGATTGTCTGCTGGCGGTGTCAGGAGCCTGGCCACGTAAGGGCCGACTGTCCACATCGGGGAGAACCCATGGAGACTAATTATGGGTACCGGGCTTCCATGTATGCCCGGAGACTGTGTGCAACCGGCACCCCCGAGACAATAGACAATCGTCACCTGTGCCAGGTGCAAGTGGGTGATAACCTGGCAGTGGCGCTGTTGGACTCAGGGAGCCTAGTAACCCTGGTAAGTGCTGCCCTGGTACAGCCCACCCAGTATACGGGCCGGAAAGTTGGTGTGGTGTGCATACACGGAGACTTAAAGGACTATCCCACTGCTGTAATGTCTCTGTCCACGGCGGCCGGCACCTGGACTTGTGAAGTGGCGATCTCCGCCAAGCTACCGTATGAACTAATAATTGGGAGAGACTTCCCTGGTTTTCCGTCACTATGGCCTGAGATGAAAGTGACTAATAGCCCTGAGACAGGGGCAACCCTAGCAGAGTGGCCTGGTTCCAGTGGGGGGCCAGAGCCCTGGCAGCCCGAGTCCGAAGGGCCTGCGGTAGGGGTGACCACCACTGCTGTGATAGAGGGGGAGACACCCCCACTGAGTGTAATGGTGGGAGACATGGAGGACTTGCCACCAGGACCTGAGTTGGCAGACCTCCACGTCTCCGGAGACAGTTTTGGGACCGCCCAACACCGGGACCAAACCCTAACCAGGGCCTGGGAGAATGTGCTGGAAATTGATGGTAAACCCCAGAAACCAGGGGCTGAGATAATATTTCCCCGCTTTGTTGTTCACCAAGAAATGTTATATCGGGTGAACCAAATCCGGGGTGAACCTGTTGAACAGTTGGTGGTGCCCACAGCGTATCGCAAGCTGGTCATGGAGCTTGCCCACCAACATGTTCTTGGGGGACACCTGGGGTGGCAGAAAACCCAGGACCGCATACTGCAGCGGTTTTATTGGCCCAGTGTGTTCAAGGAAGTAGAAAATTATTGTAAGTCCTGTCCGACCTGTCAGATAACTAGCCCCCAGCCTCATTTCCGTAGTCCTCTGGTACCGCTTCCAATTATTGAAGTACCGTTTGAGCGAGTCGCTATGGATTTAATTGGGCCTGTACCAAAGTCTGCCAGGGGCCACCAACACATTCTGGTAGTTCTCGACTATGCCACTCGGTATCCGGAGGCGGTGCCTCTGCGACATACCTCAGCAAAGCTCATTGCCAAAGAGTTAATGGAAATGTTTTCCCGTGTGGGCCTGCCAAAAGAGGTTCTGACAGACCAAGGGACCCCTTTTATGTCCAAAGTTATGAGAGAACTGTGTAAATTGTTGCGTATAAAGCAGTTACGGACGTCCGTTTACCATCCGCAAACAGACGGTCTTGTTGAGAGGTTTAACCAAACTCTAAAAAATATGTTAAAAAGGGTGGTGTCTAGAGATGGGAAGGACTGGGACCTGCTTCTGCCCTATCTCATGTTCGCAGTGCGAGAGGTGCCCCAAGCCTCTACTGGGTTCTCGCCCTTCGAACTACTTTATGGCAGACACCCTCGGGGCCTGTTGGATATCGCCAAGGAAGCGTGGGAACAACAGCCTGTCCCCCACAAAAGTGTCATTGAGTATGTCACCCAGATGCAGGAACGGATGGAAAGGGTGTTGCCGCTGGTCCGGGAGCATATGGAGGCAGCGCAACAAGCCCAGAGTAGGGTGTATAATCGTCAGGCTCGGGTACGGGGCTTCAATCCGGGAGATCGGGTTTTGGTTCTGGTGCCCACCCTGGACAGCAAATTCCTAGCTAGGTGGCAGGGCCCCTATGAGGTAATCGAGAAGGTAGGGGAAGTAAATTACAAAGTACACCAGCCAGGGCGGCGCAAGCCGGAGCAGGTGTACCACGTGAATTTACTAAAGCCGTGGAAAGATAGGGACGCGGCCGACGACCACAGCCCCCGGCCAGGGCTTCTAGGTGAAAAGGGTCCAGCCCCACAGTTCGAGACCTGTGAAGCCGCAACCACGGTAAAAATTGCAGACAGCCTGTCTTCTAAACAAGTTCAGGAAGTCAGGGAGTTCCTCAGTCGGAACACGGATGTGTTCTCGGACCTCCCTGGCCGCACGTCTCTCATCCGACATGACATCGTCACTGAGCCTCAGGCCAAGATCCGGTTAAAACCATACCGGGTACCCGAGGCTCGGCGACGGGCCATCGCGGAGGAAGTGCAGTTAATGTTGAAGCTCGATGTCATTGAGGAGTCGAAAAGTGAGTGGGCCAGTCCCATAGTCCTGATACCCAAGCCGGATGGGACGTTGCGGTTCTGCAACGATTTTCGCAAGTTAAATGAAGTGTCCAAGTTCGATGCGTATCCCATGCCCCGGGTAGATGAGCTTGTTGAGAATTTAGGACAAGCCCGTTATTTTTCTGTGCTAGACCTCACTAAAGGATACTGGCAGGTACCCTTAACGGAGTCGGCCAAGGAAAAAAACGCTTTTGTTACCCCGCAGGGCCTGTATCATTACAAGGTGTTACCCTTTGGCCTGCATGGCGCCCCCGCCACCTTCCAAAGGTTAATGGACATAGTACTGCGACCACATCGTCGGTACGCCTCGGCCTACTTAGATGATGTGATCGTCCACAGCACCGACTGGGAAAGCCATTTGCCCAAAGTGCAGGCGGTAGTGGATGCCCTGAGGAAAGCCGGACTGACCGCTAACCCAAAGAAGTGTGCGATTGGGTTGGAAGAGACCAAATATCTGGGATATGTCATTGGGCGGGGAGTCATCAAACCTTAAGTAAATAAGGTAGAGGCAATACGGAGTTGGCCCCGACCGGTCAACACCAGACAGATAAAGTCGTTCCTGGGACTTGTTGGGTATTACATGAGGTTTGTGCCCCACTTTGCTACTATCGCTTCGCCATTGACAGAGTTGTTAAAGGGGTGTAAGACAGGGATGGTCCGTTGGAACGAGCAGGCAGAAAAGGCTTTCTCCGCCTTGAAATCGGCCCTGTGTGGGTCCCCGGTTTTGGTGACACCCGATTTCAGGAAGGAGTTCGTTGTCCAGACCGACGCCTCTGAGGTTGGCCTTGGTGCGGTACTGTCGCAGGAAGTCAACGGGGAGGAACACCCCGTTGTCTTCCTCAGCCGCAAACTCACCCCAGCCGAGGCCAGGTACAGCATAGTCGAGAGACACGGTTTTTAAAGAACAAAGTGAAGTGATAAAAAAACGTTTTTTGGAAAAAGGATATAGTGATGAACAACTAACAAAATGTATTATAGATATAGAAACTCAAGGACAAAAAATTCCATAAAAAAATCAGAGAAAAACACCTGACTTTCGTTTCTCCTTTATAACCCAGTTCACACAAGGTTCCGGGCAGTTAAAAAACGCAATCAAAAAGAACTGGTCCATCTTGAAGAATGACCCAGTACTTGGATCTGTGATGCCAGAACAACCAGATGTTATCTACAGAAGAGCAATAAACTAGTCCAGAGCGCAATACCGTTAGAAAAGATCAGCAAAAAGAAAAATTGTTTTAATTGGTGTGGGTTTTGTAGTGCATGTAAGAATCGGAGGAATAATGAGAAGGCACAAAAACAAATAAAAATTTTCAGTAATACAAAAAAGATTGAATTGGAGGTGGTAGGGGAGATGTCCTGTAACAGAAAAGGAGTCGTATACGTACTGGAGTGCCCATGCGACCTCCAGTATGTAGGACGTACCATTAGACCCCTAAAAATCAGAATCCAAGAACACATAAGAAACATTAGCAAAGGGCTGGAAAGCCATGAAGTTTCTGCACACTACAAAAAATTTCATCAAAAAAATCCAAAGGGATTAAAATTCATGGGTATAGAACTAGTAAGTGGCCATTGGAGAGGAGGAAGTTTTTTAGAAAAAATAAATAAAATAGAAAGCAAGTGGATCTATGAACTCAAAACACTGCAACCATGCGGTTTAAATGTGGATTTTGACTTACAAGCCGTTTTAAGATAAAAAATGTTTTTGATATAAATATATGTGTGAACACAGGTCTATAACAGTGCGGTTTTAATCAGCAGGTACGCCCTGCCCTTGTTCCATGCTAGGAAGGAGAGCAGAAGATTTTGTTGAATATACGCAGATGTGGGACTAATGAGATCAGGTTAAAAAGAAGGGGAGGGGGTTTTTCTATGTGAGCCCCTGACGAAGCTCTGGGAGCGAAACCCGGGTCGGGCGAGAGGACAAAAAAACGCTGGGATTTTATGTGATTTTAAAGAATCTGTTTGTAAGTACTTTTGTAATAAAAAATTTGAAGTTACCATCGGATCCTCACTATGGTTGGAGAGTTTCTGGTTTGCAGTGTTTGAAGGAAAAGGAAGCCTCCCCTGAAGTCGGTGTGTTCCTGAGTCTATGCTACACCCTTTCTGCTATTGTGGGAGCGTGCCCTCTGATCGTATGAAGGGCTGAAGCTGCAGCTTCTGTTTTGATGTGCCTGAAAAATCTGCCACTTTTGTGAGTATAATCTGTGCGGAAAAAAAGGGTGAGGAACCTCACGGAACTTCACTATTGTGTATCTTTTACAAGTTGCAGGATATCTGAATCCAGGATATCTGCAGACCTCAACATTTTCTGGAGGGATAGGGGAACTGCTTTTTGGGACTTTCGATTCCAACGCGCGGTCTGAATCCTGATCTTGGGAGGGGCACTTCCCCGGGCAATAGGACATTATGGGGCCCCTGTGTCCCCGCCCACCATTAAGCCACACCCACACACAGCCCCACCCATATATTGCGCCCGTACCTCTTACATCCAGTGATATCTCCTTTGATATAGATGTTCTCTTCTCATCTTCTCCTTTCAGACCTTCAGACCAGACCAACATTTTTCTGACATTTTTCGTCTCTGCAGTTTGGAAAAAAAATCTTAGTTTACAACTTTTCCATCATCCTCCCATCTTCTGGACAAAACATCCTACTACCCCCAATACTGTGCCGCTGTGGTCCCCAATAGTGCCCCCAATAATGTGCTAGTAATAAGTGCCCCCATAGATGCCCCCCATTATGTGACAGTAACAAGTGCCAACCCCCCCATGTGTCAGTATCAAGTGCCAACCCCCCATGTGTCAGTATCAAGTGCCAAACCCCACCATGAGCCAGTATCAAGTGCCAACCCCCCCCCCATGTGCCAGTATAAAGTGCCAACCACCCCCCATGTGCCAGTATCATATGCCAATCCCCCCCATGTGCCAGTATCAAGTGCCAACCCCCACATGTGCCAGTATCAAGTGCCTCCCCCATGTGCCATTATCAAGTGCCAAACCCCCATGTGCCAGTATCAAGTGCAAACCCCCCATGTGCCAGTATCAAGTGCCTCCCCCATGTGCCATTATCAAGTGCCAAACCCCCATGTGCCAGTATCAAGTGTCCCTCCGTTGGTCACTATAATGTAACTCTTTATGTAAGGAACATACCCAGTAAACATTCACAAGCTGCTGCTGGGCACGCTGCCACCCTCATGCTGACACTTATCAGTGCACAGCAGGGAGCAGCTCAGGGGAGGCAGGCTCTTCTCTTCCTCTGTGTGCTGACCAGACAGGACCACTCTCTCCTCCCTCCCTCTCCTCCTGTCTGCACCCTGCGTGCACCTGCATGCACGGCTCTGCTTTGCCTCCGCTCCGGACCGGCTCCACCCCCCGCCTTACGTGTGTGAAGTAAACTGCGGGCCGCCGCCGGCGCAGGTTACAGGAGGTAGTAATTTAAAGGGAACCTGTCACCAGGAAATTCACTGATAAAGCAGGCATGCTGCATTATAGGGCTCACTCTGCTGAATATAATGATACCTTTTACTTGGTGATCTGGTGCTTTATTGTGGAGAAAAAGTACTTTTAATCCATATGCTAATGAGCTGATTTGAGTCCAGTGTTTTTTCTATTCAGAGCTGTAGCCCCTCCCCTATTAACTTCTTCAGTTGCAAAAGGGGCGTGGTTTATTACATCATTCATTCATTCATTTTAATAATTAGAAGGAAAATGAATAACAGGGAATGCTAAGGTATTATATTAAAAAAGGGGAGGAATATACTATTGAAGTTAGTAATTATAATAAGGCCTAGTTTGTTCATGGGGTGATAAACACATGATGGCTGATAAGGGACATGTCGCCGTGGGTATGGCAGTTAGGCTTTAAAGTGAAAGGCAGCAAGCCTTGTATTGGCTATAATGCAGGTCATTTTTTTTAAACCACGCCCCTTTTACAACTGAAGTCGTGAATAGGGGAGTGGCTACAGCTCTGAATAGAAAAAATGCTGGACTCATATTAACTACTGGACTCACATCAGCTCATTAGCATATGGATTAAAAGTACTATTTCTCGACAATAAAGCAACAGATCACCAAGTGAAAGGTATCATTATATTCAGCAGGGTGAGTCCTACAAGGCAGTGTGCCTGGTTTATCAGTGAATTTCCTGGTGACAGGTTCTCTTTAAAGATTAGTGTTAGTTAGTGCGGGTGCTCTGCCAGGGTATCTGGGAACTAAGTATATTCCTGGATTCTTGGGGAGGGGGGGGCAATTGCCCCGTTGACCCCCGCCTCCCCCCCCTGGATCCGCCAATGATCATACTGGGGGGTGGTGTTAGGAGAGGATATAAAGGACGGCTCTTCCAGTCAGCTGGTAGTGGTGGGGCTCATGCTGTAACACTCTAGGTGTCCCTGTGCAGCCTACTTGAGGGTACTTACACATAGTCAGTACGTTGTTTTGTTTCATCGGACCGGTCTTTGAGAGAAGAGTTAAGAGTCACATTGTATTATGACAAATTATCAACCCAATTAGATGCGGTGGAGCTGCGGACAGTTTACGGGAGATGTTCGTTCATGTCTTGCATTGTATCTATTGTCTAGTGGGCACAATGTTGGCCACTGAAGAGCCAGTCAGTGGCCAGATGACACGAGTCCTGCCTCTTGACTCTTTGATATTTCAAAAAAGTGTCCAGAGATCCTTGTCAGATCCTCTGATTGAGAGGACTCAGAGGAGAGGGACATATAAGACAAGCTCTTTCGACCTCAGTTAGTGGTTGTCATTCACCTAATGGAGAGGGATTCCTTTCAGAAGGTAGCATTCCTCATCCAAAGTAATGGGTTAATATTTATGTGTTACTTCAGTGATTCCTAGCTGGTTACATGCCGCAGCGATATAACGTCACAGGTCATGGGGTCCGAGTACCGCTGGACTAATTATTGGCTATTGCTGCCTCGCCCACCTTCATTCTGACATCACGACTCTTTCTTGTTCCTCAGGATGCTCCCCCTGTTCTTCTACCACAATAAAACATTATAATTTAAGGTAATCCTCCCAAAATGAGAGACTTCATGTTCCACTAAAACATGTCTACACCTCGGTCACGACCTCTTTGATGCGTCTTTTGTAAGAAGAGAACAAGGTCAAGTCAAGGACGTCCAACAGAAGGCTTATAAAAAAGATTCTGAAGATGAAGGCCAAGACTGAAAGACACATGGTTGATTACACAGCGGAGTTCTTCATAGCCGGCAGCCCTCCCAGCAGATAAGGATAAGACAGTAATGTTCCTGAGGAAGAAAAGTGGGAGGACAACTTACCCGAATGCAAATACTGTATGACATGAAGACCCGAAAATCACACGAGGGTCCAGTGCTCATTACTGGGGTAACAGGAGTGGACATGTAACATCCGCAGCCTATAGGCCCCAAGAGTATAGAGGCATCTTCATGTTTACTGGAGGTCAAGTCAAGGAATGTCCATGGGAGGATCATTGGCTCCACCAGCACAATAGCATCTCAGATAATAAAGTGACCGGAGCCACTGTCCGAATACAGACCTGTCAAAACCAGGGGAAATCAGGTATAACCGACAATAGCTGTGGTAACCATGGTCTACGTAGACTAGAGGGCTTCCTCGATGATGGGGGTTCTAGCCACTGCAACATTTCATTGGAGGAAGGAGAGCCTGGAACATCTTCATCCCTTGCATAGCCAAGAGCCCCAGCAGCAGCCAGAGTCTGGGAAGATGGGGATCTTGCTTCTTGTCCATCAGGTGGTTTGAACCTTCCCTGCACAGGATACGACTACGATTCTGTCTATTGTGCACGTCCTCCACCAAGGGCCTTGTTGACTCATTGGTGATAGCCAGGCCAGGGATTCAGCCAGTTCCCTCAGATTCTCCAGATCCGGTTGTTAAAATGACAGCAGCAGCTGGAGATGAGCGCTTCCATTCCATAGTTTTTTTAGAGTTGGGTGGTATGTGTGTAGTGTAAATATGCTGTATTTAGGTGTATGTGTGTTGTATATATACGGTGTATGTATATGCAAACATGTTTAGTGACGCAGCGTCTCCGCCGTTAAGTGGGAAACCTGTTGTTGAAAATTTGAATCCCACCACTGGTGATGGCGGTGTGATACTTGGAATTTGCTCATCTTTACGTGGCATATTTTTTAAATAGGAAGGGTTCACATACTTTCACGGATGCTGTACAGTAATTACATAAGGGTAACATCCTCTGTAACTATCTATCCGCTCTCATGGTAAACTGTCGCTGACTATGGTCTGGCTGCGTTCCCAGATGTGGATCCTGCACAGCAGCTGCACCTCACATCTCAGGGCAGGCACGCGAGCGAGGTCAGACCCAGACCTAGTGGTCCGCACCGCCCTCCCCAACATCAAGACATCACCACATCTCAGCCTCGTAATCCCCGTTCATGTCAACATGAGAATCCGCCAGAGAACCAGCGAGATAAAAGCTGCCATGAACCTGGGTCAGAGAGCAAGAGCCCCCAACGTCTCCGCAGCTGCCAGGATTTGCCAGACCATTTGGAGCCATCACCCCGTATTAACCCTTTCTTTGTATTCTGTCTAAGTAAAACAAAATCATTGTAGAGTGAAATATTTTGCAACTGCTTAATATACTTAATGGTTCAGTTGCTTATCATTTCAAGATCTCTGTTTGCTGTCAGTGAGTAGAAACATTTGGGGTCATTTATCAAACTGGTGTAAAGTAGAACTGGCTTAGTTGCCCATGGCAACCAATCAGATTCCACCTTTCATTTTCTAAAGGAGCTGTGTAAAATGAAAGTTGGAATCTGATTGGTTGCTATGGACAACTAAGCCAGTTCTACTTTACACCAGTTTGATAAGTGACCCCAATAGTTTATATCCAGAGGCTGAAATCTTGCTCTCGTCATGAACAGCTGGTATGAAGCGTGGAGACACGTGGAGGACACTAATTGTGTGCTCGTTAAGAGGTACAAAGTTATATATCTGCCTCTGCAAAGAAGTATGACCACTAGAATTGAGCGAATAAAAGTTGACGAAGTGGAATTCCATCCGAATTTCAGGAAAAATTATATTCTTCCAGAAGTCGAATTTCCTCGTGCTTTGTATAGGAATTGTATTTTTTCTAAAATGGCTGCTGCACATGTTATAAAGTGAAAGAAGCCCGGGAACAGGGGATCACCCTTAATGCCGTGCAGCTAGCCAGTCAGCAGATCCCCTGAGATGTCACAGGCCTATAGAAAGTCTCCACCTGCCCGGTGAACTTAGTGCAGGGAGAGACATTACAGGTACTAGGGACAGTGATTAGAAAAGCCTTTATTCACCAAAAATTACTATTCAGCAGTTCAGGGTCAGCTAAGAGATAGTGTAGGGATATAATAGGGAGGCTTTATCCACACTATAGGGAGAGTGCAGGGACAGCTTAGAAATGGTGTAGGGATATAATAGGGAGCTGTGTCCACACCACTTATAAAGACCAGTCAGCAGCTACTGCCCAGCCAAGATGAGGAGGAGAGTTCTACTGCAAGTAGCGACGATGAGAGTCGTGTGCGGGCAGGTGTTGCAAGCGGTCTCAGGCACATGGCCATGAGACTGGTGAGGATGACATCTGTAATGTGCAGACAGAAGTGGATGATGATGTAGCCGCGTGGGAGCCAGGTGACAATGGGAAGAACATCATGGTGGTACTGCATCAAGCAGGGCCGACCCTGGTTGTAAAGCGGCCCCTGAAGTCTTCCACCCAACTCAAAAACCATCCTGAAAATGGCCAGGAAACTGTGCATGCACTCCAGCCACTCTTAGCCTGAAAAACACGCCCTCATTGAGTTGCAAAGGCATTCCCCAACATGGCCTGATATGCGTCGTTTCCACCCGTTTTAATTCCACCCTTCACATGTTGGACCGACTATATGAGTAGAGGAAAGCCGCAAATGATTTCTTGAAGATGCAGGCGGACAGGAGCACTCCCTTGTGTAACTTCAGTGTCAGCCGGACACCTGCTGTTTGCTCGGGACATTTGAGGAGGCCACTTTATTTGTCAGTTGCCAGGACTATGGTATAAACAACGTCATTCCACTTCTTCATGTCCTGGAGCAGATGCTGATAAATCTGGCTGGCCAGGGGACAGAAGACATGGAGCCTACATCTCACAGCCACCTGAGCCCTGTCAGGGCTGAACTGGCAGAGGAGAAGGACATTCACGCACAAGCAATGTGTACAGAAATGGGAGTTTTTACTGCACAAGTGACAGGAGAGGAGCATGAGGAGCTAGAGTGCAATGAGGAAGACCAGGCAGATGACCCCAACACACCGTGGCAGTATGCAGTAGAGATGGAGGCAGGGAGTCCCTCCAAGTCCCTTGCGCAAATGGCCCAATGCATGCTCGGTTGCTTGCGTAGTGACAGCTGTATTATCACCATTCGGCAGATGGATGACTACTGATTCTCCACCATGTTAGACCCTCCCTACCATTCCAAAATGGGGGCCTTTTTTCCACCCCGCTGAGAGGGAAGATAAACTCAACTACTATCAAGACATCCTGCGAAGTCAGTTGGTCTATGTGCGCCATCGCCCATCCTCACAAAAGTCTGTTGGCCCTCTCTTTGCTCACGCTCCACTGCTGTGATTGCTGGGCGGGGGGGCTGGGGGGGACAGAAGCAGAACCAGCTCCATCAGCACTCCTAGAGTCACAAATAAGCACTTTTCCTCACTACCCTACTGTAGAAAACACCCACCAGCAGCATAAAATGGAGCAGGACCTGAACCAGCAGGTGGTGGCATACTTGAACTGCACTCTGCCCCCCCACATCCAAGATCCCCTGGAATACTGGGCAGCCACACTTGATTTGTCACTTGCAGATTTTGCCCTCGACAAGCTTTCCTGCCTGGCCAGTAGTGTGGCATCAGAGCGGGTGTGTAGTGCAGCGGATCGTATTGAATTTTGGGGGAAAATTCAGCGAAGCATCCAAATCAAATTTTTTCAAAACTCACCTCTAATGACCATCAAGCATAGTGCTTCTGTCAAGGTGTATAAGCACCTAGCTTAATGCCTGTGCAAGGAAGTGTAACTACCAAGCATAGTGCCTCTGCCAACCACTGTAACCACTAAACATAGTTTCCCTGTGAAGAAGTGTAATCACCAAGCAAAGTATCCCTTCCATAAACTGCCAAGCACAATGCCTCTGCCATCTGCATAAGACATGTAAGTGCAATGAATAATGTCTCTGCTAAGAAGTGTTACCAACAAGAAGAGTGCTTCTGCCAAAAGGTATAACCACCAAACATAGTGCCTCTGTATTGTAATTTTTAAATCTATACATTCTGTGACACAAAGAACTGTAACCGCCATTACCCCTTCAAAAGCGTGTCGGGATAACTTGTGGCTGGTTGCTGCCAATTGCCCCCTGTTTCACCCTTTATGTATTTGTATATCTTTCTCTTTAAGGTGATTTGGGTTTATATTTTTCAGGTTTCTCTATGCACTTTATTACCCTTTTTGGGTTTCTTTGCAGTGACACTTTATAATTCATGATATAAAAATTCTTCTATGTTTGGATCTTATATTATATATACCATCACATGTATGAGAACCTCTCATTACATACCCTGGGAGTTGGAGTTTTACTGAACCTCATTCACTTGGTTAATGTTTCTGCGTTACAATCTGGGCTGCAATGTTACCAACCACCTTCTGTTGATTTTAATGGTTTTAATGATTGTGCTGGCCATTTTGGTGGCTGTATTACAGTAGTTATAGTCTTGTACATAGGAGGTAGTATTATAGTAGTTATATTCTTGTACATAGGAGCAGTATTATAGTAGTTATATTCTTGTACATAGGAGGCAGTATTATAGTAGTTATATTCTTGTACATAGGAGCAGTATTATAGTAGTTATATTCTTGTACATAGGCGGCAGTATTATAGTAGTTATATTCTTGTACATAGGAGCAGTATTATAGTAGTTATATTCTTGTACATAGGAGCAGTATTATAGTAGATATATTCTTGTTCATGGGAGCAGTATTATAGTAGTTATATTCCTGTACATAGGAGCAGTATTATAGTAGTAATATTCTTGTACATAGGAGCAGTATTATAGTAGTTATATTCCTGTACATAGGAGCAGTATTATAGTAGTTATATTCTTGTACATAGGAGCAGTATTATGGTAGTTATATTCTTGTACTTAGGAGCAGTATTATAGTAGATATATTCTTGTTCATGGGAGCAGTATTATAGTAGTTATATTCTTGTACATAGGAGCAGTATTATAGTAGTTATATTCTTGTACATAGGAGCAGTATTATAGTAGTTATATTCTTATACATATAAGCAGTATTATTGTAGTTATATTCTTGTATATAGGAGGCAGTATTATAGTAGTTATATTCTTGTATATAGGAGGCAGTATTATAGTAGTTATATTGTTGTACATATAAGCAGTATTATAGTAGTTATATTCTTGTACATAGGAGCAGTATTATGGTAGTTATATTCTTGTACATAGGAGCAGTATTATAGCAGTTATATTCTTGTACATAGGAGAAGGATTATAGTAGTTATATTCCTGTACATAGGAGGCAGTATTATAGTAGTTATATTCTTGTACATAGGAGTAGTATTATAGCAGTTATATTCTTGTACATAGGAGGAGTATTATAGTAGTTATATTCTTGTACATAGGAGCAGTATTATAGTAGTTATATTCTTGTACATAGGAGGCAGTATTATAGTAGTTATATTCTTGTACATAGGAGCAGTATTATGGTAGTTATATTCTTGTACATAGGCGGCAGTATTATAGTAGTTATATTCTTGTACATAGGAGCAGGATTATAGTAGTTATATTCCTGTACATAGGAGGCAGTATTATAGTAGTTATATTCTTGTACATAGGAGTAGTATTATAGAAGTTATATTCTTGTACATAGGAGCAGAATTATAGTAGTTATATTCTTGTACATAGGAGCAGTATTATAGTAGTTATATTCTTGTACATAGGAGCAGTATTATAGTAGATATATTCTTGTTCATGGGAGCAGTATTATAGTAGTTATATTCCTGTACATAGGAGCAGTATTATAGTAGTAATATTCTTGTACATAGGAGCAGTATTATAGTAGTTATATTCCTGTACATAGGAGCAGTATTATAGTAGTTATATTCTTGTACATAGGAGCAGTATTATGGTAGTTATATTCTTGTACTTAGGAGCAGTATTATAGTAGATATATTCTTGTTCATGGGAGCAGTATTATAGTAGTTATATTCTTGTACATAGGAGCAGTATTATAGTAGTTATATTCTTGTACATAGGAGCAGTATTATAGTAGTTATATTCTTATACATATAAGCAGTATTATTGTAGTTATATTCTTGTATATAGGAGGCAGTATTATAGTAGTTATATTCTTGTATATAGGAGCAGTATTATAGTAGTTATATTGTTGTACATATAAGCAGTATTATAGTAGTTATATTCTTGTACATAGGAGCAGTATTATGGTAGTTATATTCTTGTACATAGGAGCATTATTATAGCAGTTATATTCTTGTACATAGGAGCAGGATTATAGTAGTTATATTCCTGTACATAGGAGGCAGTATTATAGTAGTTATATTCTTGTACATAGGAGTAGTATTATAGCAGTTATATTCTTGTACATAGGAGGAGTATTATAGTAGTTATATTCTTGTACATAGGAGGCAGTATTATAGTAGTTATATTCTTGTACATAGGAGCAGTATTATGGTAGTTATATTCTTGTACATAGGCGGCAGTATTATAGTAGTTATATTCTTGTACATAGGAGCAGGATTATAGTAGTTATATTCCTGTACATAGGAGGCAGTATTATAGTAGTTATATTCTTGTACATAGGAGTAGTATTATAGAAGTTATATTCTTGTACATAGGAGCAGAATTATAGTAGTTATATTCTTGTACATAGGAGCAGTATTATAGTAGTTATACTCTGTATATAGGAGCAGTATAATAGTAGTTATATTCTTGTACATAGGAGCAGTATTATAGTAGGTATATTCTTGTACATAGGAGCAGTATTATAGTAGTTATATACTTGTACATAGGATGCAGTATTATAGTAGTTATATTCTTGTACATAGGAGGCAGTATTATAGTAGTTATATTCCTGTACATAGGAGCAGTATTATAGTAGTTATATTCTTGTACATAGGAGCAGTATTATAGTAGTTATATTCTTGTACATAGGAGCAGTATT
The DNA here is from genome assembly GCA_033119425.1 of Bufotes viridis. Classification (NCBI taxonomy): domain Eukaryota; kingdom Metazoa; phylum Chordata; class Amphibia; order Anura; family Bufonidae; genus Bufotes; species Bufotes viridis. The sequence goes on from CM065592.1 coordinate 433,832,847, forward strand.
ATAGTAGTTATATTCTTGTACATAGGAGGCAGTATTATAGTAGTTATATTCCTGTACATAGGAGCAGTATTATAGTAGTTATATTCTTGTACATAGGAGCAGTATTATAGTAGTTATATTCTTGTACATAGGAGCAGTATTATAGTATTTATATTCTTGTACATAGGAGCAGTATTATAGTAGTTATATTCTTGTACATAGGAGGCAGTATTATAGTAGTTATATTCTTATACATAGGAGCAGTATTATAGTAGTTATATTCTACATCTTAGGGTCAATGTGGAAATGATCCAGTGAAACATTTTGTAAATATCATTAAGTCCTGGCATCTAATAGTTTTACATTACATCGTTAATTCTGCAGAATCGCCTCATCTTTTCCTCTGAAGAGTCTTGTGTTGTAGAGTCTCCTACAAAGTCATTTCCAGGAATCGCAGTTTCTGGTGCACATGTGTTCAGTGAGGTAAATATTACCCGTTTCTTTGTTCATTTCACTGTATTCTGGAGAAGACGCTTGCAGTAATTTATGGTAATAAACACAATAAGAGCAGATGCGGATTGTTGAGGATATGGTGTAATGCTGTGCACAGCTCGAGGACCATGTAGAAGCTGCTGCTTATCTCTCTGGTTCTGGTCCTGGTTCTGTTCTTGGTTCTAGTGACCTCCAAATCTTATCCCAGCAGATGCTAATCTGAGACTATTATAGGATCCAAGACCTGGGTCCTAAAATTAGCAAGGTTTAATCTATACTAATAAATTCCCTGTGTGAGTGAGCTGTGTCCGTGTGTGTTTCAGCAGTTTTGCACTGGGCATCAGGACACAACGCTCCACATTGAAACAGCGCTCCACACGGGCACAGCGCTCCACACGGACACAGCGCTCCACACGGACACAGCGCTCCACACAAGTTCCCCTGCAGGGTGTCAGCAGCCTGACTGACCATAGATACCACAAGACCCTATAGGCAGGCCACAGCTCCCCCTCCGCCGTTTGCTCCTCTCTCAGCTCACCATCTGGCCACTGCGCTGTCCCGATGGTTACCATGGCAACCGGACGCCTTTACAGTAAAATAAAATTAAAAAAACTTCCTATATCCACACATAATTGATTAAAAATATAAAAACCAAAAAACATTGTATCACTGCATCCGTAAGGACCTGCTCTATAAAAGGATCATGTTACTTTTAGCACATGGTAAACACCATAAAAGAAAAAAAAACTATGATGGAATTGCAATTTTGCCCACCGCACTTCCCAAAAAATGGTATAAAAAGTGATCAAAAAAGTCATATGTATCAAAAATTAGCACCAATCAAATCGTGACCTCATCCCACAAAAATGATGCCCTAAATAAGCCAATCATCCAAAAAATAAAAAAAATATGGCTTTCAGAAAATGGAGACACAAAAATAGGATGTTTTCCCCCCAAACATGCTTTTATTAAATAAAATAAAGTTAAAAAAATGCATATATTAGGTATCGTTATGTCCGTAACGACCTGCTCTATAAAAATAACGTGATCCAACCCATCTGGTGAACACCATAAAAAATAAAATAAAAAATGTGCCCAAACTTTTTTTTTTATCACCTTACATCGCAAAAAGTGTAATACCAAGCAATCAAAAAGTCATATATGCCCCATAATGGTAGCAATCAAACCGTCATCTCATCCCGCAAAAAAATGAGACAATCGCCCAATAAAATAAAAAAAATATGGCTTTTAAAAAATGGAAACACAAAAACATGATAATTTTCTAAAAAATTAGGTATCGTCGCTTCGTTACGACCTGCTCTATAAAAAATATCACATTATCTACTCTGTCAGGAGAACATTGTAAAAAAACTAATAATAAAAACTGCCAGAACAGCCATTATTTGATTAATTTGCCTCATAAAAAGAGTAATATACACATACACAACGCACAACTACCTCTAGCAAAAGTTTTTTATACTGTGGGAATAACCCTAATAATAACCCGCCCCCCTCACCGCTCACACCAGCGCGCCGACCAATCAGAACTCGGCGCTCCACATGCCGCCTGCACCGCCACACCTGAGCGCCGGCAAGCAGGTCCGAGCGCCACCATTTCTGTTAGTCAGTCACAGCACAGCCATATAGAGAGAAGCCCCTGTCAGCAGTCTGACCCACCAGTCGCTACCAGCAGTATCAGCACCAGCAGTCAGTGCCAGTCGTACAGCCACCAGTCACAGTGTCAGCCATCAGTCAGTGCCAGCCATCTCAACCATCAGTCAGTGCCAGCAGTCTCAGCCACAGCTACCAGTCTTGGCCACCAGTCAGTGCCAGCAGTCTCAGCCACAGCCGCCAGTCAGTGCCAGCAGTCTCAGTCAGTGCCAGCAGTCTCAGCCACAGCCACCAGTCTCGGCCACCAGTCAGTGTGGTCAAGTTCCCTTGCCATTTAATATAGACTGTTCCTACTAATGTTTATGCTCTACGGTTCTAGCGCCCGTTAGTGTAACGGCTTAATGTCTAGTATTAGATATTCGGATGCCGTTGCCCATTTGTACCGGAAAATGGCCGTTGCTCATTTCTAAATGTAACCCCATGGTGAGCATCTTATTCTGTCGGCTGGAGGGGCCTCAAAGGCTTCCTGGTCCTGAAAGAAGACTCTATCGGCAGATGTAATGGGGTGGGGGGTCCAGGTATGGATTTTGCATTAGTACCCTGTCTTTGTAGATGATCTTGTTCACATGAAGCCGTCTAGAACAGGAGGATATTAGGGAGGGTGTCAGGCAGACTGGGTGTCAGACTCCCCCATGGCACCTTTAATAGGGCATATGGAGAGCGTTGTATACGTTAGAGTGTATTTCTAATGGAAAGTAAAGAAATCTGCAGCACTGCCACCTGATGAATATCCAGATGCACGCTGCGGCCCCGGAGGCGTCACTGACGGTAAGAGCAGCGCGGGGCCTGTGACTCGGGGTGATTACTTATGCATCACATAGAGAATCACTTTACTCATTAGTCTTAGACATCACCGACAGACGCAGAAAGTCTAATATTGTGGTTTGGGACTTACAACTGTGCCAACATGTGCAAGATGATGGGTGAGGCCGGCGCAGGGAAACCAGCAAGACCCCAAAACTCCGAGCCATTGATTCATACAAGATGGTCCTGTGGTTAGGGGGGAATTCACTGTAAGTCTCAGATAACAGACTCTTTATGTAGAATAATCCAGAAGCGAGATCATCCACCAATCAGAGCTCAGCAAATCACCGTACAGGCGCTGAGGTCATCGGGCAACGCAATGAATCAGGAACATGACCACACGCCCCGCTGTAATTACACGCTCAGCATGTGTCAGACACGCAAGAGAAACACACAGGGAATGTATCACAAGACCCATCATCCCTGACACATTGTAACGACACACCAGAACTATACACAAGACCCCTTATACATAGTAACGACACACCAGAACTATACACAAGACCCCTGATACATAGTAACAGAACACCAGAACTATACACAAGACCCCTGATACATAGTAACAGAACACCAGAGCTATACACAAGACCCCTCATCCCTAATACATAGTAACGACACACCAGAACTATACACAAGACCCCTCATCCCTGATACATAGTAACAGAACAGCAGAACTATACACAAGACCCCTTATCCCTGATACATAGTAACAGAACACCAGAACTATACACAAGACCCCTCATCCCTGATACATAGTAACAGAACAGCAGAACTATACACAAGACCCCCTCATCCCTGATACATAGTAACGACACACCAGAACTATACACAAGACCCCTCATCCCTGATACATAGTAACAGAACAGCAGAACTATACACAAGACACCCTCATCCCTGATACATAGTAAGAGACAGAGGGGGCATAGGGAGCAGTCTGTGTGCCCATAGTGTCACATTCACAGTAGTGCCCATAGTGTCACATTCATAGTAGTGCCCATAGTGTTACATACACAGTAGTGCCCATAGTGTTACATACACAGTAGTGCCCATAGGGTCACATTCACAGTAGTGCCCATAGTGTCCCATTCATAGTAGTACCCATAGTGTCACATTCATAGTAGTGCCCATAGTGTCACATTCATAGTAGTGCCCATAGTGCCACATTCATAGTAGTGCCCATAGTGCCACATTCATAGTAGTGCCCATAGTGTTACATACACAGTAGTGCCCATAGTGTCACATTCTTAGTAGTGCCATAGTGTCACATTCATAGTAGTGCCCATAGTGTCACATTCATAGTAGTGCCCATAGTGTTACATTCATAGTAGTGCCCATAGTGTCACATTCACAGTAGTGCCCATAGTGTCACATTCTTAGTAGTGCCATAGTGTCACATTCATAGTAGTGCCCATAGTGTCACATTCATAGTAGTGCCCATAGTGTCACATTCACAGTAGTGTCCATAGTGTCACATTCATAGTAGTGCCCATAGTGTCACATTCTTAGTAGTGCCATAGTGTCACATTCATAGTAGTGCCCATAGTGTCACATTCATAGTAGTGCCCATAGTGTCACATTCATAGTAGTGCCCATAGTGTCACATTCTTAGTAGTGCCATAGTGTCACATTCATAGTAGTGCCCATAGTGTCACATTCATAGTAGTGCCCATAGTGTTACATTCATAGTAGTGCCCATAGTGTCACATTCACAGTAGTGCCCATAGTGTCACATTCTTAGTAGTGCCATAGTGTCACATTCATAGTAGTGCCCATAGTGTCACATTCATAGTAGTGCCCATAGTGTCACATTCACAGTAGTGTCCATAGTGTCACATTCATAGTAGTGCCCATAGTGTCACATTCATAGTAGTGCCCATAGTGTTACATTCATAGTAGTTCCCATAGTGTTACATTCATAGTAGTGCCCATAGTGTTACATACACAGTAGTGCCCATAGTGTCACATTCATAGTAGTGCCCATAGTGTCTCATTCATAGTAGTGCCCATAGTGTCACATTCATAGTAGTGCCAATAGTGCCACATTCATAGTAGTGCCCATAGTGTTACATTCATAGTAGTGCCCATAGTGTTACATTCATAGTAGTGCCCATAGTGTTACATACACAGTAGTGCCCATAGTGTCACATTCTTAGTAGTACACATAGGGCCACATTCACAGTAGTGCCCATAGTGCCACATTCACAGTAGTGTTAATAGGGCCTCATTCATAGTGGTGCCCATAGTGTCACATTCATTGTAGTGCCCATAGTGTTACATACACAGTAGTGCCCATAGTGTCACATTCATAGTAATGCCCATAGTGTCCCATTCATAGTAGAGCCCATAGTGTTACATTCACAGTAGTGCCCATTGTGCCACATTCATAGTAGTGCCCATAGTGTTACATTCACAGTAGTGCCCATAGTGCAAAATTCATAGTAGTGCCCATAGTGTCACATTCACAGTAGTGCCCATAGTGTCACATTCTTAGTAGTACCCATAGGGCCACATTCTTAGTAGTACCCATAGTGCAACATTCATAGTAGTGCCCATAGGGTCACATTCATAGTAGTGCCCATAGTGTCACATTCATAGTAGTGCCCATAGTGTCACATTCATAGTAGTGCCCATAGTGTCACATTCATAGTGGTGCCCACTGTGCCACATTCATAGTAGTGCCCATAGTGTTACATTCACAGTAGTGCCCATAGTGCAAAATTCATAGTAGTGCCCATAGTGTCACATTCACAGTAGTACCCATAGGGCCACATTCATAGTAGTGTCCATAGGGCCACATTCACAGTAGTGCCCATAGTGTCACATTCATAGTAGTGCCCATAGTGTCACATTTATAGTAGTGCCCATAGTGTTACATTCATAGTAGTGCCCATAGTGTCACATTCACAATAGTGTCCATAGTGTCACATTCTTAGTAGCGCCCATAGTGTTACATACACAGTAGTGCCCATAGTGTCACATTCATAGTAATGCCCATAGTGTCCCATTCATAGTAGAGCCCATAGTGTTACATTCATAGTAGTGCCCATAGTGCCGCATTCACAGGAGTGCCCATAGTGTCACATTCATAGTAGTGCCCATAGTGTCACATTCATAGTAGTGCCCATAGTGTCACATTCTTAGTAGTGCCCATAGTGTCACATTCTTAGTAGTGCCCATAGTGCAACATTCATAGTAGTGCCCATAGTGTCACATTCATAGTAGTGCCCATAGGGTCACATTCACAGTAGTGCCCATAGTGTCACATTCATAGTAGTGCCCATAGTGTTACATTCATAGTAGTGCCCATAGTGTCACATTCATAGTAGTGCCCATAGGGTCACATTCACAGTAGTGCCCATATTGTCACATTCATAGTAGTGCCCATAGTGTTACATTCATAGTAGTGCCCATAGTGTCACATTCACAATAGTGTCCATAGTGTCACATTCTTAGTAGTGCCCATAGTGACACATTCATAGTAGTGCCCATAGTGTTACATACACAGTAGTGCGCATAGTGTCACATTCATAGTAATGCCATAGTGTCACATTCATAGTAGTGCCCATAGTGTTACATTCATAGTAGTGCCCATAGTGTCACATTCATAGTAGTGCCCATAGTGTCACATTCTTAGTAGTACCCATAGTGCAACATTCATAGTAGTGCCCATAGTGTCACATTCATAGTAGTGCCCATAGTGTTACATTCATAGTAGTGCCCATAGTGTCACATTCATAGTAGTGCCCATAGTGTCACATTCACAGTAGTGCCCATATTGTCACATTCACAGTAGTGCCCATAGTGTTACATTCATAGTAGTGCCAATAGTGCCACATTCATAGTAGTGCCCATAGTGACACATTCATAGTAGTGCCCATAGTGTTACATACACAGTAGTGCCAATAGTGACACATTCTTAGTAGTACCCATAGTGACACATTCATAGTAGTGCCCATAGGGTCACATTCATAGTAGTGCCCATAGTGTTACATTCATAGTAGTGCCCATAGTGTCACATTCATAGTAGTGCCCATAGTGTCACATTTATTGTAGTGCCCATAGTGTTACATACACAGTAGTGTTAATAGGGCCTCATTCATAGTAGTGTCCATAGGGCCACATTCATAGTAGTGCCCATAGTGTTACATTCATAGTAGTGCCCATAGTGTCACATTCATAGTAGTGCCCATAGTGACACATTCATAGTAGTGCCCATAGGGTCACATTCATAGTAGTGCCCATAGTGTTACATTCATAGTAGTGCCCATAGTGTCACATTCATAGTAGTGCCCATAGTGTCACATTTATTGTAGTGCCCATAGTGTTACATACACAGTAGTGTTAATAGGGCCTCATTCATAGTAGTACCCATAGTGCAACATTCATAGTAGTGCCCATAGTGTTACATTCATAGTAGTGCCCATAGTGTTACATTCATAGTAGTGCCCATAGTGTCACATTCACAGTAGTGCCCATAGTGTCACATTCATAGTAGTGCCCATAGTGTCACATTCATAGTAGTGCCCATAGTGTCACATTCATAGTAGTGCCCATAGTGTCACATTCATAGTAGTGCCCATAGTGACACATTCATAGTAGTGCCCATAGGGTCACATTCATAGTAGTGCCCATAGTGTAACATTCATAGTAGTGCCCATAGTGTCACATTCATAGTAGTGCCCATAGTGTCACATTCATAGTAGTGCCCATAGTGTTACATACACAGTAGTGCCCATAGTGTCACATTTATTGTAGTGCCCATAGTGTCACATTTTTAGTAGTGCCCATAGTGTCACATACATAGTAGTGCCCATAGTGTTACATACACAGTAGTGCCCATAGTGTCACATTCATAGTAGTGCCCATAGTGTTACATACATAGTAGTGCCCATAGTGTCACATTTTTAGTAGTGCCCATAGTGTCACATTCATAGTAGTGCCCATAATGTCACATTCATAGTAGTGCCCATAGTGTCACATTCATAGTAGTGCCCATAGTGTCACATTCATAGTAGTGCCCATAGTGCCACATTCACAGTAGTGCCCATAGTGTCACATTCATAGTAGTGCCCATAGTGCCACATTCTTAGTAGTGCCCATAGTGTTACATTCACAGTAGTGCCCATTGTGTTACATTCATAGTAGTGCCCATAGTGTCACATTCATAGTAGTGCCCATAGTGTTACATTCTTAGTAGTGCCCATAGTGTCACATTATTGGTAGTGCCCATAGTGTCTCATTCATAGTAGTGCCCATAGTGTCACCTTCATAGTAGTGCCCATAGTGTCACATTCATAGTAGTGCCCATAGTGTCACATTTATCGTAGTGCCCATAGTGTCACATTCTTAGTAGTGCCCATAGTGTTACATTCATAGTAGTGCCCATAGTGTCACATTTATCGTAGTGCCCATAGTGTCACATTCTTAGTAGTGCCCATAGTGCCACATTCATAAAAGCGCCATCCTACCACATTCATAGTAGTTCCCATACTGCTGAATTCATAGTAGTGCCCATAGTGTCTCATTCATAGTAGTGCCCATCGTGTCACATTCATAGTAGTGCCCATAGTGTCACATTCATAGTAGTGCCCATCGTGTCACATTCATAGTAGTGCCCATAGTGTCACATTCATAGTAGTGCCCATAGTGTTACATTCATAGTAGTGCCCATAGTGCAACATTCATAGTAGTGCCCATAGTGTTACATTCATAGTAGTGCCCATAGTGTTACATTCATAGTAGTGCCCATAGTGTCACATTCACAGTAGTGCCCATAGTGTCACATTCATAGTAGTGCCCATAGTGTCACATTCATAGTAGTGCCCATAGTGTCACATTCATAGTAGTGCCCATAGTGTCACATTCATAGTAGTGCCCATAGTGTCACATTCATAGTAGTGCCCATAGGGCCACATTCACAGTAGTGCCGCAGACACTTTTCCCTAAGTACCTTCTCTGTATCAGGGGTGTGTCCTCACCATGGACACATTTCGCAGTCCTGAGCAGTCGCTGCCGTCACCTCCATTATATGATGACAGTTATTATATAATCCATATAATGGACAGAAGATGACAGAGTGGCCGACGAGACGTCAGTGTAATGTGTCCACCGCCTCATAACGCATGTAGTCATTATAGCGCGGCGCACTCATTAATACTGAGGAGACTTCTGCACAGAGAAGCCATTGTAGGCCCGAACGTAAATACCATATTCACCAGTATTACCGATGCAGCGCAGAGTCCAGGAAAACCACCCCCATCATCCTGCGAGAGACAACGATGCCACTGTCACCAGATACACCTGCAGCCCCAACCCTCTGATGAAAACTGCGCAACAATCCGAGGTGTTTCAGGTGGAGCATATTATTATTATTTTTTTATTATAAACACTTCTATAGCGCTGACATATTCCGCAGCGCTGTACAGACATCATACCCACTCACTGTCCCCAGGAGCTCACAATCAGTCTGTCTATGGAGTGTGGGAGGAAACGGAGAACCCGCAGGAGACCCCCGCAAAACGGGGAGAACATACAAACTCCATGCATTTTCTAGGATCCCGGACCCCAGAGCAGCAAGGCACCAGAGCTTACCACCGAGCATTACTAGTGATACTTTTAGAAGGGGCGGAGCTGTGACAACCAGACATGATATACAGGCAGTTTGTCAGCAGTCATAGACGAGTAGATGTTACTGTAGTATATGGAGTGTGGATCTCATGTCTGATCATAATGGTAGTAGTAATGGAAGTAATAGTAGTGATTATATTGTGATAGTACTAGTAGTTGAAGTAGCAGAAGTGATAGTAGTGATAACAGTGGTAGAAGTAGTAATAAAGGTAGCAATAGTAGTAGAACTAGCTGTAAAACAAACAGTAGGTACTAGTGGGGCAAGTGGTAGTATTGAAGGCGTTTCTGGGTTTAGAGCTGAACCCGAACATTTCCCCTTCTTCACCCATTCAGCGCCTCTGACATGAGCATCAGAGCTTTTTCTGGAGATCCGGTGATGTCACCGGTACTAATGGGCAGGCTTTACCACTGCCCTAGCCTGTAAAACAGCTCGGACAGCACTAAAGCCCGTCCATTAGTGCCAGTGACATCACTGGTAACACTGCTAGGTGGAAGCATCTGCCTAGCAGTGTGAAAAATATAAAGAAACAGCCCTTGCCCTGCGATATCCAGCACAAGGCAAAAGAGAGCGATACTCATGTCAGGGGGGCCGGAGGGTTGAAGATGGGGATATGTACGGGTTTAGCTCTGAACCTGGACAACCCCTTGAATAGTACTAGTAAATATGGTTGTAGGAATGGTATAAATGTATATATTGTATAATAGTAGTGGTAACAATGGAGTGGTAGTAGAAATGGTAGTAATGGTAATTATAGCTGTAGTGGCATTAGTGGTGGTGGTAGTAGTATTTATAGTGTAGTAGTAGAAATAGCCGTAAAGGCAGAAGTACAAATAGCGGTAGAGGTAGCTGTAGTTGGGCTATACGTGGTAGTAATAGTAGTGGTTGTAGTAATAGTTGTAGAAGTAGTAGTAGTGATAATATTGGTTGCAGTAGAAGTAGTAGTAATGGTGGTAGAAGTGGTAGCAGTGGTTGTAACAGTAGTAGTACTAGTAGAAGTAGTGATAGTATTGGTTGCAGTACAAGTAGTAATATTGGTAGTAGTAGTAGTGTTAATAGTAACAGTAGTAAAGGCAGTAGTGGCTGTAGTTGTGGTATACGTGGTAGTAATAGTAGTGGTTGTAGTAATAGTTGTTCCGCCCCCCAGGGCCAGTCGTGTCCCAGGTTTGTAGGAATGTCAAGTGGTGTGGTGCGGCCCCAACAGATTTCTGTGTCTGTCACGGTGCTCCTACCTGGATACCGTCGATTCCCTGGGTTTGGCTCTGAAAGCAATAAAGGGGGGAGCAATGGCGGAGAATAAGTCAAGTGCAGACTTTATAAAGTTCAACAGCTTTACTTCCTTCCAGACAATATTCAGCTTTTCTCTTGTTTCCAGCAGGCTTTGGCATAAACTGGCAGGCAAACTTGATAGATCTGCTTTCTCTCTCTGCTGTGCTAAACTTGGCTTTATTCTGGTAGCTGGACTTCAGGACTGTTCTGACATCTTTGAAGTGGGGAGCTTTTGGCGGTTGACCCCCTCGCAACACTCTGTAGGTGAATCTACAAGGAGTCAGGGTGCTCTATGAGCTGCTTCCCTCAGGAGGGGCTCCTGTTGCAGCAGGAGGAAAACCTTCCCCTTGCTGCTACATCTTTCATGTGTTTTAAGCTCCACTGTCTCGACTAGACTGGATTAAACTAGAACTGCAATCCTTCCCTTTAGTAGGAAACAGGACTCGCCCACTTCTGCCCAAAAGGGGGAGAATGGAATGGTAAGTTCCAGTCTATCTAAGGATCTCTCTCTCTGCCAGATACACACCGCCATCTGCTGCACATCCAGGAACATTACATGAACATAACAGTTTCAGAGCAATATTATCCATGCACAGTGACAAACGACCTGGAACAAATACACAGATGACATTGGGGTTAGCAATTAAAGACAGTAGCAGAATGGTAATACCACTCGGGGTATTACAGTGGTAGTAATAGTTGTAGAAATAGTAGTAGTGATAATATTGGTTGTAGTACAAGTAGTAATATTGGTGGTAGTAGTAGTGGTAATGGTAAGGGCAGTAGCAGGTGTAACAGTGGTAGTACTGGTAGCAGTTGTAGTAGTAGTAGTAGTGATATTGGTGGTAGTAGTAGTAGTGTTAATGGAAAGGGCAGTAGTGGCTGTAACAGTGGTAGCAGTTGTAGAAGTAGTAGTAGTGATCTTATTGGTTGTAGTACAAGTAGTAATATTGGTGGTGGTAGTAGTAGCAGTAATAGTTACAGTAGTAAAGGTAGCAGTGGTAGTACTTGTAGCAGATGTAGCAGTGGTGTGTTAGTAGAAATTGTAGTAATGGTAATAATGAGCAGCAGTAGTAGTTCTATAAGTGGTAGTACTGGTATAAGTAGTATTGTAGTGTTATAAAAGTGGTAGTAGTGATACTAGTGGTTGTAGTAGTAATGGTAGGTGTAGTAGAATTGTTAGTAGTGGCTGTAGTAGCAGTGGTATTGGTGGTGGTATTACTGGTATAAGTGGTAGTAGTAATTGTGGTATAAATGGAAGTGGTAGTAGCAGGAGTAATAATAGAAGTAGTGCTTTGAGTAGTAAACTAGTAGTGGAAGTAGTATAGTGCTGTGGACATTTGCCCTTATTGCTACTACGCCATGCCATCATCTCCCTATGTTATTGCACTTTGAAGGGGTAACTTGCAGTGCGGTTTCTGCTGTTGTGTGCACTTATACTAATTTATATTGTTGAACTGCTTTTATATCTGCAGTGCACTGTTATTGCACTATATCTGCACTGCGGAAGGGGTTAATGCACAGCCAGGTAATACTGAGAGACTTTCTACCAATGCAAAGTTTTGGAGGGAAAAACCCCCCGCACCGACCTTCTGCCTATTTGGTTTCCTCTGTTGTTTATGTCTGAAGACTTCTCTATGTCTGGGAAAGCTGCTTATTCATTCCCATAGATTTGCATTAAAGCTCTAAGTCTATGACAGACAAAAATTGCAACATTGTTTCTATTTAGGCTGTGATTCTCCCTCCCACTAGAAGGTTCTAGTTCAGCCAGAAACTGTATAGAAGGAGAGCGGTCAGGGCCCCCAGGTGTCTGCAGATAGGGACCAGGGTTTATAAGGAGAGGCTCTGCCAGACTACTGATCGACCTGAAGAAGACTCCAAGGATACTTTCACATACGTGTTTTGGTTTCAGGTCTTGAGATCTGGCAGAGTATCTCAAGACCTGACCGAAACAGTTCAGTTTTGATTACACATCAGGATGCATCCGTTCCGTTAGGCTGCGGTTGTGTGAAATCGGCTGCTGAGCCTCAGACCCTGGATCACCAGCCCTGGACCCTAGGATGGCAGCCTTCTGACAGAGAGAGAGAGGGACAGCTAGCTCAGGCCTTTCCTCAGCATCAAACCCTTCTTCAGCCGCTCAGTGCACTGCCTGTATAGATTTGCACTTGAATTCCTCCAGTAAAGAAGCCCCCTGGTTACTGCAGACCCTGACTCTCTGGACTTACTTCCGATTGGGGTGCACCACGCCTTACCATCCCTTCCGGTGAGCAGCGACATGTGGTGACACCTCGACGGTGTGCGGGGGACCCAGCGTAACGTTGGGGCCACCCCAAACCCGGCCACTGCAGTAGTATCGACAGTTTTGTTTGAGTGGTGGTAGTAGTAATGATAGTATTAGAGTGGTAGTAGTACAAGTAGTAGAAGCAGTAGTCACCATTTTCCTATTTAGTGTAGAGTCTGTGATTGCTGATCCTTTATGTCCTGGTAGTTTGTTACTATGTATCAGTGTAGAGGATTGTCTAGACTGGAGGCAATTGTCGCAAACCCTCAGTTTTATGTTAAGTTAGGTTTTCAGTCTCTGAGCATAAACAAGAATTTTTACATTCACTGACAGGAAGCAGAGATCTTGAACTTGGTGAGGAATAGAAAGAGAAATCTATTAGAAAGTTGCAGAACGTTTCATTGTCTGTTGATGAAGCGTTATTCACGGGATTGTGGCGCCCCCTACGTCCAGGTCCAGTGGTTGATTTTTCGTGCTGTCTGCCGCTCAGGATTTTTGGCGCAGAACATCAGGTGAGTTCCCATTTTTTGTGCACTCAGATCCGACAGCGGCGGATTGCTGTGATGCCCACAGGGTGCCAGGTGGTGGGTTCAGAGCGGTCAGTGTCTCACAGGTATGTAATAATGAGACTGGTGAGCACACATCGTCCTCGGTCACAGTGTGAGGCCGCCATCTAGTGGCTGCTGAGGGCACTGCACATCAAGGACCAGTTCTCCATCCAGGACCCAACTGCTGCAGTTGTGGGACATTGTCAGGTCCTTTAATGGAAGTTGTCAGACCTGGGTTCCCCATCATCGCCTGCACTACCGACAGCTGCTCTGACCAGGACCAGTTTAGTAAAGGGTTAATGTGGCATTAAAGGGGCGGTGTCCAGTCTTCTGTGAATTAATTCTAATCATTATATGATGAAATGTTCTAGTAGATCTCTGCTAGCTGTCAGGGAATCATAATGCTAAATCTTGTACTGAGGGGATCGTTGCAATGTTTCAGTGTATTTAAGAGCCTGGAATTAAAGGGGTATTCCGGTTGTTGGAGGTTATCCCCTGTCCACAGGATAGAGGATAACTATTAGATCGGTGGGGTTCCTACCGCTGGAACCCCTACTGATCACGAGAAGGGGGGCCCTGTACCCCCTGCAGCCCCCCCAGAAATGAACCATCACACATAAGCGTGGCGGCTCCATTCATTTCTATGGGGGTTCTGGAGATAACGGAGTTGAGCGCCCACCTATCTCTGGAATTCCCATAGAGATGAGTGGAGCGGCAGCACGCCCAGCCAAGGGGGGCTGCAGGGGGCACCGGGCTCCCGTTCTCCCAGCTGTAGGACCCCACCAATCTAGGGGATAACCGGAATACCCCTTTAAGGGATGTGTGTTCCTGCTGTGATTTTCTCCACTGAACAGGGCAGGACAAGGTTTATGTGAATGTTTCCATTCAGCAAGCAGAGATCTTGAAGCTCATAAGGATTTAAGGGGAATCTGTCACCAGCTGTTTTTTTCTTTTGTTCATCTGAGGCTCCGTTGCCGAGTTATAATACATTTGGTGCAACGGGGGTGTCGCCTGTCTGCTCCATTTTGTGACCAGCCCCTCCCTCGCTGCTTTGATTGACAGGGCCAGAAAATGGCACAATACCAAGGGAGGGCCTGTGGGTGGACGCCAGGTAGGCTGTCATATATGGCGCCATTCTTCTGTGGCAGGTTTTCCCGCCGCCATCTGTACGGATGTTCTGACCCCGATGCCCCTCTGAGGACAGTGCCAGGCGCGGTGACTGAGGACCCGGCAGAGATTTTCCGTCATTTACACAAGTATTATTCCGGAGGATGGGTCGTAGAGGCCGCATTGTACGCTGCACCTAGAAAGTCTAATCACCAGTTAGGGGAGCAGAAGAATCCGGGAAAGGACTAATGATGGAGGCCGCGCTGTCCTGCCGCAATCCTGGAGGAACGGGATCGGCGAGTAAGTGACTCATCCCTCATCATCCTTATATCCGTATTATCTTCATCCACCCCATCCTTTTCCTCATTATCATTTTCATTATCTTCATCCTCAACGTTTTGTTTTTTTGGTCTCTGTAACTTATCAGTGGCCGTGGTCATGGTGTCAATGGTCAGCGTGGGCATATTAACCATTTATTTCCCAGCATTTACAGAAGGCATTGACTCTTGAAGGACCATTAGCCAGAATGTAGACATTGGGGTCTTGCAGACCTGGGTCTGGGTCCTTCCTGAAGTCTGTTCAGGGCGTCTTAGGGTACTTTCACACTAGCGTTGGTGCGGATCCGTCTGTTTATTTGTACAGACGGATCCGCACCTCTAATGCAAACGTTTGTATCCGTTCAGAACGGATCCGTTTGCATTAGCTTTAAAGAAAAATGACAAAGTCCAAAACGGATCCGTTTTGACTTACATTGAAAGTCAATGGGGAACGGATCCGTTTTCAAATGCACCATATTGTGTCACTGACAACGGATCCGTCCCCATTGACTTACATTGTAAAAAAAAACGGATCCGTTAGGCTCCGCCTCTTCAGACGGACACCAAAATGCTGCATGCTGCGTTTTGGTGTCCGCCTCCAAAACGGAATAGAGGCGGAACGGAGCCTAACTGATGCATTCTGGACGGATCCTTATCCATTCAGAATGCATTGGGGCTTAACTGATCAGTTTTGGACCGTTTGTGAGAGCCCTGAAACGGATCTCACACACGGAATCCGAAACGCTAGTGTAAAAGTACCCTTAAGATATTACTGAAAACAGTTCTACCAAGACTCAGAACTTCTTCAGGAATATGGCCGAGCACTGGAAGAGTCTTAGACCGTTCAGTAAGTCAATAGATGAGGAGATGGCAGTCATTCATCCATGTACCGGCCGTATGGGCAATGCCATCGTGTAGACCCATCTTTTGTCTACTGATGTATCAACAATGTTGCAGCTCAAAGAAAATCATTGAAGGTCAAGTCAACATTTGCTACTTCTGGATCTCCATGTTTCCTGCCACATTGGGATACAGTACTGGTCAACTGGAAATTTTCAGGAAAGTCAAGATTAGGCCACCACCAACCATCAATGTGCAGAAGAGTGAGACATCCTCGTGAGGACCTTGAAACCAAATTTAGAGTCCCTACCATGAACTATAGGAACCTAGGACTGGCCCTCGGAAGCAGAGAAGCCTTGAGCTTGTTGTCCATTTCTCCAGCCAAAGCAGTCTCTACACAGATGACATAGGGCAGGCATGCTCTCCAGCTGTTTCAAGACTACAACTCCCAGCATTCTCGGACAGCCTACAGCTATCAACCTACAGCAGGGCATTGTGGGAGTCGTAGTTTTACAGCAGCTGGAGGGCCGCAGTTTGAGCATCCCTGACATAGGGCATTGTAGTTACTGGACCTTTGCAGTGAGGTCTTCAAGAACATCAAGTATCGTAAAACGGTGAGATCAACCATGCTGGATAAAACATCCTCGTCAGGGACCCCTCAGACATCTCAGTTCTACCAACCATTATTTACAATAGTTTGACTCCAGAAGAAGCAGCCACCATTTGCACCAAGATCCCAAGACTGACACTCATCTCCAGAGACACGAGGTTCCTCCGTGGGTATCAGTGACCCTGGAGATCATCAGATCCTTGTTCTGTAGATCCCTGCACTATTCCAGAACGCCTACTCCATTTTAGACACTGAAAGTAAAATTTCAGAAAGATCTTCCATTTTACCTCCTCCTCCTCCTCCATGTCCCTTGTATCATTCACCCCCTGCATAACACTTGGCCACATTTTCTTGATTGATGTTAATGCACGAGCCGAGGAAGAGGAGTTTCCTGTACGGTTTTGTGCGGCTGTGAACGCTCAGATGGTTAAGAAGAAATATTCTGACAAGTGATATCGCTTATTCCTGGCCGGAGGAGGAAGATCTTCTCAGAATACGAGACGAGAAAATAAGTCAAGTGGCCAAATCTACAGGGAGAGTCTACATCTGGCACAGGTTAGAGGTCCGCTCCAAGCCGCCCAGTTATTTCTCACAGAAATAAATGTTTTACAATAAAGAAGAATTCTAAAAAACAAACTGGAAGTGTCGCCCCTCAGAGGGGTAACCCGAAGCCCCTCGGGCCCACTGCAAAAGCAATGCTCTGTGTCTACCATGTTTGTTTGGACTGCTACCCCCTACCTGCTGTAGCTGTGCTCCTGTCACCAGCCCTACGTGGTACCAACCACCACCATGAGGGCAGAGCCCGCAGCTGGGAGCCCCCACCCTATGGTATCTGAGCCCCTTAGCTTTGCCATGATGAGGGTCTATGGAGGGTAACTCATTGGTAATAGCAGGTACATAAGCATGAGACTCCACGTGTTACATGACCGGTTGATGCAGCAGCTGTCGGAACGAGAGCAGCTAGGCGGCCAGAGGAGCAGTGTCACCGTGTGATTAGGCTTTCATCGGGCTGTGAGGACCGGCGGAGGATGAGCAGATTGTCAATATAAAAAAAATTCCAGCAGAGAAGTTTAATCGGGAAAATGATATTATTGGGCCCTGGGGGTGAGGGGGCAAATAAACAGACACCTCTGGGCCAAGAGCCACGTCATCTGTGGTTCTTCATATCATAAGCTGCTGTGGATGAGGCCATTGAGGCATCTTAGATGTTTCTTCACCTCATTCTCACTCAACTATCCACCATAAAGTCAAATCACAGTCAATGATTTATGACCTGCAGAATAAACCTTCTAGGGGGCGCAGTATAGTGTCCTATTGAAATCACTGTAAATATAGACAAAAAGTAACCTCCTGAGCTCCCTCTAGTGGTGGTTGTATATATCTGTATGTAGTAATCTCCTGAGCTCCCTCTAGTGGTGACTGTATATATCTGTATGCAGTAATCTCCTGAGCTCCCTCTAGTGGTGGATGTATATATCTATCTGTAGTAATCTCCTGAGCTCTCTCTAGTGGTGGCTGTATATATCTGTATGTAGTAATCTCCTAAGCTCCCTCTAGCGGTGGCTGTATATATCTGTATGTAGTAATCTCCTGAGCTCCCCCTAGTGGTGTCTGTATATATCTATATGTAGTAATCTCCTGAGCTCCCCCTAGTGGTGGCTGTATATATCTGTATGTAGTAATCTCCTGAGCTCCCTCTAGTGGTGGCTGTATATATCTGTATGCAGTAATCTCCTGAGCTCCCTCTAGTGGTGGCTGTATATATCTGTATGTAGTAATATCCTGAGCTCCCTCTAGTGTTAGCTGTATATATCTGTATGTAGTAATCTCCTGAGCTCCCTCTAGTGCTGGCTGTATATATCTGTATGTAGTAATCTCCTGAGCTCCCTCTAGTGGTGTCTGTATATATCTGTATGTAGTAATCTCCTGAGCTCCCTCTAGTGGTGGTTATATATATATCTGTATGCAGTAATCTCCTGAGCTCCCTCTAGTGGTGGCTGTATATATCTGTATGTAGTAATCTCCTGAGCTCCCTCTAGTGGTGGCTGTATATATCTGTATGTAGTAATCTCCTAAGCTCCCTCTAGCGGTGGCTGTATATATCTGTATGTAGTAATCTCCTGAGCCCCCTCTAGTGGTGGCTGTATATATATATGTATGCAGTAATCTCCTGAGCTCCCTCTAGTGGTGGCTGTATATATCTGTATGTAGTAATCTCCTGAGGTCCCTCTAGTGGTGGCTGTATATATCTGTATGTAGTAATCTCCTGAGCTCCCTCTAGTGGTGGCTTTATATATCTGTATACAGTAATCTCCTTAGCTCCCTCTAGTGGTGGCTGTATTTATCTGTATGCAGTAATCTCCTGAGCTCCCTCTAGTGGTGGCTGTATATATCTGTATGTAGTAATCTCCTGAGCTCCATCTAGTGGTGGCTGTATATATCTGTATGTAGTAATCTCCTGGGCTCCCTCTAGTGATGGCTGTATATATCTGTATGCAGTAATCTCTTGAGCTCCCTCTAGTGGTGGCTGTATATGTCTGTATGCAGTAATCTCCTGAGCTCCCTCTAGTGGTGGCTGTATATATCAGTATGTAGTAATCTCCTGAGCTCCCTCTAGTGGTGACTGTATATATCTGTATGTAGTAATCTCCTGAGCTCCCTCTAGTGGTGGCTGTATATATCTGTATGTAGTAATCTCCTGAGCTCCCTCTAGTGGTGGCTGTATATATCTGTATGTAGTAATCTCCTGAGCTCCCTCTAGTGGTGGCTGTATATATCTGTATGTAGTAATCTCCTGAGCTCCCTCTAGTAGTGGCTGTATATATCTGTATACAGTAATCTACTGAGCTCCCTCTAGTGGTGTCTGTATATATCTGTATGTAGTAATCTCCTGAGCTCCCTCTAGTGATGGCTGTATATATCTGTATGTAGTAATCTCCTGAGCTCCCTCTAGTGGTGGCTGTATATATCTGTATGTAGTAATGCCCTGAGCTCCTCCTAGTGGTGGCTGTATATATCTGTATACAGTAATCTCCTGAGCTCCTCCTAGTGGTGGCTGTATATATCTGTATGTAGTAATGTCCTGAGCTCCTCCTAGTGGTGGCTGTATATATCTGTATGTAGTAATCTCCTGAGCTCCCTCTAGTGGCGGCTGTATATATCTGTATACAGTAATCTCCTGAGCTTCCTCTAGTAGTGGCTGTATATATCTGTATGTAGTAATCTCCTGAGCTCCCTCTAGTGGTGGCTGTATATATCTGTGTGCAGTAATCTCCTGAGCTCCCTCTAGTGGTGGCTGTATATACCTGTATATAGTAATCTCCTGAGCTTCCTCTAGTAGTGGCTGTATATATCTGTATACAGTAATCTACTGAGCTCCCTCTAGTGGTGGCTGTATATATCTTTATGTAGTAATCTCCTGAGCTCCCTTTACTGGTGGCTGTATATATCTGCATGTAGTAATCTACTGAGCTCCATCTAGTGGTGTCTGTATATATCTGTATGTAGTATTCTCCTGAACTCCCTCTAGTGGTGGCTGTATATATCTGTGTGCAGTAACCTCCTGAGCTCCCTCTAGTGGTGGCTGTATATATCTGTATGTAGTAATCTCCTGAGCTCCCTCTAGTGGTGGCTGTATATATCTGTGTGCAGTAACCTCCTGAGCTCCCTCTAGTGGTGGCTGTATATATCTGTATGTAGTAATCTCCTGAGCTCCCTCTAGTGGTGACTGTATATATCTGTATGTAGTAATCTCCTGAGATCCCTCTAGTGGTGGCTGTATATATCTGTATGTAGTAAGCTCCTGAGCTCCCTCTAGTGGTGGCTATATATATCTGTATGTAGTAATCTCCTGAGCTCACTCTAGTGGTGGCTGTATATATCAGTATGTAGCAATCTCCTGATCTCCCCCTCGTGATGGCTGTATATATCTGTATGCAGTAATCTCCTGAGCTCCCTCTAGCGGTGGCTGTATATATCTGTATGTAGTAATCTACTGAGCTCCCTCTAGTGGTGGCTGTATATATCTGTATGTAGTAATCTCCTGAGCTCCCTCTAGTGGTGGCTGTATATATCTGTGTGCAGTAATCTCCTGAGCTCCCTCTAGTGGTGGCTGTATATATCTGTGTGCAGTAACCTCCTGTGCTCCCTCTAGTGGTGACTGTATATATCTGTGTGCAGTAACCTCCTGAGCTCCCTCTAGTGGTGACTGTATATATCTGTGTGCAGTAACCTCTAGTGGTGGGTGCACACAGACAGCATGTGTTATGCTAAGGCTATGCAGGGGATTTGGAGTTGTGTTTCAGAAAAATGCAGAACCATTATATAAATATCTGAAGAAACCCCCCTCCCTTCACTTTCCTCACAATTGTACACCATCCATAGTTGCCAACAGTCCCTAATTTTGAGATGCAATCCCCAAAAATTCCAGCTGTCCCGAGTTAAAAATGCATGAGAATTATGCCGTACCCACAAGTCTTCGGTCTAGTGCAAGCTTGTGACATTCCAGGGGTGAAACTTAAATGCCCTCAATTTACCAACATGAGAATCTGAGAAGTTTTAGGGCACTTACCACCATGGGACACAAAAAGAAATCTAGCCCCAGACACAATCACATTCCACTGAAAGGTAAGCTTTAGGATTGGGCATGGTGCAGATGGCATAGTGGCCCCAATAACACAGGGAAGATTCGCCGACAGGAGCCCCATGTTCCGAGATGTTGATTTGGGTCTTCTGGCTGCAGGACTTCAGGTTTTCCAGGAAAGAAAAGAAGCCAAGATAATCTCCAAGAAATAGTCCTGCAGCACCTTCCATCCCATCAGCCGCAGCTCTGGAGATGGACCGCCATCATCCACCTCTCACACCAGCCGCCAAGTGCTCTGGAAACTGACAAGGTGTGAAGCGTCTGCTAATGACCCCGCAGGGACACGTAATGCAGCAAATCTGAGCTCGCCAGCTGTAATGAGGGGAGAGTGGCCAACACAAACAGTGTGTCCATGCCAGTGTACACAGCGACGACACCACATGTACAGGAAATCATTAGAACATGATTACAGGGGGAACAAGCAAGAGAACCAGCTGCGAGCAGAGGGGACCTAACACTCTAGGGCCCCTTGTTCAGCACAGCAAGTCCACCATACCCCTCCATGAAAGGACAGGGGGGCCCATGACTCGTTGACACCCCTCCAGCCCCTCTGGTTAGTAGTGATCCTTCTCACCTATCTGCATTGGAGCATTCATCACAGATCCTGCCATATTCCAGGAGGAAAAATAGGGCTGCAAGCAAAGTGATGCTCAGCAGAACCCAGTGGAGCCCATATTAGGTCCACCGGGGCCACAATGCAAGTGTGAGACCAATGTTCCAATTGCTTCCCGTGAAGATCAGACTCCCAGTTAATGCCCTTATCCCCAAAATGCCAACTGGGAACCCAATAGGGAGCCTTCCCCGAGAGTCCAAAGACAACCATGACTCCCTCAGATGTTTTTATAGTTCACAAGATTCTGGGGGACAAATTCGGCTCGGCACCACGACTGGTGAGAAGTGGTGGGCACCACAGAACGCTCCCAGGTGGCAATTACCGGGAACATGTCCATCCATTGTCTCCTCTGTTTATCTAACGGGTTCCCTTTTGACATAGAACCTTGAGTATCTGGATGATGGGCGCTGCTTGTCCCCAGAGTCTTATCACGTTGCAGCGTCGGCCTCCTGGTATTCTCCGGCGGCTCGTATTCTTATAATGTCTGTAAATTACTCTCATTTAATCCTGTTTGTTCTGCGGGGAGCAGTAATATACAGAGGAAGCCATTATCCTTCCAAGAGTTTTACTTTTCAGACCCCCACCAAAAACTGGAAACACATGTTCCTCGGATGCACTGTGTACGGAGGAGACTTATTACGTTGTTTACAGAAGGTCCTGGCCACTGTGTACAGGCTTTCATGTATCTGGGGGCTACAGAAGCTCCTTATAGTTTACGAGCCCCTCCATGTCCTCCAGGTGGATTGTGCTGGGTCTTTGGGGGGGGTGATGGTTAGTGGCTTGGCTTACTGAAGACTTCGCTATCCACACCCCTATCCAGACCGGTCCCAGTGGGTCATGTCTGAGGTTCTGAGGCTTTGTTGCATGTGGTTATAATTTATTCTACGTAAATACAGCAAGGAAGTTCAGCAGAATGTTGAGGAAATCTTAAGAACATGCGCTGTGCAGCATCCTCCACCCGTAGATCTGACTGGTGGGGAGTGGGGCTTACAAGAGCACAATAGGCCCCCAGAGGGTCATTCATTTGGGGTGTATCTCAGCATGCTTCCAATGGCTTGCTCTGAGCAGACCTCTCCCATTACCTCAGTGCTGTGCTAGGCTCGAGGACAGTGAGGTGGCCGGGGTCCAGATGTGCTCCTGCCATTTGTTGTAACATCTGCTGATGTACATGATGCTCGGAGATACTCTAATGCTCCTGCTGACATGTCAACAGAACCCCGGGCTAGAAAACAGAACCTCGGGCCAGAAAACAGAACCTCAGGCCAGAAAACAGAACCTCAGGCCAGAAAACAGAACCTCAGGCCAGAAAACAGAACCTCAGGCCAGAAAACAGAACCTCAGGCAAGAGACTCTTCCTAGACATGTAATAGGACAATGACTCAAGTGAGCAACATAAATGGACACAAGGCTGATTGGCAGCCAACTGGCATTATTCAGCAGCACTCACAATGCATTAACCATGAGTATCTGTGTGAGATAATACAACCATTCACAATACGACGAGATATGGACACCAGTGACGATTGCGAAACCGTCCCGTGTTATTTAGTCTGGCGGATCCAGATGTCCTCGAAGTACCAACTGACTTTCCAATGAAGATATCAGACTTCAAACTTCTGGGAAATGTTCATTAGAAAGGTCCGGATTTTTCAGAATTAACCTTCTCTGTGATTCTGTTCCTTTCTTCTCCAATCGTATTCTTTCATCTTCTTCTCATATTACGTTGGCGAGTCAGATCTTAGTTGGTCACAGTCCATTAGATGTCAAGCTGAGACCGTCCAGCTGTACTGATGATGGATATGGGTGACGGCCACATGAAGTATAAGCTGGAAGATGCCTATCAATAAAGAGTGAAAGTTCATCGTTATGACTAGTTACAGCTTGTAAGAGGGTCAGAAACTTATAGATGTGACCCATGACCTCTACTTGGTACTCGACTCCAGGAATGAGCAAGGATTCACATGAGCAGGGTAAACAGCGATTAATTTAAGGTAACGAGCGGTGCTTTGGTGGCTAGGCCCCTGTGTTCGTGACGACAGCAACGTAAGTTGCAAGTGTTGAGGGTAGTAGAAAGGATGAGGAGTTAGATGTAGTAGAAACAGTTGAACATTTACTTAAATCAAATGTGTCAGGACCGTTGGTACAGTTCATCAGTACAGTGCACTTATATGGCATAAAGGAGGATTCAGAAATTAGTTTACAGTAGCTGTAATCCTTACAACAGGTCTGGCAATTGTTAGTTGAGGAGTTTTCCTAATGCTGTTACTTTATAGGCAAGACAAAAGTTCTCTTTGAGTCCAATCTCTAGCACTCAGGTACTGAATATAATGGTTTCCCTACTTTTATATTGAGCAATCCAATAAGGGCGTTCTCCCTCGTGGCAGGCAAACTCTCTGCTACATTTTTTCTTGCAGGATGCTCTCCTGAAAATGTTTAGGTTCACTATGTCCCAGATGGCATGTAGTGAAAAAGGATAATTCTGCGCACTAATCATCCAGTTGTGTCCAGGTACCTTTAAGTTCCTCCCGCACACTGGTGCTTGTGAAGTCCCTTGGTTAGACTCAGCTCTAATCTTCACTGGACTTTCTCTGTATTCGTACATAGATTCACTTGTCTGTGCTGGGCCGCTGTGACTACTTGGTCTGTCCTCTCTGGGCTTGATCAGGGCCCAGAGGACAGAAAGGCAGCTACATCTTGGACTGCGCCTGCTCTGCTCCTCCAAACACTTCCTTCTCCTCTCTGCTTCCTACATTCCTCACTTCTGCTTCAACCCTTCCTCTACTCTGAGTCAGCAAACCCCGAGCTATATATAATATGTGGCGCCAGCACCACCTAGGGGCGAACAGCTGTAATGACAATGCCAGCCTGAACTTAGGAATTACAATACATTAGATACATATACAGAAATTTAAGGGGACTAGTTATACACACATAGGTGGGACAATGCAGATGGTTACAACATGGCGGCACAGTGCTTGGAGTTACTAATGGCAGCAGAACTCACTGGAGTATCTCTACAGGTGATTGCGGAATACAGGGCAGTCTCTTTCCACCAGGTGGTTGCCGATAGCGACAGGAAAGTCTCAGGCTCCAGTGCGCTGTATTACCCTGGATGTAAGAGGTATGGGGTGCTGTATTACCCTGGATGTAAGAGGTATGGGGCGCTGTATTACCTTGGATGTAAGAGGTACGGGGCGCTGTATTACGCTGGATGTAAGAGTTATGGGGCGCTGTATTACCCTGGATGTAAGAGGTATGGGGCGCTGTATTACCCTGGATGTAAGAGGTATGGGGCACTGTATTACCCTGGATGTAAGAGGTTTGGGGCGCTATATTACCCTGGATGTAAGAGGTATGGGGTGCTGTATTACCCTGGATGTAAGAGGTATGAGGCGCTGGATTACCCTGGATGTAAGAGGATTGGGGTGCTGTATTACCCTGGATGTAAGAGGTATGAGGCGCTGTATTACCCTGGATGTAAGAGACATGGGGCGCTGTATTACCCTGGATGTAAGAGGTATGGGGCGCTGTATTACCCTGGATGTAAGAGGTATGGGGTGCTGTATTACCCTGGATGTAAGAGGTATGAGGCGCTGGATTACACTGGATGTAAGAGGATTGGGGTGCTGTATTACCCTGGATGTAAGAGGTATGAGGCGCTGTATTACCCTGGATGTAAGAGGCATGGGGCGCTGTATTACCCTGGATGTAAGAGGTATGGGGCGCTGTATTACCCTGGATGTAAGAGGTATGGGACGCTGTATTACCCTGGATGTAAGAGGTATGGGACGCTGTATTACCCTGGATGTAAGAGGTATGGTGCGCTGTATTACTCTGGATGTAAGAGGTATGGGGCGCTGTATTACCCTGGATGTAAGAGGTATGGGACGCTGTATTACCCTGGATGTAAGAGGTATGGGGCGCTGTATTACACTGGATGTAAGAGGTATGGGCGCTGTATTACCCTGGATATAAGAGGTATGAGGCGCTGTATGACCCTGTATGTAAGAGGTATGGGGTGCTGTATTACCCTGGATGTAAGAGGTATGGGGCGCTGTATTACCCTGGATGTAAGAGGTATGGGGCGCTGTATTACCCTGGATGTAATAGGTATGGGGCGCTGTATTACCCTGGATGTAAGAGGTATGGGGCACTGTATTAACCTGGATGTAAGAGGTATGAGGCGCTGTATTACCCTGGATGTAAGAGGTATGGGGCGCTGTATTACCCTGGATGTAAGAGGTATGGGGCGCTGTATTACCCTGGATGTAAGAGGTATGGGGAGCTGTATTACCCTAGATGTAAGAGGTATGAGGCGCTGTATTACCCTGGATGTAAGAGGTATGGGGCGCTGTATGACCCTGGATGTAAGAGGTATGGGGCGCTGTATTACCCTGGATGTAAGAGGTATGGGCGCTGTATTACCCTGGATGTAAGAGGTATGGGGCGCTAGATTACCCTGGATGTAAGAGGTATGAGGCGCTGTATTACCCTGGATGTAAGAGGTATGAGGCGCTGTATTACCCTGGATGTAAGAGGTATGGGGCGTTGTATTACCCTGTATGTAAGAGGTATGGGGCGCTGTATTACCCTGTATGTAAGAGGTAAGTGGCGCTGTATTACCCTGGATGTAAGAGGTATGGGGCGCTGTATGACAGAACAGAGAAAGCAGCTCTCATATGAGCACTGCCCTCTCTTCAAACAGCTGGGGGCACAGAGGACATTAGTACTATGGAGGGGGCACCCAGGGCATTACTAATGTGAAGGGGGCACAATGGGCATTTCTACTATGGAGGAGGCACAGAGGGCATTACTATCACAGTGGTCATTACTTCTATTGTGGGGGCACAATGGGCATTATTACTATGAAGAGCACACAACTACTGTCAGGGGGCACACATCTGTACAAAACTACTGTGAAGGTTGTACAATGAGGGCAATACTACTGTGGGGGGGGCACCATTTTTTTGATCAACCATGTGTCGGGCCCCTCCGAACACACTGCAAGAACATTCAGACTCACTCATCCATAGTCACAGGTGACATCCATAAAGCTAACAGTCTGTACGTTGGCTTTATGGATGTCACCTGTGATTTTGGATTTTGAATGTTCTTGTCATGTGGATTTAGCCTAAGTCTCTCTTTACTAAAGTGCAGAATAGGAGTAGTAGTACATCCTACTGCCAAGGCACAGTTCCAAAAGTGGAAATCCTTCCCCAGTGCAAATCCTTCCCCAGTAGCAGTGTA
The DNA here is from genome assembly GCA_033119425.1 of Bufotes viridis. NCBI lineage: Eukaryota > Metazoa > Chordata > Amphibia > Anura > Bufonidae > Bufotes > Bufotes viridis. The sequence continues at coordinate 433,859,892 of CM065592.1, forward strand.
AGGACAACAGCAATGATGGGGTTTGTAGTACTCCTTCTCTCCAAAATCTCTCTGCAGAACCTTAAGCTGGCGTTGAGGTTCTTAGTAGATGATTCTGCAAATCCCAGGCTGAAGGGTGCAGATTTAAGATACAGCTGACCGGACCGCCTCAATTGCTGGCAATGTTCCCTCTCACCGCAGTAAAGTCTCTCTGCCGTAAACGTGCCCACTACCTTGCTAACTGACTCCAGTGCACGGCCTTGTAGATTCTGGACCATCTCATTTTTGATGGTAAAGTTGCTTCCTTGGCTGTAGAAGTATCCGAGATGAAGGCTCTCCGAGCTCAGACCTTGCTTTGAGGAGCATACACATGCAGGTCCTCTCTCTAACCAGGGGGTGGACCCAGGTCCATCTCCAAGCATCCTAAGGTGGAATAGCCAAGGACTTCACCCTTTGTGCTGTTAGGGATACAAATACAGTAAATCACAACTATTTAACACTACATTACAACAATGACCCTTCTGCAGTAACCATGGGGGGCTGCATACACCAACCAGACTACCTTTTTTGAGGACCATCTTCTGGGACACTTATCTGTCACATAATGGTCATCTGAGCAGTTATTTTGGCCTGCTCTCCTCTGATGTCTATGTCCTCACGCTATGAAGTTTCCCCCTCGGTAACATTATGCGGATTATCGTCTTCCCAGCTCTTGATAGCATCCAGGATCCATTTTTGGAAGCTGTTTTGGCAACTGTGAAGACTTCATGTTATAGACGAGGAGACTCAGCTGCTCCCATGTGAACTTGGCCATGGATCTGAGATGGAGGAGGAACCTGCCAGGAACCGAGCCTCATTCCCACCCAGAGATTTGCACCATGTCAGATTCGTCACAGTCCCTGCACCCCCGGCCCAGATCTACCAGACCACCAAGAGTAAGAGCGCTCCGCTAAAAGAGGATAGTAAATCCTCGTCCTCACCCTCGCATGTGTGCGCCCAGGGCAGGACTCCATTGTATCACTGCCATTGCCCAATAATAGTGCCCATGTATTCCAGCCATGACCTTCATATACTGCACTCTCCACATCTAGCAGTGCCAGCATAGCAACAATCACAGTGATTTGTAGTCGTGCTCGGGGGTCATTCTTGGGGGCACTTCCAGGTACATGGGCATACAAGGATCCAGAAACCCCTCCAGTATCCAGAACCCCCCTCTGAGTGGAGAATACATTGAAAGTAAATGGAAGGATCTGGGGCCACTAGAGGGAGCGTGCTGCACTCTTATTGAAGTCACTGGGGCTCCCTCTAGTGGCAGCTGCAGCAGGCTCGGATTGTCCATCTGGAAATTCTGGCAAAGGTTCAGATAGGCCAGTTCCAGGGTGGGCTGCCCGCTTATGGAGCACTGCTAGGGGAAAACATCTGGCACTTGGGCACCAGATGGTTTGCCGGGGGCCCCAAAAGGTAGTGGCTGCTGCAGATGCAACTGTATTGCCATCCTCAGAATAGTGATACAGTTGAATGGTGCAGTAGGGCACAGAACAATGGACCCCAGCCCCACTATATGACGTAGTGACATTATTGCACTATTAGTAATGCGAGAACTCTGGGAGTAGAACTGGTGGGACTTTGGGGAGCATTATTACTATGGGGGCACTATCTGTGTGGCACTGTTATTTCTTCAGTATAGTACTTGGGGGTATCAGGGGGCACAGTATTGGGGGTAGCAGCAGGATGACAATGTTAGGACACCAGGAGGGGGAGGATGACAGAAAATGTCTGTGTAGTAAACTCTGCAGAGACGAGACGTGGCTGAAGGATGTCATCATGGTGGTCTGCTCCCAGTAGAGAAGAAGAGGAAAGAGAACATCTGCATTAGAGGAGACTGGACGTAAGAGGTATGTAGTGCTGTATTCTCTTGTATGTTTGGTAGTGCTGAATCTAACGTCCATCCAAATTTTGCATTAGCACTGGAATGGGGGAGGGGGGCAGAGGTTGGATTGGGGTGTGCAAAAACGTATTTCACAATCACCACACAGAATATGGACCTGTCTGTTTTAAAATGCCAGTGCTGAATTTCAGTCCCAGTCCAGCCCTGGCTGAGGGGTTAACCTCTGAACCCCCAGGGATATTACAGGGACCAGGGCCGGCTCCAGCACCCGGCAAACCCGGGCAAGTGCCGGGACCCACTGCTTCTGGGGGGGCCCACTCATTTCTGCGCAGTCCCTTTAAAAATTTTTACAAACTGTTGCTTGCTGGCACTGCGCAGCCGCCGTCATAAAAGATCTCCAGGCCTGCAGAGTGCGGACTGGTGCGGACGCGTGCGCGAGTACACTGGCCGGAGTGGCAGGCCCTGCAGCAGAGGAAGCTGGCGGGAGCTGGAAGGAAGAGGGCCGGCTCCCAAGGTGGCTGTAGTAAGGAGAGCATGGTGCGCTGCGCTAGGTCCCAAAGAAACATGACAGGGCCGCTGGAGAGCTAAGGAGTCCGACCTGTCAGTCTTCAAGTAAGTGATTCCCACCTCCCCCAATCATGGTTCTGTCCAGTCTCACAGTTCTCTGCTCCCCCTCCTCCTGTCACCCCACTAGTGACCCTGCTCCCCCTCCTCCTGTCACCCCACTAGTGACCCTGCTCCCCCTCCTCCTGTCACCCCACTAGTGACCCTGCTCCCCCTCCTCCTGTCACCCCACTAGTAACCCTGCTCCCCGCTCCTCCTGTCACCCCACTAGTTACCCTGCTCCCCCTCCTCCTGTCACCCCACTAGTTACCCTGCTCCCCCTCCTCCTGTCACCCCACTAGTGGCCCTGCTCCCCCCTCCTCCTGTCACCCCACTAGTGACCCTGCTCCCCCTCCTCCTGTCACCCCACTAGTTACCCTGCTCCTCCTCCTGTCACCCACTAGTGACCCTGCTCCCCTCCTCCTGCACCACTAGTGACCCTGCTCCTCCTCCTGTCACCCCACTAGTGACCCTGCTCCCTTCCTGTCACCCCACTAGTGGCCCTGCTCCTCCTCCTGTCACCCCACTAGTGACCCTGCCCCTCCTCCTGTTACCCTGCCTCCCTCCTCCTGTCACCCCACTAGTTACCCTGCTCCCCCACTCCTCCTGTCACCCCACTAGTGGCCCTGCTCCCCCCTCCTCCTGTCACCCCACTAGTGACCCTGCTCCCCCTCCTCCTGTCACCCCACTAGTTACCCTGCTCCCCCTCCTCCTGTCACCCCACTAGTTACCCTGCTCCCCCTCCTCCTGTCACCCCACTAGTGGCCCTGCTCCCCCCCTCCTCCTGTCACCCCACTAGTGACCCTGCTCCCCCTCCTCCTGTCACCCCACTAGTTACCCTGCTCCCCCTCCTCCTGTCACCCCACTAGTTAGCCTGCTCCCCCTTCCTTCTGTCACCCCACTAGTGACCCTGCTCCCCCTCCTCCTGTCACCCCACTAGTGACTCTGCTCCCCCCGCTTTCTGTCACCCCACTAGTGACTCTGCTCCCCCCGCTTTCTGTCCCCCCACTAGTGACCCTGTGTGTTCCTGTGTGGAGAGGAGCCTGGCTGGAGTGTGGTGAGGCTTAGCTGTGTGTGTGTCCCTGTGTGTGTGTCACCATCACCATGCCCACAGTGTTCCTATGTCTTGACGCAGCTGCATCAGGACGTTCTGTGCGGGGCAAGAAGAAGAAGATGGAAGAGGAGGCAGCACCGCCAGCATGGAGTCCGTGGGAGAGACACAGGGAGGCGCACTAAGGACATAACTCGTAAGTAACACTACCCCATGATCTACATTAGTGGTATCTGTGGTGTTACATAGGACTGTAGGGGACATCTACAATACTATCTGTACTCACAGAGTAATCACTGTGTAAGGGGGCCCACTGAGACTTTGTCGCCCAAGGGCCCACATGAACCTGGAGCCGGCCCTGACAGGGACGCTGTCACCAACCACGTAGTTCATGTAGAAGGGGATTATAATGGGAGTGGGGATTGAAGGTCTAGGATTTTCTTCGTTGGTGAACATCCCCTGTAAAAATCCTTCTTTTGCCCCACGGGGCAGGAGGCTGCTGTGCGCTGGGTGGCGGCCGCTCCTGAGTATGGAGGTGTCCATGAAGGATCCTCCACCGTCATATAGTCATGGCGCTATGAGCACCTACATGTCTGCAGTGAGGAGATCTTTCCATCGTGTCATCCTGGTGGTGGAAGCCCTGCTCATAAATCATAACCCTCATCATCCTCACCCTCATTCTCTATAGTCATGACTCTCACAACATCTGGTGTCCAATCCTAGGAGATAGAGGAGTCTGAGCCCAGCTTCAGGAGCAGCCCGGGCGCCAGACGTCTGCAGGAAAAATCACTCATTAAAAGGAATTGAATCATCTATCTGATCCTGGGAAAGCTGGGTGACAACCAACATGGCCGCCCTTAGTCATATGCACCCGGGGGGCTCCTCTGTACAGCACTGCCATTCAGGACTCTGGGAAAGCTGTGTGTATCCAGGGGATGTCATGACACTGACTAGAAGGGGAAAGTCCGCAGTCGGATGATGCAGAAGTGACTTTCCCTCCTTGCATCAGTGAGAGTCGAGTGTCGGGAACCTGAATCATGGAAGAAGGATATTGGCTCCACGCGGGGGGGCGACCGGCCGTCACTGACTACGGATCAGGTGGAAGGTATTTTAGGAAGTTGTCATCATCCTCACATCCTGCACCTCCTGCTCCTCCGCACGTAACACACCCAGGAATTTCCATGGTGGGTGGAATCTAAGAAATCTTGTTGGGGGTTTTGTTTTTTCCGTGCCGACGCTATTCCGGGGTCCGGGCCATTATGGCCAGACCAGATTTCTGTTTTTCATGTTTTACTACTTTTACAAAATGAAAACTTTTTTTTAAGCGTGTTTATTTTTTCAATGTCGCCCTGTTCTTACCCCCGGCACCGCATTGTTTTCGTTATTGGCGCCATTGTGGGGTTCACACGACTTTCAATCACGTTTTTTGGAGGCGAGGTGATAGTTTTCTGTGTGTTTTTTGTATGATCTCATGATCATCATACAGCTTACACGGATGCGGCGATTGCGATGACGGTCGGGATTTTATACATTCTTTCATTTCTCTAATAATAAAGGACCGGAAGAGGTTAAAAAGGCTGAGGTTAATTTTTTCGCTGGAACATCCGGCCTCCTGAAGCTGGTGTAATATACTGAAGGGTAGAAGGCGTTGGGCAGGGCCTAACATGTGCAGAAAGATGGCTGTAGCAGAGTCAGCGCCTGCGCGGTCACAGTGCCGTAGGTCAAGAAGGGGTTAAATTGGATGATGTTATGCGGGGGCATCTCTCGGCCTCCGGGATCTGAGTAAATGTTCATGAACTTTCCTTGTTCCCCTCAGAAAATCAGAAAATAGTAGATAGAGGGGGATTCAGCTGTAGGGCCTGGGGCCCCCTGATGCTGGACCCCTGTGGCCCCCGGCTGTGTGATCAGGACTATGTCAGGAATAGCTTTTGGTCCTTGGATGTAAGTTATTGGAGTTTCCATTCCTGGTGGAGACCTGCTGACATCCAGTTTAGGCAATCCTCCATACACCCTGGACTGCGCTGATACATTGTAACAAAGTGTCAGGATAGGCGAGCGATGTGCGCTCATGTGTATCTCTCAGAATATTCTCTAGACTGATACATAGTAACAACCTCTCATCTGAGACAAGTATTGAGTTGGTTTTAATCCTCCAGATATGCTGTAAATAAGAGGGTTCCCAGTCACTGACAGCAAGCAGAGATGTTGAAAATGGTGAGGACATGACACTTAGCTGCCACCGGAGCTGGCCAGGGAGATTATGGAGCAGCGGTCGGCTCTCAACGGCCTCTTCACCATCTTAAAGTCATTAGTCACAGTCTGCTAATGACCTGCAATAACGGTTAATAGAGCGGGGGGTGCGGTCGGGGTGGACCGCCAACGAGCGAGGTGAGGCGATTACCGCGGGCAGCACCACCGAGGGATAGTGATGTCACGAACATAAAATTTTCCGTTCGCGAACGGCAAACGCGAACTTCCGCAAATGTTCGCGAACAGTGTGAACCGCCATAGACTTCAATAGGCAGGCAAATTTTAAAACCCACAGGGACTCCTTCTGGCCACAATAGTGATGGAAAAGTTGTTTCAAGGGGACTAACACCTGGACTGTGGCATGCCGGAGGGGGATCCATGGAAAAATAACTAGTTGACGCAGAGTGTGGTAAGTTGTAATCGCAATGCGAATAATACAGGTTATATTAATCGCATCGCGATTACAACTACTAACACTGCAGCTTCAGAATGAATCTAAGATGGATGCCGTCCTTGCTTTTTGATAGGAGGTGGGAGGGTCTGGGAGGGAGACTGATGTACTAGCCCTAAAAAGGGCTTTTTGGGGTGCTGTCAGGACGCTGTCCTTACAGCAGAGATCAGATGAGTCTTTCAGGACTGGAGTGGACACTGAATACACTAGCCTAGCTATCGATTTCCCTATTAAATCAGCAGCAACTACACTGTCCCTCCTCTCACTAAGACTGCAGCTTCAGAATGAATCTAAAATGGATGCTGTGCAGGAGGTGGGAGGGTCTGGGAGGGAGGGTATGCTGCTGATTGGCTGGAATGTGTCTGCTGACTGTGAGGTACAGGGTCAAAGTTTACTCAATGATAGGGGGTGGACCTAACATTGCATGTGTTCGCCCGCCGCAACGAACGCGAACAAGCTATGTTCGCCGGCGAATAGTTTGGCCCATCTCTACCGAGGGATAAGCGGGGGCATCCATTGTGGAAGAGCTTATCTCTCCATATTCCTGATGATGGTGCACTTTAGGGGGCAGTATTACTAATGGGGGCACTTGGGGAGCGTTATCACTGTTGGGGGCACTTTAGGGGGCAGTATTACTAATGGGTGCATTCTTTTCTTCAGGATAGTATTTGGGGGTATCGGGGGGCACAGCGAGCAGCAGGATAACACTGGGGGGACTCCAGGTTGGGGGATGATGATAGAAATGTGAGGAAGCTAAGATGTCCGTGTGTCAGACTCTGCAGAGACGAGGCGGCTGAGAAAAGTGTCCGGACCGCGTGGAGAAGATGATGAGAGAGAAGATCTACGTAGGAGTTGCTGGATGTGACAGGTAAGTGCCGCCGTATAGCAAAATGCGGTGTGTGAGACCCTAGCAACGCCCCAGCCTCTGAGGTAAACTCCCTTTTTCCCGCTTTAAATTCAACTTTCTACCTTTCAGGATGGCCGAGCGGGCGCGCGATCCTCCCCCCCCCTTCCCCCATTTTCAGGATGGCCGGAGCGGTTCTGCTTGAAACGGCCGACATCAATGTCAGCCGTTTAACCCCTTTAATGCCACGGTCAAGTGCAGTTTCTAGGTAAAATTTCTCTCAGGGTGAGTGTCAAAAAAACTCCCCCCCCCCATCAAAACTGCTCGATGAAACCACATCAGGAGAGTACTTGTAACCGTCTCACCGTATATATATTTTTTTTACTACATGGGGCCCCGATCACTTAGTCTAATCTTGCCTAACCTGTGATGCAGGCTGCATAAAAGATAATTGTTATAAGTGAGCGGGGCCCCATGTAGTAGAATTTCTAGGGCCCCGCTCACTTAGTCTAATCTTGCCTAACCTGTGTATGCAGGCTGCATGAAAGATAATTGTTATTATGCCTACATTCAGGTTAGGCAAGATCAGACTAAGTGAGCGGGGCCCCATGTAGTAGAATTTCTAGGGCCCCGCTCACTTAGTCTAATCTTGATGACTTGCCTAATGTCAACTGGCCCCGCCACTGGGTACAGGCCGGTCCGGCGCAGTGGCGGATCCAGAGCCTGGTCTCGGGAGGGGCACTTCCGGCGATCGATACGCCCCTGCTCCCATCACTACAGAAATACAGCGCCCCCTACCGATAACATCCAGGCTAATACAGTGCCTCATACCTCTTACATCCACGGTAATACAGCGCCCCATACCTCTTACATCCAGGGTCATACAGCGCCCCATACCTCTTACATCCAGGGTAATACAGCGCCCCATACCTCTTACATCCAGGGTAATACAGCGCCCCATACCTCTTACATCCAGGGTCATACAGCGCCCCATACCTCTTACATCCAGGGTAATACAGCGCCCCATACCTCTTACATCCAGGATAATACAGCGCCCCATACCTCTTACATCCAGGGTAATACAGCACCCCATACCTCTTACATCCAGGGTCATACAGCGCCCCATACCTCTTACATCCAGGGTCATACAGTGCCTCATACCTCTTACATCCAGGGTCATACAGCGCCCCATACCTCTTACATCCAGGGTAATACAGCGCCCCATACCTCTTACATACAAGGTAAAACAGCACCCCATACCTCTTACATCCAGGGTAATACAGCGCCCCATACCTCTTAAATCCAGGGTAATACAGCGCCCCATACCTCTTGCATCCAGGGTAATACAGCGCCCCATACCTCTTACATCCAGGGTCATACAGCGCCCCATACCTCTTATATCCAGGGTAATACAGCGCCCCATACCTCTTACATCCAGGGTAATACAGCGCCCCATACCTCTTACATCCAGGGTAATACAGCGCCTCATACCTCTTACATCCAGGGTAATACAGCGCCCCATACCTCTTACATCCAGGGTAATACAGCGCCCCATACCTCTTACATCCAGGGTCATACAGCGCCCCATACCTCTTACATCCAGGGTAATACAGCGCCCATACCTCTTACATCCAGGGTAATACAGCGCCTCATACCTCTTACATCCAGTGTAATACAGCGCCCATACCTCTTACATCCAGGGTAATGCAGCGCCCCATACCTCTTACATCCAGGGTAATGCAGCGCCCCATACCTCTTACATCCAGGGTCATACAGCGCCTCATACCTCTTACATCCAGGGTCATACAGCGCCTCATACCTCTGACATCCAGGGTAATACAGCGCCCCATACCTCTTACATCCAGGGTCATACAGCGCCTCATACCTCTTACATCCAGGGTAATACAGCGCCTCATACCTCTTACATCCAGGGTAATACAGCGCCCCATACCTCTTACATCCAGGGTAATACAGCGCCTCATACCTCTTACATCCAGGGTAATACAGCGCCCCATACCTCTTACATCCAGGGTAATACAGCGCCCCATACCTCTTACATCCATGGTAATACAGTGCCCCATACCTCTTACATCCAGGGTAATACAGCGCCCCATACCTCTTACATCCAGGGTAATACAGCGCCTCATACCTCTTACATCCAGGGTAATACAGCGCCCCATACCTCTTACATCCAGGGTAATGCAGCGCCCCATACCTCTTACATCCATGGTAATACAGCGCCCCATACCTCTTACATCCAGGGTAATACAGCGCCCCATACCTCTTACATCCAGGGTAATACAGCACCTTATACCTCTTACATCCAGGGTAATACAGCGCCCCATACCTCTTACATCCAGGGTAATACAGCGCCCCATACCTCTTACATCCAGGTTAATACAGCGCCTCATACCTCTTACATCCAGGGTAATACAGCGCCCCATACCTCTTACATCCAGGGTAATACAGTGCCCCATACCTCTTACATCCTGGGTAATACAGCACCCCATACCTCATACATCCAGGGTAATACAGCTCCTCATACCTCTTACATCCAGGGTAATACAGTGCCTCATACCTCTTACATCCAGGGTAATACAGCGCCCCATACCTCTTACATCCAGGGTAATACAGCGCCCCATACCTCTTACATCCAGGGTAATACAGCGCCCCATACCTCTTACATCCAGGGTCATACAGCGCCTCATACCTCTTACATCCAGGGTAATACAGCGCCCCATACCTCTTACATCCAGGGTAATACAGCGCCCCATACCTCTTACATCCAGGGTAATGCAGCGCCCCATACCTCTTACATCCATGGTAATACAGCGCCCCATACCTCTTACATCCAGGGTAATGCAGCGCCCCATACCTCTTACATCCAGGGTAATACAGCGCCCCATACCTCTTACATCCAGGGTAATACAGCGCCCCATACCTCTTACATCAGGGTAATACAGCGCCCCATACCTCTTACATCCAGGGTAATACAGCGCCCCATACCTCTTACATCCAGGGTAATACAGCGCCCCATACCTCTTACATCCAGGGTAATACAGCGCCCCATACCTCTTACATCCAGGGTAATACAGCGCCCCATACCTCTTACATCCAGGGTAATACAGCGCCTCATACCTCTTACATCCAGGGTAATACAGCGCCCCATACCTCTTACATCCAGGGTAATACAGCGCCCCATACCTCTTACATCCAGGGTAATACAGCGCCCCATACCTCTTACATCCAGGAGTAATGCAGCACCCCTATACCTCTTACATCCAGGGTAATACAGCGCCCCATACCTCTTACATCCAGGGTAATACAGCGCCTCATACCTCTTACATCCAGGGTAATACAGCGCCTCATACCTCTTACATCCAGGGTAATACAGCGCCCCATACCTCTTACATCCAGGGTAATACAGCGCCCCATACCTCTTACATCCTGGGTAATACAGCACCCCATACCTCTTACATCCAGGGTAATACAGCTCCTCATACCTCTTACATCCAGGGTAATACAGTGCCTCATACCTCTTACATCCAGGAGTAATACAGCGCCCCATACCTCTTACATCCAGGGTAATACAGCGCCCCATACCTCTTACATCCAGGGTAATACAGCGCCCCATACCTCTTACATCCAGGGTAATACAGCGCCCCATACCTCTTACATCCTGGGTAATACAGCACCCCATACCTCTTACATCCAGGGTAATACAGCTCCTCATACCTCTTACATCCAGGGTAATACCTCTTACATCCTCTTACCTCATACCTCTTACATCCAGGGTAATACAGCGCCCCATACCTCTTACATCCAGGGTAATACAGCGCCCCATACCTCTTACATCCAGGGTAATACAGCGCCCCATACCTCTAACATCCAGGGTAATACAGCGCCCCATACCTCTTACATCCAGGGTAATACAGCTCCCCATACCTCTTACATCCAGGGTAATACAGCGCCCCATACCTCTTACATCAAGGGTAATACAGCGCCCCATACCTCTTACATCCAGGGTAATACAGCGCCCCATACCTCTTACATCCAGGGTAATACAGCGCCCCATACCTCATACATCCAGGATAATACAGCGCCCCATACCTCTTACATCCAGGGTAATACAGCACCTTATACCTCTTACATCCAGGGTAATACAGCGCCTCATACCTCTTACATCCAGGGTAATACAGCGCCCCATACCTCTTACATCCATGGAAATACAGTGCCCCATACCTCTTACATCCAGGGTAATACAGCACCTTATACCTCTTACATCCAGGGTAATACAGCGCCCCATACCTCTTACATCCAGGGTAATACAGCGCCCCATACCTCTTACATCCAGGGTAATGCAGCGCCCCATACCTCTTACATCCAGGGTAATGCAGCGCCTCATACCTCTTACATCCAGGGTAATACAGCGCCCCATACCTCTTACATCCTGGGTAATACAGCGCCCCATACCTCTTACATCCAGGGTAATACAGCACCCCATACCTCTTACATCCAGGGTAATACAGCGCCCCATACCTCTTACATCCAGGGAAATACAGTGCCCCATACCTCTTACATCCAGGGTAATACAGCGCCCCATACCTCTTACATCCAGGGTAATACAGCGCCCCATACCTCTTACATCCAGGTTAATACAGCGCCTCACACCTCTTACATCCAGGGTAATACAGCGCCTCATACCTCTTACATCCAGGGTAATACAGCGCCCCATACCTCTTACATCCAGGGTAATACAGCGCCCCATACCTCTTACATCCAGGGTAATACAGCGCCCCATACCTCTTACATCCAGGTTAATACAGCGCCTCATACCTCTTACATCCAGGGTAATGCAGCGCCTCATACCTCTTACATCCAGGGTAATACAGCGCCCCATACCTCTTACATCCTGGGTAAAACAGCACCCCATACCTCTTACATCCAGGGTAATACAGCTCCTCATACCTCTTACATCCAGGGTAATACAGTGCCTCATACCTCTTACATCCAGGGTAATACAGCGCCCCATACCTCTTACATCCAGGGTAATACAGCGCCCCATACCTCTTACATCCAGGGTAATACAGCGCCCCATACCTCTTACATCCAGGGTAATACAGCGCCCCATACCTCTTACATCCTGGGTAATACAGCACCCCATACCTCTTACATCCAGGGTAATACAGCTCCTCATACCTCTTACATCCAGGGTAATACCTCTTACATCCTCTTACCTCATACCTCTTACATCCAGGGTAATACAGCGCCCCATACCTCTTACATCCAGGGTAATACAGCGCCCCATACCTCTTACATCCAGGGTAATACAGCGCCCCATACCTCTTACATCCAGGGTCATACAGCGCCTCATACCTCTTACATCCAGGGTAATACAGCACCCCATACCTCTTACATCCAGGGTAATACAGCGCCCCATACCTCTTACATCCAGGGTAATACAGTGCCCCATACCTCTTACATCCAGGGTAATACAGAGCCCCATACCTCTTACATCCAGGGTCATACAGCGCCTCATACCTCTTACATCCAGGGTCATACAGCGCCTCATACCTCTTACATCCGGGGTAATACAGCGCCCCATACCTCTTACATCCAGGGTAATACAGTGCCCCATACCTCTTACATCCAGGGTAATACAGCGCCCCATACCTCTTACATCCAGGGTCATACAGCGCCTCATACCTCTTACATCCAGGGTCATTCAGCGCCTCATACCTCTTACATCCGGGGTAATACAGCGCCCCATACCTCTTACATCCAGGGTAATACAGCGCCCCATACCTCTTACATCCAGGGTAATACAGCGCCCCATACCTCTTACATCCAGGGTAATACAGCGCCCCATACCTCTTACATACAAGGTAAAACAGCGCCCCATACCTCTTACATCCAGGGTAATACAGCGCCCCATACCTCTTACATCCAGGGTAATACAGCGCCCCATACCTCTTACATCCAGGGTAATACAGCGCCCCATACCTCTTACATCCAGGGTAATACAGCGCCCCATACCTCTTACATCCAGGGTAATACAGCGCCCCATACCTCTTACATCCAGGGTCATACAGCGCCTCATACCTCTTACATCCAGGGTCATACAGCGCCTCATACCTCTTACATCCAGGGTCATACAGCGCCTCATACCTCTTACATCCTGGGTCATTCAGCGCCTCATACCTCTTACATCCGGGGTAATACAGCGCCCCATACCTCTTACATCCAGGGTAATACAGCGCCTAATACCTCTTACATCCAGGGTAATACAGCGCCCCATACCTCTTACATCCAGGGTAATACAGTGCCCCATACCTCTTACATCCAGGGTAATACAGCGCCCCATACCTCTTACATACAAGGTAAAACAGTGCCCCATACCTCTTACATCCAGGGTAATACAGAGCCCCATACCTCTTACATCCAGGGTCATACAGCGCCTCATACCTCTTACATCCAGGGTCATACAGCGCCTCATACCTCTTACATCCAGGGTAATACAGCGCCCCATACCTCTTACATCCAGGGTCATAAAGCGCCCCATACCTCTTACATCCAGGGTAATACAGCGCCCCATACCTCTTACATCCAGGGTAATACAGCGCCCCATACCTCTTACATCCAGGATCATACAGCGCCTCATACCTCACACATCCAGGGTAATACAGCTCCTCATACCTCTTACATCCAGGGTAATACAGTGCCTCATACCTCTTACATCCAGGGTAATACAGCGCCCCATACCTCTTACATCCAGGGTAATAAAGTGCCCCATACCTCTTACATCCAGGGTAATACAGCGCCCCATACCTCTTACATACAAGGTAAAACAGCGCCCCATACCTCTTACATCCAGGGTAATACAGCGCCCCATACCTCTTACATCCAGGGTAATACAGCGCCCCATACCTCTTACATCCAGGGTAATACAGCGCCCCATACCTCTTACATCCAGGGTAATACAGCGCCCCATACCTCTTACATCCAGGGTAATACAGCGCCCCATACCTCTTACATCCAGGATCATACAGCGCCCCATACCTCTTACATCCAGGATAATACAGCGCCCCATACCTCTTACATCCAGGGTCATACAGCGCCTCATACCTCTTACATCCAGGGTAATACAGCGCCCCATCCTCTTACATTCAGGGTAATACAGCACCTCATACCTCTTACATCCAGGGTAATACAGCGCCCCATACCTCTTACATCCAGGGTAATACAGCGCCCCATAACTCTTAAATCCAGTGTAATACAGCGCCCCATACCTCTTGCATCCAGGGTAATACAGCGCCCCATACCTCTTACATCCAGGGTCATACAGCGCCCCATACCTCTTACATCCAGGGTCATAAAGCGCCCCATACCTCTTACATCCAGGGTAATACAGCGCCCCATACCTCTTACATCCAGGGTAATACAGCGCCCCATACCTATTACATCCAGGGTCATACAGCTCCCTATACCTCTTACATCCAGGGTCATACAGCGCCCCGTACCTCTTACATCCAGGGTAATACAGCACCACATACCTCTTACATCCAGGGTAATACAGCGCCACATACCTCTTACATCCAGTGTAATACAGCGCCACATACCTCTTACATCCACGGTAATACAGTGCCTCATACATCTTACACCCAGGGTAATACAGCGCCCCATACCTCTTACATACAGGAGAATACAGCACCCCATACCTCTTACATCCAAAGTAATACAGCGCCTCATACCTCTTACATCCAGGGTCATACAGCATCCCATACCTCTTACATCCAGGGTAATACAGCGCCCCATACCTCTTACATCCAGGGTAATACAGCGCCCCATACCTCTTACATCCATGGTAATACAGCGCCTCATACCTCTTACATCCAGGGGAATACAGCGCGCCATACCTCTTACATCCATGGTAATACAGCGCCTCATACCTCTTACATACAGAGTAATACAGTGCCTCATACCTCTTAAATCCAGGGTAATACAGCGCCCCATACCTCTTACATCCAGGGGAATACAGCACCCCATACCTCTTACATCCAGGGTAATACAGCGCCTCATACCTCTTACATACAGGGTCATACAGCGCCCCATACCTCTTACATCCAGGGTAATACAGCACCCCATACCTCTTACATACAGGGTAATACAGCGCCCCATACCTCTTACATCCAGGGTAATGCAGTGCCTCATACCTCTTACATCCAGGGTAATACAGCGCCCCATACCTCTTACATCCAGGGTAATACGGCGCCCCATACCTCTTACATCCAGGGCAATACAGCGCCTCATACCTCTTACATCCAGGATAATACAGCGCCCCATACCTCTTACATCCAGGGTAATACAGCGCCCCATACCTCTTACATCCAGGGTAATACAGCGCCCCATACCTCTTACATCCAGGGTCATACAGCGCCCCATACCTCTTACATCCAGGGTAATACAGCGCCCCATACCTCTTAAATCCATGGTAATAGAGCGCCTCATACCTCTTACATCCAGTGTAATACAGCGCCCCATACCTCTTACATCCAGGGTAATGCAGCGCCCCATACCTCTTACATCCAGGGTAATGCAGCGCCCCATACCTCTTACATCCAGGGTCATACAGCGCCTCATGCCTCTTACATCCAGGGTCATACAGCGCCTCATACCTCTGACATCCAGGGTAATACAGCGCCCCATACCTCTTACATCCAGGGTCATACAGCGCCTCATACCTCTTACATCCAGGGTAATACAGCGCCTCATACCTCTTACATCCAGGGTAATACAGCGCCCCATACCTCTTACATCCAGGGTAATACAGCGCCTCATACCTCTTACATCCAGGGTAATACAGCGCCCCATACCTCTTACATTCAGTTTAATACAGCGCCCCATACCTCTTAGATCCATGGTAATACAGTGCCCCATACCTCTTACATCCAGGGTAATACAGCGCCCCATACCTCTTACATCCAGGGTAATACAGCGCCTCATACCTCTTACATCCAGGGTAATACAGCGCCCCATACCTCTTACATCCAGGGTAATACAGCGCCCCATACCTCTTACATCCATGGTAATACAGCACCTTATACCTCTTACATCCAGGGTAATACAGCGCCCCCTACCGATAACATCCAGGGTAATACAGCGCCCCATACCTCTTACATCCAGGGTAATACAGCGCCCCATACCTCTTACATCCAGGGTAATACAGCGCCCCATACCTCTTACATCCAGGGTAATACAGCGCCTCATACCTCTTACATCCAAGGTAATACAGCGCCCCATACCTCTTACATTCAGGGTAATACAGCACCCCATACCTCTTACATCCAGGGTAATACAGCGCCCCCTACCTCTTACATCCAGGGTAATACAGTGCCTCATACCTCTTATATCCAGGGTAATACAGCGCCCCATACCTCTTACATCCTGGGTAATACAGCACCCCATACCTCTTACATCCAGGGTAATACAGCTCCTCATACCTCTTACATCCAGGGTAATAAAGTGCCTCATACCTCTTACATCCAGGGTTATACAGCGCCCCATACCTCTTACATCCAGGGTAATACAGCGAATCATACCTCTTACATACAAGATAATACAGCGCCCCAAACCTCTTACATCCAGGGTCATACAGCGCCTCATACCTCTTACATCCAGGGTCATACAGCGCCTCATACCTCTTACATCCGCGGTAATACAGCGCCCCATACCTCTTACATCCAGGGTAATACAGTGCCCCATACCTCTTACATCCAGGGTAATACAGCGCCCCATACCTCTTACATCCAGGGTCATACAGCGCCTCATACCTCTTACATCCAGGGTAATACAGCGCCCCATACCTCTTACATCCAGGGTAATACAGCGCCCCATACCTCTTACATCCAGGGTAATACAGCGCCCCATACCTCTTACATCCAGGAGTACATACTAGCGCCCCATACCTCTTACATCCAGGGTAATACAGCGCCCCATACCTCTTACATCCAGGGTAATACAGCGCCCCCATACCTCTTACATCCAGGGTAATACAGCGCCCCATACCTCTTACATCCAGGGTAATACAGCGCCCCATACCTCTTACATCCAGGGTAATACAGCGCCTCATACCTCTTACATCCAGGATAATACAGCGCCCCATACCTCTTACATCCAGGGTAATACAGCGCCCCATACCTCTTACATCCAGGGTAATACAGCGCCCCATACCTCTTACATCCAGGGTAATACAGGCGCCCCATACCTCTTACATCCAGGGTAATACAGCGCCCCATACCTCTTACATCCAGGGTAATACAGCGCCCCATACCTCTTACATCCAGGGTAATACAGCGCCCCATACCTCTTACATCCAGGGTAATACAGCGCCTCATACCTCTTACATCCAGGGTAATACAGCGCCTCATACCTCTTACATCCAGGGTAATACAGCGCCCCATACCTCTTACATCCAGGGTAATACAGCGCCCCATACCTCTTACATCCAGGGTAATACAGCGCCCCATACCTCTTACATCCAGGGTAATACAGCGCCCCATACCTCTTACATCCAGGGTAATACAGCGCCCCATACCTCTTACATCCAGGGTAATACAGCGCCCCATACCTCTTACATCCAGGGTCATACAGCGCCTCATACCTCTTACATCCAGGATAATACAGCGCCCCATACCTCTTACATCCAGGGTAATACAGCGCCCCATACCTCTTACATCCAGGGTAATACAGCGCCCCATACCTCTTACATCCAGGGTAATACAGCGCCCCATACCTCTTACATCCAGGGTAATACAGCGCCCATACCTCTTACATCCAGGGTAATACAGCGCCTCATACCTCTTACATCCAGGGTAATACAGCGCCCCATACCTCTTACATCCAGGGTAATACAGCGCCTCATACCTCTTACATCCAGGGTAATACAGCGCCCCATACCTCTTACATCCAGGGTAATACAGCGCCCCATACCTCTTACATCCAAGGTAATACAGCGCCCCATACCTCTTACATCCAGGGTAATACAGTGCCTCATACCTCTTACATCCAGGGTAATACAGCGCCACATACCTCTTATATCCAGGTTAATACAGCGCCTCATACCTCTTACATCCAGGATAATACAGCGCCCCATACCTCTTACATCCAGGGTAATACAGCGCCCCATACCTCTTACATCCAGGTTAATACAGCGCCCCATACCTCTTACATCCAGGGTAATACAGCGCCTCATACCTCTTACATCCAGGGTAATACAGCGCCCCATACCTCTTACATCCAGGTTAATACAGCGCCCCATACCTCTTACATCCAGGGGAATACAGCGCCCCATACCTCTTACATCCAGGATAATACAGCGCCCCATACCTCTTACATCCAGGGTCATACAGCGCCTCATACCTCTTACATCCAGGGAAATACAGCGCCCCATACCTCTTACATCCAGGATAATACAGCGCCCCATACCTCTTACATCCAGGGTAATACAGCGCCCCATACCTCTTACATCCAGGGTAATACAGCGCCCCATACCTCTTACATTCAGGGTAATACAGCGCCTCATACCTCTTACATCCAGGGTAATACAGCGCCCCATACCTCTTACATCCAGGGTAATACAGCGTCCCCTACCGATAACATCCAGTGACGTCTCCTGTGAGGTAGATGTTGTCTGTCCTCGTCTTCTCCTTTCAGACCTTCAGACCAACAGTTTTCGTCTCTGCAGTTTGACAACAAAAAAAATCTTAGTTTACTACTTTTCCATCATCCTCCCATCTTCTGGACAATTCATCCTTCTATCCCCAATACTGTGCCGCTGTGCTCCCCAATATTATACTGCAGATAATACCCCTGGTAATACTAGTACCACACAGAGCCCCCATATAAAATATCCCTTCTTTGTGGCCTCAGTAGAAGCCCCCTTAGTGGCCCCCCAATAATGTGCTAGTGAAATGTGCCTCCCCAAACTCCCCCACTGATGTGCCAGTAATAAGTGCCAGTCTCCTCTCTGGCCCCCCACCATGTGCCAGTCTCCCCTCCCCCCACCACCATGTGCCAGTCTCCTCTCTGTAGCCCCCCACCATGTGCCAGTCTCCTCTCTGTAGCCCCCCACCATGTGCCAGTCTCCTCTCTGTAGCCCCCCACCATGTGCCAGTCTCCTCTCTGTAGCCCCCCACCATGTGCCAGTCTCCTCTCTGTAGCCCCCCACCATGTGCCAGTCTCCTCTCTGGCCCCCCACCATGTGCCAGTCTCCCCTCCCCCCACCACCATGTGCCAGTCTCCTCACTGCCCTCCCCACCATGTGCCAGTCTCCTCTCTGCCCCCCACCATCATCTGCCAGTCTCCTCTCTGCACCCCCCCCACCATGTGCCAGTCTCCTCTCTGCCCCCACCATCATGTGCCAGTCTCCTCTCTGCCCCCCCCAGCATCATGTGCCAGTCTCCTCTCTGCCCCCCCCCACCAACATGTGCCAGTCTCCTCTCTGCAACCCCCCTCATGTGCCAGTCTCCTCTCTGCAACCCCCTCATGTGCCAGTCTCCTCTCTGCCCCCTACCAACATGTGCCAGTCTCCTCTCTGCCCCCCCACCAACATGTGCCAGTCTCCTCTCAGCAACCCCTCCTCCTCATGTGCCAGTCTCCTCTCTGCCCCCCCACCACCATGTGCCAGTCTCCTCTCTGCAACCCCCCCCCATCATGTGCCAGTCTTCTCTCGATGACGTCATTGCACAAGGCCCACAGCCTATCAGAGGAACAGGGGAGGGAGACGCCACGCTGCGGCACATCCTGAGGACGGCGATACAGATCACTATGGAGATGAACGCTTCCACAGTGGAAGCGCTCATCTCCCTGTGTACTGCCGCCGCCACTGCTGCACATTCTCGGCGCCCCCCATCTCACAGCGCCCCGGGCGGCCGACAGGCCCGTCCGGGCCTAGAAACGGCCCTGCCACGGTCCGTAGGGACCGTGGTATGGAAAGGGTTAACAGAAAGGGAGCTCCCTCTCCCATCGGGCCGCTGCTGTGCCGTTGCAGCGACCCAATGCTTGACGGGTTCACATCAAGAGGGGGCTCCCTCCCTCCCCCATCGGGCCGCTGCTCTGTTGTGGCAGCGTCCCAATGGTTACCATGGCAACTGGACGCCTTCACAGGCTTCTGGCTTGCCTGATCAGGCTCTTCCTAAAGGTAGTAGGCTGATCAGGCTGTGTAAAGTCACAATACACTGCAGTACACTATATAGTGTACTGCAGTGTATTATAGAGGCATCAGACCCACTGGATCTTTAAGAACCAAATGGGTCTGGGTAAAAAAAAAAGTAAAATAAAAATGAAAAAAAAAGTAAAAAAAATCTAATTTCTTCTTATAGCCGCACATTTATAATTTAATAAAAATGAAAAAAATAAAATACACTTCACATGTTTGATATCACCGCGTCCGTAACAACCTGATCTATGAAAGGGTCATGTTACTTTCCCCGCACGGTAAACGCCATAAAAAAAACGATGATGGAATTGAAATTTTGCCCACCCCATTACCCAAAAAAAGGCTTTAAAAGTGATCAAAAAAGTCA
Organism: Bufotes viridis; assembly: GCA_033119425.1. NCBI lineage: Eukaryota > Metazoa > Chordata > Amphibia > Anura > Bufonidae > Bufotes > Bufotes viridis. The sequence goes on from CM065592.1 coordinate 433,880,541, forward strand.
TATGTACCCCAAAATGGTACCAATTGAACCGTCACCTCATCCTTTAAAAAAATTAGCCCAGTCACAAAAAGTGCAATACAAAATCATCAAAAAGTCATACGCCCCCCAAAATCATACTATAAAAATACCACATGATCTAACCTGTCAAATGAACACTGTAAATAACAAAAAATAAAAACGGTGCTAAAACAGCTATTTTTTGTTACCTTGCCTCACAAAAAGTGTAATCTAGAGCAACCAAAAATCATATGTACCCTAAAATAGTACCAACAAAACTGACACCTTGTCCCGTAGTTTACAAAATGGGGTCACTTTTTGGGAGTTTCTACTCTAGGGGTGCATCAGGGGGGTCAAATGTGATATGGCAACTTAAAATTATCCCAGTGAAATCTGCCTTCCAAAAACCATATGGCGCTCCTTTCCTTCTGCGCCCTGCCGTGTGCCCGTACAGCAGTTTACGACCACATATGGGGTGTTTCTGTAAACTACAGAATCAGGGCAATAAATATTGAGTATTGTTTGGCTGTTAACCCTTGCTTTGTTACTGGAAAAAATGGATTGAAATGGAAAATCTGCCAAAAAAGTGAAATTCTGAAATGTCATCTACATTTTGTTTTAATTCGTGTGGAACACCTAAAGGGTTAAGATAGTTTGTAAAATCAGTTTTGAATACCTTGAGGGGTCTAGTTTCTAAAATGGGGCCATTTATGTGTGGTTTATTTTATGTAAGCCCCACAAAGTGACTTCAGACCTGAACTGGTCCTTAAAAAGTGGGTTTTGGAAATGTTCTGAAAATTTCAAGATTTGCTTCTAAACCTCTAAGCCTTGTAACGTCCCCAAAAAAAGAACATGTAACTTACAAAAAGATCCAAACACGAAGTAGACATATGGGAAATGTAAAGTATTAACTATTTTAGGAGGTATCACTATCTGTTTTAAAAGCAGGGAAATTTAGAAAATTGCTAATTTTTCCAAATTTTTGGTAAATGTGGTATTTTTTTAAAAACAAAAATGAAATATTTTGACTTAAATTTACCACAAATAAAGTACAATATGTGACGAAAAAACAGTCTTAGAATGGCTAGGATAAGTTAAAACGTTTTAAAGTTATCACCACACAAAGTGACACAGGTCAGATTTGCAAAAAATGGCCTAGGCAGGAAGGTGAAAAATGGCCGGGCCCTTAAGGTGAAAAATGGCAGGGTCCTGAAGGGGTTAAGTCCATGCCCATTAAGCCAAGCACTGAATGCGAACAATGTTCTCCATCTCATCCGAATGCAAGCATGAGGACCTCCCTTTCTTTCTTCAGGCACGGACCACCACCAAAGCTGTCACAAATGGAGAACTCAACCCTGGCGTATCGACCAGGCGACTATAGAAAGAAGTCAATAGACTAAAAAGGATTAGGAGAAAATATAATGAAATATAAGTATTAAGCAAAGACCTTTGCTGTATTTGTGGGAGGGGAGGCTGATTACAAGGCTATTTATAGGCACCTGTGGGCCCAGGCTGACGCCGATTCAGCTGATTTCACTACCTCTGGGTCAGCTCTAGGATACAGCAGCATGGTGTGGAGGCTCCTTACGGCTGGGCGATGGCAGAATGTCTCAGGAGGGCGCTGGTATTCATGGTAGGATCGGAGTGGTTTGCACGGGACCCACGCTGCGGTCTGCAACATGTAGCGCTCTGGGATGAAGCAGAGTTTGGGCGCTAAAGGGCCGAGCATTGGTTGTTAGTGGGCTCAAGCTATGCACGCTGTGTTTTGTGTATCAATGGTTGATTTAAAAAAAAAAAAAAAAATGCAGCAGCATCATGTGGAGGCTCGTTCACACCTGGGCATCGGCAAAAAGGGCCAGGCGAATGCTGGCACTTACTGTAGAATTGTACTTATTGGCACGGGACCCACAGTGCGTTTTGCGATTCGCAGTTCTCTGGGTCAAAGCAGAGTTGGGTGCTAACAGTCAAATGACGGTTGTTAGTATTTTGTCCGGCTGTTTAGGGGCTTGTTAGGGGCTATTGCATATAGTTATTGGTGTAGCATGCGCCTAGAGTAGGTATGGTCGCATGTTTTCTGATATCGGTTCATACGTAAAAAAAAAAAAAAAAAAAAAGTGTTTTCCTATTACCTGTTTTACATGTGGGGGCACATCCGCAGTTAGCGCCAGACATGCAAGGTGTTGGTGGATGTATATCAGTGGTCTGTATATGGGGACACAAGCAGATCGGTCAAGGCGCCGGTATTTGAGTACTGATGCTCTGGTAAGTGTGTTTAATCTATAAACTGTATGTTATGGGCACACATGTGTCAGCGGTTCTGTGCTAGGTTTATAAGTGCACTATGTCGATTAATTAGCATTGCATCATGGGTTATATTCAAACACGTTTATATTTTCTTAGATGGCGTTGTGGTGACTCATTTAAAAAAAAAAAAAAAAAAAAAACCTGTAGCATTATGTGGAGGTTCGTTCGCGCCTGGGTAATGGCAGAAGGTGCCAGGCGAGTGCTGGCATTCACGGTAGGATCGGACTTGGTTACACGGTTAGTGACTTGTAGCGCTCTGGGGCGAAGGAGGTGGGGCGCTTATGGTCGAATGATCATGGTTAGGTTCGTTACCTTCAAAAGCTACGTCCATGTGTCTGCATTTACATTTTGTCTTATACTCCATTCACTACTAGAGCTGCGTTCATGCGTTTGCTGTTGCATCACATTAATACTCTGCTCACTTCAGATGCATTCATACGGCTGCGTTATACCTTGCTCTTCATGCTCAGAGCTGCATGCTTTAGGCACCACTCACATCCAGAGCTGCATTCACCCACCTGTTCTTACATCAGATGTTATATTCTGCTTCCACTTAAAGCTGTATTTTTCCCTTTCATTGCTACATCATGGTTACTCAGTATTTTCACTAGGGCAGTCAGCACACCGCTCTGATACCGCTTTCTTTCAGGTTTACGTTTCTTTCCTCGCTGGTTATTACATTCCATAGGCCTACTTTTCTGTTTCACTTCGGTGAAAAAAAAAAAATAAAAAAATTGGGTGCTGTTCTTTAGTCCTGGTTCGCATTCACTCAGACTGGTCTCCTGCCCCAGCTCACCATACAGTCCCTCAGCGGTCAGTGGGTTAATAGGAGTAAGTTTCCTACTATGTTTTACAAGCTGTTCACGCGTTGTCACGATTAGGGTCTTCTCTTAGCGAATTGTAATGCCTCTGGCTCTTTTTCTCCCATCTGTTCAATTTTACGGTTGGTTTAATGTCTACCTAGGCATGGGGTTCGGTTCACTATTGTCTATGCATATCCCATCAGATCTGGCTCACATTTTAATTACTTATCGTCACTGTAATGTCATCTAGTTCAGTCTTGGCTTCGGGAGCCCGATGACTGCTTCAGCCTCATGGCTCCGCGGGGTCTATGACCGTTCTTCACGTGTCCTAGGTTACTGTCGAAGGGGGTCATGGTTATGCGAGTCCCCTAGTCATACTGGTGCTGCTTAAGTGGTTTAAAAAATAAATAAATAAAAAAAAAATTTAAAAAAAATAATAAAAAAAAAATAAAAAAAAAATAATAATATAAAAAAAAATAAAAAATGTTGACATAAGTTTCGCATTCATGGCTACGCCATGAGTCTGTGACGCATGGCTTCTCCGTTTAAGTTTGACACGCATGGCCCCGCCATTAGTGTCTCTCGCGCATGGCCCCGCCATTAGTGTCTCTCGCGCATGGCCCCGCCATTAGTGTCTCTCGCGCATGGCCCCGCCATTAGTGTCTCTCGCGCATGGCCCCGCCATTAGTGTCTCTCGCGCATGGCCCCGCCATTAGTGTCTCTCGCGCTTGGCCCCGCCATTAGTGTCTCTCGCGCTTGGCCCCGCCATTAGCGTCTCTCGCGCTTGGCCCCGCCATTAGTGTCTCTGCGCTTGGCCCCGCCATTAGTGTCTCTCGCGCTTGGCCCCGCCATTAGTGTCTCTCGCGCTTGGCCCCGCCATTAGTGTCTCTCGCGCTTGGCCCCGCCATTAGTGTCTCTCGCGCTTGGCCCCGCCATTAGTGTCTCTCGCGCTTGGCCCCGCCATTAGTGTCTCTCGCGCTTGGCCCCGCCATTAGTGTCTCACACATGGCTTCTCAATTTACATTTTACACACAACTCCGCCATTCGAGGTCGGCTGCGTGGTCCGCCACAGTAGGTTCCATGTCTATTTCTGCCTTCAGGCCCGCTCGCATGGCTCGGTCAGCTGTGGCTCGCAATACAATTCTCGCATGCATGGCTTTTGGGCATTAGAATCTAACTCACATTATTGTTGTAGGTTGTTGGGTTTTCATCGTTTTCTTTTCAAGCAGTCATCTCAAGCCTTCCTTTCAGACATCACCTTCTCCTGGGTTCGCATTTTTCTCCCATTTACCCTCTCTAGGCTCTTGCTTCCCTCGCTCCCCGTTGTTACTTTTCTCTTGCCCGTCCTTGCATTATAGACCCATTCTCCCAGGAAGCTGACCCTGTGGTCTCATTTTTTTCACGTTTCTCAAATTTCGGCTCTCAAAGGGTTGTTCAGGAAAAAATAATACTATGGCATCAGTTTCGTCCACAGGGAGTCCTCTCACCCTCTCACCACTACATGTGATTTACGAAGTCTGTCACGTCTACAGACTAATAAGTCCTGTCTCACCACTACAGGCGATTTACGAAGTCTGTCACGACTACAGACTAATAAGTCCTGTCACGACTACAGGCGATTTACGAAGTCTGTCACGACTACAGACTAATAAGTCCTGTCACGACTACAGGCAATTTACGAAGTCTGTCACGACTACAGACTAATAAGTCCTGTCTCACCACTACAGGCGATTTACGAAGTCTGTCACGACTACAGACTAATAAGTCCTGTCACGACTACAGGCGATTTACGAAGTCTGTCACGACTACAGACTAATAAGTCCTGTCACGACTACAGGCGACTTACGAAGTCTGTCACGTTACTGACACGATGAGTCCTAGCGCGACTACAGGCACAGCATACGTAGTCTATCATGACCTTAAGCTTGTCCTGTCATAGCAGCAGGCATTGGGTGTACATTATGTCTTCATTACAGACATGCTTACTTAATCGTCAAACTCGGGCTGAGGGTGTTGGTGTCGCACCTAGTTTCTGGGTACCGGTCTATCATCCAGTAGTAGGTACAATAATAAGGCACAATATACGTAGTCTGTCAAGTCTATGGACTCAACAAGTCCTATCACTACTGTAGGCGCAGCATACATAGTTTATCACGACCTTAAGCTTATTTCCTGTCACAACTGCTAGTATGGTGGGTATGTTTTCTGTCCTCATTATAGGCAACATTAGCTCGTTAATTGGATCAGCCATGTACTCGTGCTTATGGTTCCCCAGGCCTGGTGAGTCTACACATTTCACTTAATCCATTACTAGAGTTAGACGGCATCCGCCATCTTCTAACTTTTTGGGTCCTTTATAAAAAATGCAGGTGGTCGGGGGAATAAGTATAGGTGAAGTATTTTGCTACTATTTACAGGGCCCTTGGCGAATGGTTGGACTTCAATTAGGCCCTTCCATCAGATTCACCATTGTTGTTTCAGTCTGCAGCTCTCAGGATTCAGACCGTCTCGTAATATGTTCATATGTTGGTCAACATAGGAGTAAATCGTTTCTGATTACCAACCACTCTTTCAAAAGCATCAACATTAGCTACCTCCAAGAACGACGTGCCGGCGCACGTGACAAAGAGGTAAGGTACATAGAAGTCTCTGTGGTACGTACGGTATATTCCGCACCTTCATCGTGTAGTGTCTTTGCGTTCAAAGTGGGTGTCGTAATGGTATGTATATGTTTTGCTCTAAACTAAGGTCTGCTCTTTTTGGCCCCTTTAGGCTGCCCTACCGCAGCAGTTATGGCACAATTCTACTGCTTGTTGTAGATAGGGTTACGTACACCTTTCTGATAGCCGATCCGACCACAAGTATTAAGCAAAGACCTTTGCTGTATTTGTGGGAGGGGAGGCTGATTACAAGGCTATTTATAGGCACCTGTGGGCCCAGGCTGACGCCGATTCAGCTGATTTCACCCACCCACCCACACCATCTTACAGTCACTTCATATTAGGGTGGCCCCCTTTAGGCTGCCCTACCGCAGCAGTTATGGCACAATTCTACTGCTTGTTGTAGATGGGTTACGTACACCTTTCTGATAGCCGATCCGACCACAAACATAATATAAATATACTGTAAATAAATATCATAAGTAGAAAAGGAAGGGGAGGAAGGGGGGAAGGGGGTTGTTCCTCACGCTGAATCCCGCCAAATGTAAGCACTTCCCAAAACCCGGCTTTTTATACACTTTCCAGCTCCACTCCGCATAACATAACAGACGGGAAAGGGTAATACGAATAATCCAATCCCCTTTTCTACTTACATTCCCCTGCAGTCCATGGCTATCTCATTAACCATTTCATGACCTTCTAGACTGGGTGGTTTCTCTACAACCCTCAGGTTTGGCCTCAACTCATCTGAGATGATCTGCTGCTCTGTGGCCCTGTCCATGCCCTGCTGTGTTGTGACTTATGACTAGTACCAGTCACCCCCACCATCTAGCTAGCTTTACACAGGTTTATTTCTGACTTCCACTTCCCAGCTCACTCTATAATCTCCTGCTTCTGACCATGAGGCATACAGAGCCCTGCTACTTATTACCTCTTTGCTATGTGCTCTACCTGTAGCTCAAACTTGACATGCTCCAAAGGTCCTTCTACACCCACACCTTATCCAACAAAAACAACACAATTGACCAGGAGGTGGCACCGTAGGGTTGCTTCCATCACACACATTTACAATACAGTGCATACATTTATATTGCAGTACAGTATAGAAATACCCCTGTCACCATCCACATTGTCCATCACATCACGCACAACTTAGACAGCTATGTTCACGGCCTATGCATTTATCCTTTATGGTACCCTAGTATCATGGGACCCACACAACACCATATGGAGAAAATTAGTGGACCTTTCTACATTCTGCCTTCAGGAGGTTTTCTTACATCCCTTTCTACATCCATGGGCATTAATATGGAGTGCCCCCCCCCTCCTCCCCCCCATTCCTTTGCTCCTACAAGATTTTGGAGTGCATCTGAGAGATTTTTTGCCCCTTCATCCAACACCATTTGTCAGGTCCGACCTTGATGTTGGAGGGGAGGGCCCGGCTCATAGTGTGTGTCCTGTTGTTGGATTGAGTTGAGGTCAGGACTTTGTGCGGCGAGTCAGGTTCTTTCAGACTCTACCAGCCGTGTCTTTATGGAGCTTGCTGTGTGCACCGTGGAGCTGCCATGAAGGAACAGAAAATGGCCTTCCCCAAACTGTTTCCACAAAGTTGTCACCATACAATTGTCTACAATGTCTTGCCTGCTAAAGCTTTAAGATTTCCTTTCACTGGAACTAAGGAGCCAAGACCGACCCTGGAACCCCCCCCCCCTGGATGTTATACACTGTGGTAATGGGAGACTACATGGCTAGAGGCTGGATGTTATACACTGTGGTAATGGTAGACTGCATGGCTAGAGGCTGGATGTTATATACTGTGGTAATGGTAGACTGCATGGCTAGAGGCTGGATGTTATACACTGTGGTAATGGTAGACTGCATGGCTATAGGCTGGATGTTATACACTATGGTAATAGGAGACTACATGGCTAGAGGCTGGATGTTATACACCTGTGGTAATGGCAGACTGTATGGCTAGAGGCTGGATGTTATACACTGTGGTAATGGTGGACTGCATGGCTAGAGGCTGGATGTTATACACTGTGGTAATGGTGGACTGCATGGCTAGAGGCTGGATGTTATATACTGTGGTAATGGTAGACTGCATGGCTAGAGGCTGGATGTTATACACTGTGGTAATGGTAGACTGCATGGCTAGAGGCTGGATGTTATACACTGTGGTAATGGTAGACTGCATGGCTAGAGGCTGGATGTTATACACTGTGGTAATGGTAGACTGCATGGCTAGAGGCTGGATGTTATACACTGTGGTAATGGTAGACTGCATGGCTAGAGGCTGGATGTTATACACTGTGGTAATGGTAGACTGCATGGCTAGAGGCTGGATGTTATACACCTGTGGTAATGGTAGACTGCATGGCTAGAGGCTGGATGTTATACACTGTGGTAATGGTAGACTGCATAGCTAGAGGCTGGATGTTATACACCTGTGGTAATGGTAGACTGCATGGCTAGAGGCTGGATGTTATACACCTGTGGTAATGGTAGACTGCATGGATAGGGGCTGGATGTTATACACCTGTGGTAATGGTAGACTGCATGGCTAGAGGCTGGACGTTATACACTGTGGTAATGGCAGACTGCATGGCTAGAGGCTGGATGTTATACACTGTGGTAATCATAGACTGCATGGCTAGAGGCTGGATGTTATACACTGTGGTAATGGTAGACTGCATGGCTAGAGGCTGGATGTTATACACTGTGGTAATGGTAGACTGCATGGCTAGAGGCTGGATGTTATACACCTGTGGTAATGGTAGACTGCATGGCTAGAGGCTGGATGTTATACACTGTGGTAATGGTAGACTGCATGGCTAGAGGCTGGATGTTATACACTGTGGTAATGGTAGACTGCATGGCTAGAGGCTGGATGTTATACACTGTGGTAATGGCAGACTGCATGGCTAGAGGCTGGATGTTATACACTGTGGTAATGGTAGACTGTATGGCTAGAGGCTGGATGTTATACACCTGTGGTAATGGTAGACTGCATGGCTAGAGGCTGGATGTTATACACTGTGGTAATGGTAGACTGCATGGCTAGAGGCTGGATGTTATACACTGTGGTAATGGTAGACTGCATGGCTAGAGGCTGGATGTTATATACTGTGGTAATGGTAGACTGCATGGCTAGAGGCTGGATGTTATACACTGTGGTAATCATAGACTGCATGGCTAGAGGCTGGATGTTATACACTGTGGTAATGGTAGACTGCATGGCTAGAGGCTGGATGTTATACACTGTGGTAATGGTAGACTGCATGGCTAGATGCTGGATGTTATACACCTGTGGTAATGGTAGACTGCATGGCTAGAGGCTGGATGTTATACACTGTGGTAATGGTAGACTGCATGGCTAGAGGCTGGATGTTATACAGTGTGGTAATGGTAGACTGTATGGCTAGATGCTGGATGTTATAAACTGTGGTAATGGTAGACTGCATGGCTAGAGGCTGGATGTTATACACTGTGGTAATGGTAGACTGCATGGCTAGAGGCTGGATGTTATATACTGTAGTAATGGTAGACTGCATGGTTAGAGCCTGGATGTTATACACTGTGGTAATGGTAGACTGCATGGCTAGAGGCTGGATGTTATACACTGTGGTAATGGTAGACTGCATGGCTAGAGGCTGGATGTTATACACTGTGGTAATGGTAGACTGCATGGCTATAGGCTGGATGTTATACACTGTGGTAATGGTAGACTGCATGGCTAGAGGCTGGATGTTATACACTGTGGTAATGGTAGACTGTATGGCTAGAGGCTGGATGTTATACACTGTGGTGATGGTAGACTGCATGGCTAGAGGCTGGATGTTATACACCTGTGGTAATGGTAGACTGCATGGCTAGAGGCTGGATGTTATACACCTGTGGTAATGGTAGACTACATGGCTAGAGGCTGGATGTTATATACTGTAGTAATGGTAGACTGCATGGCTAGAGGCTGGATGTTATACACTGTGGTAATGGCAGACTGCATGGCTAGAGGCTGGATGTTATACACCTGTGGTAATGGTAGACTGCATGGCTAGAGGCTGGATGTTATACATTGTGGTAATGGCGCTTAATGATACACCTGAAGTCAATGATGAAGACGTGCGGCCTGATACTGTTCTCCATATAGTATATGTATCTGTCATGAAGTAGGTAAAACAGAGCGATGTTCTGCCGATCTCTAGATGTCCGTGGTGTAATAATCTGCAGAATATATCACTATGTACAGTATCTGTCAGTGGGTAGAGGGGACAGAGCAATGTTCTTCAGATCTCTAGAAAGGTCAGAGGTGTAATAATCTGCAGGATATATCACTATGCATTTTAGAAGATAGAGAGGACAGAGCAATGTTCTGCAGATCTCTAGAGAGGTCAGTGGTGTATTAATCTGCACGGTATGTCACTATGTATCTGTCAGGAGGTAGAGAGGACAGAGCGATGTTCTGAAGATCTCTAGAGAGGTCAGTGGTGTAATAATCTGCAGGGTATATCACTATGCATCTGTCAGGAGGTAGAGAGGACAGAGCGATGTTCTGCAGATCTCTAGAGAGGTTAGTTGTGTAATAATCTGCAGGATATATCACTGTATCTGTCAGGACGTAGAGAGGACATAGCGATGTTCTGCAGATCTCTAGAGAGGTCAGAGGTGTAATAGTCTGCAGGATATATGAATATGTATCTGTCAGGGGGTAGAGAGGACAGAGCGATGTTCTGCAGATCTCTAGAGGGGTCAGAGGTGTAATAATCTGCAGGATATATCACTATGTATCTGTCAGGAGGTAGAGAGGACAGAGCGATGTTCTGCCGATCTCTAGATGTCCGTGGTGTAATAATCTGCAGAATATATCACTGTGTATCTGTCAGGAGGTAGAGAGGACAGAGCGATGTTCTGCAGATCTCTAGAGGTCTCTAGGTGTCATCTAAATGACTGGGATCAGATGGGTGGCTGGACTGGTTCTGCGGGGTCCCGCTTGCTCTGGCAGCCGTGCCTCCTGGTCTCGGTCAGTGACTGCATACAGCTGCAATGTCTGGGCGCACAGATGGGACAGATCATGTGCTGAGTGCGGCTCAGACATGGCAGCGGGCGAGGCTCCGTAATCTTTGTTCTTTTAGTTTCCCACGAACCTTCCTGGCAGAAGAGAGAAGAGGAAGCGCTGATCCTGCCATCATGGCCAGAAGCCTCCGCGTCCACACATTCCCAGGACATGATGTGGGTGGAGGAGCCAAGACGATGCAGCCGGGAGCGGGTGAGGACCCCTGAGACGGGAGCGGGTGAGGACCCCTGAGACGGGAGCGGGTGAGGACCCCTGAGACGGGAGCAGGTGAGGACCCCTGAGACGGGAGCGGGTGAGGATCTCAGAGGCAGGAGCAGGTGAGGATCTCAGAGGCAGGAGCAGGTGAGGATCCCAGAGACAGGAGCGGGTGAGGATCTCAGAGGCAGGAGCAGGTGAGGATCTCAGAGGCAGGAGCAGGTGAGGACCCCAGAGACAGGAGCGGGTGAGGACCCCAGAGACGGGAGCAGGTGAGGACCCCTGAGACGGGAGCGGGTGAGGACCCCAGAGACGGGAGCGGGTGAGGAACCCAGAGACGGGAGCGGGTGAGGAACCCAGAGACGGGAGCGGGTGAGGACCCCGAGACGGGAGCGGGTGAGGACCCCAGAGACGGGAGCGGGTAAGGATCCCAGAGACGGGAGCGGGTAAGGATCCCAGAGACGGGAGCGGGTGAGGACCCCTGAGACAGGAGCGGGTGAGGACCCCAGAGACAGGAGCGGGTGAGGACCCCAGATACGGGAGTGGGTGAGGATCTCAGAGACGGGAGCGGGTGAGGACCCCTGAGACAGGAGCGGGTGAGAACCCCAGAGACAGGAGCGGGTGAGGACCCCAGATACGGGAGTGGGTGAGGATCTCAGAGACGGGAGCGGGTGAGGACCCCTGAGACAGGAGCGGGTGAGAACCCCAGAGACAGGAGCGGGTGAGGACCCCAGATACGGGAGTGGGTGAGGATCTCAGAGACGGGAGTGGGTGAGGATCCCAGAGACAGGAGCGGGTGAGGATCCCAGAGACAGGAGCAGGTGAGGACCCCGAAGACGGGAGCGGGTGAGGATCCAAGAGGCGGGAGCGGGTGAGGATCTTAGAGGCGGGAGCAGGTGAGGACCCGAAGACGGGACCGGGTGAGGACCCCAGATACGGGAGTGGGTGAGGATCTCAGAGACGGGAGCGGGTGAGGATCCCAGAGACAGGAGCGGGTGAGGATCCCAGAGATAGGAGCAGATGAGGACCCCGAAGACGGGAGCGGGTGAGGATCCAAGAGGCGGGAGCGGGTGAGGATCTTAGAGGCGGGAGCAGGTGAGGACCCGAAGACGGGACCGGGTGAGGATCCCAGAGACAGGAGCAGGTGAGGACACCAGAAACGGAAGCTGGTGAGGACCCTGGAGACGGAAGCTGGTGAGGACCCTGGAGACGGGAGCAGGTGAGGACCCCAGAGACGGGAGCGGGTGAGGACCCTAGAAACGGGAGCAGGTAAGGACCCCAGAGATGGGAGCGGGTGAGGACCGCAGAGACGGGAGCGGGTGAGGACCCCAGAGACTGGAGGTGGTGAGGACCCCAGAGACGGGAGCGGATGAGGTCCCCTGAGCGGGTTATATGATGACATGGGGCAGAGTCTTCATCACCCAGGTTATCGCCTGCTCCTCATCACTCAGATGGCTAAAATATTTGAGAAACTGATGGGAAAGGAGCGCTCTGCTTCGGACAATCCCTTTTTGCTAGAAGGGCCCCATTAGGTTGTTCTCAGGGTGTCCAGCTCTTGAAGGCCCAGTACACGTGCACCCTAATCTGCTACAGCCAATGGTTAGCCACCTTGGGATACTTAAGACACCTTCCCCACTTTGAAGGTGCCTGAGCAATAGGTTCTTGGTCTTCTAGTGTCCTGCTGTGGTGTGCTGTATTTGTGTCTGCCCGTGTACTGACTTTTGCCTGTCTTTCTGGATTGTGACGCTCTGCTGCCTGACCTGACCTCTGCCTGATCTCCATATTGACTCTTCTCTGGCTGCCCTGACCTCGGACTGTTTGCCATATTGCACGTTCTCTGCCTGCCCTGAGTACAGATTTTGCCTGACCCTTCCGTGCCCATGACATTCAGCTGTCAATCACACAGTGATGGCTCCAGGAGGTAGCGGCCTAGTGGCTCGTCTGCAGTGAAGTCCAGATCCCTGTACAGGGGTTAAAGGGCCAAACCTGTGATTGGCACAGTGGGTCCACACCCATCGCCGTAACACCCTGTAGCTGTCCGTGAAGTGTGTGGATGCAGCATGAAAATGAGATTACTGGCCCCTGATTGGTCCTGGTGGTCACTTCTCCCATGGGTGGTCCTTTAATATCCAATAATGAGGGCAGGTGAAAATATATTGTAATTTATATTACCAGGCTGTGGCCCCTGCAGAGACTATACAGGAGGATCAGGGGCTGCCGGGGTGAGCTCTCACTGCTGGAGGCTAAGGATCTGAGTAAACTCTCGCCGTGTCCAGATTTATATGGTGTCTTATACTCCAGTCACATCCAGAGCTGAATTCAGTATTCAGCTGTCTTCCTGCTATCAGAGCAATGCATTATGGGGGATCAGATGAGAGTGACGAAGACAAGACTCAGCTAGAAGGTGACATGGAGTCCTGTCACGCCTACACCAACCAGAGTCAGTGGTCTCCAACCTGGGAAGTGTGGCTGGAGTGCAGCTCATGATGTGTCCCTGGACCATCTGGCCTCGTGTACAGTCCGGCCGTTTGTGTTCTTCTGCTCCATAATACATGATCTGGCATCCCCTGCTTGTTCAGGGTCTGCAGGGATCTCCCTCTGGTCAGTTGTCGTCCTTACTGTACAGTCACCTGATGTAGGAAAAGCTAGCAGCCCTGCTGCGTTACCGGAGCTCAGCTGTGAGTAGTCTGTCCACAGGCTTGCTGACTGTTTCCCACAGACAGTAATGTCATGTCTGTACACGGTGCTGTCTATATCAGCATGGAAATGAACTGTTTTTAATACTTTCATTATTTTTTCCCTTCCTGATTGTTCAGAGTCCGGCAGGCGCGGCGCGGCGTTGGGAGCGTGAATCCAGCAAGACGTCCAGGCTGTGACGGGAAGCCGCGCTCTAGAAGCCAACACGTCTTGGATGAGAAGAGCCCGAGGGAGGGAAAGTGAAGAATCCCGAAAATCACAAAGATGGAAACAATCAGGAGGAGGCTGCGCCGGGCAGGAGAGGGTTAACCCAGTCCTGATGTATAATACACGGCGTATCCCAGTACGGAATATCCTGCGGAGCTGGGAGCGCACTGCAGTATAATGATCAGACGCGGCAGGTGTCATGGTGGCGTCTCTCAGCAAAACGTTTCTGTTTTCTGGCTCCTCAGAAGGGGCCCGGTTTACTAATCCTGTAGGGGGCGGCGGTCGGGACCCGGGTGATGAAGGGGCCCCGGCGGCTGCTGATACTTGGTGCCGACACTTTTGTGTAACTCTACCAGTTATTGGTTGGCGTAGTTTGAGACAGAACCCCGTACCCCCTGCAGCCCCCCTAAAATGAACGGAGCGGCCGGCCGGGCATGCAAGTGGTCACTCATTTCTATGGGCGTTCTGGAGATAATGGAGTACAGCGCGCATGCCCGACCGGCCGAGGGGCTGCAGGGGGTACAGGAACCCATTCTCATGATTGGTGGGGGTCCCAGCGGTATGACCCTCACCAATCTTATAGTTATCCCCCATCCTGTGAATAGGGGGTCATTTACAACAACCGGAGAACCCCTTTAAGTCTAACCCTCTTTTTGAGCAGGTCATAAAATAAGTCTAGAAAACCTAATTTTGACAAAATTGCACAAATTTTCTGACATATTTTAGGTGCAGACACAGGAATAAATCCGAACCCATAGACCGAACTTCCAGAACCTGTGGAAAATGGATCAGTACAACATGTGGCCCCACACAGATCCCAGTGGGGCCCAATGCTGGTGCATTCCTTATGATGATGATGGGGAGATAATTATAAGGATGATGGTGGTGATGATAATAACAAGAATGAGCATGTGGGTGATGATGATGCTGATGATAATTGTAAGGATGATCATGAGGGTAATGATGATGCTGATGATAATTATAAGGATGATCATGTGCGATGATGATGCTGATGATAATTATAAGGATGATCATGTGCGATGCTGATGATAATTATAAGGATGATCATGTGTGATGATGATGTTGATGATAATTGTAAAGATGATCATGTGTGTGATGATGATGCTGATGATAATTGTAAGGATGATGGTGGTGGTGATGATAATAAGGATGATCATGAGGGTGATGATAATGCTGATGATACTTACAAGGATGATCATACAGGTGATGATGATGCTGATGATAATTATAAGGATGCTAATGATAATATTAAAGATGATCATGTGTGATGATGATGCTGATTTTAATTGTAAGGATGATGGTGGTGGTGATGATAATAAGGATGATCATGTGGGTGATGATGATGCTGATGATAATTATAAGGATGATCATGTGGGTGATGATGATGCTGATTTTAATTGTAAGGATGATGGTGATGGTGATGATAATAAGGATGATCATGTGGGTGATGATGATGCTGATGATAATTATAAGGATGCTGCTGATGATAATAAGAATTGTAAGGATGATGGTGGTGATGATCTCCTACGTTCCCTGGTTCTCCCACATGATCCGTCCTCCTCATGGTGCCCAGTCACTGTTCTTCCGGTGACCACAGATGAGGATGTTTCTCTCTATTTACGGAGGAGAGATCATGTGACCTGCTGGAGCGGATGCGTGCCCCAGTGGTAACGCTGATCTCACCAGGCCCATCAGATTATACCGGGGCACACTGGGCAGCGGGCCGGGAGGTGGCATCAATAAGGGATTTCCACCACAACCAGTTGGAAATTGATGTCAAGCTGCTGTTTCCTGGGTACTGTATAGCCCTGCTATTTGGGTTTTGTATGGCGCTATTATGTGTGCACTTTATGGCGGTATTATGGCAGTATTATTGGAGTGGTATTGTGGTGATATGAGTCCACGCCTGGTGTCAATAGACAATATGGCACCGGTATGTACAGTGCAAAGATCACTGCAATGTGCCGTCTCCAGGCGGCACCACGGAGGAGCCACACAGCACATGGCCCGTCAGGGCCGCCGCCGCCGCCATCCAGTGCCCGCCATATGTAGAAACATACTTCACTAATGGAAACCACTCCCAGCCGGGCAACGTTACAGCACAGATCTGGGATCATTTACCCTCAAACTCTTCCAGATGTCTGGATCCTGGTGATTTATAATGTCCGTTAACCCCTGAAGAGCCGGCACAGCGGTGTATTCACCCGGTGACCAAGGACCCCCCTCATAAAATGTTCTGTGAGGCTTATGCTGTGTGCATAGGTTGTGTACATTGTCATGGTGTATACTGATGAGGCAGAGGTTGGTGCCTCACTCCCGGCAGTGTAAACACATCAGACTGACACGGACGCCCTCCGCACGCAATGGATAAAATGTGCCATAAATGCCTAAAGGCCAAATCCTGGCAAGACACAGAGAAGCCGCACTGAGCGGGAGGATTACCTCCACAGCTCTTGCACTGAATCCTGGCGGCAGTGCGTCCCTGCAGTCCTTGTACAGACCGTCCTTCACCCCGCCCCCTACACAGACTCCTCCCTATACTATGTCACTCATGTTCTATAAGCCAATGATGATACAGTATGAGTGAGGTGCCTGTTCTAGGTCCTCCCGCAGGCAGAGACAAGCGGCTGACCCCCCCACAGGCAGAGACAAGCGGCTGACCCTCCAACAGGCAGAGACAAGCGGCTGACCCTCCAACAGGCAGAGACGAGCGGCTGACCCTCCCACAGGCAGAGACAAGCGTCTGATCCTACCGCAGGCAGAGACAAGCGGCTGACCCTCCCAGAGGCAGAGAGAAGCGGCTGACCCTCCCACAGGCAGAGACAAGCGGCTGACCCTCCCACAGGCAGAGACAAGCGGCTGACCCTCCCAGAGGCAGAGACAAGCGGCTGACCCTCCCACAGGCAGAGACAAGCAGCGACCCTCCCACAGGCAGAGACCAGCGGCTGACCCTCCCACAGGCAGAGACAAGCGACTGACCCTCCCACAGGCAGAGACAAGCGGCTGACCCTCCCAGAGGCAGAGAGAAGCGGCTGACCCTCCCACAGGCAGAGACAAGCGGCTGACCCTCCCACAGGCAGAGACAAGCGGCTGACCCTCCCACAGGCAGAGACAAGCGGCTGACCCTCCCACAGGCAGAGACAAGCGGCTGACCCTCCACAGGCAGAGAAGCGGCTGACCCTCCCGCAGGCAGAGACAAGCGGCTGACCCTCCCACAGGCAGAGACAAGCGGCTGACCCTCCCACAGGCAGAGACAAGCGGCTGACCCTCCCGCAGGCAGAGACAAGCGGCTGACCCTCCCGCAGGCAGAGACAAGCGGCTGATCCTCCCGCAGGCAGAGACAAGCGGCTGACCCTCCCGCAGGCAGAGACAAGCAGCTGACCCTCCCACAGGCAGAGACGAGCGGCTGACCCTCCCGCAGGCAGAGACAAGCGGCTGACCCTTCCGCAGGCAGAGATAAGCGGCTAACCCTCCCGCAGGCAGAGACAAGCGGCTGACCCTCCCGCAGGCAGAGACAAGCGGCTGACCCTCCCGCAGGCAGAGACAAGCGGCTGACCCTCCAACAGGCAGAGACAAGCGGCTGATCCTCCCTCAGGCAGAGACAAGCAGCTGACCCTCCCACAGGCAGAGACAAGCAGCCGACCCTCCCACAGGCAGAGACAAGCAGCCGACCCTCCCACAGGCAGAGACAATCACCAGACCCTCCCACAGGCAGAGACAAGCAGCTGACCCTCCCACAGGCAGAGACAAGCAGCTGACCCTCCCGCAGGCAGATACAAGAGGCTGACCCTCACACAGGCAGAGACCAGCAGCTTATTCTCCCACAGGCAGAGACAAGCGACTGACCCTCCCGCAGGCAGAGACAAGAGGCTGACCCTCCCACAGGCAGAGACCAGCGGCTGACCCTCCCACAGGCAGAGACCAGCGGCTGACCCTCCCACAGGCAGAGACCAGCGGCTGACCCTCCCACAGGCAGAGACAAGCAGCTGATCCTCCCACAGGCAGAGACAAGCAACAGACCCTCCCGCAGGCAGAGACAAGCTGCTGACCCTCCCAGAGGCAGATACAAGAGGCTGACCCTCACACAGGCAGAGACCAGCAGCTGATTCTCCCACAGGCAGAGACAAGCAGCTGACCCTCCCAGAGGCAGATACAAGAGGCTGACCCTCACACAGGCAGAGACCAGCAGCTGATTCTCCCACAGGCAGAGACAAGCAGCTGATCCTCCCGCAGGCAGAGACAAGCTGCTGACCCTCCCAGAGGCAGATACAAGAGGCTGACCCTCACACAGGCAGAGACCAGCAGCTGATTCTCCCACAGGCAGAGACAATTCTGTAAAATTTGCAACTTTTCCAAAATGGTGAGATCAGGGTGCTCATTTATCATTTTCCACACCAGTAAGGCGGCTGGCTCAGAGGTAACGGTACTTTCACACTAGCGGCACCTGCAGTACTTTTAGTCCGGCGATCTCCGGCCGTGCACTGCCGCGCTGCGCTGTAGCTCCGCCCCCGATGGGGACGGAGCCTCAGCGCACTAGTACTTGCGGCATGGCGGATCCGGCAGCCATGCCGCAAGTGTGAAAGTACCTTAAGTCTGTTGCATGATCCGCGCCTCTATATAACTATGGCGCTTCCTCTGGCACCGGTGGGGAAAACGCCGGTCTTAGTAGACGTCCCCAATGTGTTTTCATTCTTTGCTATTTCTAAGATCTGCACTTGGTGTCAGTGAATGGAAATATTCAACTGGTAAATCCATCTAGTCTTTTTCTCCTCACAGCTGAGAGTATGTTACAATGTATCAGTCAAGATAATCCACTTTGGCCTAAAGACAGCAGCAGCACAAATCTATCTCCTGTCCTGGATTGTAGGCTGACAGTTCTTACCGACACACTGTACCAAATCTCACCTGTGAAATGTATTAGGCCAAGATGGTTTTTCAGCCTCTGAATGTAAATAGGAATGTTGCCACTAAATGACAGCCAGCAGAGATACTGAAAATAGTGGAGAATTGGAACACAAAGAGGCACATGCATTGAGACCCGGGTTTTAGACTCTGGCCCCTTCCCCTTTCTCCCCCTGACTGTCGCGCCGCAATCCGCGCCTGAAATGCTGCTGACATGGGCGTATTGGAGTGTAATAAATGACCCCCAGTCTATTAGTAAGCTGCAAATGAAGATCTGTTTCCTATAGGTCACATGACGGGGGCATCGGCATATATTATCTGTGCCAGGAGGGTCACTGACGTCATCACTGTGGCGCAACGCCGAGCCCAGCGCCAGCACGTAGACAGCAGAGGGCAGATCACTTCTTGTGGTTTGGTGGTTTCTTTGTGGCTTACTTTCCAGTTTGAGTCAGACGCGTGCGCGGTGCGAGGTCATGAGTGCACCCTACCGGCTCTGCTACATCGCGCTCATCCTTCTCTGTACAGACTGGTGCTGCACGCCACTAAGAATAGCATTAACAGGATAGATAGATAGATAGATAGATAGATAGATAGATAGGATAAGATAGATATGAGATAGATAGATAGATAGATAGATATTAGATAGATGGATAGATAGATATTAGATAGATGGATAGATAGATATGAGATAGATAGATAGATAGATATGAGATAGCTAGATAGATAGATAGATAGATAGATAGATAGATAGATAGATAGATATGAGATAGATAGATAGATATGAGATAGATAACAGATAGCTAGATAGATAGATAGATAGATAGATAGATATGAAATAGATAGATAGATATGAGATAGATAGATAGATATGAGATAGATAGATAGATATGAGATAGATAGATAGATAGATAGATAGATAGATAGATGTGCTGTAGTTGTGCATCTACCACTAGATGATTGGTGAGAAGAGCTGGGTGGAACCTGTGGGTGTCTGAATGCTGTGTCTTTCTTACTGGGAGCACTGGGATGTCTGGGTTGTGTCTCGTTCTCTAGTGTAATATGTGATAGAACGTCTTGTGGCAGTGAGAGGGTTAATCTCGCCCCTCAGGCACCACATACAGAGATAGGTATTATCACAATGTAGCAAGTTCTGCTTCCTCTTCTGAGATGTTTATGGAGAGGGGGTGGGGCGGGGGTGCTCTCCAGATGTCCCTCCATCCTCTCCACTGGAAACACCGATTCCCCACTGTAAGTAAACAGGTCTGGAGCGTAGGAAACGCCGCGCGGCATCTGGACGCCGAATGTCTGCCCATCACTGAAATCTTAGACAAAGCAACAACACCGCTGCTGGAAGACGAGTCGCCGAGATTAATTCCATGTATATTTTTAGTACTTTTGATAAACAGCCAAAAAATATCAAAGCTGTGAGTGTTGTAGATTATGGAGCACGAGTCTGGGTGATACATAGGGGACCTACCTGCTGGAGCTGATCACTAATCCATGCAAAGTAATATCCTACAGTCCCAGAATGGGTGTGCCACCCAGCCCAGAAGAACATGACAACCCCAATGTCAGCCGATGAGAACATGACAACCCCAATGTCAGCCCACAGGAACACGACAACCCCAATGTCAGCCCACAGGAACACGACAACCCCAATGTCAGCCCACAGGAACATGACAACCCCAATGTCAGCCCATAAGAACATGAAAACTTCAATGTCAGCCCACAGGAACATGACAACCTCAATGTCAGCCCACAGGAACATGACAACCCCAATGTCAGCCAATAAGAACATGACAACCCCAATGTCAGCCCACAGGAACATGACAACCCCAATGTTAGCCCACAGGAACATGACAACCTCAATGTCAGCCCATAAGAACATGACAACTTCAATGTCAGCCCACAGGAACATGACAACCTCAATGTCAGCCCACAGGAACATGACAACCCCAATGTCAGCCAATAAGAACATGACAACCCCAATGTCAGCCCACAGGAACATGACAACCCCAATGTCAGCCCACAGGAACATGACAACCCCAATCTCAGCCCACAGGAACAGGACAACCCCAATGTCAGCCCACAGGAACATGACAACCCCAATCTCAGCCCACAGGAACACGACAACCCCAATGTCAGCCCACAGGAACATGACAACCCCAATGTCAGCCCATGGGAACATGACAACCCCAATGTCAGCCCACAGGAACATGACAACCCCAATGTCAGCCCATGGGAACATGACAACCCCAATGTCAGCCCACAGGAACATGACAACCCCAATGTCAGCCCACAGGAACATGACAACCCCAATGTCAGCCCACAGGAACATGACAACCCCAATGTCAGCCCACAGGAACATGACAACCCCAATGTCAGCCCACAGGAACATGACAACCCCAATGTCAGCCCACAGGAACATGACAACCCCAATGTCAGGCCACAGGAACATGACAACCTCAATGTCAGCCAATAAGAACATGACAACCCCAATGTCAGCCCACAGGAACATGACAACCTCAATGTCAGCCCACAGGAACATGACAACCCCAATGTCAGCCCATGGGAACATGACAACCCCAATGTCAGCCCACAGGAACATGACAACCCCAATGTCAGCCCACAGGAACATGACAACCCCAATGTCAGCCCACAGGAACATGATGACCATTAGTCTTTCTAGCCTTGTATAATCAAAAGGTCCCATGATGACCTTCCATAAACCGGCAGAGACCTCTTATGGTCACCTGTAGATCTGCTATGTCTAGAGGTTGTCAGCATCAGATTTGCCCTGGATTCTGCACTAATAAATATTCTTCTTTTTTCTAATCCGTTTTAATTTCCTGATTTTCCTGAGTGGAGGCTCCATCGTGATCTCAACTATGACACACCTCCCAACGTTTGAGAATCGAATAGAGGGACAATATGTGCGGGCGCACATTGCGGCAATTATGTCATACTAGGCCACGCCTCTAACTCCACCCAAAGCATAATTACTGACCCCCATCACATCTACAGCACCCGGGGATCGGTGAGGGGAGTGTAAGTTTTACAGCATCTGGAGCCCCGGGGATATTTAGTTTTCTTGCGTTTTAATATCCATTTAAATATTAGCACAGAAATCATCGGATTATAGAGATTTTAAGGTCCAAATTGCACCAAATAATGAAGTTCTAATCTAATCCACAAGTAGAAATCAGAGAGTTACTAAAATGTATTACTGCACATTTATACATTAATTCCCCAGATAAAAAGAGGGACATTTAACGATCAAATAGGGACAGAGGGACAAGGGTCAAAAAGAGGGACACTTGGGAGGTCGGCTATGTAAAGCAGTTCCAGAGGTTTCCTATATAACAGCCACATGGAGCCTTCTAAGGGAGAGTGTAGTGGGCATGCTCTACATTATGTCTATAGGTAACTGTAGCAGGGAAGGCGAGGTGAATTGTCCCATGGTAAAGTGTAGTGGGCATGCTCTGTGTCATGTATAGAGGTCACTTATCAGAGGTAGGAGAAGGGAGGAGATGTTGTAGTGGGCATGCTCTGTGTCATGTATAGAGGTCACTGATCAGAGGTAGGAGAAGGGAGGAGATGTAGTGGGCATGCTCTGTGTCATGTATAGAGGTCACTGATCAGAGGTAGGAGAAGGGAGGAGATGTTGTAGTGGGCATGCTCTGTGTCATGTATAGAGGTCACTGATCAGAGGTAGGAGAAGGGAGGAGATGTTGTAGTGGGCATGCTCTGTGTCATGTATAGAAGTCACTGATCAGAGGTAGGAGAAGGGAGGAGATGTAGTGGGCATGCTCTGTGTCATGTATAGAAGTCACTGATCAGAGGTAGGAGAAGGGAGGAGCTGTTTTAGTGGGCATGCTCTGTGTCATGTATAGAAGTCACTGATCAGAGGTAGGAGAAGGGAGGAGATGTAGTGGGCATGCTCTGTGTCATGTATAGAAGTCACTGATCAGAGGTAGGAGAAGGGGGGAGATGTAGTGGGCATGCTCTGTGTCATGTATAGAAGTCACTGATCAGAGGTAGGAGAAGGGAGGAGCTGTTTTAGTGGGCATGCTCTGTGTCATGTATAGAAGTCACTGATCAGAGGTAGGAGAAGGGAGGAGATGTAGTGGGCATGCTCTCTGTTATGTATAGAGGTCACTGATCAGAGGTAGGAGAAGGGAGGAGAGGTAGTGGGCATGCTCTCTGTTATGTATAGAGGTCACTGATCAGAGGTAGGAGAATGGTGGAGATGTAGTGGGCATGCTCTGTGTCATGTATAGAGGTCACTGATCAGAGGTAGGAGAATGGTGGAGATGTAGTGGGCATGCTCTGTGTCATGTATAGAGGTCACTGATCAGAGGTAGGAGAATGGTGGAGATGTAGTGGGCATGCTCTGTGTCATGTATAGAAGTCACTGATCAGAGGTAGGAGAATGGAGGAGATGGGGGGGCACAGGATCTTCCATGATCCTCCATATGTCTTCTATATGTTCTCAGAGAACAGACCGTGAAGAGCAGAGGATTCTGGGAAGGAAGATGATAATAATAATCCTTCTAATAAAACAAAGTATAAATTATTATTGGTCATTTTTATTGCTGTTTTCATTTAGGTTATTTTTTATTATCATCTTTCTGTGAGAATATTTGCTTGGCTCTCATAGGGGAGACGGTCTGTGAGGGGTGAGCGGGGTCTGGGGGGCACAGAGTTTATTTCTGTTTAATTTCGGACTTTTATTGCTCAATAACCTCCCATTAATCGCCGTGCGGCTGCCAGAGACCATTTACTATAGCGAGGAGTGTCGACCTCAGAGCCGCTTGGCGTCCTGCTCGATCAGACGGCTCACACTTAACCCTTGGCGTGTCATGATATCAGGAGCAGGGAACCAATGGACATTTTATGTGCAGGAAATGCGTGTTTGCGGGAGGACTGCTGTCCGGCATGCGCGGGTCGGAACACGGTCGGATCATCCCGCGCCTACAGGTGACTAGTCACGGATTACGGCTCTGGTGTGATTGAGTCAGGGGGAGCCACACGTCCAGGCCTCATGGAAATGCGGTATTCATCATGTCCTCCACTGCTCCATGCACTGCAGACATCCCCTATCTGAGGATGGGACCTACAGTGCATTGTGAAAGTCCTCACACCCTCTCACCGTCCTCACGTTCTGTTCTCTCGCTCCTTGTGTCATCAGTCCCCATAACGAGCAAGAGGAAACAAAAGGGGAGGAATCTTTAGTAATTTACTAAAAAGGGAAAACTGAAATCTCACATTGACATAAGTCTTCAGCCCCTTTTCTCAGGACATAAGTCTTCAGACCCTTTACTCAGGACATAAGTCTTCAGAACCTTTACTCAGGACATAAGTCTTCAGCCCCTTTACCCGGGACAGAAGTCTTCAGCCCCTTTACTCGGGACATAAGTCTTCAGCCCCTTTACTCGGGACATAAGTCTTCAGCCCTTTTACTCGGGACATAAGTCTTCAGCCCTTTTACTCAGGACATAAGTCTTCAGCCCCTTTACTCAGGACATAAGTCTTCAGCCCCTTTACTCAGGACATAAGTCTTCAGCCCCTTTACTCGGGACATAAGTCTTCAGCCCCTTTACTCGGGACATAAGTCTTCAGACCCTTTACTCAGGACATAAGTCTTCAGAACCTTTACTCAGGACATAAGTCTTCAGCCCCTTTACCCGGGACATAAGTCTTCAGCCCTTTTACTCAGGACATAAGTCTTCAGCCCCTTTACTCGGGACATAAGTCTTCAGCCCCTTTACTCGGGACATAAGTCTTCAGCCCTTTTACTCGGGACATAAGTCTTCAGCCCTTTTACTCAGGACATAAGTCTTCAGCCCCTTTACTCAGGACATAAGTCTTCAGCCCCTTTACTCAGGACATAAGTCTTCAGCCCCTTTACTCAGGACATAAGTCTTCAGCCCCTTTACTCGGGACATAAGTCTTCAGCCCCTTTACTCGGGACATAAGTCTTCGGCCCCTTTACTTGGGACATAAGTCTTCGGCCCCTTTACTCGGAACATAAGTCTTCAACCCCTTTACTCGGGACATAAGTCTTCAACCCCTTTACCCGGGACATAAGTCTTCAGCCCCTTTACCCGGGACATAAGTCTTCAGCCAATTTACTCGGGACATAAGTCTTCAGCCCCTTTACTCGGGACATAAGTCTTCAGCCCCTTTACTCAGGACATAAGTCTTCAGCCCCTTTACTCGGGACATAAGTCTTCAACCCCTTTACTCGGGACATAAATCTTTAGCCCATTTACTCAGGACATAAGTCTTCAGCCCCTTTACTCGGGAAATAAGTCTTCAGCCCCTTTACTCGGGACATAAGTCTTCAGCCCCTTTACTCGGGAAATAAGTCTTCAGCCCCTTTACTCGGGACATAAGTCTTCAGCCCCTTTACTCGGGACATAAGTCTTCAGCCCCTTTACTCGGGACATAAGTCTTCAGCCCCTTTACTCGGGACATAAGTCTTCAGCCCCTTTACTCGGGACATAAGTCTTCAGCCCCTTTACTCGGGACATAAGTCTTCAGCCCCTTTACTCGGGACATAAGTCTTCAGCCCCTTTACTCGGGACATAAGTCTTCAGCCCCTTTACTCGGGACATAAGTCTTCAGCCCCTTTACTCGGGACATAAGTCTTCAGCCCCTTTACTCGGGACATAAGTCTTCAGCCCCTTTACTCAGGATATAAGTATTCAGCCCCCTTTACTCAGTACGTAAATCTTCAGCCCCTTTACTCAGGACATAAGTCTTCAGCCCCTTAACTAGAGACATAAGTTTTCAGACCCTTTATTTGGGACATAAGTCTTCAGCCCCTTTACTCAAGACATAAATCTTCAGCCCTTTTACTCAGGACAAAAGTCTTCAGCCCCTTTACTCGGGACGTAAGTCTTCAGCCCCTTTACTCGGGACGTAAGTCTTCAGCCCCTTTACTCGGGACATAAGTCTTCAGCCCCTTTACTCGGGACATAAGTCTTCAGCCCCTTTACTCAGGACATAAGTCTTCAGCCCCTTTACTCGGGACATAAGTCTTCAACCCCTTTACTCGGGACATAAATCTTTAGCCCATTTACTCAGGACATAAGTCTTCAGCCCCTTTACTCGGGAAATAAGTCTTCAGCCCCTTTACTCGGGACATAAGTCTTCAGCCCCTTTACTCGGGAAATAAGTCTTCAGCCCCTTTACTCGGGACATAAGTCTTCAGCCCCTTTACTCGGGACATAAGTCTTCAGCCCCTTTACTCGGGACATAAGTCTTCAGCCCCTTTACTCGGGACATAAGTCTTCAGCCCCTTTACTCGGGACATAAGTCTTCAGCCCCTTTACTCGGGACATAAGTCTTCAGCCCCTTTACTCGGGACATAAGTCTTCAGCCCCTTTACTCGGGACATAAGTCTTCAGCCCCTTTACTCAGGATATAAGTATTCAGCCCCCTTTACTCAGTACATAAATCTTCAGCCCCTTTACTCAGGACATAAGTCTTCAGCCCCTTTACTCGGGACGTAAGTCTTCAGCCCCTTTACTCGGGACATAAGTCTTCAGCCCCTTTACTCGGGACATAAGTCTTCAGCCCCTTTACTCGGGACATAAGTCTTCAGCCCCTTTACTCGGGACATAAGTCTTCAGCCCCTTTACTCGGGACATAAGTCTTCAGCCCCTTTACTCAGGATATAAGTATTCAGCCCCCTTTACTCAGTACATAAATCTTCAGCCCTTTTACTCAGGACAAAAGTCTTCAGCCCCTTTACTCGGGACGTAAGTCTTCAGCCCCTTTACTCGGGACATAAGTCTTCAGCCCCTTTACTCGGGACATAAGTCTTCAGCCCCTTTACTCGGGACATAAGTCTTCAGCTCCTTTACTCGGGACATAAGTCTTCAGCCCCTTTACTCAGGACATAAGTCTTCAGCCCCTTTACTCAGGACATAAGTCTTCAGCCCCTTTACTCAGGACATAAGTCTTCAGCCCCTTTACTCAGGACATAAGTCTTCAGCCCCTTTTCTCAGGTCATAAGTCTTCGGCCCCTTTACTCGGGACATAAGTCTTCAGCCCCTTTACTTGAGACATAAGTCTTCAGCCCCTTTACTCAGGACATAAGTCTTCAGCCCCTTAACTAGAGACATAAGTCTTCAGCCCCTTTACTCAGGACATAAGTCTTCAGCCCCTTTACTCAGGACATAAGTCTTCGGCCCTTTTACTCAAGACATAAGTCTTCAGCCCTTTTACTCAGGACAAAAGTCTTCAGCCCCTTTACTCGGGACGTAAGTCTTCAGCCCCTTTACTCGGGACATAAGTCTTCAGCCCCTTTACTCGGGACATAAGTCTTCAGCCTCTTTACTCGGGACATAAGTCTTCAGCCCCTTTACTCGGGACATAAGTTTTCAGCCCCTTTACTCAGGACATAAGTCTTCAGCCCCTTTACTCAGGACATAAGTCTTCAGCCCCTTTACTTGAGACATAAGTCTTCAGCCCCTTTACTCAGGACATAAGTCTTCAGCCCCTTAACTAGAGACATAAGTCTTCAGCCCCTTTACTCAGGACATAAGTCTTCAGCCCCTTTACTCAGGACATAAGTCTTCGGCCCTTTTACTCAAGACATAAGTCTTCAGCCCTTTTACTCAGGACAAAAGTCTTCAGCCCCTTTACTCGGGACGTAAGTCTTCAGCCCCTTTACTCGGGACATAAGTCTTCAGCCCCTTTACTCGGGACATAAGTCTTCAGCCCCTTTACTCGGGACATAAGTCTTCAGCCCCTTTACTCGGGACATAAGTCTTCAGCCCCTTTACTCGGGACATAAGTCTTCAGCCCCTTTACTCGGGACATAAGTTTTCAGCCCCTTTACTCAGGACATAAGTCTTCAGCCCCTTTACTCAGGACATAAGTCTTCAGCCCCTTTACTCAGGACATAAGTCTTCAGCCCCTTTACTCAGGAAATAAGTCTTCAGCCCCTTTACTCAGGAAATAAGTCTTCAGCCCCTTTACTCAGGACATAAGTCTTCAGCCCCTTTACTCAGGACATAAGTCTTCAGCCCCTTTACTCAGGACATAAGTCTTCAGCCCCTTTACTCAGGACATAAGTCTTCAGCCCCTTTACTTAGGTCATAAGTCTTCGGCCCCTTTAATCGGGACATAAGTCTTCAGCCCCTTTACTTGAGATATAAGTCTTCAGCCCCTTTACTCAGGACATAAGTCTTCAGCCCCTTTACTCGGGACATAAGTCTTCAGCCCCTTTACTCGGGACATAAGTCTTCAGCCTCTTAACTAGAGACATAAGTTTTCAGACCCTTTATTTGAGACATAAGTCTTCAGCCCCTTTACTCAAGACATAAATCTTCAGCCCTTTTACTCAGGACAAAAGTCTTCAGCCCCTTTACTCGGGACGTAAGTCTTCAGCCCCTTTACTCGGGACATAAGTCTTCAGCCCCTTTACTCAGGACATAAGTCTTCAGCCCCTTTACTCAGGACATAAGTCTTCAGCCCCTTTACTCAGGACATAAGTCTTCAGCCCCTTTTCTCAGGACATAAGTCTTCAGCCCCTTTACTCAGGACATAAGTCTTCGGCCCCTTTACTCGGGACATAAGTCTTCAGCCCCTTTACTCAGGACATAAGTTTTCAGCCCCTTAACTAGAGACATAAGTCTTCAGCCCCTTTACTCAGGACATAAGTCTTCAGCCCCTTTACTAGAGACATAAGTCTTCAGCCCCTTTCCCTCCATCCTGACCGGTCTCCCTGCCCCCCCCCCCCCCCAGCATAATGCTGCCCCCACCATGCTTCTCTGTATGGATGGTATTGGGCAGGTGATGAGCGGCGCCTGGCGCCTGTGTATAAACATTACTTACCCTGTACTGATCCTGAGTTACATCCTGTATTATACTCCAGAGCTGTACTTACTATTCTGCTGGTGCAGTCACTGTGTAGATACATTACTTATCCTGTACTGATCCTGAGTTACATCCTGTATTATACTCCAGAGCTGCACTCACTATTCTGCTGGTGCAGTCACTGTGTAGATACATTTCTTATCCTGTACTGATCCTGAGGTACATCCTGTATTATACTCCAGAGCTGCACTCACTGTTCTGCTGGTGCAGTCACTGTGTACATACATTACTTATCCTGTACTGATCCTGAGTTACATCCTGTATTATACTCCAGAGCTGCACTCACTATTCTGCTGGTGCAGTCACTGTGTACATACATTACATTACTTATCCTGTACTGATCCTGAGTTACATCCTGTATTATACTCCAGAGCTGCACTCACTATTCTGCTGGTGCAGTCACTGTGTACATACATTACTTATCCTGTACTGATCCTGAGTTACATCCTGTATTATACTCCAGAGCTGCACTCACTATTCTGCTGGTGCAGTCACTGTGTACTTACATTACTGATCCTGTACTGATCCTGAGTTACATCCTGTGTTATACTCCAGAGCTGCACTCACTATTCTGCTGGTGCAGTCACTGTGTACATACATTACTTATCCTGTACTGATCCTGAGTTACATCCTGTATTATACTCCAGAGCTGCACTCACTATTCTGCTGGTGCAGTCACTGTGTACATACATTACTTATCTTGTACTGATCCTGAGTTACATCCTGTATTATACTCCAGAGCTGCACTCACTATTCTGCTGGTGCAGTCACTGTGTACATACATTACTTATCTTGTACTGATCCTGAGTTACATCCTGTATTATACTCCAGAGCTGCACTCACTATTCTGCTGGTGCAGTCACTCTGTACATACATTACTTATCCTGTACTGATCCTGAGTTACATCCTGTATTATACTCCAGAGCTGCACTCACTATTCTGCTTGTGCAGTCACTGTGTACATACATTACTTATCCTGTACTGATCCTGAGTTACATCCTGTATTATACTCCAGAGCTGCACTCACTATTCTGCTGGTGCAGTCACTGTGTACATACATTACTTATCCTGAGTTACATCCTGTATTATACTCCAGAGCTGCACTCACTATTCTGACACTCTTTACAGATATAGAAATGTCAGTGTCTATCAGAGACCCGCCCCAGTGCCTGTAGTAGAGCGGGGGGGAGGACGGTGTGTTATATAGAAGCCGGTAGCGTGTGTCTGGATGGGCCGGATGTCACCACACGAGGCGCTGTCTGCTGGAGCTGATCCGGAGCCTCCATGTATTATCCCCTTTGAGTCACTTTTACCTTCATGTGGTTTATATCTGGTCACAGGACAGTTGGTGCAGCAGTCGGTGTGACCACACCGCCCCCTGGTGGCAATGCTGGAAACTGCATTTAGAGGGGAAATGTTAAATGAATGGCAGAGCTGGGGGCGCGGGGCCCCCGACGCAGTGTTCGATGCTCTGTTACCTCCAGTCCCTGTTGTCAGAGGATTATTGCCGGTTTGCTGCCAGCGCCGGAGATGCATGCCCTTGGGTGCAGCACCTGTCGCCTGTGCAGGGTCTGGCATGGTCCTGATGATGACCTGACACTTGTTCAGTCGTGTACATGTAGATGAGGGTTATCTGGGCGCTCTACGGTACACGATATAGGGCAGAGGGCCCGGGGCCCTGATGATCCCATCTGCTGTGCCCAGACTCATTGCACCCGGTACCCGTCTGATCGACCTGTGCCTACATAGTGCACGCCGGATGTTATGAAACTACAACCCCCAGCATGCGCACATGCTCGGCTGTTCTTGCAGCTTCCATAGAAGAGAATGAAGCATGCTGGGGGTTGTAGTTTCACTACAAATGAAGTGCATGAGGATGCTGACCCCCGTGTAGAAGGTGAAAGCTGCCGGTATCGGACAGCAGCCCCAGGGATAGGAAGGAGCAGCTGTCATCTGGCAGCCACTTACTGATTTGTTTTCAGCTCCTGTCGGTCTCTGTGAAATGAGCCCTGGAGCTAATCAGTGCTCAAATAATACCGCCATACAGTGCTCAAATAATACCACCATATAGTGCTCATATAATACCGCCTTACAGTCCTCAGATAATACCACCATACAGTGCTCAGATAATACCACCATACAGTGCTCTAATAATATCACCATACAGTGCACAGAGAATACCGCCATACAGTGCTCAAATAATACCACCATACAGTGATCAAAAAATACCACCATACAGTGCTCAGATAATACCACCATACAGTGCTCAGATAATACCGCCTTACAGTGCTCATATAATACCGCCTTACAGTGCTCAAATAATACCACCATACAGTGATCAAATAATACCACCATACAGTGCTCAGATAATACCACCATACAGTGATCAAATAATACCACCATACAGTGCTCTAATAATATCACCATACAGTGCTCAGATAATACCACCATACAGTGCTCAGATAATACCACCATACAGTGATCAAATAATACCACCATACAATGCTCAGATAATACCACCACACAGTGCTCAAATAATACCACCATACAGTGCTCAAATAATACCACCATACAGTGCTCAAATAATACCACCATACAGTGCTCAAATAATACCACCATACAGTGCTCAGATATTACCACCATACAGTGATCAGATAATACCACCATACAGTGCTCAGATAATACCACCATACAGTGATCAGATAATACCGCCATACAGTGCTCAGATAATACCACCATACAGTGCTCAGATAATACCACCATACAGTGCTCAAATAATACCACCATACAGTGCTCAGATAATACCACCATACAGTGCTAAAACAATACCACCATGCAGTGCTCAGATAATACCACCATACAGTGCTCAGATAATACCACCATACAGTGCTTAGATAATATCACCATACAGTGCTCAGATAATACCACCATACAATGCTCTAATAATACCACCATACAGTGCTCAGATAATACCACCATACAGTGATCAAATAATACCACCATACAGTGATCAAAAAATACCACCATACAGTGCTCAGATAATACCACCATACAGTGCTCTAATAATATCACCATACAGTGCACAGAGAATACCGCCATACAGTGCTCAAATAATACCACCATACAGTGATCAAAAAATACCACCATACAGTGCTCAGATAATACCACCATACAGTGCTCAGATAATACCGCCTTACAGTGCTCATATAATACCGCCTTACAGTGCTCAAATAATACCACCATACAGTGATCAAATAATACCACCATACAGTGCTCAGATAATACCACCATACAGTGATCAAATAATACCACCATACAGTGCTCTAATAATATCACCATACAGTGCTCAGATAATACCACCATACAGTGCTCAGATAATACCACCATACAGTGATCAAATAATACCACCATACAATGCTCAGATAATACCACCACACAGTGCTCAAATAATACCACCATACAGTGCTCAGATAATACCACCATACAGTGCTCAGATAATACCACCATACAGTGCTCTAATAATATCACCATACAATGCTCAGATAATACCACCACACAGTGCTCAAATAATACCACCATACAGTGCTCAAATAATACCACCATACAGTGCTCAAATAATACCACCATACAGTGCTCAAATAATACCACCATACAGTGCTCAGATATTACCACCATACAGTGATCAGATAATACCACCATACAGTGCTCAGATAATACCACCATACAGTGATCAGATAATACCGCCATACAGTGCTCAGATAATACCACCATACA
Organism: Bufotes viridis; assembly: GCA_033119425.1. Lineage (NCBI taxonomy): Eukaryota > Metazoa > Chordata > Amphibia > Anura > Bufonidae > Bufotes > Bufotes viridis. The sequence goes on from CM065592.1 coordinate 433,913,069, forward strand.
GTGCTCAGATAATACCACCATACAGTGCTCAAATAATACCACCATACAGTGCTCAGATAATACCACCATACAGTGCTAAAACAATACCACCATGCAGTGCTCAGATAATACCACCATACAGTGCTCAGATAATACCACCATACAGTGCTTAGATAATATCACCATACAGTGCTCAGATAATACCACCATACAATGCTCTAATAATACCACCATACAGTGCTCAGATAATACCACCATACAGTGATCAAATAATACCACCATACAGTGCTCAGATAATACCAGCATACAGTGCTCAGATAATACCACCATACAGTGCTCAGATAATACCACCATACAGTGCTCTAATAATACCACCATACAGTGCTCAGATAATACCACCATACAGTGCTCAGATAATACCACCATACAGTGCTCTAATAATATCACCATACAATGCTCAGATAATACCACCATACAGTGCTCAGATAATACCACCATACAGTGCTCAGATAATACCACCATACAGTGCTCTAATAATACCACCATACAGTGCTCAGATATTACCACCATACAGTGCTCAGATAATACCACCATACAATGCTCAGATAATATCACCATACAGTGTTCATATAATACCGCCTTACAGTGCTCAAATAATACCACCAAACAGTGCTCAGATAATACCACCATACAGTGCTCAGATAATACCACCATACAGTGCTCAGATAATACCACCATGCAGTGCTCAGATAATATCACAATACAGTGCTCAGATAATACCACTATACAGTGCTCAGATAATACCACCATACAGTGCTCTAATAATACCACCATACAGTGCTCAGATAATACCACCATACAGTGCTCTAATAATACCACCATACAGTGCTCAGATAATACCACCATACAGTGCTCTAATAATACCACCATACAGTGCTCTAATAATACCACCATACAGTGCTCAGATAATACCACCATACAGTGCTTAGATAATATCACTATACAGTGCTCAGATAATATCACCATACAGTGCTCAGATAATACCACCATACAGTGCTCTAATACCACCATACAGTGCTCAGATAATACCACCATACAGTGCTTAGATAATATCACTATACAGTGCTCAGATAATACCACCATACAGTGCTCAGATAATACCACCATACAGTGCTCAGATAATACCAACATAGAGTGCTCAGATAATACCGCCATACAGTGCTCAGATAATACCACCATACAGTGCTCAGATAATACCACCATACAGTGCTCAAATAATACCACCATACAGTGCTCAGATAATACCACCATACAGTGCTCAGATAAAACCACCATGGAATTATAGAAATCACAGGATGGGTAGACATGTTGGCAGCGATCACTGAGGTTATTAATGGTTGTCTGAGGAATGTTCTGCTGCGCTGACTGCACCTGGGCACACAAATCATCAAGATCTGTGGCTGGATGTTCTGACAAATGATGTCCCAGACGAGTCAGGAGACGCTGCAGGCCATGGCAGCTATCATTGCGATCTGCCAGAGTGATAAACCAAGGCCTCTCAGCTCCGGGATTCTGTCCTCTCAATGTGCGACAACCAGCGATAGCTGGCAGGTCGATGAACATGAGGCATCGCACAATCATCACACAATCATCGCACAATCATCACACAATCATCACACAATCATCGCACAATCATCGCACAATCATCACACAATCATCACACAATCATTGCACAATCATTGCACAATCATCGCACAATCATCGCACAATCATCGCACAATCATCGCACAATCATCGCACACGACTTCATCCGATTTCTGAGAATTCACGTGGCTAAAAGACATTCAGTCTGACTTTTATGCTCCTCCCACATGCCACAGTTTGGAGCTAGGTGCTTGAATATTTCATCCTCTGCAGATCTTAGTGACAGCTGCTACTTCCCCGATTTACATACGGCCTGTCCTTCTTGATGTGGTCAAATAACAGCGCCATAAAGGTTCTGATATCTTAGTGATGGGCCTAGAATTAATATGCAGACAGTTGGTCATGAGCCTCGTCCATCGGGGCCGCCCCCCGTGTGACCACGTAAGTCACATATCTCTGGTAGCGGCCCTGGACACGCTGCGTTGTCAGAGTGTGGTTACAGGATGGATGGCCCGGGTACCTGATGGGAGTTGTACTATTTATGTTTCTTTTTGCTTATTATTTATTATCACCAGTTCACCGGGGGGTGGAGGTTGGTGGAGGTTAGTTCGGGGGTAGAGGTTAGTTCGGGGGTGGAGGTTGGTGGAGGTTAGTTCGGGGGAGGAGGTTGGTTCGGGGGTGGAGGTTAGTTCGGGGGTGGAGGTTGGTGGAGGTTAGTTCGGGGGTGGAGGTTGGTGGAGGTTGGTTCGGGGGTGGAGGTTGGTGGAGTTTGGTTCGGTGCTGGAGGTTAGTTCGGGGGTAGAGGTTGGTGGAGATTGGTTCGGGGGTGGAGGTTGGTGGAGTTTGGTTCGGTGCTGGAGGTTGGTGGAGGTTAGTTCGGGGGTGGAGGTTGGTGAAGTTTGGTTCGGTGCTGGAGGTTGGTGGAGGTTAATTCGGGGGTGGAGGTTGGTGGAGGTTGGTTCGGGGGTGGAGGTTGGTGGAGTTTGGTTCGGTGCTGGAGGTTGGTGGAGGTTAGTTCGGGGGTGGAGGTTGGTGGAGGTTGGTTCGGGGGTGGAGGTTGGTGGAGGTTGGTTCGGGGGTGGAGGTTGGTGGAGTTTGGTTCAGTGCTAGAGGTTGGTGGAGGTTGGTTCGGGGGTGGAGGTTGGTGGAGTTTGGTTCGGTGCTGGAGGTTGGTGGAGGTTAGTTCGGGGGTGGAGGTTGGTGGAGGTTGGTTCGGGGGTGGAGGTTGGTGGAGTTTGGTTCGGTGCTGGAGGTTGGTGGAGGTTAGTTCGGGGGTAGAGGTTGGTGGAGATTGGTTTCGGGGGTGGAGGTTGGTGGAGTTTGGTTCGGTGCTGGATGTTGGTGGAGGTTAGTTCGGGGGTGGAGGTTGGTGGAGGTTAGTTCGGGGGTGGAGGTTGGTGGAGGTTGGTTCGGGGGTGGAGGTTGGTGGAGTTTGGTTCGGTGCTGGAGGTTGGTGGAGGTTAGTTCGGGGGTGGAGGTTGGTGGAGGTTGGTTCGGGGGTGGAGGTTGGTGGAGGTTAGTTCGGGGGTGGAGGTTGGTGGAGGTTGGTTCGGGGGTGGAGGTTGGTGGAGTTTGGTTTGGTGCTGGAGGTTGGTGGAGGTTAGTTCGGGGGTGGAGGTTGGTTCGGGGGTGGAGGTTGGTAGAGTTTGGTTCGGTGCTGGAGGTTGGTGGAGGTTAGTTCGGGGGTGGAGGTTGGTGGAGGTTAGTTCGGGGGTGGAGGTTGGTGGAGGTTGGTTCGGGGGTGGAGGTTGGTGGAGTTTGGTTCGGTGCTGGAGGTTGGTGGAGGTTAGTTCGGGGGTGGAGGTTGGTTCGGGAGTGGAAGTTGGTGGAGGTTGGTTCAGGGGTGGAGGTTGGATCGGGGGTGGAGGTTGGTGGAGGTTAGTCCGGGGGTGGAGGTTGGTTCGGGGATGGAGATTGGTGGGGTACCACAGCAGGGGCCCCCATTCTTCTCCATGCAGGGATTCTGCATTCACTGGATTCCAGTACATGAGGAGTTAATGGCGTCCGGATGAGAACTTCCCTCCAGAGGAAACCGCAGGCGGCTGCGCAGAGCGGGGGGGCCCCCCATGTTACCTTGGCTGACACCGGCCTCAGGAGGAGGGGGCGTCCTGCGCGTTATGCTCCAGTTATGTAAGAATTCAACCAAAAAGATCTGTAATGTGTCCTAATGGCAGAAGGAGCAGCGTGTAGTGTGGTGTGCAGGAGGAGCAGGATGTGGTGCAGCGTGCAGGAGGAGCAGCATGTAGTGCAGGAGGAGCAGCATGTAGTGCAGTGTGCAGGAGGAGCAGCATGTGGTGCAGTGTGCAGGAGGAGCAGCATGTAATGCAGTGTGCAGAAGGAGCAGCATGTGGTGCAGTGTGCAGGAGGAGCAGCATGTAGTGCAGGAGGAGCAGCATGTAGTGCAGTGTGCAGGAGGAGCAGCATGTAGTGCAGGAGCAGCATGTGGTGCAGTGTGCAGGAGGAGCAGCATGTAGTGCAGTGTGCAGGAGGAGCAGGATGTGGTGCAGCGTGCAGGAGGAGCAGCATGTACTGCAGGAGGAGCAGCATGTAGTGCAGTGTGCAGGAGGAGCAGCATGTGGTGCAGTGTGCAGGAGGAGCAGCATGTAGTGCAGTGTGCAGGAGGAGAAGCATGTAATGCAGTGTGTAGAAGGAGCAGCATGTGGTGCAGTGTGCAGGAGGAGCAGCATGTAGTGCAGGAGGAGCAGCATGTAGTGCAGTGTGCAGGAGGAGCAGCATGTAGTGCAGGAGCAGCATGTGGTGCAGTGTGCAGGAGGAGCAGCATGTAGTGCAGTGTGCAGGAGGAGAAGCATGTAATGCAGTGTGCAGAAGGAGCAGCATGTGGTGCAGTGTGCAGGAGGAGCAGCATGTAGTGCAGTGTGCAGGAGGAGCAGCATGTAGTGCAGGAGCAGCATGTAGTGCAGTGTGCAGGAGGAGCAGCATGTAGTGCAGGAGCAGCATGTAGTGCAGTGTGCAGGAGGAGCAGCATGTGATGCAGTGTGCAGGAGGAGCAGCATGTAGTGCAGGAGGAGCAGCATGTAGTGCAGGAGGAGCAGCATGTAGTGCAGTGTGCAGGAGGAGCAGCATGTGCTGCAGTGTGCAGGAGGAGCAGGATGTAGTGCAGTGTGCAGGAGGAGCAGCATGTGGTGCAGTGTGCAGGAGGAGCAGCATGTAGTGCAGTGTGCAGGAGGCGCCGGGTGTAGTGCAGTGTGCAGGAGGAGCAGGATGTAGTGCAGTGTGCAGGAGGAGCAGCATGTAGTGCAGTGTGCAAGAGAAACAGTATGTGCTGCAGTGTGCAGGAGGAGCAGCATGTAGTGCAGTGTGCAGGAGGAGCAGCATGTGGTGCAGTGTGCAGGAGGAGCAGGATGTAGTGCAGGCGGTGCAGCATGTAGTGCAGTGCGCAGGAGGAGCAGAATGTAGTGCAGTGTGCAGGAGGAGCAGCATGGAGTGCAGTGTGCAGGAGGAGCAGTATGTAGTGCAGTGTGCAGGAGGAGCAGCATGTAGTGCAGTGTGCAGGAGGAGCAGCATGTAGTGCAGTGTGCAGGAGGAGCAGCATGTGCTACATTGTGCAGGAGAAGCAGCATGTGGTGCAGTGTGCAGGAGGAGCAGGATGTAGTGCAGGAGGAGCAGCATGTAGTGCAGTGTGCAGGAGGAGCAGAATGTAGTGCAGTGTGCAGGAGGAGCAGCATGGAGTGCAGTGTGCAGGAGGAGCAGCATGTGGTGCAGTGTGCAGGAGGAGCAGCATGTGGTGCAGTGTGCAGGAGGAGCAGCATGTGGTGCAGTGTGCAGGAGGAGCAGCATGTAGTGCAGTGTGCAGGATAAGCAGCATGTAGTGCAGTGTGCAGGAGGAGCAGCATGTAGTGCAGTGTGCAGGAGGAGCAGCATGTAGTGCAGTGTGCAGGAGGAGCAGCATGTGGTGCATTGTGCAGGAGAAGCAGCATGTGGTGCAGTGTGCAGGAGGAGCAGAATGTAGTGCAGGTGGAGCAGCATGTAGTGCAGTGTGCAGGAGGAGCAGGATGTGGTGCAGGAGGAGCGGGGTGTAGTGCCGTTAGCAGGAGGAGCAGGCTGTAGTGCAGGAGGAGCGGGGTGTAGTGCCGTGAGCAGGAGGAGCAGGGTGTAGTGCAGGAGGAGTAGAGTGTAGTGCCGTGAGCAGGAGGAGCAGGGTGTAGTGCAGTGTACAGGAGTAGGGTGTAGTGCAGGGGGAGCAGGATGTGGTGCAGGAGGAGCGGGATGTAGTGCCCTGAGCAGGAGGAGTAGAGTGTAGTGCAGTGTGTAGGAGGAGCAGCATGTACTCAAGTGTACAGGAGGAGCAGCATGTTCTAAAGTGTGCAGGAGGAGCAGGATGTAGTGCAGTGTGCAGGAGGAGCAGGGTGTAGTGCAGGAGGAGCATCATGCAGTGCAGTGTGCAAGAAGAGCAGCATGTAGTGCAGTGTGCAGGAGGAGCAGGATGTAGTGCAGTGTGCAGGAGGTGCAGCATGTAGTGCAGTGTGCAGGAGGAGCAGGATGTAGTGCAATGTGCAGGAGGAGCAGGATGTAGTGCAATGTGCAGGAGGAACAGCCTGTAGTGCATTGTGCAGGAGGAGCAGCATGTAGTGCAGTGTGCAGGAGGAGCATCATGTAGTGCAGTGTGCAGGAGGAGCAGGATGTAGTGCAGTGTGCAGGAGGAGCAGCATGTAGTGCAGTGTGCAAGAGGAGCAGCATGTAGTGCAATGTGCAGGAGGAGCAGGATGTAGTGCAGTGTTCAGGAGGAGCAGCATGCAGTGCAGTGCAATTCCAATGCTCCTGGTTCACATAATTAGAACTGTAGCATGTAGGAAAGGTGGGGTCAGGCTGGGTGTCACCACAGTTTGATGGCAGCTATAAGTGGTTTTCACCAGCATGTGCTCGGTGGGTGAGAGCCGGGGTGTGGTCGCCTCTTCACTTCCAGACTTATATTTTTAGACTTTTTTATTGGACTCCGCAGTGACGTCACCTGTAGTCAGAGATTTTCCATATTTTATGTCTATGAATAGTAACATAGTACATAATGCCGAAAAAAGACATCTGTCCAGCCAGTTCGGCCTGTCATCCGTCTAGTTGATCCAGAGGAAAGAAGTCCTCCCCGGGTCAACGACCCCACTCTAGTAGCTGTAGCCTGTAATATTATTACACTCCAGAAATACATCCAGGCCGCTCCTGAATTCCTTTATTGTACTCAGCATCACCACCTGAGTCCATAGTCTCACTGCTCATACAGTAAAGAGTCCATAGTCTCACTGCTCTTACAGTAAAGAGTCCATAGTCTCATTGCTCTTACAGTATAGAGTCCATAGTCTCACTGCTCTTACAGTAAAGAGTCCATAGTCTCACTGCTCTTACAGTAAAGAGTCCATAGTGTCACTGCTCTTACAGTAAAGAGTCCATAGTCTCACTGCTCTTACAGTATAGAGTCCATAGTCTCACCGCTCTTACAGTAAAGAGTCCATAGTCTCACTGCTCTTACAGTACAGAGTCCATAGTCTCACTGCTCTTACAGTAAAGAGTCCATAGTCTCACTGCTCTTACCGAAAAGAGTCCATAGTCTCACTGCTCTAACAGTAAAGAGTCCATAGTCTCACTGCTCTTACAGTAAAGAGTCCATAGTTTACTTTACAGTAAAGAGTCCATAGTCAAGAGTCCATAGTCTCACTGCTCTTACAGTACAGAGTCCATAGTCTCACTGCTCTTACAGTAAAGAGTCCATAGTCTCACTGCTCTTACCGAAAAGAGTCCATAGTCTCACTGCTCTTACAGTAAAGAGTCCATAGTCTCACTGCTCTTACAGTAAAGAGTCCATAGTTTACTTTACAGTAAAGAGTCCATAGTCTCACTGCTCTTACAGTAAAGAGTCCATAGTCTCACTGCTCTTACAGTAAAGAGTCCATAGTCTCACTGCTCTTACAGTAAAGGGTCCATGGTCTCACTGCTCTTACAGTAAAGAGTCCATAGTCTCACTGCTCTTACAGTAAAGAGTCCATAGTCTCACTGCTCTTACAGTAAAGGGTCCATAGTCTCACTGCTCTTACAGTATAGAGTCTGTAGTCTCACTGCTCTTACAGTATAGAGTCCATAGTCTCACTGCTCTTACAGTAAAGAGTCCATAGTCTCACTGCTCTTACAGTATAGAGTTCATAGTCTCACTGTTCTTACAGTAAAGAGTCCATAGTCTCACTGCTCTTACAGTACAGAGTCCATAGTCTCACTGCTCTTACAGTAAAGAGTCCATAGTCTCACTGCTCTTACAGTAAAGAGTCCATAGTTCACTTTACAGTAAAGAGTCCATAGTCTCACTGCTCTTACAGTAAAGAGTCCATAGTCACACACTCTTACAGTAAAGAGTCCATAGTCTCACTGCTCTTACAGTAAAGAGTCCATAGTCTCACTGCTCTTACAGTAAAGAGTCCATAGTCTCACTGCTCTTACAGTAAAGAGTCCATAGTCTCACTGCTCTTACAGTAAAGAGTCCACAGTCTCACTGCTCTAACAGTATAGAGTCCATAGTCTCACTGTTCTTACAGTAAAGAGTCTATAGTCTCACTGCTCTTACAGTAAAGAGTCCATAGTCTCACTGTTCTTAAAGTAAAGAGTCCATAGTCTCACTGCTCTTACAGTAGAGTCCATAGTCTCACTGCTCTTACAGTAAAGAGTCCATAGTCCCACTGCTCATACAGTAAAGAGTCCATAGTCTCACTGCTCTTACAGTAAAGAGTCCATAGTCTCACTGCTCTTACAGTAAAGAGTCCATAGTCTCATTGCTCTTACAGTATAGAGTCCATAGTCTCACTGTTCTTACAGTAAAGAGTCCATAGTCTCACTGCTCTTACAGTACAGAGTCCATAGTCTCACTGCTCTTACAGTAAAGAGTCCATAGTCTCACTGCTCTTACCGAAAAGAGTCCATAGTCTCACTGCTCTTACAGTAAAGAGTCCATAGTCTCACTGCTCTTACAGTAAAGAGTCCATAGTCTCACTGCTCTTACAGTAAAGAGTCCATAGTCTCACTGCTCTTACAGTAAAGAGTCCATAGTCTCACTGCTCTTACAGTAAAGAGTCCATAGTCTCACTGCTCTTACAGTAAAGAGTCCATAGTCTCACTGCTCTTACAGTAAAGAGTCCATAGTCTCACTGCTCTTACAGTAAAGAGTCCATAGTCTCACTGCTCTTACAGTAAAGAGTCCATAGTCTCACTGCTCTTACAGTATAGAGTCTATAGTCTCACTGCTCTTACAGTATAGAGTCCATAGTCTCACTGCTCTTACAGTAAAGAGTCCATAGTCTCACTGCTCTTACAGTAAAGAGTCCATAGTCTCACTGTTCTTACAGTAAAGAGTCCATAGTCTCACTGCTCTTACAGTACAGAGTCCATAGTCTCACTGCTCTTACAGTAAAGAGTCCATAGTCTCACTGCTCTTACAGTAAAGAGTCCATAGTCTCACTGCTCTTACAGTAAAGAGTCCATAGTCTCACTGCTCTTACAGTAAAGAGTCCATAGTCTCACTGCTCTTACAGTAAAGAGTCCATAGTCTCACTGCTCTTACAGTAAAGAGTCCATAGTCTCACTGCTCTTACAGTAAAGAGTCCATAGTCTCACTGCTCTTACAGTAAAGAGTCCATAGTCTCACTGCTCTTACAGTAAAGAGTCCATAGTCTCACTGCTCTTACAGTAAAGAGTCCATAGTCTCACTGCTCTTACAGTAAAGAGTCCATAGTCTCACTGCTCTTACAGTAAAGAGTCCATAGTCTCACTGCTCTTACAGTAAAGAGTCCATAGTCTCACTGCTCTTACAGTAAAGAGTCCATAGTCTCACTGCTCTTACAGTAAAGAGTCCATAGTCTCACTGCTCTTACAGTAAAGAGTCCATAGTCTCACTGCTCTTACAGTAAAGAGTCCATAGTCTCACTGCTCTTACAGTAAAGAGTCCATAGTCTCACTGCTCTTACAGTATAGAGTCCATAGTCTCACTGCTCTTACAGTAAAGAGTCCATAGTCTCACTGCTCTTACAGTAAAGAGTCCATAGTCTCACTGCTCTTACAGTAAAGAGTCCATAGTCTCACTGCTCTTACAGTAAAGAGTCCATAGTCTCACTGCTCTTACAGTAAAGAGTCCATAGTCTCACTGCTCTTACAGTAAAGAGTCCATAGTCTCACTGCTCTTACAGTAAAGAGTCCATAGTCTCACTGCTCTTACAGTAAAGAGTCCATAGTCTCACTGCTCTTACAGTAAAGAGTCCATAGTCTCACTGCTCTTACAGTAAAGAGTCCATAGTCTCACTGCTCTTACAGTAAAGAGTCCATAGTCTCACTGCTCTTACAGTAAAGAGTCCATAGTCTCACTGCTCTTACAGTAAAGAGTCCACAGTCTCACTGCTCTTACAGTATAGAGTCCATAGTCTCACTGTTCTTACAGTAAAGAGTCCATAGTCTCACTGCTCTTACAGTAAAGAGTCCATAGTCTCACTGTTCTTACAGTAAAGAGTCCATAGTCTCACTGCTCTTACAGTAAGAGTCCATAGTCTCACTGCTCTTACAGTAAAGAGTCCATAGTCTCACTGCTCTTACAGTAAAGAGTCCATAGTCTCACTGCTCTTACAGTAAAGAGTCCATAGTCTCACTGCTCTTACAGTAAAGAGTCCATAGTCTCACTGCTCTTACAGTAAAGAGTCCATAGTCTCACTGCTCTTACAGTAAAGAGTCCATAGTCTCACTGCTCTTACAGTAAAGAGTCCATAGTCTCACTGCTCTTACAGTAAAGAGTCCATAGTCTCACTGCTCTTACAGTAAAGAGTCCATAGTCTCACTGCTCTTACAGTAAAGAGTCCATAGTCTCACTGCTCTTACAGTAAAGAGTCCATAGTCTCACTGCTCTTACAGTAAAGAGTCCATAGTCTCACTGCTCTTACAGTAAAGAGTCCATAGTCTCACTGCTCTTACAGTAAAGAGTCCATAGTCTCACTGCTCTACAGTAAAGAGTCCATAGTCTCACTGCTCTTACAGTAAAGAGTCCATAGTCTCACTGCTCTTACAGTAAAGAGTCCATAGTCTCACTGCTCTTACAGTAAAGAGTCCATAGTCTCACTGCTCTTACAGTAAAGAGTCCATAGTCTCACTGCTCTTACAGTAAAGAGTCCATAGTCTCACTGCTCTTACAGTAAAGAGTCCATAGTCTCACTGCTCTAACAGTATAGAGTCCATAGTCTCACTGTTCTTACAGTAAAGAGTCCATAGTCTCACTGCTCTTACAGTAAAGAGTCCATAGTCTCACTGTTCTTACAGTAAAGAGTCCATAGTCTCACTGCTCTTACAGTAAGAGTCCATAGTCTCACTGCTCTTACAGTAAAGAGTCCATAGTCTCACTGCTCTTACAGTAAAGAGTCCATAGTCTCACTGCTCTTACAGTAAAGAGTCCATAGTCTCACTGCTCTTACAGTAAAGAGTCCATAGTCTCATTGCTCTTACAGTATAGAGTCCATAGTCTCACTGTTCTTACAGTAAAGAGTCCATAGTCTCACTGCTCTTACAGTAAAGAGTCCATAGTCTCACTGCTCTTACAGTAAAGAGTCCATAGTCTCACTGCTCTTACAGTAAAGAGTCCATAGTCTCACTGCTCTTACAGTAAAGAGTCCATAGTCTCACTGCTCTTACAGTAAAGAGTCCATAGTCTCACTGCTCTTACAGTAAAGAGTCCATAGTCTCACTGCTCTTACAGTAAAGAGTCCATAGTCTCACTGCTCTTACAGTAAAGAGTCCATAGTCTCACTGCTCTTACAGTAAAGGGTCCATGGTCTCACTGCTCTTACAGTAAAGAGTCCATAGTCTCACTGCTCTTACAGTAAAGAGTCCATAGTCTCACTGCTCTTACAGTAAAGGGTCCATAGTCTCACTGCTCTTACAGTATAGAGTCTGTAGTCTCACTGCTCTTACAGTATAGAGTCCATAGTCTCACTGCTCTTACAGTAAAGAGTCCATAGTCTCACTGCTCTTACAGTATAGAGTTCATAGTCTCACTGTTCTTACAGTAAAGAGTCCATAGTCTCACTGCTCTTACAGTACAGAGTCCATAGTCTCACTGCTCTTACAGTAAAGAGTCCATAGTCTCACTGCTCTTACAGTATAGAGTCCATAGTCTCACTGCTCTTACCGAAAAGAGTCCATAGTCTCACTGCTCATACAGTAAAGAGTCCATAGTCTCACTGCTCATACAGTAAAGAGTCCATAGTTTACTTTACAGTAAAGAGTCCATAGTCTCACTGCTCTTACAGTAAAGAGTCCATAGTCTCACTGCTCTTACAGTAAAGAGTCCATAGTCTCACTGCTCTTACAGTAAAGAGTCCATAGTCTCACTGCTCTTACAGTAAAGAGTCCATAGTCTCACTGCTCATACAGTAAAGAGTCCATAGTCCCACTGCTCTTACAGTAAAGAGTCCATAGTCTCACTGCTCTTACAGTAAAGAGTCCATAGTCACACACTCTTACAGTAAAGAGTCCATAGTCTCACTGCTCTTACAGTAAAGAGTCCATAGTCTCACTGCTCTTACAGTAAAGAGTCCATAGTCTCACTGCTCTTACAGTAAAGAGTCCATAGTCTCACTGCTCTTACAGTAAAGAGTCCACAGTCTCACTGCTCTAACAGTATAGAGTCCATAGTCTCACTGTTCTTACTGTAAATAGTCTATAGTCTCACTGCTCTTACAGTAAAGAGTCCATAGTCTCACTGTTCTTAAAGTAAAGAGTCCATAGTCTCACTGCTCTTACAGTAGAGTCCATAGTCTCACTGCTCTTACAGTAAAGAGTCCATAGTCCCACTGCTCTTACAGAAAAGAGTCCATAGTCTCACTGCTCTTACAGTAAAGAGTCCATAGTCTCACACTCTTACAGTAAAGAGTCCATAGTCTCACTGCTCTTACAGTAAAGAGTCCATAGTCTCACTGCTCTTACAGTAAAGAGTCCATAGTCTCACTGCTCTTACAGTAAAGAGTCCATAGTCTCACTGCTCTTACAGTAAAGAGTCCATAGTCTCACTGCTCTTACAGTAAAGAGTCCACAGTCTCACTGCTCTTACAGTATAGAGTCCATAGTCTCACTGTTATTACAGTAAAGAGTCCATAGTCTCAATGCTCTTACAGTAAAGAGTCCATAGTCTCACTGCTCTTACAGTAAAGAGTCCATAGTCTCACTGCTCTTACAGTAAAGAGTCCATAGTCTCACTGTTCTTACAGTAAAGAGTCCATAGTCTCACTGCTCTTAAAGTATAGAGTCCATAGTCTCACTGCTCTTACCGTAAAGAGTCCATAGTCTCACTGCTCTTACAGTAAAGAGTCCATAGTTTACTTTACAGTAAAGAGTCCATAGTCTCACTGCTCTTACAGTAAAGAGTCCATAGTCTCACTGCTCTTACAGTAAAGAGTCCATAGTCTCACTGCTCTTACAGTAAAGAGTCCATAGTCTCACTGCTCTTACAGTAAAGAGTCCATAGTCCCACTGCTCTTACAGTAAAGAGTCCATAGTCTCACTGCTCTTACAGTAAAGAGTCCATAGTCTCACTACTCTTACAGTAAAGAGTCCATAGTCTCACTGCTCTTACAGTAAAGAGTCCATAGTCTCACCGCTCTTACAGTAAAGAGTCCATAGTCTCACTGCTCTTACAGTATAGAGTCCATAGTCTCACTGCTCTTACAGTATAGAGTCCATAGTCTCACTGCTCTTACAGTAAAGAGTCCATAGTCTCACTGCTCTTACAGTAAAGAGTCCATAGTCTCACTGCTCTTACAGTAAAGAGTCCCATAGTCTCACTGCTCTTACAGTAAAGAGTCCATAGTCTCACTGCTCTTACAGTAAAGAGTCCATAGTCTCACTGCTCTTACAGTAAAGAGTCCATAGTCTCACTGCTCTTACAGTAAAGAGTCCATAGTCTCACTGCTCTTACAGTATAGAGTCCATAGTCTCACTGCTCTTACAGTAAAGAGTCCATAGTCTCACTGCTCTTACAGTAAAGAGTCCATAGTCTCACTGCTCTTACAGTATAGAGTCCATAGTCTCACTGCTCTTACAGTAAAGAGTCCATAGTCTCACTGCTCTTACAGTATAGAGTCCATAGTCTCACTGCTCTTACAGTAAAGAGTCCATAGTCTCACTGCTCTTACAGTAAAGAGTCCATAGTCTCACTGCTCTTACAGTAAAGAGTCCATAGTCTCACTGCTCTTACAGTAAAGAGTCCATAGTCTCACTGCTCTTACAGTAAAGAGTCCATAGTCTCACTGCTCTTACAGTATAGAGTCCATAGTCTCACTGCTCTTACAGTAAAGAGTCCATAGTCTCACTGCTCTTACAGTAAAGAGTCCATAGTCTCACTGCTCTTACAGTAAAGAGTCCATAGTCTCACTGCTCTTACAGTAAAGAGTCCATAGTCTCACTGCTCTTACAGTAAAGAGTCCATAGTCTCACTGCTCTTACAGTAAAGAGTCCATAGTCTCACTGCTCTTACAGTAAAGAGTCCATAGTCTCACTGCTCTTACAGTAAAGAGTCCATAGTCTCACTGCTCTTACAGTATAGAGTCCATAGTCTCACTGCTCTTACAGTAAAGAGTCCATAGTCTCACTGCTCTTACAGTAAAGAGTCCATAGTCTCACTGCTCTTACAGTAAAGAGTCCATAGTCTCACTGCTCTTACAGTAAAGAGTCCATAGTCTCACTGCTCTTACAGTATAGAGTCCATAGTCTCACTGCTCTTACAGTAAAGAGTCCATAGTCTCACTGCTCTTACAGTAAAGAGTCCATAGTCTCACTGCTCTTACAGTAAAGAGTCCATAGTCTCACTGCTCTTACAGTAAAGAGTCCATAGTCTCACTGCTCTTACAGTAAAGAGTCCATAGTCTCACTGCTCTTACAGTAAAGAGTCCATAGTCTCACTGCTCTTACAGTAAAGAGTCCATAGTCTCACTGCTCTTACAGTAAAGAGTCCATAGTCTCACTGCTCTTACAGTAAAGAGTCCATAGTCTCACTGCTCTTACAGTAAAGAGTCCATAGTCTCACTGCTCTTACAGTAAAGAGTCCATAGTCTCACTGCTCTTACAGTAAAGAGTCCATAGTCTCACTGCTCTTACAGTAAAGAGTCCATAGTCTCACTGCTCTTACAGTAAAGAGTCCATAGTCTCACTGCTCTTACAGTAAAGAGTCCATAGTCTCACTGCTCTTACAGTATAGAGTCCATAGTCTCACTGCTCTTACAGTAAAGAGTCCATAGTCTCACTGCTCTTACAGTAAAGAGTCCATAGTCTCACTGCTCTTACAGTAAAGAGTCCATAGTCTCACTGCTCTTACAGTAAAGAGTCCATAGTCTCACTGCTCTTACAGTAAAGAGTCCATAGTCTCACTGCTCTTACAGTAAAGAGTCCATAGTCTCACTGCTCTTACAGTAAAGAGTCCATAGTCTCACTGCTCTTACAGTAAAGAGTCCATAGTCTCACTGCTCTTACAGTAAAGAGTCCATAGTCTCACTGCTCTTACAGTAAAGAGTCCATAGTCTCACTGCTCTTACAGTAAAGAGTCCATAGTCTCACTGCTCTTACAGTAAAGAGTCCATAGTCTCACTGCTCTTACAGTAAAGAGTCCATAGTCTCACTGCTCTTACAGTAAAGAGTCCATAGTCTCACTGCTCTTACAGTAAAGAGTCCATAGTCTCACTGCTCTTACAGTAAAGAGTCCATAGTCTCACTGCTCTTACAGTAAAGAGTCCATAGTCTCACTGCTCTTACAGTAAAGAGTCCATAGTCTCACTGCTCTTACAGTAAAGAGTCCATAGTCTCACTGCTCTTACAGTAAAGAGTCCATAGTCTCACTGCTCTTACAGTAAAGAGTCCATAGTCTCACTGCTCTTACAGTAAAGAGTCCATAGTCTCACTGCTCTTACAGTAAAGAGTCCATAGTCTCACTGCTCTTACAGTAAAGAGTCCATAGTCTCACTGCTCTTACAGTAAAGAGTCCATAGTCTCACTGCTCTTACAGTAAAGAGTCCATAGTCTCACTGCTCTTACAGTAAAGAGTCCATAGTCTCACTGCTCTTACAGTAAAGAGTCCATAGTCTCACTGCTCTTACAGTAAAGAGTCCATAGTCTCACTGCTCTTACAGTAAAGAGTCCATAGTCTCACTGCTCTTACAGTAAAGAGTCCATAGTCTCACTGCTCTTACAGTAAAGAGTCCATAGTCTCACTGCTCTTACAGTAAAGAGTCCATAGTCTCACTGCTCTTACAGTAAAGAGTCCATAGTCTCACTGCTCTTACAGTAAAGAGTCCATAGTCTCACTGCTCTTACAGTAAAGAGTCCATAGTCTCACTGCTCTTACAGTAAAGAGTCCATAGTCTCACTGCTCTTACAGTAAAGAGTCCATAGTCTCACTGCTCTTACAGTAAAGAGTCCATAGTCTCACTGCTCTTACAGTAAAGAGTCCATAGTCTCACTGCTCTTACAGTAAAGAGTCCATAGTCTCACTGCTCTTACAGTAAAGAGTCCATAGTCTCACTGCTCTTACAGTAAAGAGTCCATAGTCTCACTGCTCTTACAGTAAAGAGTCCATAGTCTCACTGCTCTTACAGTAAAGAGTCCATAGTCTCACTGCTCTTACAGTAAAGAGTCCATAGTCTCACTGCTCTTACAGTAAAGAGTCCATAGTCTCACTGCTCTTACAGTAAAGAGTCCATAGTCTCACTGCTCTTACAGTAAAGAGTCCATAGTCTCACTGCTCTTACAGTAAAGAGTCCATAGTCTCACTGCTCTTACAGTAAAGAGTCCATAGTCTCACTGCTCTTACAGTAAAGAGTCCATAGTCTCACTGCTCTTACAGTAAAGAGTCCATAGTCTCACTGCTCTTACAGTAAAGAGTCCATAGTCTCACTGCTCTTACAGTAAAGAGTCCATAGTCTCACTGCTCTTACAGTAAAGAGTCCATAGTCTCACTGCTCTTACAGTAAAGAGTCCATAGTCTCACTGCTCTTACAGTAAAGAGTCCATAGTCTCACTGCTCTTACAGTAAAGAGTCCATAGTCTCACTGCTCTTACAGTAAAGAGTCCATAGTCTCACTGCTCTTACAGTAAAGAGTCCATAGTCTCACTGCTCTTACAGTAAAGAGTCCATAGTCTCACTGCTCTTACAGTATAGAGTCCATAGTCTCACTGCTCTTACAGTAAAGAGTCCATAGTCTCACTGCTCTTACAGTAAAGAGTCCATAGTCTCACTGCTCTTACAGTAAAGAGTCCATAGTCTCACTGCTCTTACAGTAAAGAGTCCATAGTCTCACTGCTCTTACAGTAAAGAGTCCATAGTCTCACTGCTCTTACAGTAAAGAGTCCATAGTCTCACTGCTCTTACAGTAAAGAGTCCATAGTCTCACTGCTCTTACAGTAAAGAGTCCATAGTCTCACTGCTCTTACAGTAAAGAGTCCATAGTCTCACTGCTCTTACAGTAAAGAGTCCATAGTCTCACTGCTCTTACAGTAAAGAGTCCATAGTCTCACTGCTCTTACAGTAAAGAGTCCATAGTCTCACTGCTCTTACAGTATAGAGTCCATAGTCTCACTGCTCTTACAGTAAAGAGTCCATAGTCTCACTGCTCTTACAGTACAGAGTCCATAGTCTCACTGCTCTTACAGTAAAGAGTCCATAGTCTCACTGCTCTTACAGTAAAGAGTCCATAGTCTCACTGCTCTTACAGTAAAGAGTCCATAGTCTCACTGCTCTTACAGTAAAGAGTCCATAGTCTCACTGCTCTTACAGTAAAGAGTCCATAGTCTCACTGCTCTTACAGTAAAGAGTCCATAGTCTCACTGCTCTTACAGTAAAGAGTCCATAGTCTCACTGCTCTTACAGTAAAGAGTCCATAGTCTCACTGCTCTTACAGTAAAGAGTCCATAGTCTCACTGCTCTTACAGTAAAGAGTCCATAGTCTCACTGCTCTTACAGTAAAGAGTCCATAGTCTCACTGCTCTTACAGTAAAGAGTCCATAGTCTCACTGCTCTTACAGTAAAGAGTCCATAGTCTCACTGCTCTTACAGTAAAGAGTCCATAGTCTCACTGCTCTTACAGTAAAGAGTCCATAGTCTCACTGCTCTTACAGTAAAGAGTCCATAGTCTCACTGCTCTTACAGTAAAGAGTCCATAGTCTCACTGCTCTTACAGTAAAGAGTCCATAGTCTCACTGCTCTTACAGTAAAGAGTCCATAGTCTCACTGCTCTTACAGTAAAGAGTCCATAGTCTCACTGCTCTTACAGTAAAGAGTCCATAGTCTCACTGCTCTTACAGTAAAGAGTCCATAGTCTCACTGCTCTTACAGTAAAGAGTCCATAGTCTCACTGCTCTTACAGTAAAGAGTCCATAGTCTCACTGCTCTTACAGTAAAGAGTCCATAGTCTCACTGCTCTTACAGTAAAGAGTCCATAGTCTCACTGCTCTACAGTAAAGAGTCCATAGTCTCACTGCTCTTACAGTAAAGAGTCCATAGTCTCACTGCTCTTACAGTAAAGAGTCCATAGTCTCACTGCTCTTACAGTAAAGAGTCCATAGTCTCACTGCTCTTACAGTAAAGAGTCCATAGTCTCACTGCTCTTACAGTAAAGAGTCCATAGTCTCACTGCTCTTACAGTAAAGAGTCCATAGTCTCACTGTTCTTACAGTAAAGAGTCCATAGTCTCACTGTTCTTACAGTAAAGAGTCCATAGTCTCACTGCTCTTACAGTAAAGAGTCCATAGTCTCACTGCTCTTACAGTAAAGAGTCCATAGTCTCACTGCTCTTACAGTAAAGAGTCCATAGTCTCACTGCTTTTACAGTATAGAGTCCATAGTCTCACTGCTCTTACAGTAAAGAGTCCATAGTCTCACTGCTCTTACAGTAAAGAGTCCATAGTCTCACTGCTCTTACAGTAAAGAGTCCATAGTCTCACTGCTCTTACAGTAAAGAGTCCATAGTCTCACTGCTCTTACAGTAAAGAGTCCATAGTCTCACTGCTCTTACAGTAAAGAGTCCATAGTCTCACTGCTCTTACAGTAAAGAGTCCATAGTCTCACTGCTCTTACAGTAAAGAGTCCATAGTCTCACTGCTCTTACAGTAAAGAGTCCATAGTCTCACTGCTCTACAGTAAAGAGTCCATAGTCTCACTGCTCTACAGTAAAGAGTCCATAGTCTCACTGCTCTTACAGTAAAGAGTCCATAGTCTCACTGCTCTTACAGTAAAGAGTCCATAGTCTCACTGCTCTTACAGTATAGAGTCCATAGTCTCACTGCTCTACAGTAAAGAGTCCATAGTCTCACTGCTCTTACAGTAAAGAGTCCATAGTCTCACTGCTCTTACAGTAAAGAGTCCATAGTCTCACTGCTCTTACAGTAAAGAGTCCATAGTCTCACTGCTCTTACAGTAAAGAGTCCATAGTCTCACTGCTCTACAGTAAAGAGTCCATAGTCTCACTGCTCTTACAGTAAAGAGTCCATAGTCTCACTGCTCTTACAGTAAAGAGTCCATAGTCTCACTGCTTTACAGTAAAGAGTCCATAGTCTCACTGCTCTTACAGTAAAGAGTCCATAGTCTCACTGCTCTTACAGTAAAGAGTCCATAGTCTCACTGCTCTTACAGTAAAGAGTCCATAGTCTCACTGCTCTTACAGTAAAGAGTCCATAGTCTCACTGCTCTTACAGTAAAGAGTCCATAGTCTCACTGCTTTTACAGTAAAGAGTCCATAGTCTCACTGCTCTTACAGTAAAGAGTCCATAGTCTCACTGCTCTTACAGTAAAGAGTCCATAGTCTCACTGCTCTTACAGTAAAGAGTCCATAGTCTCACTGCTCTTACAGTAAAGAGTCCATAGTCTCACTGTTCTTACAGTAAAGAGTCCATAGTCTCACTGCTCTTACAGTAAAGAGTCCATAGTCTCACTGCTCTTACAGTAAAGAGTCCATAGTCTCACTGCTCTTACAGTAAAGAGTCCATAGTCTCACTGCTCTTACAGTAAAGAGTCCATAGTCTCACTGCTCTTACAGTAAAGAGTCCATAGTCTCACTGCTCTTACAGTAAAGAGTCCATAGTCTCACTGCTCTTACAGTAAAGAGTCCATAGTCTCACTGCTCTTACAGTAAAGAGTCCATAGTCTCACTGCTCTTACAGTAAAGAGTCCATAGTCTCACTGCTCTTACAGTAAAGAGTCCATAGTCTCACTGCTCTTACAGTAAAGAGTCCATAGTCTCACTGCTCTTACAGTAAAGAGTCCATAGTCTCACTGCTCTTACAGTAAAGAGTCCATAGTCTCACTGCTCTTACAGTAAAGAGTCCATAGTCTCACTGCTCTTACAGTAAAGAGTCCATAGTCTCACTGCTCTTACAGTAAAGAGTCCATAGTCTCACTGTTCTTACAGTAAAGAGTCCATAGTCTCACTGCTCTTACAGTATAGAGTCCATAGTCTCACTGCTCTTACAGTAAAGAGTCCATAGTCTCACTGCTCTTACAGTAAAGAGTCCATAGTCTCACTGCTCTTACAGTAAAGAGTCCATAGTCTCACTGCTCTTACAGTAAAGAGTCCATAGTCTCACTGTTCTTACAGTAAAGAGTCCATAGTCTCACTGCTCTTACAGTAAAGAGTCCATAGTCTCACTGCTCTTACAGTAAAGAGTCCATAGTCTCACTGCTCTTACAGTAAAGAGTCCATAGTCTCACTGTTTTACAGTAAAGAGTCCATAGTCTCACTGCTCTTACAGTAAAGAGTCCATAGTCTCACTGCTTTTACAGTAAAGAGTCCATAGTCTCACTGCTCTTACAGTAAAGAGTCCATAGTCTCACTGCTCTTACAGCAAAGAGTCCATAGTCTCACTGCTCTTACAGTAAAGAGTCCATAGTCTCACTGCTCTTACAGTAAAGAGTCCATAGTCTCACTGCTCTTACAGTAAAGAGTCCATAGTCTCACCGCTCTTACAGTAAAGACTCCATAGTCTCACTGCTCTTACAGTATAGAGTCCATAGTCTCACTGCTCTTACAGTATAGAGTCCATAGTCTCACTGCTCTTACAGTAAAGAGTCCATAGTCTCACTGCTCTTACAGTAAAGAGTCCATAGTCTCACTGCTCTTACAGTAAAGAGTCCCATAGTCTCACTGCTCTTACAGTAAAGAGTCGATAGTCTCACTGCTCTTACAGTAAGGAGTCCATAGTCTCACTGCTCTTACAGTAAAGAGTCCATAGTCTCACTGCTCTTACAGTAAAGAGTCCATAGTCTCACTGCTCTTACTGTATATGAGTCCATAGTCTCACTGCTCTTACTGTATAGAGTCCATAGTCTCACTGCTCTTACAGTATAGAGTCTGTAGTCTCACTGCTCTTACAGTAAAGAGCCCATAGTCTCACTGATCTTACAGTATAGAGTCCATAGTCTCACTGCTCTTACAGTAAGAGTCCATTGTCTCACTGCTCTTACAGTATAGAGTCCATAGTCTCACTGCTCTTACAGTAAAGAGTCCATAGTCTCACTGCTCTTACAGTATAGAGTCCATAGTCTCACTGCTCTTACAGTAAAGAGTCCATAGTCTCACTGCTCTTACACTAAAGAGTCCATAGTCTCACTGCTCTTACAGTAAAGAGTCCATAGTCTCACTGCTCTTACAGTATAGAGTCCATAGTCTCACTGCTCTTACAGTAAAGAGTCCATAGTCTCACTGCTCTTACAGTAAAGAGTCCATAGTCTCACTGCTCTTACAGTAAAGAGTCCATAGTCTCACTGCTCTTACAGTAAAGAGTCCATAGTCTCACTGCTCTTACAGTAAAGAGTCCATAGTCTCACTGCTCTTACAGTAAAGAGTCCATAGTCTCACTGCTCTTACAGTATAGAGTCCATAGTCTCACTGCTCTTACAGTATAGAGTCCATAGTCTCACTGCTCTTACAGTAAAGAGTCCATAGTCTCACTGCTCTTACAGTAAAGAGTCCATAGTCTCACTGCTCTTACAGTAAAGAGTCCATAGTCTCACTGCTCTTACAGTAAAGAGTCCATAGTCTCACTGCTCTTACAGTAAAGAGTCCATAGTCTCACTGCTCTTACAGTAAAGAGTCCATAGTCTCACTGCTCTTACAGTAAAGAGTCCATAGTCTCACTGCTCTTACAGTAAAGAGTCCATAGTCTCACTGCTCTTACAGTAAAGAGTCCACAGTCTCACTGCTCTTACAGTAAAGAGTCCATAGTCTCACTGTTCTTACAGTAAAGAGTCCATAGTCTCACTGCTCTTACAGTAAAGAGTCCATAGTCTCACTGCTCTTACAGTAAAGAGTCCATAGTCTCACTGCTCTTACAGTAAAGAGTCCATAGTCTCACTGCTCTTACAGTAAAGAGTCCATAGTCTCACTGCTCTTACAGTAAAGAGTCCATAGTCTCACTGCTCTTACAGTAAAGAGTCCATAGTCTCACTGCTCTTACAGTAAAGAGTCCATAGTCTCACTGCTCTTACAGTAAAGAGTCCATAGTCTCACTGCTCTTACAGTAAAGAGTCCATAGTCTCACTGCTCTTACAGTAAAGAGTCCATAGTCTCACTGCTCTTACAGTAAAGAGTCCATAGTCTCACTGCTCTTACAGTAAAGAGTCCATAGTCTCACTGCTCTTACAGTATAGAGTCCATAGTCTCACTGCTCTTACAGTAAAGAGTCCATAGTCTCACTGCTCTTACAGTAAAGAGTCCATAGTCTCACTGCTCTTACAGTAAAGAGTCCATAGTCTCACTGCTCTTACAGTAAAGAGTCCATAGTCTCACTGTTCTTACAGTAAAGAGTCCATAGTCTCACTGCTCTTACAGTATAGAGTCCATAGTCTCACTGATCTTACAGTATAGAGTCCATAGTCTCACTGCTCTTACAGTAAGAGTCCATTGTCTCACTGCTCTTACAGTATAGAGTCCATAGTCTCACTGCTCTTACCGTAAAGAGTCCATAGTCTCACTGCTCTTACAGTAAAGAGTCCATAGTCTCACTGCTCTTACAGTAAAGAGTCCATAGTCTCACTGCTCTTACAGTAAAGAGTCCATAGTCTCACTGCTCTTACAGTAAAGAGTCCATAGTCTCACTGCTCTTACAGTAAAGAGTCCATAGTCTCACTGCTCTTACAGTAAAGAGTCCATAGTCCCACTGCTCTTACAGTAAAGAGTCCATAGTCTCACTGCTCTTACAGTAAAGAGTCCATAGTCTCACTGCTCTTACAGTAAAGAGTCCATAGTCTCACTGCTCTTACAGTAAAGAGTCCATAGTCTCACCGCTCTTACAGTAAAGAGTCCATAGTCTCACTGCTCTTCCAGTAAAGAGTCCATAGTCTCACTGCTCTTACAGTAAAGAATCCATAGTCTCACTGCTTTTACAGTATAGAGTCCATAGTCTCTCTGCTCTTACAGTATAGAGTCCATAGTCTCACTGCTCTTACAGTAAAGAGTCCATAGTCTCACTGCTCTTACAGTAAAGAGTCCATAGTCTCACTGCTCTTACAGTAAAGAGTCCATGGTCTCACTGCTCTTACAGTATACAGTCCATAGTCTCACTGCTCTTACAGTATAGAGTCCATAGTCTCACTGCTCTTACAGTATAGAGTCCATAGTCTCACTGCTCTTACAGTAAAGAGTCCATAGTCTCACTGCTCTTACAGTAAAGAGTCCATAGTCTCACTGCTCTTACAGTAAAGAGTCCCATAGTCTCACTGCTCTTACAGTAAAGAGTCCATAGTCTCACTGCTCTTACCGTAAGGAGTCCATAGTCTCACTGCTCTTACAGTAAAGAGTCCATAGTCTCACTGCTCTTACCGTAAAGAGTCCATAGTCTCACTGCTCTTACAGTATATAGTCCATAGTCTCACTGCTCTTACTGTATATAGTCCATAGTCTCACTGATCTTACAGTAAAGAGTCCATAGTCTCACTGCTCTTACTGTATGGAGTCCATAGTCTCACTGCTCTTACAGTAAAGAGTCTATAGTCTCACTGTTCTTACAGTAAAAAGTCCATAGTCTCACTGCTCTTACAGTATAGGGTCCATAGTCTCACTGCTCTTACAGTAAAGAGTCCATAGTCTCACTGCTCTTACAGTAAAGAGTCCATAGTCTCACTGATCTTACAGTAAAGAGTCCATAGTCTCACTGCTCTTACAGTAAAGAGTCCATAGTCTCACTGCTCTTACAGTAAAGAGTCCATAGTCTCACTGCTCTTACAGTAAAGAGTCTATAGTGTCACTGCTCTTACAGTAAAGAGTCCATAGTCTCACTGCTCTTACAGTAAAGAGTCCATAGTCTCACTGCTCTTACAGTACAGAGTCCATAGTCTCACTGCTCTTACAGTAAAGAGTCCATAGTCTCACTGCTCTTACAGTAAAGAGTCCATAGTCTCACTGCTCTTACAGTAAAGAGTCCATAGTCTCACTGCTCTTACAGTATAGAGTCCATAGTCTCACTGCTCTTACAGTAAAGAGTCCATAGTCTCACTGCTCTTACAGTACAGAGTCCATAGTCTCACTGCTCTTACAGTAAAGAGTCCATAGTCTCACTGTTCTTACAGCAAAGAGTCCATAGTCTCACTGCTCTTACAGTAAAGAGTCCATAGTCTCACTGCTCTTACAGTACAGAGTCCATAGTCTCACTGCTCTTACAGTAAAGAGTCCATAGTCTCACTGCTCTTACAGTAAAGAGTCCATAGTCTCACTGCTCTTACAGTAAAGAGTCCATAGTCTCACTGCTCTTACAGTAAAGAGTCCATAGTCTCACTGCTCTTACAGTAATAGAGTCCATAGTCTCACTGCTCTTACAGTAAAGAGTCCATAGTCTCACTGCTCTTACAGTAAAGAGTCCATAGTCTCACTGCTCTTACAGTAAAGAGTCCATAGTCTCACTGCTCTTACAGTAAAGAGTCCATAGTCTCACTGCTCTTACAGTAAAGAGTCCATAGTCTCACTGCTCTTACAGTAAAGAGTCCATAGTCCCACTGCTCTTACAGTAAAGAGTCCATAGTCTCACGCTCTTACAGTAAAGAGTCCATAGTCTCACTGCTCTTACAGTAAAGAGTCCATAGTCTCACCGCTCTTACAGTAAAGACTCCATAGTCTCACTGCTCTTACAGTATAGAGTCCATAGTCTCACTGCTCTTACAGTATAGAGTCCATAGTCTCACTGCTCTTACAGTAAAGAGTCCATAGTCTCACTGCTCTTACAGTAAAGAGTCCATAGTCTCACTGCTCTTACAGTAAAGAGTCCCATAGTCTCACTGCTCTTACAGTAAAGAGTCCATAGTCTCACTGCTCTTACCGTAAGGAGTCCATAGTCTCACTGCTCTTACAGTAAAGAGTCCATAGTCTCACTGCTCTTACCGTAAAGAGTCCATAGTCTCACTGCTCTTACTGTATATAGTCCATAGTCTCACTGCTCTTACTGTATATAGTCCATAGTCTCACTGCTCTTACAGTATAGAGTCTGTAGTCTCACTGCTCTTACAGTAAAGAGCCCATAGTCTCACTGATCTTACAGTATAGAGTCCATAGTCTCACTGCTCTTACAGTAGAGTCCATTGTCTCACTGCTCTTACAGTATAGAGTCCATAGTCTCACTGCTCTTACAGTAAAGAGTCCATAGTCTCACTGCTCTTACAGTATAGAGTCCATAGTCTCACTGCTCTTACAGTAAAGAGTCCATAGTCTCACTGCTCTTACACTAAAGAGTCCATAGTCTCACTGCTCTTACAGTAAAGAGTCCATAGTCTCACTGCTCTTACAGTATAGAGTCCATAGTCTCACTGCTCTTACCGAAAAGAGTCCATAGTCTCACTGCTCTTACAGTAAAGAGTCCATAGTCTCACTGCTCTTACAGTAAAGAGTCCATAGTTTACTTTACAGTAAAGAGTCCATAGTCTCACTGCTCTTACAGTAAAGAGTCCATAGTCTCACTGCTCTTACAGTAAAGAGTCCATGGTCTCACTGCTCTTACAGTATACAGTCCATAGTCTCACTGCTCTTACAGTATAGAGTCCATAGTCTCACTGCTCTTACAGTATAGAGTCCATAGTCTCACTGCTCTTACAGTAAAGAGTCCATAGTCTCACTGCTCTTACAGTAAAGAGTCCATAGTCTCACTGCTCTTACAGTAAAGAGTCCATAGTCACACACTCTTACAGTAAAGAGTTTATAGTCTCACTGCTCTTACAGTAAAGAGTCCATAGTCTCACTGCTCTTACAGTAAAGAGTCCATAGTCTCACTGCTCTTACAGTAAAGAGTCCATAGTCTCACTGCTCTTACAGTAAAGAGTCCACAGTCTCACTGCTCTAACAGTATAGAGTCCATAGTCTCACTGTTCTTACAGTAAAGAGTCCATAGTCTCACTGCTCTTACAGTAAAGAGTCCATAGTCTCACTGTTCTTACAGTAAAGAGTCCATAGTCTCACTGCTCTTACAGTAAAGAGTCCATAGTCTCACTGCTCTTACAGTAAAGAGTCCATAGTCTCACACTCTTACAGTAAAGAGTCCATAGTCTCACTGCTCTTACAGTAAAGAGTCCATAGTCTCACACTCTTACAGTAAAGAGTCCATAGTCTCACTGCTCTTACAGTAAAGAGTCCATAGTCTCACTGCTCTTACAGTAAAGAGTCCATAGTCTCACTGCTCTTACAGTAAAGAGTCCACAGTCTCACTGCTCTTACAGTATAGAGTCCATAGTCTCACTGTTATTACAGTAAAGAGTCCATAGTCTCACTGCTCTTACAGTATAGAGTCCATAGTCTCACTGCTCTTACAGTAAAGAGTCCATAGTCTCACTGCTCTTACAGTAAAGAGTCCATAGTCTCACTGTTCTTACAGTAAAGAGTCCATAGTCTCACTGCTCTTACAGTATAGAGTCCATAGTCTCACTGCTCTTACCGTAAAGAGTCCATAGTCTCACTGCTCTTACAGTAAAGAGTCCATAGTTTACTTTACAGTAAAGAGTCCATAGTCTCACTGCTCTTACAGTAAAGAGTCCATAGTCTCACTGCTCTTACAGTAAAGAGTCCATAGTCTCACTGCTCTTACAGTAAAGAGTCCATAGTCTCACTGCTCTTACAGTAAAGAGTCCATAGTCCCACTGCTCTTACAGTAAAGAGTCCATAGTCTCACTGCTCTTACAGTAAAGAGTACATAGTCTCACACTCTTACAGTAAAGAGTCCATAGTCTCACTGCTCTTACAGTAAAGAGTCCATAGTCTCACCGCTCTTACAGTAAAGACTCCATAGTCTCACTGCTCTTCCAGTAAAGAGTCCATATTCTCACTGCTCTTACAGTAAAGAATCCATAGTCTCACTGCTTTTACAGTATAGAGTCCATAGTCCCACTGCTCTTACAGTATAGAGTCCATAGTCTCACTGCTCTTACAGTAAAGAGTCCATAGTCTCACTGCTCTTACAGTAAAGAGTCCATAGTCTCACTGCTCTTACAGTAAAGAGTCCATGGTCTCACTGCTCTTACAGTATAGAGTCCATAGTCTCACTGCTCTTACAGTAAAGAGTCCATAGTCTCACTGCTCTTACAGTAGAGAGTCCATAGTCTCACTGCTCTTACAGTAAAGAGTCCCATAGTCTCACTGCTCTTACAGTAAAGAGTCCATAGTCTCACTGCTCTTACCGTAAGGAGTCCATAGTCTCACTGCTCTTACAGTAAAGAGTCCATAGTCTCACTGCTCTTACCGTAAAGAGTCCATAGTCTCACTGCTCTTACTGTATATAGTCCATAGTCTCACTGCTCTTACTGTATATAGTCCATAGTCTCACTGATCTTACAGTAAAGAGTCCATAGTCTCACTGCTCTTACAGTATGGAGTCCATAGTCTCACTGCTCTTACAGTAAAGAGTCCATAGTCTCACTGTTCTTACAGTAAAGAGTCCATAGTCTCACTGCTCTTACAGTATAGGGTCCATAGTCTCACTGCTCTTACAGTAAAGAGTCCATAGTCTCACTGCTCTTACAGTAAAGAGTCCATAGTCTCACTGATCTTACAGTAAAGAGTCCATAGTCTCACTGCCCTTACAGTAAAGAATCCATAGTCTCACTGCTCTTACAGTAAAGAGTCCATAGTCTCACTGCTCTTACAGTAAAGAGTCTATAGTGTCACTGCTCTTACAGTAAAGAGTCCATAGTCTCACTGCTCTTACAGTAAAAAGTCCATAGTCTCAATGCTCTTACAGTACAGAGTCCATAGTCTCACTGCTCTTACAGTAAAGAGTCCATAGTCTCACTGCTCTTACAGTACAGAGTCCATAGTCTCACTGCTCTTACAGTAAAGAGTCCATAGTCTCACTGCTCTTACAGTAAAGAGTCCATAGTTTCACTGCTCTTACAGTAAAGAGTCCATAGTCTCACTGCTCCTACAGTTTAGAGTCCATAGTCTCACTGCTCTTACAGTAAAGAGTCCATAGTCTCACTGCTCTTACAGTACAGAGTCCATAGTCTCTCTGCTCTTACAGTAAAGAGTCCATAGTGTCACTGTTCCTAAAGCAAAGAGTCCATAGTCTCACTGCTCTTACAGTAAAAAGTCCATAGTCTCAATGCTCTTACAGTACAGAGTCCATAGTCTCACTGCTCTTACAGTAAAGAGTCCATAGTCTCACTGCTCTTACAGTAAAGAGTCCATAGTCTCACTGCTCTTACAGTAAAGAGTCCATAGTCTCACTGCTCTTACTGTAAAGAGTCCATAGTCTCACTGCTCTTACAGTAATAAGTCCATAGTCTCACTGCTCTTACAGTACAGAGTCCATAGTCTCACTGCTCTTACAGTAAAGAGTCCATAGTCTCACTGCTCTTACAGTAAAGAGTCCATAGTCTCACTGCTCTTACAGTAAAGAGTCCATAGTCTCACTGCTCTTACAGTAAAGAGTCCATAGTTTCACTGCTCTTACAGTAAAGAGTCCATAGTCCCACTGCTCTTACAGTAAAGAGTCCATAGTCTCACTGCTCTTACAGTAAAGAGTCCATAGTCTCACTGCTCTTACAGTACAGAGTCCATAGTCTCACTGCTCTTACAGTAAAGAGTCCATAGTCTCACTGCTCTTACAGTAAAGAGTCCATAGTCTCACTGCTCTTACAGTATAAGGTCCATAGTCTCCCTGCTCTTACAGTAAAGAGTCCATAGTCTCACTGCTCTTACAGTAAAGAGTCCATAGTCTCACTGCTCTTACAGTAAAGAGTCCATAGTTTCACTGCTCTTACAGTAAAGAGTCCATAGTCTCACTGTTCCTACAGTATAGAGTCTATAGTCTCACTGCTCTTACAGTAAAGAGTCCATAGTCTCACTGCTCTTACAGTACAGAGTCCATAGTCTCACTGCTCTTACAGTACAGAGTCCATAGTCTCACTGCTCTTACAGTAAAGAGCCCATAGTCTCACTGCTCTTACAGTATAGAGTCCATAGTCTCACTGCTCTTACAGTATAGGGTCCATAGTCTCACTGCTCTTACAGTATAGGGTTCATAGTCTCACTGCTCTTACAGTAAAGAGTCCATAGTCTCACTGCTCTTACTGTAAAGAGTCCATAGTCTCACTGCTCTTACAGTAAAGAGTCTATAGTCTCACTGCTCTTACAGTAAAGAGTCCATAGTATCACTCCTCTTACAGTAAAGAGTCCATAGTCTCACTGCTCTTACAGTAAAGAGTCCATAGTCTCACTGCTCTTACAGTAAAGAATCCATAGTCTCACTGCTCTTACCATGAAGAATCCTCTTCTATGTTTGTGTACAATCCTTCTTTCCTCCAGACGCAGAGGATGTCCCCTCGTCACAGTCACAGTCCTGGGGATAAATAGATGATGGGAGTGATCTCTGTACTGACCCCTGATATATTTATACATAGATATTAGATCTCCCCTCAGTCGTCTTTTTTCTAAAGTGAATAACCCTAATTTTGATAACCTTTCAGGATTCTGTAGTTGCCCCATTCCAGTTATTACTTTAGTTGCCCTCCTCTGAACCCTCTCCAGCTCTGCTATGTCTGCCTTGTTCACAGGAGCCCAGAACTGTACACAGTCCTCCATGTGTGGTCTGACCAGTGATGTGTAAAGTGGCAGGACTATGTTCTCATCACGGGCGTCTATGACCCTTTTGAGGCAACCCATTATCTTATTGCATTGGCAGCAGCTGCCTGACACTGGTTTTTACAGCTTAGTTTGCTGTTTATTAAAATTCCTAGATCCTTTTCCATGTCAGTGTTACCGAGTGTTTTACCAATTAGTATGTACAGGTGACTTGCATTATTCCTTCCCATGTGCATAACCTTACATTTGTCAGTGTTAAACCTCATCTGCCATTTATCTGCCCAAGCCTCCAATCTATCCAGATCCCTCTGTAGCAGTATACTGTCCTCTGTAGTGTATATATACAGAATACTGTCCTCTGTAGTATATATACAGTATACTGTCCTCTGTAGTGTATATATACAGTGTACTGTCCTCTGTAGTATATACACATTATAGTGTCCTCTGTAGTATATATACAGTATACTGTCCTCTGTAGTATATATATACAGTCTACTGTCCTCTGTATTATATACACATTATAGTGTCCTCTGTAGTATATATACAGTATACTGTCCTCTGTAGTATATATACAGTATACTGTCCTCTGTAGTATATATACAGTGTACTGTCCTCTGTAGTATATATATATATTATACTGTCCTCTGTAGTATATATACAGTATACTGTCCTCTGTAGTATATATGTACAGTATACTGTCCTCTGTAGTATATATATACAGTACACTGTCCTCTGTAGTATATATACAGTATACTGTCCTCTGTAGTATATATACAGTATACTGTTCTCTGTAGCGTGTATACAGTATACTGTCCTCTGTAGTATATATATACTTTATACTGTCCTCTGTAGTATATATACAGTATACTGTCCTCTGTAGTATATATACAGTATACTGTCCTCTGTAGTATATATACAGTATACTGTCCTCTGTAGTATATACAGTACACTGTCCTCTGTAGTATATATACAGTATACTGTCCTCTGTAGTATATATACAGTATACTGTCCTCTGTAGTATATATATATATAGTATACTGTCCTCTGTAGTATATATATATAGTATACTGTCCTCTGTAGTGTATATACAGTATACTGTCCTCTGTAGTGTATATACAGTATACTGTCCTCTGTAGTGTATATACAGTATACTGTCCTCTGTAGTATATATACAGTATACTGTCCTCTGTAGTATATATACAGTATACTGTCCTCTGTAGTATATATACAGTATACTGTCCTCTGTAGTGTATATACAGTATACTGTCCTCTGTAGTGTATATACAGTATACTGTCCTCTGTAGTATATATACAGTATACTGTCCTCTGTAGTATATATATATATAGTATACTGTCCTCTGTAGTATATATATACAGTATACTGTCCTCTGTAGTATATATACAGTATACTGTCCTCTGTAGTGTATATACAGTATACTGTCCTCTGTAGTATATATATATAGTATACTGTCCTCTGTAGTGTATATACAGTATACTGTCCTCTGTAGTGTATATACAGTATACTGTCCTCTGTAGTATATATACAGTATACTGTCCTCTGTAGTATATATACAGTATACTGTCCTCTGTAGTATATATACAGTATACTGTCCTCTGTAGTGTATATACAGTATACTGCCCTCTGTAGTGTATATACAGTATACTGTCCTCTGTAGTATATATACAGTATACTGTCCTCTGTAGTATATATACAGTATATTGTCCTCTTCAGTTTTAATTACTTTACACAGTTTAGTGTCATCTTCAAAAATTTATATTTTACTGTGCAAGAGAATAGGGCCCATATTCTGACCCCTGAGGTACCCCACTAGTGACAGTGACCCCTCCAGTACTGACCCCTGAGGTACCCCACTAGTGACAGTGACCCCTCCAGTACTGACCCCTGAGGTACCCCACTAGTGACAGTGACCCAATCTGAGTGTGTACCGTTAATAACCCCCCCCTGTTTTCTGTCACTCAGCCAGTTACTTACCCACATACAGACATTTTCTCCCAGTCTGACCATCCTCATTTTATATACTAACCTTTTATGAGGTACAGTGTCAAATGCTGGAGAAGTCCAGATATACGACATCCATTGATTCGCCGCTGTCAAGTCTAAAACTTACTTCCTCATAGAAACTGATTAAATTCGTTTGGCATGACCGATCCCTCATGAAGCCATGCTGATATGGCGTTATTTGCTTATTTCCATTGAGATCCTCCAAGATGGCATCTCTCAGAAAACCTTCTAACAGTTTTCCCACAACAGATGTTAAACTGTTAGACTTACCGGCCTATAATTTCCAGGCTCTGTTTTTGGACCCTTTTTGAATATTGGCACCACATTTACTATCTGCCAATCCTGTGGAACATTCCCTGTCAGTATAGAGTCTGTAAATATCAGAAATAAGGGTCTGGCTATGACATTACTTAATTCCCTTAGGATACAGGGGTGTACGCCATCTGGTCCTGGCGATTTGTCTATTTTAATCTTTTTAAGTCGCTGTTGTACTTCTTCTTGGGTCAGACAGGGCACTTTTAATGGGGGATTTATTTTTACATTCAGCATTTCATCTGACAGTTTATTTTCCTCAGTGAATACATTGGAGAAAAAAATATTTAATAGCTTTGTTTTCTCCTCATCGCTCTCTGCAACACCCCCCTCATTACTCTTTAAAGGGCCGACACCTTCAGATTTATACTTTTTAACATTTATATAATTGAGGAAAATTTTATGGTTAGTTTTACTCTCTTTGGCAATTAATCTCTCGGTCTCTAGTTTGGCCGCTTTTATTAGTTTTTTACATATTCTATTTTTCTCCTTATAGTTTATCAGTGCTTCCTGGCTCCCCTCCTGTTTTAGTGATTTATATGCTTTCTTTTTGTCATTTATTGCTTTCTTTACATTTCTATTTATCCACATTGGCCTCTTATTGTTCCTTAGCCTTTTATTCCCGTACGGTATCTACCTCTCACAATGAGAATTTAGGATGTTTTTAAAGATCTCCCATTTTGTGGCTGTATTTTTGTTTTTAAGGACTTTGTCCCAGTTAGTTAGGCCTATGGACTCGCTTAGTTGGCTAAATTTAGCTTTTTTCAATCGTTATTAAAAGAAGAGATCTACTGCATAAAATCCTCTGTGCTGCTGTGGACCCTGCTCCTCCCACTATGTAACTCTCATCCTGTGACCTCCACAGGATTAGCGCACTCCTTTCCTGAAATCCTCTGTGCTGCTGGGACCCTGCTCCTTCCACTATGTAACTCTCAGCCTGTGACCTCCACAGGATCAGCACACTCCTCTCCTGAAATCCTCTGTGCTGCTGGGACCCTGCTCCTCCCACTATGTAACTCTCAGCCTGTGACCTCCACAGGATCAGCACACTCCTCTCCTGAAATCCTCTGTGCTGCTGGGACCCTGCTCCTCCCACTATGTAACTCTCACCCTGTGACCTCCACAGGATCAGCACACTCCTCATCTGAAATCCTCTGTGCTGCTGGGAGGACCCTGCTCCTTCCACTATGTAACTCTCATCCTGTGACCTCCACAGGATCAGCGCACTCCTCTCCTGAAATCCTCTGTGCTGCTGGGACCCTGCTACTTCCACTATGTAACTCTCATCCTGTGACCTCCACAAGATCAGCGCACTCCTCTCCTGAAATCCTCTGTGCTGCTGGGAGGACCCTGCCCCTTCCACTATGTAACTCTCATCCTGTGACCTCCACAAGATCAGCTCGCTCCTCTTCTGAAATCCTCTGTGCTGCTGGAGACCCTGCTCCTCCCACTATGTAACTCTCA
The DNA here is from genome assembly GCA_033119425.1 of Bufotes viridis. Classification (NCBI taxonomy): domain Eukaryota; kingdom Metazoa; phylum Chordata; class Amphibia; order Anura; family Bufonidae; genus Bufotes; species Bufotes viridis. The sequence goes on from CM065592.1 coordinate 433,946,543, forward strand.
GCCTGTGACCTCCACAGGATCAGCACACTCCTCTCCTGAAGTCCTCTGTGCTGCTCGTGCAGTCTTATTCTCAGCATTAATACCTGTCAGTGCTATCATTACTCAGCATGGTGCAGCAGTGTCTGTGCTGAGGAGCAGGAGATGAGCTGTGGTCTCCTGCAGGGTGGTGGACGTGTCCGCAGGTCGCACTCTGTCGCTCACCTCCCCCTCAGAATAGATATAATAATCCTATAAAGCTTCCTCTTCCTTGGACCCCCCACATTGCAGTCGTGTTGTGTCTCGGTGCTGAAGAGCAGCTGCTGGGTGATCAGTGATTCCAAGAAAGAAGCCAAAACTGTGTCCACAAATCCCTGGAGAGTCACGCACACCGAAGGTAAAGCTGACATCTGTGCTGAGTCACAGCCCGCGCTGCATCCCTGTGAGGACGTGAGGCCGGCGGCTCCTATGTCTGTCCTGCAACAATGCTGCGAATTAACAGAAAAGCTGACAATCATGGGGGCAATGGTGGCCGTAGTGGTAGTGGCATTGTTGCAAGCAGTGATGCTGGCAGTAGTAGTGGTGATGGCAGTGGTGGTGTTGGATATGGTGACAGTAGTTATGGTTATGGTGGTATCAGTGGTGGTGGTTGTGGTGACTGTAGTTATGGTGGTAGCAGTGGTGGTCTGGGTGTTGATGGTGGTAGTGGTTGTGGTGACTGTAATTATGGTGGTATCAGTGGTGGTCTTGGTGTTGATGGTGGTTGTGGTGACTGCAGTTATGGTGGTAGCAGTGGTGGTCTGGGTGTTGATGGTGGTAGTGGTTGTGGTGACTGCAGTTATGGTGGTATCAGTGGTGGTCTTGGTGTTGATGGTGGTTGTGGTGACTGCAGTTATGGTGGTATCAGTGGTGGTCTTGGTGTTGATGGTGGTTGTGGTGACTGCAGTTATGGTGGTATCAGTGGTGGTCTTGGTGTTGATGGTGGTTGTGGTGACTGCAGTTATGGTGGTAGCAGTGGTGGTCTTGGTGTTGATAGTGATGCAGTGTACCACTTGTGTGTATATAAGTCGTCCCCTTAAATTTCTGTATATGTATCTAATGTATTGTAATTCCTAAGTTCAGGCTGGCATTGTCCTTACAGCTATTCGCCCCTAGGTGGTGCTGGTGCCACACATTATATATAGCTTGGGGTTTGCTGACTCAGAGTAGAGGAAGTGTTGAAGCAGAAGTGAGTCTATGTACGAATACAGAGAAAGTCCAGTGAAGATTAGAGCTGAGTCTAACCAAGGGACTTCACAAGCACCAGTGAGCGGGAGGAACTTAGGCCCCTTTCACATCTGCGTTTTAGCTTTCCGGCATAGAGTTCTGTCCTCGGGGCTCTAGGACGGAAAGCTACTGATCAGGATTCTCCTAATGCATCCTGAATGGAGAGAAATCCGTTCAGGATGCATCAGGATATCCTCCGTTCAGGATAGGAACGTTTTTTGGCCGCAGCAAATACCGCAGCATGCTGCGCTTTTTGCTCCGGCCAAAAATCCTGAAAGCAAGCCGGAAGGACGGATCCGGAATTAGTGCCCATTGAAAGGCCTTAGTCCGGATCCGGCCTTTAGCTAAACGTCGTTTCCGCGCATCGGCGGATCCGACGCTTAGCTTTTGTGAATGGTTACTATGGCAACCAGGACGCTAAAGTCCTGGTTGCCATAGTAAAACTGTAGTGGGGAGCGGGGGAGCGGCATACTTACATTCCGCACGGCTCCCGGGGCGCTCCAGGATGACGTCAGGGCGCCCCAATGCAGAGATCACGTATGGGGCGCTCTGACGTCATTCAGGAGCGCCCCGGGAGCCGCACGGAATGTAAGTATGCCGCTCCCTCGCTCCCCGCTCCTACTATGGCAACCAGGAGGCTAGTAGCGTCCTGGCTGCCATAGTAACACTGAAAGCATTTTGAAGACTGATCAGTCTTTAAATGCTTTCAGTTCACTTGCGTTGTGCCGGATCCGGCGTGCACTTCCGGCGACGAAAGTGCACGCCGGATTCACACAACGCAAGTGTGAAAGGGCCCTTAAAGGTACCTGGACACAACTGGATGATTAGTGCGCAGAATTATCCTTTTTCACTACATGCCTTGTGAAACATAGTGAACCTGAACATTTCAGGAAAGCATCCTGCAAAAAATAATGTAGCAGAGAGTTTGCCTGCCATGAGGGAGAACGCCCTTATTACCTGACAGTAGTTATGGTGGTAGCAGTGGTGGTGTTGATGGTGGACGTGGTGACTTAGTTATGGTTGTGGTGATAGCAGTGGTGGTGTTGGTGGTGGTGGTGACAGTAGTTTTGGTGATAGCAGTGGTGGTCTTGGTGTTGATGGTGGACGTGGTGACTTAGTAATAGTTGTGGTGATAGCAGTGGTGGTGTTGGTGGTGACAGTAGTTATGGTGATAGCAGTGGTGGTCTTGGTGTTGATGGTGGAAGTGGTGACTTAGTAATAGTTGTGGTGATAGCAGTGGTGGTGTTGATGGTGGACGTGGTGACTTAGGTATGGTTGTGGTGATAGCAGTGGTGGTGTTGATGGTGGACGTGGTGACTTAGGTATGGTTGTGGTGATAGCAGTGGTGGTCTTGGTGTTGATGGTGGATGTGGTGACTTAGTAATAGTTGTGGTGATAGCAGTGGTAGTGTTGGTGACAGTAGTTATGGTTATGGTGGTAGCAGTGGTGGTCTTGGTGTTGATGGTGGATGTGGTGACTTAGTAATAGTTGTGGTGATAGCAGTGGTAGTGTTGGTGACAGTAGTTATGGTTATGGTGGTAGCAGTGGTGGTCTTGGTGTTGATGGTGGATGTGGTGACTTAGTAATAGTTGTGGTGATAGCAGTGGTAGTGTTGGTGACAGTAGTTATGGTTATGGTGGTAGCAGTGGTGGTCTTGGTGTTGATGGTGGATGTGGTGACTTAGTAATAGTTGTGGTGATAGCAGTGGTAGTGTTGGTGACAGTAGTTATGGTTATGGTGGTAGCAGTGGTGGTCTTGGTGTTGATGGTGGATGTGGTGACTTAGTAATAGTTGTGGTGATAGCAGTGGTAGTGTTGGTGACAGTAGTTATGGTTATGGTGGTAGCAGTGGTGGTCTTGGTGTTGATGGTGGACGTGGTGACTTAGGTTTGGTTGTGGTGATAGCAGTGGTGGTCTTGGTGTTGATGGTGGACGTGGTGACTTAGGTATGGTTGTGGTGATAGCAGTGGTGGTGTTGATGGTGGTGGCAGTGCCAGTGTTGTTTGTGATGATGCCACGCAGAACAGTGGAAGCAGAAGGATGGATCTGACATTTCAGCCTCCACTGACTTCTATGAAGCCGGCGTCTCTATAATCGATAATTCACCCGTTAGAGATTTGTTTTCCCAGGATCAGTCGTCGCTATAGATTCACTATCTTATCCCTGGTCTGGTGAATACACGGTATCCCGAAAGGTCTATGTAAGTGAAGGGGTTAATGGTAACCATGGTGACTAGTTTGGGTGTTGGGGGGTCAGTGGGTAATATCAGTGACCCTGGTGGTCTAGGAAACATAAAGGGGCACATTTACTAAAACGTCTGCGCCACTCCTTGACCCTTGTTCGTTTGTGTCCGCACAATTTATTCACATTGTTGCGCCTGTTTTGTTGTGTTTTGCGACTCCGGCGTTATTTTCTGATTTTACGACTTATTCCTTACGCACACTTAGGTACGCCTTTTTTGAGGACACATTTAACACTTTCGCCTATTTTTCCCTCCTTTTTTGGCGTACAAAGAGGCTTAAAACCACAACCCTCTGGGGGCGGCGTATTTTCTGTCCACATGTGTCCGATTTTTTGGCGCACTTTTCAGATGTTCTACAATGTGATATTTCACCTTCTCCAAACAGATTTTTGTCTAATAAACGTAACCTTTTACTGCCATTTTTTTGCTTATGCGCAGGGACCGGGACGGGGAAATTTTTCTGATGAAGTTTATTTAGTGAAAACCTTTATTTATAGAAGAAAACTTGGCCTGAAACGTCCCTGTGAAGAACGGAATTCCAGGCGCAGGAGCAACTGAAGCCACGACCAAAGATGTGAAACCAAAATGACCTACGTCGCAGAAAAACTGCTTGCAGGAAAGACGGGAAATATGTGTCCCGCTGTTATTTGGGTAACGGATGCGCCAAAAACAACCCGGAGCGCCGACACTCGGCAGCCGGCGCCACAATAAGACATGAGGTGCAATAATCTCGCCAAACAACCGCTAAGTACTATCCGGCGTAAAACCCCTGCGCTGCAGATAGAATACGGCTCACGTAAGAACAGCAGTGCGCCAAAGAATAACTCAAACCCAAAATGCGTGCACACGATGAGGAAAAAGGGCAGAAAATGACGGAGAAAAGGGCGAGCATAGAAAATGTGCCCCAAAAAGTGTTTGTGACTTCAGCAACTGGCGTTTATCGTGTAGATGCAGTTAATACCCGGCCCTTACTAATATACTGAGATTCTCCATATTGCCTCCACCACATGATACATGGCTCGTTTCCATGGTTACGGCCACCGCTGCAGCGCAGATATGAAGGGGCCCGGCGTGGAAGCTTCCGCACATGTATGTCTATCTGAGCTCTCACAGTCCCGGCCGCCAGAGAGACCAGTATTGTGAAAGCACGACCACCGCTGTTGGATTATAGGGCGGTCGTAACTACGGAAATGAGCAGTGATGGAAAAATAAATGGAGCCAGCAATGGAGGCAATATGGAGACTCACAATACATTAGTAAGTGCCTGCTATTAACTTCCTCTACATTATAAAGTGAGAGGACCCCTTTAAGAGGTTAATGCAGCTTCCCTGGTGGACCATTGTAAAGACGTTTTTAATATTAGCATCCCTGGTGGTCTATTGTAGTGAAGGGTTAATATTAGCATCGCTGGTAATTTACTGTAGTGAAGGGTTAATATCAGCATCCCTAATGGTTTCTTGTAGTGAAGGGTTAATATCAGCATCTCTGGTGGTCTATTGTAGTGAAGGGTTAATATCAGCATCGCTGGTAATTTACTGTAGTGAAGGGTTAATATCAGTATCCCTAATAGTTTCTCGTAGTGAAGGGCTAATATCAGCATCCCTAATGGTTTCTCGTAGTGAAGAGTTAATATCAGCATCCCTAGTGGTCTAGTGTAGTGAAGGGTTAATATCAGCATCCCTGGAGGTTTAGTGCAGTGAAGGGTTAATATCAGTATCCCTGGTGGTTTAGTGTAGTGAAGGGTTAATATCAGCATCCCTAATGGTTTCTCGTAGTGAAGGGTTAATATCAGCATCCCTAGTGGTCTAGTGTAGTGAAGGGTTAATATCAGCATCCCTAATGGTTTCTCGTAGTGAAGGGTTAATATCAGCATCCCTAGTGGTCTAGTGCAGTGAAGGGTTAATATTAGCATCCCTGGAGGTTTAGTGCAGTGAAGGGTTAATATCAGTATCCCTGGTGGTTTAGTGTAGTGAAGGGTTAATATCAGCATCCCTTGTGGTCTAGTGCAGTGAAGGGTTAATATCAGCATCCCTTGTGGTCTAGTGCAGTGAAGGGTTAATATCAGCATCCCTGGTGGTTTAGTGTAGTGAAGGGTTAATATCAGCATCCCTGGTGGTCTAGTGCAGTAAAGGGTTAATATCAGCATCCCTGGTTGTTTAGTGTAGTAAAGGGTTTATATCAGCATTCCTAGTGGTTTAGTGCAGTGAAGGGTTAATACCAGCATCCCTGGTTGTTTAGTGTAGTAAAGGGTTAATATCAGCATCCCTGGTGGTTTAGTGTGGTGAAGGGTTAATATCAGCATCCCTGGTGGTTTAGTGTAGTGAAGGGTTAATATCAGCATCCCTGGTGGTTTAGTGCAGTGAAGGGTTAATATCAGCATCCCTGGTGGTTTAGTATAGGGAAGGGTTAATATTAGTATCCCTGGTGGTTTAGTGCAGTGAAGGGTTAATATCAGTATCCCTGGTGGTTTAGTGCAGTGAAGGGTTAATATTAGTATCCCTGGAGGTCTAGTGCAGTGAAGGGTTAATATCAGCATCCCTTGTGGTTTAGTGCAGGGAAGGGTTAATATTAGCATCCCTGGTGGTTTAGTGCAGTGAAGGGTTAATATCAGCATCCTTGGTGGTCTAGTGCAGTGAAGGGTTAATATCAGCATCCCTGGTGGTTTAGTGTAGTGAAGGGTTAATATCAGCATCCCTGGTGGTTTAGTGCAGTGAAGGGTTAATATCAGTATCCCTGGTGGTCTAGTGCAGTGAAGGGTTAATATCAGCATCCCTTGTGGTTTAGTGCAGTGAAGGGTTAATATAAGCATCCCTGGTGGTTTAGTGCAGTGAAGGGTTAATATCAGTATCCCTTGTGGTTTAGTGCAGTGAAGGGTTAATATTAGTATCCCTGGAGGTCTAGTGAAGAGATAATACCTCCCACCCCCCGACATACGTCCCTAGCGGTCTACGTCCCTGGCGTTAGCGGTATATAGAGGGGTGTCTCATGTGTTACGGTCTTTTCTATTGACAGACAGGATAGTGACTTGGCGGTGTTCAGGCGGTGAGTAGATGGCGGACAGAATACACCGGGATGTCCGCCGTTATACCGCAGGAAGTGCGGCCATCGTGTCAGACTCACGGACACACAAGATGATGGAATGTTCTGCTTAGCAACAAAACCGAAAGCGGCGACATCAGATGAGACATTTCTTCCCATGTAACATGCAGGCTGCAAACGTCCCGGGCCAGATGTGTGAGCGGCCTGACCTGTAGTTACCTCCAACATCTGTCAGCCCAGCAGTGTGAGGCACGGAGACACAGCGCCTCCTACAGGACCCCGCCGAGACTGAACCGGAGGGCGCCGGCAGCGCGTGACAGCAAGGAAGTGTGCAGCAAACAATACAACCAGGGATGGATGGATGGATGGATGGATAGATAGATAGATAGATAGATAGATAGATAGATAGATAGATAGATAGATAGATAGGAGATAGGAGATAAATAGATAGATAGATAGATAGATAGATAGGAGATAGATAGATAGATAGATAGATAGATAGATAGATAGAAGATAGATGTGGGCCTATCTAAGGGAGTGATTGTACCTCCTCACTAGGCTATGAGCCGAGATAAGGGGAGTTCCTGGCAGTCGTCTGGCATCTCTTTATAATGAGGTTTATAATGAGACAAACATATAATGTCTGTTCATATAGCGGATCATATTTAGTTTTGTGCGGTGCGGCCTGACCTGTAGCGCTCAAACCTTTCATATCGGAGGAAGACATTATTCAGGTCGTCATTGACATGTAGCACCTCCTCCGTCACCTCCTCATTGGACATGCGAGAGATGAGATCCACAATCCTTTGCTGCGTCGCTCGGCAGGTTCGATTCAGATCCTGCAGTAGCTCGAGGTCTGAAGCATCTTCCTGTCCAGGAGTCATCTCAGTCAACAGTTCAGACCTTAGTGTTGCCACGGACTATATCAAGCTCGCTCCTCAAGCAGACGATCTGTTCTAAGTTGACGGTGATCAGACCACCCCCGTTTGGCAGAGGTATCGGGATTGTGTAGAACAATATCTTCCATGATGTGTCCGTGGGATATAAAATTGGTTCCAAAAGTAGCCAGGTCGCAGAGCTCACCTCTGTGTGCAAAGCTGTACAAATGGCTATCGAAAATGATCTCAAGGAGTTTGTCATAATCACGGATTCTGAATATATTCGCAACAGCGTTGTGGAGTATTTACCAGGATGGAAAAGGTCTAACATGGTAAGGAGCAACAACAAGACAAACATGGTAAAGTGTTTTGCAGGATTGACGAAATGGTCAAAGGTAAGAGGTCATTCAAAACATCCAGGAGTGGACAAGGAAGGGAAAGATCTAGCAGATTCCCTCGCCAAACGAGCAGCCCTTGATGGAGAAGTCTTGGATGTTGATGACCTCATGGGGGACCGTCCAAGTTGATCCAACAACTAGAAGACAGGCCCAAAAGGGGGCTGAGACCAATGTGGCGCAATGGAACCAAGATTCCCCTAGTGAGGATCTCATTGCAAGTCAAAAGGGGGATCCAGTTATAGGTGTCTTTTACAAACACATCGAGGATCCACAGAATTGTCCCATAACCATGGAAGACTGTGCAGGTAAAGAAGAGTTGCGGATTTTGAGGAAGGGTAAGTCCCAATTCTCATTACAGGATGGATTGTTGATAAGGACCTCGAAGAAGGGTATCGCACAATGGGTAGTACCAGCAACATACCGAGGTTTAGTGTTACTACATGCTCATGATGCCCCAACGGCTGGCCACCGGGGTGAAAAGTTAACATACGAATTGTTACGGGACTATGCTTAGTGGCCAAATATGTTACAAGATGTTTGCACATATTGTCAAGGATGTCTAATCTGCCCTCAATTCCAGCCACAGGCACCAGCACATCGGGCACCGCTGATGAAAAGGGGCTGTCCATGCCATGGTCTGACATCCAGGTCGACTTCATTGGACCAGTAACAACTTCATCAAAAGGCAACAGATACATGCTAACCGTAACTTGTCTATTTACAAAATGGGCAGAATGCTTGCCTTGCAAATCATGCAGCTCGAGTGTATGTGCCTCTCTACTCATTAACCACATATTTTCCAGGTTTGGTCTTCCCCAACGCATCGACTCCAATCGTGGGAGTCATTTCACTAGTGAGGTCATGTCAAAGATGTGGGAGATACTGGGAGTAAAGAGGAAGCTCCACATAGCCCAGGGATGGCCAACCTGAGGCTCTCCAGATGTTGCAAAACTATAACTCCCAGCATGCCCATACTGCCTACAGCTATCAGCCTACAGCAGGGCATGGTGGGAGTTGTAGTTTTACAACAGCTGGAGAGCCACAAGTTGGCCATGCCTGACATAGCCTATCGACCAGCCTCTAGTGGTGGAGTGGAACGCTACAAGCAGACCATTGTCAACATTCTAAAGAAATTTGTTAATGAATCCGGTAAGGACTGGGATGTCAAATTGCCTTTGGTTCTCATGGCCATCAGGGCCACCCCGAGCGCGGCAACCAAACTTTCTCCTTTCGAAATGCTTACGGGCAGGAAGATGGTGTTTCCCCAGCATTTACTCTACCGGACAACGGACTACAATTTGATAAACGCTTCAACTGCTCATCAATATATGGAAAGACACCTTCAACATACTTTTGCATTTGCCCAAAAGAATATGGAGAAAACAGCAGTGAGCGCTAAAACTTACTATGACTTGAAGACAACTCAGAAGGAATATCACATTTCCGATCAGGTCTACCTGTATAACTTTGCCCGGGATCAGGTGAAGGAAATTTTTACCTTCCTGGAAAGGACCATACGTCGTAATTGACAAATTGTCCCCAGTGGTCTACAAGATCAAAATTCCTAAGGGGGATGAGTTTGTAGAAAAATAGGTGCATATTAATCAATTACGTGTTTGTCATCCGAGCTCACGACTTCGCGAAATAGAAGGAGTTGGATGAAGAGAGATGAAGAGATATCAAGGTTCCAGCCAAAGAAGGAAACCAAGAATCGGTATTGTATAAAAAACAAGGGTTCTAACCAATCCTCGTGTGTGTTTCCTCTGTAACTATCTCTTAACTCACTTCTGAATAAGAACTTGCTCTGTTCAAGAAAAAGAACCAATGTCAATTGAGGTATATGGTAAGATAAACTCTTTTCTTGCAGAATAAAAAGTGAAAGATGTGTATATTTATATTTGTCATACAATATTTTGTAGGCAAGATGACATGGAGAGTTATTGCTGTTGTCTACGCCATTCTGATCTTGGGGAAGGAGTTCCACGCTGAGCCGATTGCTGTACCAGGCCCTTCATCCGGAATTATGCTGCAGGATACTGCGGGGTTCATCTTGACGAATAAGAAGGTCCTGTCCCAGAAGATCCATGTCAGTCTGGATCCATGCACCTTCGTTGAAAGACAGTTCAATTCTGACATCGGAGATTCAGTCATGGTATCAAGCACACATCGGTTATTCCCAAGAACGGAATACACAGATCCTGGAACAGGCGAGAAAGACTCTGACCAGGGAACAGTTTTCTACAAATCAAAGGCGATTGTAGCCGCCGTCATAGGTGCTGTCATTGCCACCGGTGTAACAGTTGCCAATTCCATCTCTATTAAGACATTGGAACTTGAGATTGGTTTACTGAAAAAGAACTTGATAAGTATTTATGCAGAGATGGAAAATCAAAAGAAACATTTGTCGGACTTATATTCCGTGAAGGATCCGTATGAAAAGCCCTTCTTGGACATTCCAACATAATCCAATTTATTGTGTTGGTTTAAGTTGTAATGAGGGGGATTATGTCATGCCTTTTCCTAAGTATATAAACATCTATACATTATTATCGTTATAACGTGTATTCATGGCCTATAAGCAGCCATGTTGTACTTATATTCACCCTCCTGTATCAACCTTCATTGTGTAAAAGAGAAAAATATGGGTTCAATGAAAGATTCTACCCTGCAGATGTGGGCCTATCTAAGGGAGTGATTGTACCTCCTCACTAGGCTATGAGCCGAGATAAGGGGAGTTCCTGGCAGTCGTCTGGCATCTCTTTATAATGAGGTTTATAATGAGACAAACATATAATGTCTGTTCATATAGTGGATTGTATTTAGTTAGCTAGCAGTGGAGGTGAGTGGCACTAGCCATAAAGGTGCAGCACCTCAGGGACCACACAGGGCACAGATGTATCTGAGCTGCACAGAGGCTGGCGCTAGGGGTAGAAGATAGCTGCCTAGCCCCCAAATCCTGATAGCAGCCATGGCCTGTATAATAGTCAGGACTGGGACCAGAGTGTCAATGTCCAGAAGAGTTGGGTCCAGTCCAGCCAAGGGAGAGAGCTGATGATCCTTGAAGAGACTGTGTATGGTTACCAGTTCCCACTTAAAGAGACAGTGCCCTCATTCAGAGACTATATACATAAGCTCAGGTTGCACCTGTGTCCTTCAACCATCCTAGATAGATAAAAAGAGCCTACATAGGTCTGACCCTCGACGTCTTGTACGATGCACGTGACTTCCCCATCTCCTGGTCTCTTACTCATGATCCTCAGTTTTCTCTTTGTCCTCTCTGTCCTTTGTCCTCATTCTCATAAAAGTATAAAACTGAAATATGTATCCTGTTAGTAACAACTCCCATCATCCCTATCCTAAACGATCCAATCTTTTTATCTCTGCGCTAGATCCCAGTCTGGTGATTGCCGCACTAATATATGTGTAGACAGGGTCCTTCTAAGAGAAATCCACTGCACAGGGTTCTAGATGCCGCCAGTGCCCTCCTCTGTGCCAGGTACATAACGCCTGATGTCACCAGCTGTTCTCTAGTCACCCGGTCAAGGCCGCACCCTCTGGGATACTTTGGACATGGATGATTAATCACATTTTGAGCCTTGGAGAGCGCAGCTCGAGGTTCTCCATTCAGGATTCTGCTGAGTTTTTGGCCGTGTCCTCTCCTCTCCAGGCCTGGCATGGCTTCGTTGTTTTTGGACGCTGTGCAGATCCTCGGGCCAATCCGTTTCCTGGTGCTGCGTTCAGAGGAGCTAAGTCATGTTTCTCAGAGCTTCACTCATACATGGTCTATTTATCTGCTGAGCGGGAATATGGATGAAAAACAGAGCAGAATATATAATATAAGACAAAACCTCAACGGAACCCTCACGGACACCATTATATGTCAGTGGGGTCCGACTGTCACCATGTAGATCCATCATATGACGGATCCATCACAGCTTCGGCATCTGGATCTGTAGCTCAGTTCATCTTGGTTTATAAATAGCATCCCAGAACAGCAGTAACGACTGACACGTGAGCAGAGCAGTAGCAGAGAGGAAGACCGTATAGCTCTAGCAATGCAGCGCTATGTGACAGCCCCTATACACTAGCAGCCAATCAAATGAGAGGAGAATTCAGGCTGGAATTTTGCAGCGTAGCTTTGATTACTTTGGGGTTAAGTGATCATTCATTTTGATTATGGATTTCCAAGTGGCAGCGTCTCAGCATCAGCATCATGCATCCATCAAAGACATAATCTGGGCAGCTTTACAGACCCCTCCTGACACTGAGCTCTAGTGTTACCTGCTTTACATATGATACAATGTACCATTCGGGCGACACTTTCTTCTTGGCGCTGTCAACAAGAAAAATGACCTGAGAGCTTTGTGCCTGCGATCGGCCCCATCTTCAATCAGCAACCCCCCCCTAAACCTGTAGATCACAGTCCGCATCCACAGCCCCCCATGGCAGACCCACAGACCCCCATTGCAGATCCAGAGACCCCGATAGTGGACGCACAGACCCCCATGGCAGATCCAAAGACCCCCATGGCAGACCCACAGGCTCCCATGGCAGACCCACAGGCCCTCATGGCAGATCCACAGGCCCCCATGGCAGATCCAGAGACCTCCGATAGCAGACCCACAGGCCCCCATGGCAGATCCAGAGACCCCCATGGCAGACCCACAGGCCCCCATGGCAGATCCAGAGACCTCCGATAGCAGACCCACAGACCCCCATTGCAGATCCAGAGACCCCCGATAGCAGACCCATAGGCCCCCATGGCAGATCCAAAGACCCCCATGGCAGACCCACAGGCTCCCATGGCAGACCCACAGGCCCTCATGGCAGATCCACAGGCCCCCATGGCAGATCCAGAGACCTCCGATAGCAGACCCACAGGCCCCCATGGCAGATCCAAAGACCCCCATGGCAGACCCACAGGCCCCCATGGCTGATCCAGTCACCCCTGATAGTAGATGCACAGGCCCCCATGGCAGATCCAGAGACCCCCATGACAGATCCAGAGATCTCTGATAGCAGACCCACAGACCCCCATTGCAGATCCAGAGACCCCCGATAGCAGACCCACAGGCCCCATGGCAGATCCAGAGACCCCATGGCAGACCCACAGGCCCCCATGGCAGATCCAGAGACCCCCACGGCAGACCCACAGGCCCCCATGGCAGACCCACAGGCCCCCATGGCAGATCCAGAGACCCCTATGGCAGACCCACAGGCCCCCATGGCAGATCCAGAGACCTCCGATAGCAGACCCACAGGCCCCCATGGCAGATCCAGAGACCCCATGGCAGACCCACAGGCCCCCATGGCAGATCCAGAGACCTCCGATAGCAGACCCACAGACCCCCATTGCAGATCCAGAGACCCCGATAGCAGACCCATAGGCCCCCATGGCAGATCCAAAGACCCCATGGCAGACCCACAGGCTCCCATGGCAGACCCTGAGCCCTCATGGCAGATCCACAGGCCCCATGGCAGATCCAGAGACCTCCGATAGCAGACCCACAGGCCCCCATGGCAGATCCAAAGACCCCCATGGCAGACCCACAGGCCCCCATGGCTGATCCAGTCACCCCTGATAGTAGATGCACAGGCCCCCATGGCAGATCCAGAGACCCCCATGACAGATCCAGAGATCTCTGATAGCAGACCCACAGACCCCCATTGCAGATCCAGAGACCCCCGATAGCAGACCCACAGGCCCCCATGGCAGATCCAGAGACCCCCATGGCAGACCCACAGGCCCCCATGGCAGACCCACAGGCCCCCATGGCAGACCCACAGGCCCCCATGGCAGACCCACAGGCCCCCATGGCAGATCCACCTGAAAGCTGTTGTGAGACTTCAGTCATATCGACCCGGTGGTGCTATAAAATGATGAACGGATTATTCAGAACATTTCTCATTAATTACATCAGGGTTAGATTTATAAAGTCCCTTGTTTCGACCGAAATTAAAGGGCAACTCCAATGATCTGGACCAAGATCTGTACAGCGGAGTCTACAGGACAATTCTTTGCTATAAAGCCTTTGGGGGTCATTTATTAACCTGAAATACGCCTATATTAGTCGTATTTCAGGCACAGATTGCGGTGCAACAGTTAGCGACTTTTCCCCGCTCATGCCAGGTCTAAAAAAGTGGGTATATTGTGGGCGGAACGGCATGCCCGTCTCATTGACCATTTTCTATGCCTGTTCTAGGCTGGTGCTTCTTCATAACTCCGGCCAGGGCCGGGCCGACACAGAGGCTGGGGAGGCTCCAGCTTCAGGGCGCAGGCAGGGGCCGGCCAGAGGGAGAGGGACTGACAGGGGGGAACCGCTCAGTGCTCCCTCTTGTCATTCCCTGAGCCGGGCCCCGTCAGAGCGCTCCTCTCACCTCCATTATGGTCACTGCTTCAGGCCTCCAGCATCAGGCCCCGCTGCCTCTAACTAGAAACACAGTAAGCAGGTGGGCGGAGCCTAACGGACCTCCATTAGGCTCCGCCCACCTGCTTAATGTGTGGCAGCGCTGGGGCCTGATCCCGGAAGCCTGGAGCAGTGACCATAATGGAGGTGAGAGGAGCGCTCTGACGGGGCCCAGCATTAAGTACAGTGAAAATGCCGGGCCCCCTTACATGAAGTCTGTGGGCAGTCGGGGGCACTACTAGGGGTTGTGGGATGCACTACTGGAGGCAGTGGGGTGCACTACTGGAGGCAGTGGGGTGCACTACTGGAGGCAGTGGGGGACAATAGTGGGGTGCACTACTGGAGGCAGTGGGGGGGCACTTCTGGGGGCTATGGGGGGGCGCTTCTAGGGCCATTACTGGAGGCAGTGGGGGACACTACTAGGGTCTGTGGGGGACACTAGTGGGGTGCACTACTGGAGGCAGTGGGGGACACTACTAGGGGCTGTGGGTGGGCACTTCTGGGGGCTATGGGGGGCGCTTCTGGGGCCATTACTGGAGGCAGTGGGGGACACTACTAGGGGCTGTGGAGGGCACTACTGGGGCAGTGGGTTACACTACTGGGGACATTATTAGGGACAGTGAGAGGCATTACTGGGCGATCAGGGGCGTGACAATTGCGGACACAGAGGGTGTGACCGGGCACGGTGTCAGGGAGGGGCCCCGATCCAAAGTTTGGGGGGGGGGGGTGCACTTGGGCAGCTCAGCCTCTGTTGGTGGTGGACCTTGTCCCAGCCCTGACTCCGGCAGATCCTCCCCCGGTCCTGCCAAGGTTCAGGCGGGGGAAATGTTCTGCTCCTATGCTAACCTCATGTACCTTGACATCAGCGCGGTGCTGGTGAACGGCTGGAGGACTGACCCCTTCCCGGTCCTCTCTGGGGTCAGACAAGGCTGCCCTCTTTCGCCTCTTCCTTTTTTCGTCTTATTGAGCTCTTTGTAGAGTCTATCTGGCAAAATCCAGAAGAATCTCCACACCGGGACCAGACCGGCAAATGATTAAGTACTCGCTATACATGGACGATGTCGTTTTGGTGACAGCGCTCGTCCAGACCCGCGAGGAATTTGAAGTCGGAAGCCATGCTGTTCGAGGAGCAGGCCCTGACTTCCTCTGCCCCTTCTCCATTCATCCGGACTTCATCAAGGTCTTGGGAGTCTGGTTCAGGAAGGAAGGATAAAGAAAGATAAAACTTAGAAAATGGGATATAGACTGGGGGTACATGAAGTTTGGGGGTGCCAAAGAAATACCAATCCGAGATGTGTTAGTGGAAGATAATGAAATGAAGGATAAAAACGACATACTTCTGAGTGAGGAAGATACGGGTTTTGAGAGAGTATATTAACACTTACTTCACCAGGGAGGGGAGTACGAGATGAACTCAATACACTCGTACCCTCCCACGCAGAGATCGCTTGACAGATTTAATGGATTCCTTATCCCAGAGTGGTAAAACAGGGACCGCAAAGGATGTGGCTTGACGCGTTTCGGTAAATATGTCCCCTTCCTCAGAAGCAGCCCTTTAAATCCTGGCAAGATCATTTGGCGAAGGTCAACCAAAATATCAGAATGTTGGGTCCCACAGCTCGCCATCAAAGGAAAGACTCTCGGGCTACGGAGCGAGATCCTGGTGGTTCTTCAGTACACGGCATAGGCTTGTCCTCCTCACATCACCGTGCGGCAGGCCATTTCTAGCACTGTCTTTCGCTTCATCTGGGGCTCCAAAATGGACAGAGAAAAATGAATGGTCATGTATAAAGAGTCCTGTAAGGGTGGGAAAGGAGTTCCAGACATCCCCACGGTGCGGGCGGCCTTTGTGTGCAACTGTGTCCGCAGGACCCTGAGAAGATGGCTCAGCGGGCCGGTCCATGTCCCGTTTCTTTCTCCTGCCTCTCTGGAGAAGGCTGCGATCGGACAAGTGGGACAGCTCCTACCTCTACAACTGGGATGTCCCCTAGTACTAGCAGGACCTTCTCAAGTTTGTAAAGGAAACATCAGCTGGAGGGACTGAAGCCCGAATTGTGGAAACCAAAGACTATCCACAAGCTGATCTGAGCAAAGTACTTCATGGAGTCTATTCCAGGGCTCCCTGCTGCCACCGCTTGGAAGAACGTGGCTTCTAGCAGGTTAACCAACGGGCACAGAGACCTGGCATGGATGGCCATTAAGTGGGACCTGCCTCCGAGAACTTTACATGCATGCGTGTAAAGTGTATAGTACAGGAGCTGTGCTGTGTATAGTGTATAGTACAGGATCTGTGCTGTGTATAGTACAGGATCTGTGCTGTGTACAGTGTATAGTACAGGATCTGTGCTGTGTACAGTGTATAGTACAGGATCTTTGCTGTGTATAGTGTATAGTACAGGATCTGTGCTGTGTACAGTGTATAGTACAGGATCTGTGCTGTGTACAGTGTATAGTACAGGATCTTTGCTGTGTACAGTGTATAGTACAGGATCTGTGCTGTGTACAGTGTATAGTACAGGATCTGTGCTGTGTACAGTGTATAGTACAGGATCTGTGCTGTGTACAGTGTATAGTACAGGATCTGCGCTGTGTACAGTGTATAGTACAGGATCTGTGCTGTGTACAGTGTATAGTACAGGATCTGTGCTGTGTACAGTGTATAGTACAGGATCTTTGCTGTGTATAGTGTATAGTACAGGATCTGTGCTGTGTATAGTGTATAGTACAGGATCTGTGCTGTGTACAGTGTATAGTACAGGATCTGTGCTGTGTATAGTGTACAGTACAGGATCTGCGCTGTGTATAGTGTACAGTACAGGATCTGTGCTGTGTACAGTGTATAGTACAGGATCTGTGCTGTGTACAGTGTATAGTACAGGATCTGTGCTCTGTATAGTATATAGTACAGGATCTGTGCTGTGTATAGTGTATAGTACAGGATCTGTGCTGTGTACAGTGTATAGTACTGGATCTGTGCTGTGTATAGTGTATAGTACAGGATCTTTGCTGTGTCTAGTATATAGTACAGGATCTGTGCTGTGTATAGTGTATAGTACAGGATCTGTGCTGTGTATAGTGTACAGTACAGGATCTGCGCTGTGTATAGTGTACAGTACAGGATCTGTGCTGTGTACAGTGTATAGTACAGGATCTGTGCTGTGTACAGTGTATAGTACAGGATCTGTGCTGTGTACAGTGTATAGTACAGGATCTGTGCTGTGTACAGTGTATAGTACAGGATCTGCGCTGTGTACAGTGTATAGTACAGGATCTGTGCTGTGTACAGTGTATAGTACAGGATCTGTGCTGTGTATAGTGTATAGTACAGGATCTGTGCTGTGTATAGTGTATAGTACAGGATCTGTGCTGTGTACAGTGTATAGTACAGGATCTGTGCTGTGTACAGTGTATAGTACAGGATCTGTGCTGTGTATAGTGTACAGTACAGGATCTGCGCTGTGTATAGTGTATAGTACAGGATCTGTGCTCTGTATAGTGTACAGTACAGGATCTGTGCTGTGTCTAGTATATAGTACAGGATCTGTGCTGTGTATAGTGTATAGTACAGGATCTGTGCTGTGTACAGTGTATAGTACAGGATCTGTGCTGTGTATAGTGTATAGTTCAGGATCTGTGCTGTGTATAGTGTACAGTACAGGATCTGTGCTGTGTATAGTGTACAGTACAGGATCTGTGCTGTGTACAGTGTATAGTACAGGATCTGTGCTGTGTACAGTGTATAGTACAGGATCTGTGCTGTGTATAGTGTATAGTACGGGAACTGTGCTGTGTATAGTGTACAGTACAGGATCTGTGCTGTGTACAGTGTATAGTACAGGATCTGTGCTGTGTACAGTGTATAGTACAGGATCTGTGCTGTGTATAGTGTATAGTACAGGATCTTTGCTGTGTATAGTGTATAGTACAGGATCTGTGCTGTGTATAGTGTATAGTACAGGATCTGCGCTGTGTACAGTGTATAGTACAGGATCTGTGCTGTGTACAGTGTATAGTACAGGATCTGTGCTGTGTATAGTGTATAGTTCAGGATCTGTGCTGTGTATAGTGTACAGTACAGGATCTGTGCTGTGTACAGTGTATAGTACAGGATCTGTGCTGTGTACAGTGTATAGTACAGGATCTGTGCTGTGTACAGTGTATAGTACAGGATCTGTGCTGTGTACAGTGTACAGTACAGGATCTGTGCTGTGTACAGTGTATAGTACAGGATCTGTGCTGTGTACAGTGTATAGTACAGGATCTGCGCTGTGTACAGTGTATAGTACAGGATCTGTGCTGTGTATAGTGTATAGTACAGGATCTGTGCTGTGTACAGTGTATAGTACAGGATCTGTGCTGTGTATAGTGTATAGTTCAGGATCTGTGCTGTGTATAGTGTACAGTACAGGATCTGTGCTGTGTATAGTGTACAGTACAGGATCTGTGCTGTGTATAGTGTATAGTTCAGGATCTGTGCTGTGTATAGAGTACAGTACAGGATCTGTGCTGTGTACAGTGTATAGTACAGGATCTGTGCTGTGTATAGTGTATAGTACAGGATCTGCGCTGTGTATAGTGTACAGTACAGGATCTGTGCTGTGTATAGTGTACAGTACAGGATCTGTGCTGTGTATAGTGTATAGTTCAGGATCTGTGCTGTGTATAGTGTACAGTACAGGATCTGTGCTGTGTACAGTGTATAGTACAGGATCTGTGCTGTGTATAGTGTATAGTACAGGATCTGCGCTGTGTATAGTGTACAGTACAGGATCTGTGCTGTGTATAGTGTACAGTACAGGATCTGTGCTGTGTACAGTGTATAGTACAGGATCTGTGCTGTGTATAGTGTATAGTACAGGATCTGCGCTGTGTATAGTGTACAGTACAGGATCTGTGCTGTGTATAGTGTACAGTACAGGATCTGTGCTGTGTACAGTGTATAGTACAGGATCTGTGCTGTGTATAGTGTATAGTACAGGATCTGTGCTGTGTATAGTGTATAGTACAGGATCTGCGCTGTGTATAGTGTACAGTACAGGATCTGTGCTGTGTATAGTGTACAGTACAGGATCTGTGCTGTGTATAGTGTACAGTACAGGATCTGTGCTGTGTATAGTGTATAGTTCAGGATCTGTGCTGTGTATAGAGTACAGTACAGGATCTGTGCTGTGTACAGTGTATAGTACAGGATCTGTGCTGTGTATAGTGTATAGTACAGGATCTGTGCTGTGTACAGTGTATAGTACAGGATCTGTGCTCTGTATAGTGTACAGTACAGGATCTGTGCTGTGTATAGTGTACAGTACAGGATCTGTGCTGTGTACAGTGTATAGTACAGGATCTGTGCTGTGTATAGTGTATAGTTCAGGATCTGTGCTGTGTATAGTGTACAGTACAGGATCTGTGCCTGCCCTGTGTGTGGTGTATCAGGATCTGTATCTGCGCTGTACTCTACGCCCAATGTTTATGTGTATTATTTATTGTACTGTGTTCCAGCCTGTGTTGCATCGCAATAGAACATTTGTTTGTCCTGCTGACTGATTGTGAATACATTTTCAATTAAAAACTGAATGAGCCTAAAGGTAGAAAGCAGCAGAAACTGCATTTAGTGCCAGAGGGGCCTGCTGCACATGCTACAGGGCATCAGAGCCATGACAGCCGCCATAAGACAGGCAAGTGAGCTAACACTGAGAGCCAATGAAGAGTAAATGTGCCCAAACTACTACAAGACCTATCCTCTATACAAGGGAGTGGACTGAGGAGGGTTACATTTGTAGTGCCCTGGAGCAGGGGTACTGTGAAGTCTGGACATTTTGTCTATGCAAAGTTTTTAACTTTATTTCACTTGAAAGAGTTAACGTACACTGTTTAATACTGTGCAACTGCATTTTATATGTTGTGATATATATCCTGTTCATTTGCACTTGCATTTTTTAGGCTCTGTGGAAAGAGTTAATGAATACTGAGAGACTTTTCGGACTTTGAATGAGAAGCTGGTCATTTTCCACTGCTGCTATAGGGTTTAAAAAAGCTTGTTTTGGAGGGAAAAAGCCAAACGTTGTTTACCAAGAAAACCGGACAGACTGACCTTTAGAATGTCTGGTTTAGCTCTGTTGTTATGTCCGGAAAAATTGCTGTATCATTGCGATTAATTATCACTGAAGCTCTAATGTAAGTCTATGACAGACAGAAAGTGTAACATTGTATCTGTTTGTGCCCAGTTTCTCCACTCCACCCTTCCCACTAGAAGGTTCTAGTTTAGCTAGAAATGGTATATAAGGAGAGCAGTCAGAGCCCCTAGTGTTCTGCAGTTAGGGACCAGTGCTTAGAAGAGGAGACTCTGCCAGTCTGCATGAGTGACCGGAAGAAGACGGTGAGACAGGGATACTCTGCCACAGACCCTGGATCACCAGCCTTTGACCAGGATGCCAGCCTTCTGAGAGATAGAGGGACAGCTCGCTCAGGCCTTTCCTCAGCATCAAACCCTTCTTCTGCCAGGGAGGAGATTGGAGAAGCCGCTCAGTGCACTGCCTGTATTATTTTTATAACGGATCTCCTGGCACCCTGACTGGGTACCTCCTTCGATGGATGCTCCAAATGCTTCCCGAGGGCTCCAAGCACTCTGCTTGACACCGTAAGCACTGCTGACCCCACGAACCGCCGTAGTTTGGTTGGGATCTCGCCGTCTTCTACCCGCCCTGGTCCTATGACAAGGCTTCCAGGTTCCAGTGGGTGAACCTCTCTTTCTTCAGAGGGCGATGCAGAAACAAGCTCTTAAAAGAGCTCAGAGATTATAGCCAGGGAGTATACAGCATATAGCATTCCCCAGGGTAGATGCAGCCTTCTCCCCCACACACACATGAGACGAGGCTCTATGTTAAGGGTAAAACAGGAACACTTTATTGGGGCTACATGTCAGCCTTTTATGCAGGTCTTCCAGCAAGGGACACTCCCCTGGGGACCTTGTGGAGGACTGAGACAGTTTTTACATTAGCCAATCACATGCAGTTACAGGCAGAAAACACCCACACATGTGATACAATTAACCAACACAATGGGATAATGAAACCACTCACAGGCAGAAATTAACCATTTTTCCATTTGTAGAATAATTAGCCGACGGGGTGTTTTTTTTTTCCCATAGTTCTGGGTCCATAGTTTGTAGGAACCCAGAAAACCCAGTGGCGAGGTAATTTTCGCCACAATTTTGAACCTGGATTATTCCTCCAGTAAAGAAGCCCCCTGGTTACTGCAGACCCTGACTCTCTGGACTTATCTCCCATTGAGGTGCACCATGCCTTATCATCCCTTCTGCAGAACAGCAACACGTGGTGACACCTCAATGGTTTCCAGGGGACCCAGCATGGCGTTGGGGCCACCCCAAAGCCAGACACTACACATTGTGTCCTGTGATTATGTACTTATTGAAAGGGGCTGTTACATTGTATCTACTTAAAGTAGCCAGGACCCTATTGTAAGGACTTGTATAAGAACTGAGGCTCCGGGTGTTTCCTATCTGGACCAGTCTCCATATTTAAAAAATATGTGGTGTACCCAGTGTACGTTCCCTGCAGAAGAGGTCTGTCTTTCTGTGTGGTAGCGGGTGGTCTGCAGAGTTACCCAGTTTAAGATCGATGGCTATCTAGGTGCAGACGGACTGGGCGGTATCTCCTGTGGTGTTGAGAACCTCAACATCTAGCTAAGCTGGCTTTACCCCTAGGCCTCTTTCACACGGGAGATGTTTTCGTCCAGATCTCAGTGCGTACAGTATATACAGTATATTGTTTCTCACTGACCATCTGTCAATTCTGGAAAAATGGCCGCACATTCTATCTTTATCCGTTTTTTTACTGAGGATTGGTTGGAGACGCTGCAGTGCTGTTCTTCAGGGTCTTTTCACGCATATGAAAAATAGATGAGTTGCAGATGCAAAAAAACGGAAACACTGACCGCAGTCATAGATAAAACTGATTCAACTTTCAGCCAAATCATCCATTTCTCACTGAACAGACGCTGACATGTTCCGTATCTCTCACGTGAAAAAGACCTCGAGTTTTGTTCACCAATACAATAATGTCAGACTAAATATCTGTCAGCCAGAGAACAACTCCCGCAGGTGTAGTCAGATACCGGTAGAAGAGCACGGCTGCAGGAACAGACTACAGTAAGCTTGTGTGTAGTCTGTTACCATGGAGATGCATACATCTGCATAGGAGCTGTAAACACAACAGTATGATTGGTACTGTTTGTAGTTTCACTGGCTCTACCAAGCCAAATCTACAGTATGGTGCACTCTCCAAAACACACTACTGTTGGTAAAGGCACAGGAGTCATCAAATGTAAGATTGAACATATGTCATTTATTCCAACATAAAAACTCATACAAATAATATATAAGAGTAGCTATATAAATAAAAATAAAAAATAATAAAAATGAATAAATATATAGCTGATTGCCCTAATATAGCTATAAGCCTATAATAAAAATACTTGCTAAATCGAACAAAGTGATTAATAATTCATAACTCGCATGATTCACAATTAATGGTCACTGGAAAAAAAAACTGGAGAATCAGATTTCCATAATTAATCAGAAATAAAAATAAGTAAGTGTATCTCATGTGACGTGATTTCATAGAAATGTCCCTATTAGTGTTTCTATAAAACCAACTAGCATAAGAGGTGGTAGTATATATGAAGAAGGAGCACGTAGCTCCAAAACGCGTTTGGTGTAAAAGAAATACAGCAGTGAAAATGAGAGCGACTATAATTGATTACAACCTTCTATGTTGTTGAGACGGACTATCTACCTTCAAATACCCGAGTACGATAGGAGTGACTCACGTCCATTACCTGTGAACCAGCCTTCTGCAATTGACCAACGAAACAGCTCCCGATCACGTGGGACGCCACGTGAGACGCTGGAAGAGCGGAGTTGGCAAAGCACGGTGAGTGTTACTATACAACTCCAATCTGGACACAGAGGCCGGCTCTAACAAGGAGGATTGGTAACGTTATTGACAGTTTGCTACAAATTAACAAGCAATCAATTATACTATTCATGAATAGTCGCCATAACCTCTCCAGTTGCTGCTATAAGAAAGGACATCAGACATTTTCATCACAGCATTCATATATCTACACCAGCCCAACTGGATAATCATAAGGAGTAATATATATACGCTGAATTGGATATCTATATACTACCACCTCTTATGCTAGTTGGTTTTATAGAAACACTAATAGGGACATTTCTATGAAATCACGTCACATGAGATACACTTACTTATTTTTATTTCTGATTAATTATGGAAATCTGATTCTCTCCAGTTTTTTCCAGTGACCATTAATTGTGAACCATGCGAGTTATGAATTATTAATCATCCTTCAATTAATGTGGTAATCAGGTTCGATTTATCAAGTATTTTATTATAGGCTTATAGACATATTAGGGCAATTCTCTATATATTTATTGATTTGTATTATTATTATTTTTATTTATATATCTACTCTTATATATTATTTGTATGAGTTTTTATGTCGGAATAAATGACATATGTACAATCTTACATTTGATGACTCTATGTAACATCAGATAGCTGTGCCCTCCAAACTACAGATATTGTTACACCAGTAAAACTGTCCACAGAGTGACTTCCGTTTCATTGTAGATGGATGCAGTAAGAACTGGTTGTGAAGGTGGTCAGTGATAATGGCGCATCTCGTACAGGCCCAGTGATGGTCGTGTCACTGCACCGACAGACAGCTTTCCTGGGTGAGGCCTTCCTGTTCTAACCACCCGCGCCCGAACCCGATGTGAACTGTGAACCCGATATAATTCATCATTACACACTCATCAACGAAAACTCCTGCCCCAAGAAAGAGGCATCATACATGTTTGGCATCTAGCCTAGATACAAGATGAGATACGGCCTCTAGCCTAGATACAAGATGAGATACGGCCTCTAGCCTAGATACAAGATGAGATATGGCTTCTAGCCGGGATACAGGATGAGATACGGCCTCTAGCCTAGATACAAAATGAGATACGGCCTCTTGACTAGATACAAGATGAGATACGACCTCTAGCCTGGATACAAGATGAGATACAGCCTCAAACATGGATACAAGATTAGATACAGCCTCTATCCTGGATACAAGATGGGATACGCTCTACAGCCTGGATATAAGATGAGATACAGCCTCTAGCCTGGATACAAGATGAGATACAGCCTCTAGCCTGGATACAAGATGAGATACAGCCTCTAGCCTGGATACAGGATGAGATACTGCCTCTAGCATGGATACAAGATGGGATACGGCCTGCAGCCTGGATACAAGATGAGATACGGCCTCTAGCCTGGATACAAGATGAGATACGGCCTCTAGCCTAGATACAAGATGAGATACGGCTTCTAGCCGGGATACAAGATGAGATACGGCCTCTAGCCTAGATACAAGATGAGATACGGCCTCTAGCCTGGATACAAGATGAGATACGGCCTCTAGCCTGGATACAAGATGAGATACGGCCTCTAGCCTGGATACAAGATGAGATACGGCCTCTAGCCTGGATACAAGATGAGATACGGCCTCTAGCCTAGATACAAGATGAGATACTGACCTCTAGCCTGGATACAAGATGAAATACGGCCTCTAGCCTGGATACAAGATGAGATACGGCCTCTAGCCTGGATACAAGATGAGATACGGCCTCTAGCCTGGATACAAGATGAAATACGGCCTCTAGCCTGGATACAAGATGAGATACTGCCTCTAGCCTGGATACAAGATGAGATACTGGCCTCTGAGCCTGGATACAAGATGAGATACGGCCTCTAGCCTGGATACAAGATGAGATACGGCCTCTAGCCTGGATACAAGATGAGATACGGCCTCTAGCCTGGATACAAGATGAGATACGGCCTCTAGCCTGGATACAAGATGAGATACGGCCTCTAGCCTGGATACAAGATGAGATACGGCCTCTAGCCTGGATACAAGATGAGATACGGCCTCTAGCCTGGATACAAGATGAGATACGGCCTCTAGCCTGGATACAAGATGAGATACGGCCTCTAGCCTGGATACAAGATGAGATACGGCCTCTAGCCTGGATACAAGATGAGATACGGCCTCTAGCCTGGATACAAGATGAAATACGGCCTATAGCCTATAGCCTATATACAAGATGAGATACAGCCTCTAGCCTGGATACAAGATGAGATACGGCCTCTAGCCTGGATACAGGATGAGATACTGCCTCTAGCATGGATACAAGATGGGATACGGCCTGCAGCCTGGATACAAGATGAGATACGGCCTCTAGCCTGGATACAAGATGAGATACGGCCTCTAGCCTAGATACAAGATGAGATACGGCTTCTAGCCGGGATACAAGATGAGATACGGCCTCTAGCCTAGATACAAGATAAGATACAGCCTCTGGCCTGGATACAAGATGAGATACAGGCTCTAGTCTAGATACAAGATTAGATACAGCCTCTAGTCTGGATACAAGATGAGATACAGCCTCTAGCCTGGATACAAGATTAGATACGGTCTCCAGCCTGGATACAAGATGAGATACAGCCTCTATCCTGGATTCAAGATGACATACGGCTTCTAGCCTGGATACAAGATGAGATAAAACCTCTAGCCTGGATACAAGATGAGATACGGCCTCTAGCCTGGATATAAAATGAGATACGGCCTCTAGCCTGGATACAAGATGAAATACGGCCTCTAGCCTATATACAAGATGAGATACGGCCTCTAGGATAGATACAAGATGAGATACGGCCTCTAGCCTGGATATAAGATGAGATGCGGCCTCTAGCCTGGATACAAGATGAGATACGGCCTCTAGCCTGGATACAAGATGAGATACGGCCTCTAGCCTAGATACAAGATGAGATACGGCCTCTAGCCTGGATACAAGATGAAATACGGCCTCTAGCCTGGATATAAGATGAGATACGGCCTCTAGCCTGGATACAAGATGAAATACGGCCTCTAGCCTGGATACAAGATGAGATACGGCCTCTAGCCTGGATACAAGATAAGATACGGCCTCTAGCCTAGATACAAGATGAGATACGGCCTCTAGCCTGGATACAAGATGAAATACGGCCTCTAGCCTGGATACAAGATGAGATACGGCCTCTAGCCTGGATATAAGATGAGATACGGCCTCTAGCCTGGATACAAGATGAAATACGGCTTCTAGCCTGGATACAAGATGAGATAAAACCTCTAGCCTGGATACAAGATGAGATACGGCCTCTAGCCTGGATATAAAATGAGATACGGCCTCTAGCCTGGATACAAGATGAAATACGGCCTCTAGCCTATATACAAGATGAGATACGGCCTCTAGGATAGATACAAGATGAGATAC
Source organism: Bufotes viridis (assembly GCA_033119425.1). Taxonomy (NCBI): domain Eukaryota; kingdom Metazoa; phylum Chordata; class Amphibia; order Anura; family Bufonidae; genus Bufotes; species Bufotes viridis. The sequence goes on from CM065592.1 coordinate 433,973,148, forward strand.
GGCCTCTAGCCTGGATATAAGATGAGATGCGGCCTCTAGCCTGGATACAAGATGAGATACGGCCTCTAGCCTGGATACAAGATGAGATACGGCCTCTAGCCTACATACAAGATGAGATACGGCCTCTAGCCTGGATACAAGATGAAATACGGCCTCTAGCCTGGATATAAGATGAGATACGGCCTCTAGCCTGGATACAAGATGAAATACGGCCTCTAGCCTGGATACAAGATGAGATACGGCCTCTAGCCTGGATACAAGATGAAATACGGCCTCTAGCCTGGATGCAAGATGAGATACGGCCTCTAGCCTGGATACAAGATGAGATACGGCCTCTAGCCTGGATACAAGATAAGATACGGCCTCTAGCCTGGATACAAGATGAAATATGGCCTCTAGCCTATATACAAGATGAGATACAGCCTCTAGCCTATATACAAGATGAGATATGGCCTCTAGCCTGGATACAAGATGAAATACGGCCTATAGCCTATAGCCTATATACAAGATGAGATACAGCCCCTAGCCTGGATACAAGATGAGATACGGCCTCTAGCCTGGATACAGGATGAGATACAGCCTCTAGCATGGATACAAGATGGGATACGGCCTGCAGCCTGGATACAAGATGAGATACGGCCTCTAGCCTGGATACAAGATGAGATACGGCCTCTAGCCTAGATACAAGATGAGATACGGCCTCTAGCCTGGATACAAGATGAGATACGGCCTCTAGCCTACATACAAGATGAGATACGGCCTCTAGCCTGGATACAAGATGAGATACGGCCTCTAGCCTGGATATAAGATGAGATACGGCCTCTAGCCTGGATACAAGATGAAATACGGCCTCTAGCCTGGATACAAGATGAGATACGGCCTCTAGCCTGGATACAAGATGAGATACGGCCTCTAGCCTGGATACAAGATGAAATACGGCTTCTAGCCTGGATACAAGATGAGATAAAACCTCTAGCCTGGATACAAGATGAGATACGGCCTCTAGCCTGGATATAAAATGAGATACGGCCTCTAGCCTGGATACAAGATGAAATACGGCCTCTAGCCTATATACAAGATGAGATACGGCCTCTAGGATAGATACAAGATGAGATACGGCCTCTAGCCTGGATATAAGATGAGATGCGGCCTCTAGCCTGGATACAAGATGAGATACGGCCTCTAGCCTGGATACAAGATGAGATACGGCCTCTAGCCTGCATACAAGATGAGATACGGCCTCTAGCCTGGATACAAGATGAAATACGGCCTCTAGCCTGGATACAAGATGAGATACGGCCTCTAGCCTGGATACAAGATGAGATACGGCCTCTAGCCTGGATACAAGATGAGATACGGCCTCTAGCCTGGATACAAGATGAGATACGGCCTCTAGCCTGGATACAAGATGAGATACGGCCTCTAGCCTGGATACAAGATGAGATACGGCCTCTAGCCTGGATACAAGATGAGATACGGCCTCTAGCCTGGATATAAGATGAGATACGGCCTCTAGCCTGGATACAAGATGAGATACGGCCTCTAGCCTGGATACAAGATGAGATACGGCCTCTAGCCTGGATATAAGATGAGATACGGCCTCTAGCCTGGATACAAGATGAAATACGGCCTCTAGCCTGGATACAAGATGAGATAAAGCCTCTAGCCTGGATACAAGATGAGATACGGCCTCTAGCCTGGATATAAGATGAGATACGGCCTCTAGCCTGGATACAAGATGAAATACGGCCTCTAGCCTATATACAAGATGAGATACGGCCTCTAGATACAAGATGAGATCGCTAGCTGGATATAAGATGAGATGCGGCCTCTAGCCTGGATACAAGATGAGATACGGCCTCTAGCCTGGATACAAGATGAGATACGGCCTCTAGCCTACATACAAGATGAGATACGGCCTCTAGCCTGGATACAAGATGAAATACGGCCTCTAGCCTGGATATAAGATGAGATACGGCCTCTAGCCTGGATACAAGATGAAATACGGCCTCTAGCCTGGATACAAGATGAGATACGGCCTCTAGCCTGGATACAAGATGAAATACGGCCTCTAGCCTGGATGCAAGATGAGAACGGGCCTCTAGCCTGGATACAAGATGAGATACGGCCTCTAGCCTGGATACAAGATAAGATACGGCCTCTAGCCTGGATACAAGATGAAATACGGCCTCTAGCCTATATACAAGATGAGATACGGCCTCTATCCTATATACAAGATGAGATACGGCCTCTAGCCTGGATACAAGATAAAATACGGCCTCTAGCCTTTAGCCAAGATGAGATACAGCCCCTAGCCTGGATACAAGATGAAATACGGCCTCTGGCCTATATACAAGATGAGATACAGCCCCTAGCCTGGATACAAGATGAGATACGGCCTCTAGCCTGGATATAAAATGAGATACGGCCTCTAGCCTGGATACAAGATGAAATACGGCCTCTAGCCTATATACAAGATGAGATACGGCCTCTAGGATAGATACAAGATGAGATACGGCCTCTAGCCTGGATATAAGATGAGATGCGGCCTCTAGCCTGGATACAAGATGAGATACGGCCTCTAGCCTACATACAAGATGAGATACGGCCTCTAGCCTGGATACAAGATGAAATACGGCCTCTAGCCTGGATACAAGATGAGATACGGCCTCTAGCCTGGATACAAGATGAAATACGGCCTCTAGCCTGGATGCAAGATGAGATACGGCCTCTAGCCTGGATACAAGATGAGATACGGCCTCTAGCCTGGATACAAGATAAGATACGGCCTCTAGCCTGGATACAAGATGAAATACGGCCTCTAGCCTATATACAAGATGAGATACGGCCTCTAGCCTATATACAAGATGAGATACGGCCTCTAGCCTGGATACAAGATGAGATACGGCCTCTAGCCTGGATACAAGATGAAATACGGCCTCTAGCCTATAGCCTATATACAAGATGAGATACAGCCCCTAGCCTGGATACAAGATGAAATACGGCCTCTGGCCTATATACAAGATGAGATACAGCCCCTAGCCTGGATACAAGATGAAATACGGCCTCTGGCCTATATACAAGATGAGATACGGCCTCTAGCCTGGATACAAGATGAGATACAGCCTCTAGCCTGGATACAAGATGAGATACGACCTCTAGCCTGGATATAAGATGAGATACGGCCTCTGGCCTGGATACAAGATGAGATACGGCCTCTAGCCTGGATACAAGATGAGATACGGCCTCTAGCCTGGATACAAGATGAGATAGGCCTCTAGTCTGGATACAAGATGAGATACGACCTCTAGCCTGGATATAAGATGAGATACGGCCTCTGGCCTGGATACAAGATGAGATACGACCTCTAGCCTGGATAAAAGATGAAATACGGCCTCTAGCCTGGATATAAGATGAGATACGGCCTCTAGCCTATATACAAGATGAGATACGGCCTCTAGCCTATATACAAGATGAGATATGGCCTCTAGCCTGGATACAAGATGAAATACGGCCTCTAGCCTATAGCCTATATACAAGATGAGATACAGCCCCTAGCCTGGATACAAGATGAGATACGGCCTCTAGCCTATATACAAGATGAAATACGGCCTCTAGCCTATAGCCTATATACAAGATGAGATACGGCCTCTAGCCTGGATACAAGATGAAATACGGCCTCTGGCCTATATACAAGATGAGATACAGCCCCTAGCCTGGATACAAGATGAAATACGGCCTCTGGCCTATATACAAGATGAGATACGGCCTCTAGCCTGGATTCAAGATGAGATACAGCCTCTAGCCTGGATACAAGATGAGATACGACCTCTAGCCTGGATATAAGATGAGATACGGCCTCTGGCCTGGATACAAGATGAGATACGGCCTCTAGCCAGGATACAAGATGAGATACGGCCTCTAGCCTGGATACAAGATGAGATAGGCCTCTAGTCTGGATACAAGATGAGATACGACCTCTGGCCTGGATACAAGATGAGATACGACCTCTAGCCTGGATAAAAGATGAAATACGGCCTCTAGCCTGGATACAAGATAAAATACGGCCTCTAGCCTGGATATAAAATGAAATACGGCCTCTAGCCTGGATACAAGATGAAATACGGCCTCTAGCCTGGATATAAAATGAGATACAGCCTCTAGCCTGGATGCAAGATGAGATACGGCCTCTAGCCTGGATACAAGATGAGATACGGCCTCTAGCCTGGATACAAGATGAGATACGGCCTCTAGCCTGGATACAAGATGAAATACGGCCTCTAGCCTATATACAAGATGAGATATGGCCTCTAGTCTGGATACAAGATGAAATACGGCCTCTAGCCTATATACAAGATGAGATATGGCCTCTAGCCTGGATACAAGATGAGATACGGCCTCTAGCCTGGATACAAGATGAGATACGGCCTCTAACCTGGATACAAGATGAGATTCGGCCTCTAGCCTGGATACAAGATGAGATACGACCTCTAGCCTGGATATAAGATGAGATACGGCCTCTGGCCTGGATACAAGATGAGATACGGCCTCTAGCCTGGATACAAGATGAAATACGGCCTCTAGTCTGGATACAAGATGAGATACGGCCTCTAGCCTGGATACAAGATGAGATACGGCCTCTAGGATTGTCCGACTGTCATATGCCATGGCTCCCAGATCATCAGCAGCAGTTGGGGCAGTGTGTCCTCCACAGAAAAGGCAGGATTGAAGAGCGCACCTCCAGACCTCCATACTCCAACCCGACCATCGTCGGATCCCAAATAAAACCTTGAATCATCACCAAATGCAATGCCGTTCCGGTCCGCAGAAGTCTAGGGTTCTCATTCACGAGAACATTGCAGACAGAGGTGACAGTGGCTGGTTGTCAGTGGCAGGACTTGTAATGGGCACTGTGACACCAAATTTCCTTCTGCTAAGTGCCTGGAAATGGTTTGGGTAGAGACGGTTGTAATGAAGGGGCCACCTGTGTCTAGATGGTGGACAACAAAACTGTGGAGCTGCTTGTGCTTGGTGGATCCTCTCTACTGGTGTTCGTCTGTGTCATCCAGTGCCTCTTCCCTATACGTGTCTGCCCTCACGTGACCACTGCTCCCAACAGTGAGGTCGGAGCGGCCAAAATGGCGGGCAATTCATTAAAATGACCACCTTGCTCCTTTCAGTCCAATGATGCCCCCTCTCAAAGTCTCTAGTGGCCAAAATGTCTTTCGGTGCATCATAGAGGCATCTTTATCTGACAACGATCTCTAACCAAGAGGTACACTACCCAAAAGTAGCCTCTTAGAGCCTTTTTATATGACAGCAGGGGAAGCACTTTTACGTCCTCTTGTGGTAAGACCCAGTGTCTAATGAGACCTCACCTGTAGTCATCTGCCTGACACAGAACCGCAGGAGGGGGTTTTCAGCGATCCGACATTTCTATCCGGACGGTTCTTTGTCATTGAGTGAGTTCTTATTTGGACGCAGTCCCTCCGCTCCGCTGCATAGTGCAGATGTGTGTGTGACGCATCCTCTGGCACATCGTGGCTCCTGATGTCACTGTGCGATCGCCCTGCTCCAGGACATGCTGACCCCGTACTGAGATCCCCCTGTCAGAACAGCGTGTGCTCAGGAGGGCGCTGCGCAGGATGCTGTGTGATATGCCTACACATTAGAGGGGTCTCCATGTCCTGGGCGGGATCCTTAATACGTGACGAGATGAAGTATTAGAACTGGATGGATGATTTCAGTCATCTCGAGCCCAGTCCATCCAGAGTAATCCGCTTCCAGCCTGAGATGAATGCTGCTGCTACCTGAATATGCCAGTTCACAAATAGAATGGCAACTTACAGTAAAGACTGACACTTTCACAGACAGAACAGTAGGAAAGGGAATTTATTGAGCGGAGAGGGGTAAAACTTTACTTAAAGGGAGTCTGCACCACCAAGTATACACCCCATCATGTAGGTTAGGTGCACATAATTATACTTTTATTGTAAAAATCCAATTATCTGACCCTGAGAAATGCGTCCTTTTTATGTAAGTAAAGTTTTCGGTGCACTGTGGGTGGAACCACTCTCTTCGGTGCACGTGGCCTCCACTGTGTCATCACTAGCGCCTCTGAAATAACAATACCCGTCAGAGGGGAGGAGCTCGGTGGCCTTACGGCGGAGCAATCGTGCACCAAATGCAGTGGCTCCTCCAACAGTGCACCGAAAGCTTGGTTTTCATAAAAATAAAAAGACGCATAGAGGACTGGATTTTGTTTCGGGGCACCTACTTTACACGGCAGTATGACTACTTTGATTAAGGCGATGACTGACTCCCTTTAGGCTAGGTTCACATGACGACATTTGTCACGCGACAAAAAGTCGCACCATTGTCGCGCGACAATTTTTATAATGGGAGTCTATGGTGTCGCATTGCGACATGCCACAAGTTGCGACTGCGATGCAACAGTCGCAAAAAAACCCTTCATAGACTCCCATTAGAAAATTGTTGCGCGACAATAGTGCGACAAAATGTCGCGCGACAAATGTTGCAGTGAAGTTGTGCCCTATTAGTCGCGCGACAAATGTCGTTGTGTGAACCTAGCCTTAAATTCAGCTAAGTGTGACCGCCACACCCTGCGGATTATTTTTGTGGGAGAAATTATCTTGTTTTTTAGTAACTGAAGATTCTGAAAAAAAAAAAATAAAAATACATTAATTCTAAACTAAAAAGTTCCCCAAAATCCTGTCCAAGTCATTAGAAGCAGCGTCAAGTAAGAAAGGATAAGAAGTAGAAAATTAGATGAATCCGTCATCTCTTGATAAAGAGAATATCTTCCAAAAATCCCCCAAAATTACAAAAGGGGTCAACTGCTCAGTGACATTGGTGCGTGACACCGAGAGGACAGGCAAAACTGTAGTCAGTGGATGAGCTGGGGTCAGGGCAGGCACAGTAATCCGGTAAACAGACTGCAGGTCAAGTAAGGATTAATAAGAGTCAGGCAGAGGTCAGGACAGGCAGCAGAGGGTCAACTCTGGAGAATAGGCAGAGGTCAGGGCAGGCACAGTAATCCGGTAAACAGACTGCAGGTCAAGTAAGGATTAATCTAAGAGTCAGGCAGAGGTCAGGACAGGCAGCAGAGGGTCAACTCTGGAGAATAGGCAGAGGTCAGGGCAGGCACAGGTTTAACATGAGAATAACAGCCTACCTCCACAGTGACTCGCAAGCTAGAGAAGCTGTTGCTCAAGCACCCTCCCTAGGGGAAGGGGCTTTAAATACCCAGGGAAGGATAGCCATAGAGGTTGGGGATAGAGTTGGACAAGTGCACCCTGGCCATTTAAGAGCCAGAGAGCGAGTGTCCTAAGATAGAATGGCATATAGGAGGTGGAAAGGCCACAGGTGGGCAGCATGGAGTGGGCGCAGATACTAGCACTCCATGTGCAGGAGATGTCAGCTGGCATGGATGAAGGCAGCAGGACAGGTGAGCACCCTGATACCCATCAAGAGCAGGGAGACATAGGAAGGCACGGAGCACCAGCACCACAGTACCCCAACCCTACCCCCGCTCTTCATAGGGGAGGAATCTTCTAAGAAGTGCTTTTATGTTCTTGCCAGGTTCTCAATATCTTTTTCTTAGGACCAAATCCCTTCTAGTCACTAAAAAGAAGGTTTTTCTCCTGACCTTCTTGAAATCAAGGATAGCTTTTACCTCCGACTCATTCTCTCGGCCAATTAGAGTAGGAGTGAGACAGAAGATCTGGATTCGCAATTGAGGACCAAGGGTTTGAGGTAAGACACGTGGAATGAATTAGGAATTCGTAGAGAAGAGTAGTGTTGATCACGAATTTTCGAATTGCAAATTTTAATCGCGAATATCGGCACTTCGAGAATTCGCTAATATTTAGAATATCGCAAAATATATTCGCAATTGGGAATATTCATTTTTATGCGAATCTTTTATATGCAAATTTTCGCAAGCAAGAAAATAATGTCATTATTTTCTGATTGCGAAAATTCGCATAAAAAATCGCACAAATTAGCATAAAAATTCGCATAAACTGGCATTTAAAGATAACTTTTAAATACCAGTTTATGCGAATTTTCATGCGAATTTTAGCAATCAAGAAAATAATGACTGGAGATTACGAATTTGCGAATTTTCAAATATTTGGCGAATATTCGCCCAAATATTCGCGAAATATCGTGAATTCGAATATTGCCCCTGCCGCTCATCACTAGAGAAGAGGCAAAATGTCATTTGTAGCTGACAGGGTTGATCTTTTTGAAACGTCAAAAGGGCCCAAGAACTGTGGTGCGAAGAAGAACAGCCAGACTGTGTCCCCAAGTGGGAATTGTGGTGGTGGCCTATATTTCCGGTTTGCAGATCTCCTCATGTGAACAGTCTCCTGCCAGATCAGGAGAAAGACTTTGAAAGCAGAATCGGCAGCCGATACCTCAGAGGACACTGGGATAGAAAGTGGAATCCGTAGACATAGTCCATACACAATGACAAATGGAGACTTGGTCCTCCTGCATGGTTCTTATCTGAGAACTACGCCCCATGGAGCAAAGGCACTCAACCGTCATAAGGAGAAGAAAAGAAGTGGCACAGGTAATTCTCCAGAACCAGATTAAATTCGCTCCACCTGCCCATTGGACTAAGCGTGGTATGCTGAAAAAAGTCCAACTTTGCATCCAGCCATGTACAGATGGACCTCCAGTACCTGGACATAAACTGAACTCCCCCCCGATCAGAAACAACGTCTTGAGGCAGACCATGTAGACGAAGATGTACTTAAAGAGCAGGTTCAGCATAAGGAAGGCTAGTCAGAGGAACCTATCTGGAAAAACAATCCAAAACCACCCAGATCAGTGTACATCCAGAGGATGGAGGTAGATCTGTAATAACGTCTATCGGAATATGTTGCCATTGGGCATCTGGTACTGGCAAAGAGCGGAACTGACCTGCAACTTTCTGTTGAGTGGACTTGTTGTGTGTACTTATGGCACAGGAGGCATGGATATTCTGGGAAAGTGTGGGCCACCAATAAAGGTAAATGAAGTTCAGTGTCCTGTGGAGACCTGGGTGACAGCCAAATTGGACTTATGTCCCCAAGCAAGGAATCACCCGGCTGATGCCTCCTGGAGTAGCCCCTGTGTGACAAATAGCTGACCCATGGTGGTCAAGAGACGCTGGTGCAGGCTAAACCGTAGTCAGGGACAGGCCGAGGCAGAGTATGAGCAATCCAATAATCAGTCCAAAGTCAGGGTGCACAGTGAAGGGTCAAAATGGAGATCAGAGAATGGTCAGTTAGGATGGATATCCAGTAAATGGGTAGAGGTCAGTACAAGGTTAGACCAAACAAACAGCACACCCTCACAGGGCACTAGCAAGCTAGGAAGCCTATTGCTCAGGCATCCTCCAACTGGGAAAGGTGAAACTATAGGAAAAAGCACCAGCCTATGTGCGCTCCCATAGTCTTGACCACCAGAGAGGTCAGCACTAGTTCCTTTAGTGTGCAGGCACGGCCACCACTGATGGATTGCAGGTGGGTCGTAACCATGGAAACGAGCAGCGTATAACGTGATGGAAAAATAAATCCAGCCAGCAAAGGAAGCAACATGGAGAATGACAATACATTAGTAAGTGGCTTGGATTAACTTTCTCTACATGATAAATGCCACTTTCTGAAGTAAGAGGACCCCTTTAATGTAGTCCATCATTGCTTGAGTCTCTGACAACGGATACACATGCTGGTAAATCAAGCCCCGCCAATTCGTCTATGATGCGTCCTGCCAGACGCTCCTAGAAAACGGCCACCAAAGGCTCGTTGTTCAAGTCAACACCGAGGACCCCCCCCCGGTCTTCATCCTTTAACACTTGTACAGGGATTTTGACTCTGCTGCAGCGGAAGCACCAGTCCACTACTTACCGGAGTAGTCTGTGTCCAGTGACTGCTGACCCATAGGGGTCAAGAGACACTGAACATCAAGGGATCAGGCAAAGTTGTAGTCAGTGGAAGGCCCAAGGTCAGGGCTGGCAGAAATCATGCTATCCAGTAAACAGTCCAAAGGTTGGGGCAGGCAGCACAGGGTCAATACATAATTCAGGCAGAAGTCAGTTCAGGCAGCAGAGGGTCAAATCCGGTTAACAGGCAAAGGTCAAACATAGGAAGTCAAAACAAAATGGCAGTGTGCCTTCGCCATCTCTAGGCACTATTATAGGGCCCCTATTGGTGAGATCAGTATGGTAGTTAGTTCTAATATAAGGCCCCTGTAGGTGAGATCTCTATGGTAGTTGGCTCTGTTATGGGGCCCCTGTAGGTGAGATCAGTATGGTAGTTGGTATTATTATAGGGCCTCTGTAGGTGAGATCTCTATGGTAGTAGAGGCTATTATAGGGCCCCTATAGGTGAGATCTATATGGTAGTTGGCTGTATTATAGGGCCCCTGTAGGTGAGATCAGTATGGTAGTTAGTTCTATTATAAGGCCCCTGTAGGTGAGATCTCTATGGTAGTTGGCTCTGTTATGGGGCCCCTGTAGGTGAGATCAGTATGGTAGTTGGTACTATTATAGGGCCCCTGTAGGTGAGATCTCTATGGGAGTTGACACTATTATAGGGCCTTGTAGGTGAGAACTCTATGGTAGTTGGCACTATTATAGGGCCCCTGTAGGTGAGATCACTATAGTAGTTGACTCTATTATAGGACACGTGCAGGTAAGAGCTCTATGTAGTTGAGATCTCTATGGTAATTGGCTCTATTATAGAGCCCCTGTAGTTGAGATCACTATAGTAGTTGGTACTATTATAAGGCCCCTGTATTTGAGATCACTATAGTAGTTGACTCTATTATAGGGCCCCTGTAGTTGAGATCCCTATAGTAGTTGACTCTATTATAGGGCCCCTGTAGGTGAGATCTCTATAGTAGTTGACTCTATTACAGGGCCCCTGTAGGTGAGATCTCTATGGTAGTTGGTACTATTATAGGGCCTCTGTAGGTGACATCTCTATAGTAGTAGGGTCTATTACAGGGCCCCTGTAGGTGAGATCTCTATAGTAGGTGACTCTATTATAGGGCCTCTGTAGGTGAGATTTCTATAGTAGCAGGGTCTATTACAGGGCCCATGTAGGTGAGATCTCTATGGTAGTTGGCACTATTATAGGGCCCCTGTAGGTGAGATCTCTATAGTAGTAGGGTCTATTACAGGGCCCCTGTAGGTGAGATCTCTATGGTAGTTGGCACTATTATAGGGCCTCTGTAGGTGAGATCTCTATGGTACTTGGCACTATTATAGGGCCCCTGTAGGTGAGATCACTATAGTAGTTGGTACTATTATAGGGCACCCGTAGTTGAGATCTTTATGGTAGTAGGGACTATTACAGGGCCCCTGTAGCTGAGATCTCTATGGTAATTGGCACTATTATAGGGCCCCTGCAGGTGAGATCTCTATGGTAATTGGCACTATTATAGGGCCCCTGTAGGTGAGATCTCTAAGGTAGTTGGCACTATTATAGGGCCCCTGTAGGTGAGATCACTATGGTACTTGGCACTATTATAGGGCCCCCGTAGGTGAGATCACAATAGTAGTTGGTTCTATTATAGGGCCCCCGTAGGTGAGATCTTTATGGTAGTAAGGGGTATTATAGGGCCCCTGTAGGTGAGATCACTATAGTAGTTGGTACTATTATAGGGCCCCGTAGGTGAGATCTTTATGGTAGTTGGCTTTATTATAGGCCCCCTGTAGCTGAGATCTCTATAGTAGTTGGGTGTATTATAGGGCCCCCGTAGGTGAGATCTCTATGGTACTTGCCACTATTATAGGGCCCCTGTAGGTGCGATCACTATAGTAGTTGGTACTATTATAGGGCACCCGTAGGTGAGATCTTTATGGTAGTAGGGACTATTATAGGGCCCCTGTAGGTGAGATCTTTATGGTAGTAGGGACTATTATAGGGCCCCTGTAGGTGAGATCTCTATAGTAGTAGGGTCTATTACAGGGCCCCTGTGGCTCTTGTGCAGTTGAATGTTTAGAAATCCTCAGCCACCCGCCGTTTGTAGCTGCGGTCAGTGGTTTCTGCGCCGTTTCTTCTTGGCAGATGCACTTTTCTTGATTTATTTGAAGGCGAGTGTGAGTATATTTCTCATAATTACGATGAAGCGCGACCACCCAGCGAGCGCAGGATTACCGACGAGCGTACGATGATGGATTTCACTTTACAGATCTTTTTTCCGAGCCAAAAACACGAAGACTTATATTCTCTGAAGGTAATGTAAGAAGTGGTGCCAGAAACTGCGCGGCCGCAGCCAAAAACCATGCGAATTACAGGAGGTAAACACCGCAGCATCACAGACTCATACCTCCCAACTGTCCTGGATCCTAGAGGGACACTCTCTGATTTTGGTGGCTGTCCCTGGAACGGCTGAGGTATGTCCTGCTCTCAGCTGTCTCTGTGTCCATAGGATAAAGAGACAGCTGATTAAAATGGTGAAGCTCCCCACCAGTCACTATTAAGGTGCCGGCGCTCCCCACCAGCACGAAATCCGTCACACATCACACTACTGGTCTGTGTAGGAGGAGCCGGAAAAACTGCTCCTCCTCCTACACAGAAGCGCGATGTGTCACAGTATCCTGCTGGGGAGCGCCGATCATCGGAAGAACCAGGTGAGTATTTATGTTTTTTTTATTGCTCTAAAGGGGGCACATATCTGGGCATAACTACTGTGAGGGGCACATATCTGGTATAACTACTGTGAGGGGCACATATCTGACCATAATTACTGTGAGGGGCACATATCTGGGTATAACTACTGTGTGGGGGCACATATCTGGGCATAATTACTGTGAGGGGCACATATCTGGGTATAACTACTGTGAGGGGCACATATCTGGTATAACTACTTTGAGGGGGCACATATCTGGGTATAATTACTGTGAGGGGGCACATATCTGGTATAACTACTGTGAGGGGGCACATATCTGGTATAATTACTGTGAGGGGGCACATATCTAGGTATAACTACTGTGAGGGGCACATATCTGGTATAACTACTTTGAGGGGGCACATATCTGGGTATAATTACTGTGAGGGGGCACATATCTGGTATAACTACTGTTAGGGGCACATATCTGGTATAACTACTGTGAGGGGTACATATCTGGGTATAATTACTGTGAGGGGCACATATCTGGGTATAACTACTGTGAGGGGGAACATATCTGGGTATAACTACTGTGAGGGTGCACATATCTGGGTATAACTACTGTGAGGGGCACATATCAGGTATAACTACTGTGAGGGGCACATATCTGGGCAAAACTACTGTGAGGGGCACATATCTGGTATAACTACTGTGAGGGGCACATATCTGGTATAACTACTGTGAGGGGCACATATCTGGGTATAACTACTGTGAGGGGGCACATATCTGGTATAATTACTGTGAGGGGCACATATCTTGGTAATACTACTGTGAGTGGCACATATCTGGGTATAACTACTGTGAGGGGCACATATCTGGGTATAGCTACTGTGAGGGGTACATATCTGGGTATAATTACTGTAAGGGGCACATATCTGGGTATAACTACTGTGAGGGGGCACATATCTGATATAACTACTGTGAAGGGACACATATCTGGGCAAAACTACTGTGAGGGGGCACATATCTTGGTAATACTACTGTGAGTGGCACATATCTGGAATAACTACTGTGAGGGGGCACATATCTGGGTATAACTACTGTGAAGGGTACATATCTGGGTATAATTACTGTAAGGGGCACATATCTGGGTATAACTACTGTGAGGAGGCACATATCTGATATAACTACTGTGAGGGGCACGTATCTGGCATAATTACTGTGAGGGGCACATATCTGGGTATAACTACTGTGAGGGGGCACATATCTGGGCATAACTACTGTGAGGGGCACATATCTGCGTATAACTACTGTGAGGGGGCACATATCTTGGTAATACTACTGTGAGTGGCACATATCTGGGTATAACTACTGTGAGGGGCACATATCTGGGTATAACTACTGTGAGGGGGCACATATCTGGAATAAATACTGTGAGGGGGCAGATATCTGGGTATAACTACTGTGAGGGGTACATATCTGGGTATAATTACTGTAAGGGGCACATATCTAGGTATAACTACTGTGAGGGGCACATATCTGGTATAACTACTGTGAGGGGCACATATCTGGTATAACTACTGTGAGGGGGCAAATATCTGATATAACTACTGTGAGGGGCACGTATCTGGCATAATTACTGTGAGGGGCACATATCTGGGCAAAACTACTGTGAGGGGGCACATATCTGGGTATAACTACTGTGAGTGGCACATATCTGGGTATAACTAATGTGAGGGGCACATATCTGGGTATAACTACTGTGAGGGGGCACATATCTGGAATGACTACTGTGAGGGGGCACATATCTGGGTATAACTACTGTGAGAGGTTCATATCTGGGTATAATTACTGTAAAGAGCACATATGTGGGTATAACTACTGTGAGGGGGCACATATCTGGAATAACTACTGTGAGGGGGCACATATCTGGGTATAACTACTGTGAGGGGCACATATCTGGGTATAACTACTGTGAGGGGTACATATCTGGGTATAATTACTGTGAGGGGCACATATCTGGCATAACTACTGTGAGGGGGCACATATCTGGTATAACTACTGTGAGGGGGCACATATCTGGTATAACTACTGTGAGGGGCACATATCTGGTATAACTACTGTGAGGGACACATATCTGGGTATAATTTCTGTGAGGGCACATATCTGATATAACTACTGTGAGGGGCACATATCTGGCATAATTACTGTGAGGGGGCAAATATCTGGTATAACTACTGTGAGGGGGCACATATCTGATATAACTACTGTGAGGGCACATATCTGATATAACTACTGTGAGAGGGCACATATCTGATATAACTACTGTGAGGGGCACATATCTGATATAACTACTGTGAGAGGGCACATATCTGATATAACTACTGTGAGGGGCACATATCTGGGTATAACTACTGTGAGGGGCACATATCTGGAATAACTACTGTGAGGGGCAGATATCTGGGTATAACTACTGTGAGGGGTACATATCTGGGTATAATTACTGTAAGGGGCACATATCTAGGTATAACTACTGTGAGGGGCACATATCTGGTATAACTACTGTGAGGGGCACATATCTGGTATAACTACTGTGAGGGGGCACATATCTGATATAACTACTGTGAGGGGCACGTATCTGGCATAATTACTGTGAGGGGCATATATCTGGGCAAAACTACTGTGAGGGGCACATATCTGGGTATAACTACTGTGAGTGGCACATATCTGGGTATAACTAATGTGAGGGGCACATATCTGGGTATAACTACTGTGAGGGGGCACATATCTGGAATAACTACTGTGAGGGGGCACATATCTGGGTATAACTACTGTGAGAGGTTCATATCTGGGTATAATTACTGTAAGGAGCACATATGTGGGTATAACTACTGTGAGGGGGCACATATCTGGAATAACTACTGTGAGGGGGCACATATCTGGGTATAACTACTGTGAGGGGCACATATCTGGGTATAACTACTGTGAGGGGTACATATCTGGGTATAATTACTGTGAGGGGCACATATCTGGCATAACTACTGTGAGGGGGACATATCTGGGTATAACTACTGTGAGGGGCACATATCTGGCATAATTACTGTGAGGGGGCAAATATCTGGTATATCTATTGTGAGGGGGCACATATCTGATATAACTACTGTGAGGGGCACATATCTGATATAACTACTGTGAGAGGGCAAATATCTGGTATAACGACTGTGAGGGGCACATATCTGTTATAACTACTGTGAGGGGCACATATCTGGTATAACTACTGTGAGGGGGACATATCTGATATAACTACTGTGAGGGGGCACATATCTGGTATAATTACTGTGAGGAGGCACATATCTGGTATAACTACTGTTAGGGGCACATATCTGGGTATAACTTCTGTGAGGGGGCACATATCTGGTATAACTACTGTGAGGGGCAGATATCTGGGCATAACTACTGTGAGGGGTACATATCTGGGTATAATTACTGTAAGGGGCACATATCTAGGTATAACTACTGTGAGGGGCACATATCTGGTATAACTACTGTGAGGGGCACATATCTGGTATAACTACTGTGAGGGGGCACATATCTGATATAACTACTGTGAGGGGCACGTATCTGGCATAATTACTGTGAGGGGCATATATCTGGGCAAAACTACTGTGAGGGGGCACATATCTGGGTATAACTACTGTGAGTGGCACATATCTGGGTATAACTAATGTGAGGGGCACATATCTGGGTATAACTACTGTGAGGGGGCACATATCTGGAATAACTACTGTGAGGGGGCACATATCTGGGTATAACTACTGTGAGAGGTTCATATCTGGGTATAATTACTGTAAGGAGCACATATGTGGGTATAACTACTGTGAGGGGGCACATATCTGGAATAACTACTGTGAGGGGGCACATATCTGGGTATAACTACTGTGAGGGGCACATATCTGGGTATAACTACTGTGAGGGGTACATATCTGGGTATAATTACTGTGAGGGGCACATATCTGGCATAACTACTGTGAGGGGGCACATATCTGGTATAACTACTGTGAGGGGCACATATCTGGTATAACTACTGTGAGGGACACATATCTGGGTATAATTTCTGTGAGGGGCACATATCTGATATAACTACTGTGAGGGGCACATATCTGGCATAATTACTGTGAGGGGGCAAATATCTGGTATAACTACTGTGAGGGGCACATATCTGATATAACTTCTGTGAGGGGCACATATCTGATATAACTACTGTGAGAGGGCACATATCTGATATAACTACTGTGAGGGGCACATATCTGATATAACTACTGTGAGAGGGCACATATCTGATATAACTACTGTGAGGGGCACATATCTGGTATAACTACTGTGAGGGGGCACATATATGTTATAACTACTGTGAGGGGCACATATTTGGTATAACTACTGTGAGGGGCACATATCTGGTATAACTACTGTGAGGGGGCACATATCTGGTATAATTACTGTGAGGAGGCACATATCTGGTATAACTACTGTGAGGGGCACATATCTGGTATAATGACTGTGAGGGGGCACATATCTGTTATAACTACTGTGAGGGGCACATATTTGGTATAACTACTGTGAGCGGCACATATCTGGTATAACTACTGTGAGGGGGCACATATCTGATATAACTACTGTGAGGGGGCACATATCTGATATAACTACTGTGAGGAGCACATATCTGGTATAATTACTGTGAGGAGGCACATATCTGGTATAACTACTGTTAGGGGCACATATCTGGGTATAACTACTGTGAGGGGGCACATATCTGGTATAACTACTGTGAGGGGGCACATATCTGATATAACTACTGTGAGAGGGCACATATCTGGTATAACTACTGTGAGGGGCACATATCTGGGTACAATTACTGTGAGGGGCACATATCTGGTATAACTACTGTGAGGGGCACATATCTGGCATAATTACTGTGAGGGGCACATAAATGGCATAACTACTGTGAGGGGCACATATCTGATATAACTACTGTGAGGGGGCACATATCTGGTATAACTACTGTGAGGGGCACATATCTGGTATAACTACTGTGAGGGGCACATATCTGGTATAACTACTGTGAGGGGCACATATCTGGTATAATTACTGTGAGGGGCACATAAATGGCATAACTACTGTGAGGGGCACATATCTGATATAACTACTGTGAGGGGGCACATATCTGGTATAACTACTGTGAGGGGGCACATATCTGGGTATAACTACTGTGAGGGGGCACATATCTGGTATAATTACTGTGAGGGGGCACATATCTGGTATAACTACTGTGAGGGCACATATCTGATATAACTACTGTGAGGGGCACATATCTGATATAACTACTGTGAGAGGGCACATATCTGATATAATTACTGTGAGGGGCACATATCTGATATAACTACTGTGAGAGGGCACATATCTGATAGAACTACTGTGAGGGGCACATATCTGGTATAACTACTGTGAGGGGGCACATATCTGCTATAACTACTGAGAGGGGCACATATTTGGTATAACTACTGTGAGGGGCACATATCTGGTATAACTACTGTGAGGGGCACATATCTGGTATAATTACTGTGAGGAGGCACATATCTGGTATAACTACTGTGAGGGGCACATATCTGGGTATAACTACTGTGAGGGGCACATATCTGGGCATAACTACTGTGAGGGGCACATATCTGGGAATAACTACTGTGAGGGGCACATATCTGGGTATAACTACTGTGAGGGGGCACATATCTGGGTATAATTACTGTGAGGGGGCACATATCTGGACATAACTACTGTGAGGGGGCACATATCTGGGTATAACTACTGTGAGGGGCACATATCTGGGTATAACTACTGTGAGGGGAGCATATCTGGTATAACTACTGTGAGGGGGCACATATCTGGTATAATTACTGCGAGGGGCACATATCTGGTATAACTACTGTGAGGTGGCACATATATGGGTATAACTACTGTGAGGGGGCACATATCTGGTATAACTACTGTGAGGGGCACATATCTGGTATAACTACTGTGAGGGGGCACATATCTGGTATAACTACTGTGAGGGGCACATATCTGGGTATAATTACTGTGAGGGACACATATCTGGGTATAGCTTCTGTGAGGGGCACATATCTGATATAACTACTGTGAGGGGCACATATCTGGCATAATTACTGTGAGGGGGCACATATCTGTTATAACTACTGTGAGGGGCACATATTTGGTATAACTACTGTGAGGGGCACATATCTGGGTATAACTACTGTGAGGGGGCACATATCTGGACATAACTACTGTGAGGGGGCACATATCTGGTATAACTAATGTGAGGGGCACATATCTGGTATAACTACTGGGAGGGGGCACATATCTGGGTATAACTACTGTGAGGGGCACATATCTGGGTATAATTACTGTGAGGGGGCACATATCTGGTATAACTACTGTGAGGGGCACATATCTGGGTATAATTACTGTGAGGGACACATATCTGGTATATCTACTGTGAGGGGCACATATTTGGTATAACTACTGTGAGGGGCACATATCTGATATAACTACTGTGAGGGGCACATATCTGGTATATCTACTGTGAGGGGCAAATATCTGGTATAACGACTGTGAGGGGCACATATCTGTTATAACTACTGTGAGGGGCACATATCTGGTATAACTACTGTGAGGGGCACATATCTGATATAATTACTGTGAGGAGGCACATATCTGGTATAACTACTGTTAGGGTCACATATCTGGGTATAACTACTGTGAGGGGGCACATATCTGGTATAACTACTGTGAGGGGCACATATCTGGTATATCTACTGTGAGGGGCACATATCTGATATAACTACTGTGAGGGGCACATATCTGGACATAACTACTGTGAGGGGCACATATCTGGTATAACTACTGTGAGGGGACATATCTGGGTATAACTACTGTGAGGGCACATATCTGGCATAATTACTGTGAGGGGCAAATATCTGGTATATCTATTGTGAGGGGCACATATCTGATATAACTACTGTGAGGGGCACATATCTGATATAACTACTGTGAGAGGGCAAATATCTGGTATAACGACTGTGAGGGGCACATATCTGTTATAACTACTGTGAGGGGCACATATCTGGTATAACTACTGTGAGGGGACATATCTGATATAACTACTGTGAGGGGCACATATCTGGTATAATTACTGTGAGGAGGCACATATCTGGTATAACTACTGTTAGGGGCACATATCTGGGTATAACTTCTGTGAGGGGGCACATATCTGGTATAACTACTGTGAGGGGCACATATCTGATATAACTACTGTGAGGGGACACATATCTGGTATAACTACTGTGAGGGGACACATATCTGGTATAACTACTGTGAGGGGCACATATCTGGTATAACTACTGTGAGGGGCACATATCTGGTATAATTACTGTGAGGGGCACATATCTGGTATAATTACTGTGAGGGGCACATATCTGGTATAACTACTGTGAGGAGCACATATCTGGTATAATTACTGTGAGGGGCACATATCTGGTATAACTACTGTGAGGGGGCACATATCTGGTATAACTACTGTGAGGGGCACATATCTGGTATAACTACTGTGAGGGGCACATATCTGGTATAACTACTGTGAGGGGCACATATCTGGTATAATTACTGTGAGGGGCACATATCTGGTATAACTACTGTGAGGGGCACATATCTGGTATAACTACTGTGAGGGGCACATATCTGGTATAACTACTGTGAGGGGCACATATCTGGTATAACTACTGTGAGGGGCACATATCTGGTATAACTACTGTGAGGGGCACATATCTGGTATAACTACATGTGAGGGGCACATATCTGGTATAACTACTGTGAGGGGCACATATCTGGTATAACTACTGTGAGGGGCACATATCTGGGTATAACTACTGTGAGGGGCACATATCTGGTATAACTACTGTGAGGGGCACATATCTGGTATAACTACTGTGAGGGGGCACATATCTGGGTATAACTACTGTGAGGGGCACATATCTGGTATAACTACTGTGAGGGGCACATATCTGGTATAACTACTGTGAGGGGCACATATCTGGTCATAACTACTGTGAGGGGGCACATATCTGGTATAACTACTGTGAGGGGCACATATCTGGTATAACTACTGTGAGGGGCACATATCTGGGTATAACTACTGTGAGGGGCACATATCTGGTATAATTACTGTGAGGGGCACATATCTGGGTATAACTACTGTGAGGGGCACATATCTGGTATAACTACTGTGAGGGGCACATATCTGGTATAACTACTGTGAGGGGGCACATATCTGGGTATAACTACTGTGAGGGGCACATATCTGGTATAACTACTGTGAGGGGCACATATCTGGGTATAATTACTGTGAGGGGCACATATCTGGTATAACTACTGTGAGGGGCACATATCTGGGTATAACTACTGTGAGGGGGCACATATCTGGTATAACTACTGTGAGGGGCACATATCTGGGTATAACTACTGTGAGGGGCACATATCTGGTATAACTACTGTGAGGGGCACATATCTGGGTATAACTACTGTGAGGGGCACATATCTGGTATAACTACTGTGAGGGGCACATATCTGGTATAATTACTGTGAGGGGCACATATCTGGGTATAACTACTGTGAGGGGCACATATCTGATATAACTACTGTGAGGGGCACATATCTGGTATAACTACTGTGAGAGGGCACATATCTGATATAACTACTGTGAGGGGCACATATCTGATATAACTACTGTGAGAGGGCACATATCTGATATAACTACTGTGAGGGCACATATCTGGGTATAACTACTGTGAGGGGCACATATCTGGAATAACTACTGTGAGGGGGCAGATATCTGGGTATAACTACTGTGAGGGGTACATATCTGGGTATAATTACTGTAAGGGGCACATATCTAGGTATAACTACTGTGAGGGGCACATATCTGGTATAACTACTGTGAGGGGCACATATCTGGTATAACTACTGTGAGGGGCACATATCTGATATAACTACTGTGAGGGGCACGTATCTGGCATAATTACTGTGAGGGGCATATATCTGGGCAAAACTACTGTGAGGGGGCACATATCTGGGTATAACTACTGTGAGTGGCACATATCTGGGTATAACTAATGTGAGGGGCACATATCTGGGTATAACTACTGTGAGGGGCACATATCTGGAATAACTACTGTGAGGGGCACATATCTGGGTATAACTACTGTGAGAGGTTCATATCTGGGTATAATTACTGTAAGGAGCACATATGTGGGTATAACTACTGTGAGGGGCACATATCTGGAATAACTACTGTGAGGGGGCACATATCTGGGTATAACTACTGTGAGGGGCACATATCTGGGTATAACTACTGTGAGGGGTACATATCTGGGTATAATTACTGTGAGGGGCACATATCTGGCATAACTACTGTGAGGGGACATATCTGGGTATAACTACTGTGAGGGCACATATCTGGCATAATTACTGTGAGGGGCAAATATCTGGTATATCTATTGTGAGGGGCACATATCTGATATAACTACTGTGAGGGGCACATATCTGATATAACTACTGTGAGAGGGCAAATATCTGGTATAACGACTGTGAGGGGCACATATCTGTTATAACTACTGTGAGGGGCACATATCTGGTATAACTACTGTGAGGGGGACATATCTGATATAACTACTGTGAGGGGGCACATATCTGGTATAATTACTGTGAGGAGGCACATATCTGGTATAACTACTGTTAGGGGCACATATCTGGGTATAACTTCTGTGAGGGGGCACATATCTGGTATAACTACTGTGAGGGGCACATATCTGGCATAACTACTGTGAGGGGGCACATATCTGGTATAACTACTGTGAGGGGGCACATATCTGGTATAACTACTGTGAGGGGCACATATCTGGTATAACTACTGTGAGGGACACATATCTGGGTATAATTTCTGTGAGGGGCACATATCTGATATAACTACTGTGAGGGGCACATATCTGGCATAATTACTGTGAGGGGGCAAATATCTGGTATAACTACTGTGAGGGGGCACATATCTGATATAACTACTGTGAGGGGCACATATCTGATATAACTACTGTGAGAGGGCACATATCTGATATAACTACTGTGAGGGGCACATATCTGATATAACTACTGTGAGAGGGCACATATCTGATATAACTACTGTGAGGGGCACATATCTGGGTATAACTACTGTGAGGGGGCACATATCTGGAATAACTACTGTGAGGGGGCAGATATCTGGGTATAACTACTGTGAGGGGTACATATCTGGGTATAATTACTGTAAGGGGCACATATCTAGGTATAACTACTGTGAGGGGCACATATCTGGTATAACTACTGTGAGGGGCACATATCTGGTATAACTACTGTGAGGGGCACATATCTGATATAACTACTGTGAGGGGCACGTATCTGGCATAATTACTGTGAGGGGCATATATCTGGGCAAAACTACTGTGAGGGGGCACATATCTGGGTATAACTACTGTGAGTGGCACATATCTGGGTATAACTAATGTGAGGGGCACATATCTGGGTATAACTACTGTGAGGGGCACATATCTGGAATAACTACTGTGAGGGGCACATATCTGGGTATAACTACTGTGAGAGGTTCATATCTGGGTATAATTACTGTAAGGAGCACATATGTGGGTATAACTACTGTGAGGGGCACATATCTGGAATAACTACTGTGAGGGGGCACATATCTGGGTATAACTACTGTGAGGGGCACATATCTGGGTATAACTACTGTGAGGGGTACATATCTGGGTATAATTACTGTGAGGGGCACATATCTGGCATAACTACTGTGAGGGGGCACATATCTGGTATAACTACTGTGAGGGGCACATATCTGGTATAACTACTGTGAGGGACACATATCTGGGTATAATTTCTGTGAGGGGCACATATCTGATATAACTACTGTGAGGGGCACATATCTGGCATAATTACTGTGAGGGGGCAAATATCTGGTATAACTACTGTGAGGGGGCACATATCTGATATAACTTCTGTGAGGGGCACATATCTGATATAACTACTGTGAGAGGGCACATATCTGATATAACTACTGTGAGGGGCACATATCTGATATAACTACTGTGAGAGGGCACATATCTGATATAACTACTGTGAGGGGCACATATCTGGTATAACTACTGTGAGGGGGCACATATATGTTATAACTACTGTGAGGGGCACATATTTGGTATAACTACTGTGAGGGGCACATATCTGGTATAACTACTGTGAGGGGGCACATATCTGGTATAATTACTGTGAGGAGGCACATATCTGGTATAACTACTGTGAGGGGCACATATCTGGTATAATGACTGTGAGGGGGCACATATCTGTTATAACTACTGTGAGGGGCACATATTTGGTATAACTACTGTGAGCGGCACATATCTGGTATAACTACTGTGAGGGGGCACATATCTGATATAACTACTGTGAGGGGGCACATATCTGATATAACTACTGTGAGGAGCACATATCTGGTATAATTACTGTGAGGAGGCACATATCTGGTATAACTACTGTTAGGGGCACATATCTGGGTATAACTACTGTGAGGGGGCACATATCTGGTATAACTACTGTGAGGGGGCACATATCTGATATAACTACTGTGAGAGGGCACATATCTGGTATAACTACTGTGAGGGGCACATATCTGGGTACAATTACTGTGAGGGGCACATATCTGGTATAACTACTGTGAGGGGCACATATCTGGCATAATTACTGTGAGGGGCACATAAATGGCATAACTACTGTGAGGGGCACATATCTGATATAACTACTGTGAGGGGCACATATCTGGTATAACTACTGTGAGGGGCACATATCTGGTATAACTACTGTGAGGGGCACATATCTGGTATAACTACTGTGAGGGGCACATAAATGGCATAACTACTGTGAGGGGCACATATCTGATATAACTACTGTGAGGGGGCACATATCTGGTATAACTACTGTGAGGGGGCACATATCTGGGTATAACTACTGTGAGGGGCACATATCTGGTATAATTACTGTGAGGGGCACATATCTGGTATAACTACTGTGAGGGCACATATCTGATATAACTACTGTGAGGGGCACATATCTGATATAACTACTGTGAGAGGGCACATATCTGATATAATTACTGTGAGGGGCACATATCTGATATAACTACTGTGAGAGGGCACATATCTGATAGAACTACTGTGAGGGGCACATATCTGGTATAACTACTGTGAGGGGGCACATATCTGCTATAACTACTGAGAGGGGCACATATTTGGTATAACTACTGTGAGGGGCACATATCTGGTATAACTACTGTGAGGGGGCACATATCTGGTATAATTACTGTGAGGAGGCACATATCTGGTATAACTACTGTGAGGGGCACATATCTGGGTATAACTACTGTGAGGGGCACATATCTGGGCATAACTACTGTGAGGGGCACATATCTGGGAATAACTACTGTGAGGGGCACATATCTGGGTATAACTACTGTGAGGGGGCACATATCTGGGTATAATTACTGTGAGGGGGCACATATCTGGACATAACTACTGTGAGGGGGCACATATCTGGGTATAACTACTGTGAGGGGCACATATCTGGGTATAACTACTGTGAGGGGAGCATATCTGGTATAACTACTGTGAGGGGGCACATATCTGGTATAATTACTGCGAGGGCACATATCTGGTATAACTACTGTGAGGTGGCACATATATGGGTATAACTACTGTGAGGGGGCACATATCTGGTATAACTACTGTGAGGGGCACATATCTGGTATAACTACTGTGAGGGGGCACATATCTGGTATAACTACTGTGAGGGGCACATATCTGGGTATAATTACTGTGAGGGACACATATCTGGGTATAGCTTCTGTGAGGGGCACATATCTGATATAACTACTGTGAGGGGCACATATCTGGCATAATTACTGTGAGGGGGCACATATCTGTTATAACTACTGTGAGGGGCACATATTTGGTATAACTACTGTGAGGGGCACATATCTGGGTATAACTACTGTGAGGGGGCACATATCTGGACATAACTACTGTGAGGGGGCACATATCTGGTATAACTAATGTGAGGGGCACATATCTGGTATAACTACTGGGAGGGGGCACATATCTGGGTATAACTACTGTGAGGGGCACATATCTGGGTATAATTACTGTGAGGGGGCACATATCTGGTATAACTACTGTGAGGGGCACATATCTGGGTATAATTACTGTGAGGGGACACATATCTGGTATATCTACTGTGAGGGGCACATATTTGGTATAACTACTGTGAGGGGGCACATATCTGATATAACTACTGTGAGGGGCACATATCTGGTATATCTACTGTGAGGGGCAAATATCTGGTATAACGACTGTGAGGGGCACATATCTGTTATAACTACTGTGAGGGGCACATATCTGGTATAACTACTGTGAGGGGGCACATATCTGATATAATTACTGTGAGGAGGCACATATCTGGTATAACTACTGTTAGGGTCACATATCTGGGTATAACTACTGTGAGGGGGCACATATCTGGTATAACTACTGTGAGGGGCACATATCTGGTATATCTACTGTGAGGGGCACATATCTGATATAACTACTGTGAGGGGGCACATATCTGGACATAACTACTGTGAGGGGCACATATCTGGTATAACTACTGTGAGGGGGACATATCTGGGTATAACTACTGTGAGGGGCACATATCTGGCATAATTACTGTGAGGGGGCAAATATCTGGTATATCTATTGTGAGGGGGCACATATCTGATATAACTACTGTGAGGGGCACATATCTGATATAACTACTGTGAGAGGGCAAATATCTGGTATAACGACTGTGAGGGGCACATATCTGTTATAACTACTGTGAGGGGCACATATCTGGTATAACTACTGTGAGGGGGACATATCTGATATAACTACTGTGAGGGGGCACATATCTGGTATAATTACTGTGAGGAGGCACATATCTGGTATAACTACTGTTAGGGGCACATATCTGGGTATAACTTCTGTGAGGGGGCACATATCTGGTATAACTACTGTGAGGGGCACATATCTGATATAACTACTGTGAGGGACACATATCTGGTATAACTACTGTGAGGGGACACATATCTGGTATAACTACTGTGAGGGGCACATATCTGGTATAACTACTGTGAGGGGCACATATCTGGTATAATTACTGTGAGGGGCACATATCTGGTATAATTACTGTGAGGGGGCACATATCTGGTATAACTACTGTGAGGAGCACATATCTGGTATAATTACTGTGAGGGGCACATATCTGGTATAACTACTGTGAGGGGGCACATATCTGGTATAACTACTGTGAGGGGCACATATCTGGTATAACTACTGTGAGGGGCACATATCTGGTATAACTACTGTGAGGGGCACATATCTGGTATAATTACTGTGAGGGGCACATATCTGGTATAACTACTGTGAGGGGCACATATCTGGTATAACTACTGTGAGGGGCACATATCTGGTATAACTACTGTGAGGGGCACATATCTGGTATAATTACTGTGAGGGGCACATATCTGGTATAACTACTGTGAGGGGCACATATCTGGTATAACTACAGTGAGGGGCACATATCTGGTATAACTACTGTGAGGGGCACATATCTGGTATAACTACTGTGAGGGGCACATATCTGGTATAATTACTGTGAGGGGCACATATCTGGTATAACTACTGTGAGGGGGCACATATCTGGTATAACTACTGTGAGGGGGCACATATCTGGGTATAACTACTGTGAGGGGCACATATCTGGTATAACTACTGTGAGGGGCACATATCTGGTATAATTACTGTGAGGGACACATATCTGACCATAACTACTGTGAGGGGGCACATATCTGGTATAACTACTGTGAGGGGGCACATATCTGGTATAACTACTGTGAGGGGCACATATCTGGGTATAACTACTGTGAGGGGCACATATCTGGTATAATTACTGTGAGGGGGCACATATCTGGGTATAACTACTGTGAGGGGGCACATATCTGGTATAACTACTGTGAGGGGCACATATCTGGGTATAACTACTGTGAGGGGCACATATCTGGGTATAACTACTGTGAGGGGCACATATCTGGTATAATTACTGTGAGGGGGCACATATCTGGGTATAATTACTGTGAGGGGGCACATATCTGGTATAACTACTGTGAGGGGCACATATCTGGGCATATTACTGTGAGGGGGACATATCTGGTATATCTACTGTGAGGGGCACATATCTGGTATAATTACTATGAGGGGGCACATATCTGGTATAACTACTGTGAGGGGCACATATCTGGTATAACTACTGTGAGGGGGCACATATCTGGTATAATTACTGTAGGGGGCGCATATCTGGTATAATTACTGTGAGGGGCACATATCTGGTATAACTACTGTGAGGGGCACATATCTGGTATAACTACTGTGAGGGGGCACATATCTGGTATAATTACTGTGAGGGGGCACATATCTGGTATAACTACTGTGAGGGGCACATATCTGGGTATAATTACTATGAGGGGGCACATATCTGGTATAACTACTGTGAGGGGGCACATATCTGATATAACTACTGTGAGGGGCACATATCTGATATAACTACTGTGAGGGGGCACATATCTGATATAACTACTGTGAGGGGCACATATCTGGTATAACTACTATGAGGGGCACATATCTGGTATAACTACTGTGAGGGGCACATATCTGGTATAACTACTGTGAGGGGCACATATCTGGTATAACTACTGTGAGGGGGCACATATCTGGCATAACTACTGTGAGGGGCACATATCTGGATATAACTACTGTGAGGGGGCACATATCGGGTATAACTACTGTGAGGGGCACATATCTGGTATAATTACTGTGAGGGGCACATATCTGGGTATAACTACTGTGAGGGGCACATATCTGGTATAACTACTGTGAGGGGGCACATATCTGGTATAACTACTGTGAGGGGCACATATCTGACCATAACTACTGTGAGGGGCACATATCTGGGTATAACTACTGTGAGGGGCACATATCTGGTATAACTATTGTGAGGGGCACACATCTGGGTATAACTACTGTGAGGGGCACATATCTGGTATAACTACTGTGAGGGGGCACATATCTGGGTATAACTACTGTGAGGGGCACACATCTGGGTATAACTACTGTGAGGGGCACATATCTGGTATAACTACTGTGAGGGGCACATATCTGGTATAATTACTGTGAGGGGCACATATCTGGTATAACTACTGTGAGGGGCACATATCTGGGTATAACTACTGTGAGGGGCACATATTTGGTATAACTACTGTGAGGGGCACATATCTGGTATAACTACTGTGAGGGGGTACATATCTGGTATAACTACTGTGAGGGGCACATATTTGGTATAACTACTGTGAGGGGCACATATTTGGTATAACTACTGTGAGGGGCACATATCTGGGTATAACTACTGTGAGGGGCGCATATCTGGTATAACTACTGTGAGGGGCACATATCTGGTATAATTACTGTGAGGGGCACATATCTGGTATAATTACTGTGAGGGGGCATAAAGGGGTAATAATTACTATGTGGGGGCATTTAGGGGACTTGCTGTGTGGTATAATTGTTTTGGGCGGAGTTAGAGGCGTGGCTTAGTATAAAAACAATGACCATGACGCGCACCGCACATATTGCCTTCTCTTTCTATTTTTGGGAGCTGTGCGGACCAGATGAAGGGGGTGCAGCCCTGTAATCCCCAGTGTATAATGGCGGAAGACAGCAGGTTGCCTAGCAACCACTTAGCGTCCCGCCAGAGTGACCACCCTCAGGATACATATAGCTACATGCCTATGCCTCCTTTGTGCTGATGTCTGATTACTGGGGGTGTGGCGGTCTGACCTCCGGGCAGCAGCACTGCGGGCACAGGCGCCTCCTGCCCACAACCAACATGGCCGCTCGCTCCTCAAAGGCACAGACCGGAAGCGGAAGCTGCTTCCCGGCAGAGAAAGATGGCGGCCGCCTGTGTCCTCCTGTCATCGGTCACACGGCTCCTCCGTCCTGCGCTGGGAACAGCGGGGTGGCGGGGAGCCCCGGGCGTGCAGAGCCGAGGACTGCGGCAGTGTGAGTGCGGGGCGGTCCCATGACCACATCATTAGATGTTGCTGCTGCCGATAAGAATTAGGTTTTATGATATATGTCTATATCAGCAGCAGGCTGTGCCCACCCCTACCCGGGTCTCTGTTGGTGCAGTCTGTACCCCCCTGCCCGGGTCTCTGTTGGTGCAGTCTGTCCCCCCCCCCCCCTACCTGGGTCTTTGTTGGTGCAGTCTGTCCCCTCCTACCCGGGTCTCTGTTGGTGCAGTCTGTACCCCCCTGCCCGGGTCTCTGTTGGTGCAGTCTGTCCCCCCCCACCCGGGTCTCTGTTGGTGCAGTCTGTCCCCCCACCCGGGTCTCTGTTGGTGCAGTCTGTCCCCCCACCCTGGTCTCTGGTGCAGTCTGTCCCCCCTTCCCTGGTCTCTGGTGCAGTCTGTCCCCCCTTCCCTGGTCTCTGGTGCAGTCTGTCCCCCCTTCCCTGGTCTCTGGTGCAGTCTGTCCCCCCTTCCCTGGTCTCTGTTGGTGCAGTCTGTCCCCCTTCCCTGGTCTCTGTTGGTGCAGTCTGTCCCCCTTCCCTGGTCTCTGTTGGTGCAGTCTGTCCCCCCTTCCCTGGTCTCTGTTGGTGCAGTCTGTCCCCCTTCCCTGGTCTCTGTTGGTGCAGTCTGTCCCCCCTTCCCTGGTCTCTGTTGGTGCAGTCTGTCCCCCCTTCCCTGGTCTCTGTTGGTGCAGTCTGTTCCCCCTTCCCTGGTCTCTGTTGGTGCAGTCTGTTCCCCCTTCCCTGGTCTCTGTTGGTGCAGTCTGTTCCCCCCTTCCCTGGTCTCTGTTGGTGCAGTCTGTCCCCCATTTTCCCCCTCCCCCAAGACTCTGTTGGCCCCTCCCCTTGTTTTTTGTGCAGTGTTGGCCCCTCCCCCAGCACAGTCATGTGACTCTTTGTTTATTTTTCTCGCCAGTGGCTGAAGTGAAAGACGGGAAGGTGACGACGGTGAGTCCAGGTCATGTGACCACGGAGTGCGCTGAATGTCCTAAGATAACGGGGTAATCGGCCGCGGAGCCGCCAGCGTCGGGCTTCTCCTCCAGTCACATCCAGAGCTGCCTCGTGATGTAACATCAGAACTGTAGGTGCCGCTTTACATGTGACTGGAGTAGAAAGTCGGCTCTGTCCTGTTTGCTACAATGTATTAGTCGGACAGCTCCGAATACACTGGATACAATTGTAGCAAACCCCCAGCTGTGCGATCAGGACTGGAGCAGCCACTGACTGCATGAAATTCACAGGGACTCCTCCGTTTCTTGTAGATTGAAGGACGAATCCTTGAAGAGAAGCCGTCCATGTCCCCCCCAAATCCTGAGGGGCAGTGTCCGATCTGCAGGTGGAACCTGAAACACAAGTACGACTACACGGTAAGGGTAAGAGAGAGCCGCCGGAGCTACGCTCACTGCCTGCGCACCCCCTACTACACGGTAAGAGAGAGCGCCGCCTCCCTGCAGCCGGAGCTACGCTCTCTGCCTGCGCACCCCCTACTACACGGTAAGAGAGAGCGCCGCCTCTCTGCTGCCGGAGCTACGCTCTCTGCCTGCGCACCCCCTACTACACGGTAAGAGAGAGCGCCGCCTCTCTGCTGCCGGAGCTACGCTCACTGCCTGCGCACCCCCTACTACACGGTAAGAGAGAGCGCCGCCTCTCTGCTGCCGGATCTACGCTCTCTGCCTGCGCACCCCCTACTACACGGTAAGAGAGAGCGCCGCCTCCCTGCAGCCGGAGCTACGCTCACTGCCTGCGCACCCCCTACTACACGGTAAGAGAGAGCGCCGCCTCCCTGCAGCCGGAGCTACGCCCACTGCCTGCGCACCCCCTACTACACGGTAAGAGAGAGCGCCGCCTCCCTGCAGCCGGAGCTACGCTCACTGCCTGCGCACCCCCTACTACACGGTAAGAGAGAGCGACGCCTCTCTGCTGCCGGAGCTACGCTCACTGCCTGCGCACCCCCTACTACACGGTAAGAGAGAGCGCCGCCTCCCTGCAGCCGGAGCTACGCTCACTGCCTGCGCACCCCCTACTACACGGTAAGAGAGAGCGCCGCCTCCCTGCTGCCGGAGCTACGCTCACTGCCTGCACACCCCCTACTACACGGTAAGAGAGAGCGACGCCTCTCTGCTGCCGGAGCTACGCTCTCTGCCTGCGCACCCCCTACTACACGGTAAGAGAGAGCGCCCGCTCACTGCCTGCGCACCCCCTACTACACGGTAAGAGAGAGCGACGCCTCTCTGCTGCCGGATCTACGCTCTCTGCCTGCGCACCCCCTACTACACGGTAAGAGAGCGCCGCCTCCCTGCAGCCGGAGCTACGCCCACTGCCTGCGCACCCCTACTACACGGTAGAGAGCGCCTCTGCAGCGAGCTACGCCACTGCCTGCCACTACTGCACGGTAGAGCGCGCCTCCCTGCAGCCGGAGCTACGCCCACTGCCTGCGCACCCCCTACTACACGGTAAGAGAGAGCGCCGCCTCCCTGCAGCCGGAGCTACGCCCACTGCCTGCGCACCCCCTACTACACGGTAAGAGAGAGCGCCGCCTCCCTGCAGCCGGAGCTACGCCCACTGCCTGCGCACCCCCTACTACACGGTAAGAGAGAGCGCCGCCTCCCTGCAGCCGGAGCTACGCCCGCTGCCCTGCTGCACGTAGCGCGCCTCCTGCAGCCGAGCTACGCCCGCTGCCCGCCTACTGCCGGTAGAGCTACGCCCGCTGCCCGGTGCCGGAGCTACGCCCGCTGCCCGGTGCCGGAGCTACGCCCGCTGCCCGGTGCCGGAGCTACGCCCGCTGCCCGGTGCCGGAGCTACGCCCGCTGCCCGGTGCCGGAGCTACGCCCGCTGCCCGGTGCCGGAGCTACGCCCGCTGCCCGGTGCCGGGCTACGCCCGGTGCCGGAGCTACGCCCGGTGCCGAGCTCGCCCGGTGCGCGAGCTACGCCCGGTGCCGGAGCTACGCCCGGTGCCGGAGCTACGCCCGGTGCCGGAGCTACGCCCGGTGCCGGAGCTACGCCCGGTGCCGGAGCTACGCCGCTGCCCGGTGCCGGAGCTACGCCCGCTGCCCGGTGCCGAGCTACGCCCGCTGCCCGGTGCCGGAGCTACGCCCGCTGCCGGTGCCGAGCTACGCCCGCTGCCCGGTGCCGGAGCTACGCCCGCTGCCCGGTGCCGGAGCTACGCCCGGTGCCGGAGCTACGCCCGGTGCCGGAGCTACGCCCGGTGCCGGAGCTACGCCCGGTGCCGGAGCTACGCCCGGTGCCGGAGCTACGCCCGGTGCCGAGCTACGCCCGGTGCCGGAGCTACGCCCGGTGCCGGAGCTACGCCCGGTGCCGGAGCTACGCCCGGTGCCGGAGCTACGCCCGGTGCCGGAGCTACGCCCGGTGCCGGAGCTACGCCCGGTGCCGGAGCTACGCCCGGTGCCGGAGCTACGCCCGGTGCCGGGCTACGCTCGAGCTCGCCGGTGCCGGAGCTACGCCCGGTGCCGGAGCTACGCCCGGTGCCGGAGCTACGCCCGGTGCCGGAGCTACGCCCGGTGCCGAGCTACGCCCGGTGCCGGAGCTACGCCCGGTGCCGGAGCTACGCCCGGTGCCGGAGCTACGCCCGGTGCCGGAGCTACGCCCGGTGCCGGAGCTACGCCCGGTGCCGGAGCTACGCCCGGTGCCGGGCTACGCCCGGTGCCGGAGCTACGCCCGGTGCCGGAGCTACGCCCGGTGCCGGAGCTACGCCCGGTGCCGGAGCTACGCCCGGTGCCGGAGCTACGCCCGGTGCCGGAGCTACGCCCGGTGCCGGAGCTACGCCCGGTGCCGGAGCTACGCCCGGTGCCGGAGCTACGCCGGTGCCGGAGCTACGCCCGGTGCCGGAGCTACGCCCGGTGCCGGAGCTACGCCCGGTGCCGGAGCTACGCCCGGTGCCGGAGCTACGCCGGTGCCGGAGCTACGCCCGGTGCCGGAGCTCGCCCGTGCCGGAGCTACGCCCGGTGCCGGAGCTACGCCCGGTGCCGGAGCTACGCCCGGTGCCGGAGCTACGCCCGGTGCCGGAGCTACGCCCGGTGCCGGAGCTACGCCCGGTGCCGGAGCTACGCCCGGTGCCGGAGCTACGCCCGGTGCCGGAGCTACGCCCGGTGCCGGAGCTACGCCCGGTGCCGGAGCTACGCCCGGTGCCGGAGCTACGCCCGGTGCCGGAGCTACGCCGGTGCCGGAGCTACGCCCGGTGCCGGAGCTACGCCCGGTGCCGGAGCTACGCCCGGTGCCGGAGCTACGCCGGTGCCGGAGCTACGCCCGGTGCCGGAGCTACGCCCGGTGCCGGAGCTACGCCCGGTGCCGGAGCTACGCCCGGTGCCGGAGCTACGCCCGGTGCCGGAGCTACGCCCGGTGCCGGAGCTACGCCCGGTGCCGGAGCTACGCCCGGTGCCGGAGCTACGCCCGGTGCCGGAGCTACGCCCGGTGCCGGAGCCACGCCCGGTGCCGGAGCCACGCCCGGTGCCGGAGCCACGCCCGGTGCCGGAGCCACGCCCGGTGCCGGAGCCACGCCCGGTGCCGGAGCCACGCCCGGTGCCGGAGCCACGCCCGGTGCCGGAGCCACGCCCGGTGCCGGAGCCACGCCCGCTGCCGGAGCCACGCCCGCTGCCCGGAGCCACGCCCGCTGCCGGAGCCACGCCCGCTGCCGGAGCCACGCCCGCTGCCCGGAGCCACGCCCGCTGCCCGGAGCCACGCCCGCTGCCCGAGCCACGCCCGCTGCCCGGAGCCACGCCCGCTGCCCGGAGCCACGCCCGCTGCCCGAGCCACGCCCGCTGCCCGGAGCCACGCCCGCTGCCCGGAGCCACGCCCGCTGCCCGGAGCCACGCCCGCTGCCCGGAGCCACGCCCGCTGCCCGGAGCCACGCCCGCTGCCCGGAGCCACGCCCGCTGCCCGAGCCACGCCCGCTGCCCGGAGCCACGCCCGCTGCCCGGAGCCACGCCCGCTGCCCGGAGCCACGCCCGCTGCCGGAGCCACGCCCGCTGCCCGGAGCCACGCCCGCTGCCCGGAGCCACGCCCGCTGCCCGGAGCCACGCCCGCTGCCCGGAGCCACGCCCGCTGCCCGGAGCCACGCCCGCTGCCCGGAGCCACGCCCGCTGCCCGGAGCCACGCCCGCTGCCCGGAGC
Source organism: Bufotes viridis (assembly GCA_033119425.1). Classification (NCBI taxonomy): domain Eukaryota; kingdom Metazoa; phylum Chordata; class Amphibia; order Anura; family Bufonidae; genus Bufotes; species Bufotes viridis. The sequence goes on from CM065592.1 coordinate 434,008,234, forward strand.
CACGCCCGCTGCCCGAGCCACGCCCGCTGCCCGGAGCCACGCCGCTGCCCGGAGCCACGCCCGCTGCCCGAGCCACGCCCGCTGCCCGGAGCCACGCCCGCTGCCCGGAGCCACGCCCGCTGCCCGGAGCCACGCCCGCTGCCCGGAGCCACGCCCGCTGCCCGAGCCACGCCCGCTGCCCGGAGCCACGCCCGCTGCCCGAGCCACGCCCGCTGCCCGGAGCCACGCCCGCTGCCCGGAGCCACGCCCGCTGCCCGGAGCCACGCCCGCTGCCCGGAGCCACGCCCGCTGCCCGGTGCCACGCCGCTGCCCGTGCCCGCCCGCTGCCGGAGCCACGCCCGGTGCCGGAGCCACGCCCGGTGCCGGGCCACGCCCGGTGCCGGAGCCACGCCCGGTGCCCGGTGCCACGCCCGCTGCGCCGTGCCACGCCCGCTGCCCGCTGCCACGCCCGCTGCCACGCCCGCCGCTGCCACGCCCGCTGCCCGCTGCCACGCCCGCTGCCCGCTGCCACGCCCGCTGCCCGGTGCCACGCCCGCTGCCCGGGCACGCCCGCTGCCCGGAGCCACGCCCGCTGCCCGGAGCCACGCCCGCTGCCCGGAGCCACGCCCGCTGCCCGGAGCCACGCCCGCTGCCGGTGCCGGAGCCACGCCCGGTGCCGGAGCCACGCCCGGTGCCGGAGCCACGCCCGGTGCCGGGCCACGCCCGTGCCCGCCCGGTGCCGGAGCCACGCCCGGTGCCGGGCCACGCCCGGTGCCCGCCCGGTGCCGGAGCTACGCCCGGTGCCGGAGCCACGCCCGGTGCCGGAGCCACGCCCGGTGCCCGCCCGGTGCCGGAGCTACGCCCGGTGCCGGAGCTACGCCCGGTGCCGGAGCTACGCCCGGTGCCGGAGCTACGCCATGTAACTCAGGATCAGTACAGGATAAGTAATGTATGTACACAGTGACTGCACCAGCAGAATAGCGAGTGCAGCTCTGGAGTATAATACAGGATTTAACTCAGGATCAGTACAGGATAAGTAATGTATGTACACAGTGACTGCACCAGCAGGATAGCGAGTGCAGCTCTGGAGTATAATACAGGATGTGACTCAGGATCAGTACAGGATAAGTAATGTATGTACACAGTGACTGCACCAGCAGAGTAGCGAGTGCAGCTCTGGAGTATAATACAGGATGTGACTCAGGATCAGTCCAGGATAAGTAATGTATGTACACAGTGACTGCACCAGCAGAGTAGCGAGTGCAGCTCTGGAGTATAATACAGGATGTGACTCAGGATCAGTACAGGATAAGTAATGTATGTACACAGTGACTGCACCAGCAGAATAGCGAGTGCAGCTCTGATGTATAATACAGGATGTGACTCAGGATCAGTACAGGATAAGTAATGTATGTACACAGTGACTGCACCAGCAGAATAGCGAGTGCAGCTCTGGAGTATAATACAGGATGTAACTCAGGATCAGTACAGGATAAGTAATGTATGTACACAGTGACTGCACCAGGAGAATAGTGAGTTCAGCTCTGGAGTGTAATACAGGATGTAACTCAGGATCAGTACAGGATAAGTAATGTATGTACACAGTGACTGCACCAGCAGAATAGTGAGTGCAGCTCTGGAGTATAATACAGGATATAACTCAGGATCAGTACAGGATAAGTAATGTATGTACACAGTGACTGCACCAGCAGAAGAGTGAGTGCAGCTCTGGAGTATAATACAGGATGTAACTCAGGATCAGTACAGGAGAAGTAATGTATGTACACAGTGACTGCACCAGCAGAAGAGTGAGTGCAGCTCTGGAGTATAATACAGGATGTAACTCAGGATCAGTACAGGAGAAGTAATGTATGTACACAGTGACTGCACCAGCAGAATAGTGAGTGCAGCTCTGGAGTATAATACAGGATGTAACTCAGGATCAGTACAGGATAAGTAATGTATGTACATAGTGACTGCACCAGCAGAATAGTGAGTGCAGCTCTGGAGTATATTACAGGGTGAGTAAGGAATGTAGACGGTGCCTCTGCTCTTCGTGGGTGGTCTTATGTATAACCTGTCGGCTCCACCTCTGTAGTTGGAGAGCCTGTTGTGCTGTTACTGTGAGGTGCAGGGTTAATAATCGGTCTTCTCCGCTCTGCAGGATGTCCTTGTTCTCAGCCAGTTCATTCGCTCTGACGGCGGTATGTTATCGCGCAAGGTGACGGGACTGTGCTCGGAGGAGCACAAGAAGGTGCAGGCCTGTGTAAAGATGGCGCATCGAGCAGGTGAGGGAGGCAGGGCCGCTCACTTACCTCCTGGCATTGAGGGATTACACCCTCGGTTGAAGGTGCCTCACCTGAAGTCTGACACTGTATTTATGTCTGAGACCTGTGTGTACGAGTTGTCAGGGGACCCTTGTGACTGGGTTTCCCTTTTCTATGAGAAAAGACGACCAGAGGCTAAAGAAACACCGCACCGCCAACACTGTTACCAGTCCATCAACTGTCGGCAGCATTAGATTAGGACTAACATTTCCTGTCACTGACAGCAAGCACTGCTTTTTTTAGAAGTTAATCCCGCAAATAATTTTGTGAATGTCATATCCGACCGTTTACCATAAACATTTTTTGGATTTACACTTGAATCCTCTTATCCGCAGATATTCAGGAATGATGTTAGTATAGCGCCATCTGCTGCTTATATTAGGCGGCTCTTCTGTGTCCACCTCTGTAAGGGTGCTTTTACACTTGCGGCAGGACGGATCCGGCAGGCTATTCAGCCTGCCGCGTCCGAGTACCCGTGCACTGCCGTGCTGCCGCTCCGTCCCCAATTGACTATAATGGGGCGGAGCTACGACGCAGCACGGCTGGGGATCGCCAGACTAAGTCATGCATGTCCGACTTTTAGTCTGGCGATCTCCGGCCATTCTGCGCCGTAGCTCCGCCCCCCACCCCATTATAGTCAATGGGGACGGAACGGCAGCACGGCAGTGCACATGCACTTGCGGCAGGACGGATGGATCCGTCCTGCCGCAAGTGTAAAAGTACCCTAAATGTGGTGGGGTGGACGCACATGCTCGGTCTTGCCTCTACCTCGCCTCCTTCAGGTGCCCATCAATATCAGATCGATCAGTGGGGGTCATGAGAAAAGGCCACTAATATCAGATCGGTGGGGTTCATCAGGAGAGGCCACTAATATCAGATTGGTGGGGGGGGGGTTCATCAGAAGAGGCCACTAATATCAGATCGGTGGGGGTCCTCAGGAGAGGCCACTAATATCAGATCGGTGGGGGTCCTCAGGAGAGGCCACTAATATCAGATCAATGGGGTTCATCAGAAGAGGCCACTAATATCAGATTGGTGGGGGGGTCCTCAGAAGAGGCCACTAATATCAGATCAATGGGGTTCATCAGGAGAGGCCACTAATATCAGATCGCTGGGGGTCCTCAGGAGAGGCCACTAATATCAGATCGGTGGTGGCCTCAGGAGAGGCCACTAATATCAGATCGGTGGGGGGGTCCTCAGAAGAGGCCACTAATATCAGATCAATGGGGTTCATCAGAAGAGGCCACTAATATCAGATTGGTGGGGGTCCTCAGAAGAGGCCACTAATATCAGATCAATGGGGTTCATCAGGAGAGGCCACCAATATCAGATCGCTGGGGGTCCTCAGAAGAGGCTACTAATATGAGATCGGTGGGGGGTCCTCAGGAGAGGCCACTAATATCAGATTGCTGGGGGTCCTAAGGAGAGGCCACTAATATCATATCGGTGAGGGTCCTCAGGAGAGGCCACTAATATCAGAGCGGTGGGGTCCTCAGGAGAGGCCACCAATATCAGGCAGGGATTACCGCCTCCCCAGCAGATCTACACAGCTCCTGCCACCACGCAGTGGATGGCGATGCCCCCAGACCGCTGATCGGTGGGGGGCTCCGCCTGTCTGTTGCTGGTCTGTCCCCCGGAGAGGTCAGTACAACAATCCTGATAATAAGGGGCATTCACTCGGCCGTATCCGGTTTTTGCGGCCTGCAGATCACGGATACCGGCCTTGTGTGTTCCGTATCGGTACGTTCTGCACCTGTATGGACACCTGTATAGTTTGCAGCCCCGTTGAAATGAAAGGGTCCGCGTCCAATCCGCAAAAACTGCAGCTCGGATATGGACTGATAGTATGGTGGTGTGAATGGAGCCTAACCGTGATGGCCAGCGTGGTGATGATCTCCTCTGCCCCCCAGGACTGTTTCCAGACCACAGGCCCAAACTGCCAGAAGGAAAGACGCCCAAAAACAAATTTCATCTGAACAGGTAAGAGCGGACGGTGGTCACCCAGCAGCGCCCCTCCCCGTGTGTCCCCTGAACCATTCACGGGTCACCTGACTGTAGTCTCGCGGTTATTAGCCCCCCAGGACTCATGATGTTCTCGGTCCCCCCTCAGGTACCTCACTTTCTGGTCCGTGTCCACCGCTAAACCCATCCTGAGGAAGGGACTGAAGTGGTGTAAGGTGAAGATGCCGGTCGGGGACCCCATAATGAAGGATAACGTGCGCTACAGCCGCAGGCCGCTCTTCTTCAGACAGTGACGTCTGATAAATAAATGTCTGTGCCGTATCTATATTGTGGGTGAAGAATGGCGCGGTTTTATTTAATGTCTGTTTTCGGTTCATACATTACAATAATCCAGGATCGTACAGATTGTGTCAAAAGGCAGCGGCCGCCATGATGGGTGCGAGCTCCTCAGATCATGAAGGGCAGGTCGATGTTCCGCTCTCCGTTCCCGACGTACAGGTAACCGTGCTGCGGTGTCAGCGGGACGTGGTAGAACGTCATCCCCAACCACAGGAGACTCCGCAAGACCACCACGCTGCTCCCCTGCTCCCAGTGCAAACTCCAGCAACCTGTGGGGGAGGGAAAGGGAGGTTACTGGGGGGCTCGTGTGCCGGACTAATGGAAGGCTTCTGACTGGGTGTCTGGATATGAGCCCCCCCAAGAACAAGTGGCCGTTTATAACCACATGAATCCTGTGTGAGCAGAGTTGTCGGATTGCAGCTTCCGGTTGTGAATGGCGGGGGCAGCGGGGTTCTGGAGAGGATGGGTGTGGTGGTTCTGACTGTAGGGTGGGTTCAGGGTCTGAGACCCCCTGCTGTGACCAAATGAGATCGCATCCCCTCCGAGCTGTGGAAATTTCCCTCGGCTCTTTTGTCTTCTCCACAATCAAAACCATATTCCGTTCACAGGGCGGTCTCTGGGAACGCTGAAGCTCAATGCCCGGAGGCAGCCGGCACATGGGAACGCGTCTCTTCTGATGTGGGGCTCGGAGGCCAGTGCCTGGTAGACGGGCGCGGCCGTCTGATCGACCACAACTAATGAGGAGCAGAAACACATCAAGTCGCGTGTTACCGCCGCGTGCCAAGGCGGAGGACGGAGCAGCTGTCTCCACATTAACCCTTTCCCATAACAGAGTGGCGCTCAGTAGTCTCCGGCTACAAAGGGCACAAGGCCAAAAACCGCAACCTCTCAAAGAGAAAGGCGTCGCATTGCGAACCACAGGTTATCCGGACCTAACAGTCGGTGCGCGGCTGACCTCGGTGTTGGGACGCCCTCTCACCTTTAGGGACGTCGTGTTCCAGGGAGTCCAGGAAGTCGATGGCGGGGTCCTGGTCGGCCTTCTCCAGCAGAGACTTCTTCTTGGGGATTAGTGTTGGGGTGAAGTGGAAGAAGGAGCTCAGCCTTTTTGCCTCGCTGACTGTAAGACCTGGGGGGGAAAGACGAGGGTCAGAGGTCATGACCATGCAGGATATGGCTGCGCGTATCAGGGGCCCCGAACCATCAGCTGCTCTTTGGGCCCCGCAGGCTGTGATTTACCTCGGAAGCTGCTGTTTATGTTGACCTGTCCGAGTGGATTCTTGATGAACGCCCCCCGCGGAGCCACTGCCGCCTCTCGATCAATCATTGCGATTGTGGCGACCAGACGAGACTCCTCCTTAAAGTGCTTCTGAAGAAGGAAATCGACAAAGGGGTTAACGGCTTCCCCGCTGTACCCCCCAAATCAGGGAGAGCCCTGAAAGATGCGCAATTACCATCACCTCCTCTTCGTACACCGCCGACCCCTCCCCCGCCTTCCTGCGCACAGTGTGCTCGTACTCATGGGCGGGGTCTCCGATGAAACGGCCCTTAATCAGCTGCGCTTCTCCAATGACATCATCTGTAGGCGGAGTCAGCAGGCACCAATCCAGGCAGTTCAGGCTGCAAGACACAGGCACCCCAAATTATCTGTGCACCCCATGTGGTGAGGGACCATACAGCACCATGTGCCCCCCTCACTGCGCCCCCCATGTTTCCTGTGCAACCCTCACTGCTGCCCCCCATGCTCCTGTGCCCCCCTCACCGCTGCCCCCATGTTTCCTGTGCCACCCTCACTGCTGCCCCCCATGTTTCCTGTGCCCCCCTCACTGCTGCTCCCATGTTTCCTGTGCCACCCTCACCGCTGCCCCCCATGTTTCTTGTGCCCCCCTCACTGCTGCTCCCATGTTTCCTGTGCACCCCTCACCGCTGCCCCCCATGTTCCCAGCCCCCTCACTGCCCCCCATGTTCCCTGTGCCCCCTACTGCTGCCCCCCTCTATGTCCCCAGCTCCCTCACTGCTGCCCCATGTTTCCTGTGCACCCCTTACTGCTGCCCCCCCATGTACCCTGTGCCCCCCATGTTTCCTGTGCACCCCTCACTGCTGCCCCCCATGTTCCCTGTGCCCCCCTCACCTGTAGAATGTCCGCCGGCTCCTCAGCTGCTCGCCCCCATCCGTGCCTTGTGCTATGTAGTAGTCTCCCCGGACCCCTAGGATCTTGCCCCAGAAGAAGACGCGGGAAAGCCGCATGTCTCTCTGCAGCAGCAGCAGGGAGGTCCGCAGGGCGGCGCTCTGCTCGGGGCTCAGGCCGGGCACCAGCTCCAGGGACAGGTTCAGGCTCTCGGCGTCCATCGCTTCCCGTACTCTGTGCGGCTCCTGTCTCCCTGAGAACGGTAACCAGGAAATGCTCCGGTCTCCATAGCAACGCGTTCAGTAACTAGGAAGTAAGCTTCTCCTTGACAACCTGTACGGGCCGCCCTCCGCCTGACGTCACTTCCGCTTCTCGGCTCCGTTATTAACGCCTTCTACATAGCGGACACCGGAAACCGTGAGGGACGGGCCTGTGACGTGCTGTTCACACCTGGCGCCTGCGTGAGGTATTATTAGGAATAGGGCGCCCGCTGCCCCACAAACAGTACTGCAGACCTCCCAAGTCCCTCTCTTTGACCTGGGGAATAAATGTGAAATTGCTCCTCACTGAACTCTCTGGTTCCTCCCTGTAGATTAGACCAGAACTGCATTATTTGGTGCAAATCTCTATAATCTGATGATTTCTGCGCTAATATTAGAATGGATATCGAAGCTGAAGACAATAATTGCCGCAGGGGCTCCAGTAACAATGCTTTGGGCGGAGTCAGAGGCGTCCTCTAGTAAAAAAACCGCCGCGATGCGCCCCGCACACATTGTCCCTCTTTGATACTAAAGGGGCGTGGTTACGGGGCAGTAAGGCGCTACGTCATATTGTGGCCGCCAGTATTAATAGTGCCCCAGTAATAGTAATGCCCCATTAGTGCCCCCAGTAATAGCAATGCCCCCATTAGTGCCCCCAGTAATAGTAATGCCTCCATTAGTGCCCCAGTAATAGTAATGCCCCATTAGTGCCCCCAGTAATAGCAATGCCCCCATTAGTGCCCCCAGTAATAGTAATGCCCCCATTAGTGCCCCCAGTAATAGTAATGCCTCCATTAGTGCCCCAGTAATAGTATTGCCCCCATTAGTGTCCCCAGTGATAGTAATGCCCCCATTAGTGCCCCCCAGTAATAGTAATGCCCCCATTAGTGCCCCCAGTAATAGTAATGCCTCCATTAGTGCCCCAGTAATAGTATTGCCCCATTAGTGCCCCAGCAATAGTAATGCCCCATTAGTGCCCCAGTAATAGTACGTCTCCATTAGTGCCCCAGTAATAGTATTGCCCCATTAGTGTCCCCAGTGATAGTAATGCCCCATTAGTGCCCCCAGTAATAGTAATGCCTCATTAGTGCCCCCAGTAATAGTAATGCCCCACTATGCCCCAGCAATAGTAATGCCCCATTAGTGCCCCCAGTAATAGCAATGCCCTATTAGTGCCCCCAGTAATAGTAATGCCCTAATAGTGCCCCAGTAATAGTAATGCCCCCATTAGTGCCCCAGTAATAGCAATGCCCCCCATTAGTGCCCCCAGTAATAGTAATGCCTCCATTAGTGCCTCCCAGTAATAGTACGCCCTCATTAGTGCCCCCTAGTAATAGCAATGCCCCATTAGTGCCCCAGTAATAGTAATGCCCCCATTAGTGCCCCAGTAATAGTAATGCCCCATTAGTGCCCCCAGTAATAAAGTATCGCCTCATTAGTGCCCCCAGTACAGTAATGCCCCATTAGTGCCCCCAGTAATAGTAATGCCCCATTAGTGCCCCAGCAATTGTAATGCCTCCATTAGTGCCCCCAGTAATATTGATGCCCCAATTAGTGCCCCCAGTAATAGTAATGCCCCATTAGTGCCCTCAGTAATAGTAATGCCCCCATTAGTGCCCCTCAGTAATAGTAATGCCCCCATTAGTGCCCCCAGTACAGTAGTGCCCCCAGTAATAGCAATGCCCCATTAGTGCCCCCAGTATTAGTAATGCCTCATTAGTGCCCCCCAGTAATAGTGATGCCCCATTAGTCCCCCCAGTAATAGTAATGCCCCCATTAGTGCCCGCAGTAATAGTAATGCCCCATTAGTTCCCAGTAATAGTAATGCCCCCATTAGTGCCCCAGTACAGTAATGTCCCATTATTGCCCCCAGTAATAGTAATGCCCCCATTAGTGCCCCAGCAATAGCAATGCCCCATTAGTGCCCCCAGTAATAGTAATGCCCCATTAGTGCCCCTAGTGATTAGTAATGCCCCCATTAGTGTTCCTAGTAATAGTAATGCCCCATTAGTGCCCCTAACAATAGTAATACCCCATTAGTGCCCCAGTAATAGTAATGCCCCCCATTAGTGCCCCCCAGTAATAGTAATGCCCCCATTAGTGCCCCAGTACAGTAATGTCCCATTATTGCCCCCAGTAATAGTAATGCCCCCATTAGTGCCCCCCAGTAATAGCAATGCCCCCATTAGTGCCCCCAGTAATAGTAGTGCCCCCCAGTAATAGTAATGCCCCCATTAGTGCCCGCAGTAATAGTAATGCCCCCATTAGTTCCCAGTAATAGTAATGCCCCATTAGTGCCCCAGTAATAGTAATGCCCCATTATTGCCCTCTAGTAATAGTAATGCCCCCATTAGTGCCCTCTAGTAATAGCAATGCCTATTAGGTGCCCCTAGTAATAGTAATGCCCCCATAGTGCCCCTGTAATATTAATGCCCCATTAGTGTCCTCAGTAATAGTAATGCCCCCATTAGTGCCCCTCAGTAATATAATGCCCCCATTACTGCCCCCAGTAATAGTGCAATGCCCTGCATTAGTGCCCCACAGTACAGTAATGCCCCATTAGTGTCCTAATAGTAATGCCCCCATTACTGCCCCCAGTAATAGTAATGCCCCCATTAGTGCCCCACAGCAATAGTAATGCCCCCATTAGTGTCCCCAGCAATAGTAATGTTCCATTAGTGCCCCTAGTAATAGTAATGCCCCCATTAGTGCCCCCCAGTAATAGTAGTGCCCCCCAGCAATAATGCCCCCATTAGTGCCCCAGTGATAGTAATGCCCCCATTAGTGCCCCTAGTAATAGTAATGCCCCCATTAGTGCCCCATTAGTGCCCCCAGTAATAGTAATGCCCCATTAGTATTCCCCAGTAATAGTAATGCCCCCATTAGTGTCCCCTAGTAATAGTAATGCCCCCATTAGTGTCCCTCAGTAATAGTAATGCTCATTGTGCCCCCTAGTAATAGTAATGCCCTCATTAGTGCCCCCAGTAATAGTAATGCCCCATTAGTGTCCCCAGTAATAGTAATGCCCCATTAGTGCCCCCAGTAATAGTAATGCCCATTAGTGCTCCCAGTACAGTAGTGCCCCCAGTAATAGTAATGCCCCATTAGTGCCCCCAGTAATAGTAATGCCCTATTAGTGCCCCTCAGTAATAGTAATGCCCCAATAGTGCCCCCAGTAATAGTAATGCCCCATTGACGCCTCTCAGTAATAGTACGCCCCCATTAGTGCCCCTAGTAAATAGTAATGCCCCTATTAGTGCCCCCCAGTAATAGTAATGCCCCCATTAGTGCCCCCAGTAATGGTAATGCCCCATTAGTGTCCCCAGTAATAGTAATGCCCCATTAGTGTCCCCAGCAAGGTAATGCCCTACTAGTGTCCCCAGTAATAGTAATGCCCCCATTAGTGCCCCCAGTACAGTAATGCTCCCATTAGTGTCCCCAGTAATAATGCCCCCATTAGTGCCCCCTATAATAGTAATGCCCCTATTAGTGCCCTCAGTAATAGTAATGCCCCCATTAGTGCCCCAGCAATGCCCCAATTAGTGCCCCTGGGCCAGTAATGCCCCCATTAGTGTCCCCAGTAATAGTAATGCCCCCATTAGTGTCCCCCAGTAATAGTACGCCCATTAGTGCCCCCAGCAATAGTAATGCCCTCATTAGTGCCCCCAGTAATAGTAATGCCCCCATTAGTGCCCCCAGTACAGTAATGCCCCCATTAGTGCCCCCCAGTAATAGTAATGCCCATTAGTGCTCCAGTAATAGTAGTGCCCCCAGCAATAGTAATGCCCCATTATGCCCCCCAGTAATAGTAATGCCCCATTAGTGCCCCCCAGCAATAGTAATGCCCTCATTAGTGCCCCCAGTAATAGTACGCCCCCATTAGGTCCCCAGTATTAGTAATGCCCCATTAGTGTCCCCAGTAATAGTAATGCCCCCATTAGTGTCCCCAGTAATAGTAATGCCCCCATTAGTGTCCCCAGTGATAGTAATAGCCCCATTAGTGCCCCCAGTAATAGTAATACCCCAATTAGTGTCCCCAGTAATAGTAATGCCCATTAGTGTCCCTCTTACATAGTACCCCATTAGTGCCCCCCCAGTAATATTAATGCCCAATTACTGCCCCCAGTGATAGTAATGCCCCTTCTCTGTTTATGATGATGTCTCGAAGGTCCTATCCTCCAGTCGGCAGAGAGTGCTCACAGAGGCGCCATCAAATAGAGGAGGGGAGTGTTTTTTTTTTTTTTTGGTTTGGGGGAGGTAAAGGCTGTAGTAATGAGCGCCCCACAATGGAAGCCTCATCAGTAACAGCAGTTATTACTGGAAGAAAAAAATACCGTCAGGCCGAAGAGATACCGGTCGGATGGCAACTCTAGTGTAGAATGACTGCTCAGCGGGTAACATCCGACCAGACTTCTGCAGGACCAACCCCACTCCCACCTGTCCCCCCCACCCCAGCTGTCACCAAACCAATTCTCTGATCTGGACTGTTGGCCGCACTGATTCAGTTCCCCTTTGAGCCCGTCTCCCCGTCGGTTCCCCTTTGAGCCCGTCTCCCCGTCGGTTCCCCTTTGAGCCCGTCTCCCCGTCGGTTCCCCTTTGAGCCCGTCTCCCCGTCGGTTCCCCTTGAGTCGCCTCCTGGCCGGTTCTCTTGAGCCCGCCTCCCGCCGGGTTCCCCTTTTGTTGCCTCCCCGCCGGCTCCTTTGAGCCCGCCTCCCGCCGGCCCCCCTTGAGCCCGCCTCCCCGTCGGCCTCTTGGAGCCCGTCTCCTGCCGGTTCCCCTTGCCCGTCTCCCCGCCGGTTCCCTTGAGCCCGTCTCCCCGTCGGGGTTCCCCTTGAGCCTGCCTCTGCCGGTTCCCTGAGCCCGTCTCCCGTCGGTTCCCTTGAGCCTGCCTCAAGCCGGTTCTTTGAGCCCGTCTCCCCGCCGGGTTCCCTTGAGCCCGCCTCCCCGTCAGGCTCCTTTGCTTCCGGTCTCCGACGGTTCCCCTTGGGCCCGCCTCCCGACGGTTCCCTTGACCCTGCCTCCCGACGGTTCCCTTGAGCCCGCCTCCCGTCGGTTCTTTTGAGCTCCGTCTCCCCGACGGTTCCCTTGAGCCCGTCCCCGTCGGTCTCCTTGAGCCCGTCTCCCGACGGTTCCTTTAAGCCCGTCCCCCGCCGGTTCCCTTGAGCCCGCCTCCGCCGGTTCCCCTGAGCCCGCCTCCCGCCGGTTCCCTTGGTTTCTCCGTCTCCGTCGGCCTCTTTGAGCCCGTCCCCGCCGGGTTCCTGGAGCCCGTCTCTGCTGGTTCCTTGAGCCGGTCTGGCCGGCTCCTTGAGCCTGCCACCGACGGTTCCCTTTGGGCCCGCTCTCCCCGATCGGTTCCTTGGGCCCGTTCACCCCTTTGAGCCCGCCTCCCCGTCGGTTCCTTGAGCCCGTCTCGAGGGGTTCCCTTGAGCCTGCCTCCCCGCCGGTTCCCCTTTGAGCCCGCCTCCCTGCCGGGTTCCCTTGGGGCCCGCCACCCGCCGTTCCCTTGGGCCCGCCTCCCCGGGCGGTTCCTTTGAGCCCGTCTCCCGACGGTTCCCTTGAGCCCGTCTCCCGCGGTTCCCTTGAGCCCGCCTCCCCGTCGGTTCCTTTGAGCCCGCCTCCCGTCGGGCACTCCTTTGCCCGTCCCGCCGGTTCCTTGGGCCCGTCTCCGTCGGTTCCTTGAGCCCGCCTCCCTGCCGGTTCCTTGGGCCCGTCTCCCGCCGGTTCCTCTTTAGCCCGTCACCCTGCCGGTTCCCTTGGGGCCCGTCTCCCTATGTTCCCTTGAGCCCTGCCTCCCCGAGGGTTCCCTTGAGCCCGGTCCCGAGGGCTCCTTTGGAGCCCGTCCTCCCGAGGGTTCCCTTGCCCGCCTCTCGAGGCTCTCTTTGAGCCCGGCTCTCGAGGGTTCCCTTGGAGCCCGCCTCCCGAGGTTCCCCTTGAGCCCGTCTCCCGGTGGGCTGCCCCTTGAGCCCGCCTCCCGGTTCCCCTTGAGCCCGCCTCCCGAGGTTCCCTTGAGCCCGCCTCCCGCTGGTTCCCTTGGTTCTCCGTCTCCTGCCGGTTCCCCTTGAGCCCGCCTCCCGCCGGTTCCCTTGAGCCCGTCTCCCTGCCGGTTCCTTGAGCCCGTCTGCCGGTTCCCTTGAGCCCGTCTCTCGTCCGGTTCCCTTGAGCCCGTCTCCGCCGTTCCTTGAGCCTGGGTTTCCCCGTCCGTTCCCTTGAGCCCGCCTCCTCGCCGCCCCTTTGAGCCCGCCTCCTGCCGGTTCCCTTTGAGCCCGCCTCCCCGTCTGCTCCTTGAGCCCGCCTCCCGCTGCCCTTTGAGCCCGGCTCTCCCCGCCGGCTCCTTGAGCCCTGCCTCCCCCGCCGGCTCCTGAGCCCGTCTCAGCCGGTTCCTTGGAGCCCGTCTCCCCGTCGGTTCCCCTTTGAGCCCGTCTCCCCGTCGGTTCCCCTTTGAGCCCGTCTCCCCGTCGGTTCCCCTTTGGGCCATTTTCCCCGGCGGTTCCCCTTTAGGCCCCGGAGCAGTGGGAGCGGCTGGAAAGGCTTCTGAAGACGACATGCAGATTTCATTCCCGTGACATGAATTAATGTAAGAAGCGACACATGGAAGCGATGAGACAAGAGCCATGACAGGTGCCGCCGCCGCCGCCGCTGAGGAGTTTTTTCCGTGCAGTTTGCCAGTGACTCGCATGAGTCTGCAGCCATGTTCTGCAATTACTACACTGTACACTAAGAGCTCTGCTACATCCCGCGGTGTAGAGAGTAACCGGATGAAACAGTCCCCGTATAAGGCGCGTTTTCCGGATGCAACGCATGTGAGTCCCGTTATTCACACGTCATCTCTGCGTTCAGCAGGTTCTGTATTGCGCTCCGGCTTCATAGAAGTGAACGACTGTGTAAAAAAAAAAAAACTGAAAGGAACGTGGATGCAGTGTGCTTCTCGTGGGAGATGATGAGGGTTATTCTTCGAGCATCGGAAAAACGCATCAAAAACTGATTGAACTTCTGTGTAAAACCATCAGTTTTTCCCTGAACAGACCCCGATTGTAATAAGCCTTATGCTTTCCATCCAGTCTTTTACTCCAGTCACGTCCAAAGCTGCGGTAGCATCATATCTTATACTCTAGTTTCATCCAGAGCTGCAGTCAAAATTCAGCTGATTTATTGGAGTCCATTGCATTATGGGAGTGTGTGCAGCTCTGGGTGTGACTAGAGTAGAAGACACACTGTCAGGTCCAGTAAGAATGTGCTGCCAGGAGATGTTCTGTTTATCCAGTCACCAGGCCAAGAGCAGTAAGAAGCAGCAGCGCACGCGCGGTATTACTATGTGTTCATCACATGAAGAGTTTATGATTGTCACATGATAGGAAACCAAAGGACCCGGAGCACTGAGGGGACCCCGACTTCAGCAGAGGACCCCAAGACCGTCTCCCTAAAGGTTCTGGAGTTACAGTCCGGACCTGAGCCCACGAGAGGCACGGCTGGGCCCTGAGCCCACGAGAGGCACGGCGGGGCCCTGAGCCCACGAGAGGCGCGGCGGGGCCCTGAGCCCACGAGGGGTACGACGGTGCCTAAACATACAATAATGAGGACATTTGGAAGGGGGAGAAGACTTTTTCTACAAAATCCTAATAGTCTTTGTGTCAATTATTCATCTTTTTCAAGACCCCTGCTTTCTGTCAGTGAATGGAAACATTCTTGTTCATACAAAAACTCTGAAAACCTGCACTGATCTAAGGGCCAGTCCACACTTAACACACTTAAAAAATCAGCATATAATCCGCCTGTTTGTTTTTTCGTGCGGTTTGTGACGCGTCTATTTTTTAACCAGTGGGTTCAACACAAAGTTGAGTTGTTTGAAGGAGACCTGCACCAAAACAAGCACGGAAAACGCACACAAAAAAATGCATGGACTTATATGGAACAGAGTTTTTGTTTTTTTTGCTCCAGGACAAGTGCTGCTTCCCATTGAAATGAATGGAGGCTGTTTTTGAGACAGAAACACTCTGAACTGGCCCCAGTACATATCACAGTTGAGGTTTTGTTACAATGTGTCAGTGCTGGTAAGAACTAGCAGCCTCCAGTCCAGGTCAGGAGCGAGACTTGAGCCGTTGTGTTTAGCTCACAGGGTTTTGTCTACACTGATACACTGTAACAAACTCTGAGCTGTGAAAGTGTTAGATCAGGGCAGGGTTTCAGCCTTCGAATACTACTAGCAATGTTTCCATTCATTGACCACATTGTAACGCCTGACTATAAGCACCATCCACGGTGACATCTGGAGAAGTCCATGGAGCAGCAGCGACACCCAGTGGACATTCTGGATATTGCAGTAATATCGGCGACATCTAGTGGACATTCTGGATATTGCAGCAGTGTCAGCGACATCTAGTGGACATTCTGGATATTGCAGCAGTGTCAGCGACACCCAGTGGACATTCTGGATATTGCAGCAGTGTCAGCGACATCTAGTGGACATTCTGGATATTGCAGCAGTGTCAGCGACATCTAGTGGACATTCTGGATATTGCAGCAGTGTCAGCGACATCAAGTGGACATTCTGCATATTGTCATCTACTGCTCAGTGTTCTTGTTCACAGTGGCCCCGTCCCTGGGGCCCTACAGCAGCTATGTGATCTGCCGTGGAGGTGCGTCACTGCCTACTTATTTTGTCTACACAGTGCTTTGCTTGTCTGAGCAGCAGTTTATGCTCCAGAGCTGCACTTCTACATATCTGCTCCCTCCGCCCGCACACGGCGCCCTATAGTGCCACACTCTGCCCTGGCACTACATGCCCGCTCTGTGATATTTGTAGAGGCTGACCGCTTCTGCAGAGTGGATTTCAGGACTGTGGCAGCGGATCTGGGGTGACTGGCGACGCTCCCATAGACCGCTGCCTTCTGTGCCTCCTTGGATTATAAGTGTAGGAGCAGGGCCGCCCACATGGCGGCTCATTTAGACGGCGGGGCATCCTGTTAGAATCACCCTCAGAGGTACCGCGTAACCGTGCGGCCGGAGGCGCGATCAACGAGACAAGTCCTGATGGGGAATGTTCCAGACAGCATTTTATTGTCTCCATGTTGGAAAAGTACATGCGCCATATACTGGGGGTGTCACCCCACGAGCTACCGGCACCCACAGACATCAGATGTGATTGGATCAAATCTATAAAACCTGGTGAAGTTGTGTCAGTCTTCACTGTTGTTCTGGAATTCTATTCATGAATATTCATTTTTCCATGGAGACGATCACATGATCCACTTTTCCTTCCTTCACATCTTCTCAACTTTAGACACAAAGTTCTGGATGTCTTGGGCCAGAAGTTCTGGTTCCTCAAAGGCAGCAAAGTGCCCCCCGCGGGGCATGTAGGTGTAGGAGACGATGTTGTGGAACTTCTCCTTTGCCCACACCCGGGGCGTGTGAACCAACTCACAGGGGAAAGCCGCGATGCCAGTGGGCACAAACACCCCGACCCTGGAATGAGAATCAGCCCATAAATGGCAAGGCTCGCAGCAATGTTGTAGCCGCTTCTATGGCCCGGACCACCCTGTCCCCTCTAGTATCCCGGAGCCCCGGCACAGGGGTGTACGGAATCAGTTTTCACTGCTTCTAAGACTTTACATTTCATTTTTACACAGTTTTTCAAGTACTTTGCTTGCTGTCAGGGAATGGTACATTCCTGTTTATATCTAGAGACTTGAACCTGTACAGACCTAATACTTCTCACAGCTGACGGTTTTACTAAGTTTTATCCACTCTAGACAGCGTTCTGCCTTCTTTCCTGATGGTTTGTTACAATGTATCAGTGCAGTAACGTATCAGCCTGGAGTGCAGGATGGTTACGTCAGAAGATTAGATACAGTGTAAGCTGAGAGATCTATTAGATCTGGATATAAACAAGAATATTCCCATTCACTTACAGCAAGCAGAGGATCGGAAAAATAGTGAAGAAGTGAAATACAAGGATCTGAACTCAGATATGCCTCACCCACATAATACACGACGGGCTTTCCTGCAGAAATGAGCTGCAATACCGGACACGGACTATGGACAGGGGGGGCGCTGTATTTGGAAAAAGGTAGCCATGTTTTTTAATCCTGGACAACCCCTGTAAATGTGCACAAGGGAACAGGAAGTGGATCTGAGAGGCCCAGACCTATTGATGCTACCAGGGGCCACAAAGCAGAGGGGCCCATAACCCTCCCCTATCCCGAACTGATGATATCGCCATGGTTTACTGACAACTGTGAGGCTTTAGTCTATGAATGAGCCGTGACATCACTGCGCTAGCTACAATGACATCATCAACCCCTGACCAGATCCGCAGGGCACTGTCCGTCCTATCGCCCATCATCAGCCCAAGCCCCAGAACCGCCCCGTCTCCAGCCTTACTTGGTGTCTGGGGTGCGATTATAGTCACGCGGGAAGTTCTCCTTGTAGAACCTCATGGAGGATGCGATGGATCCGGTAATCCAGTAGATCATCACGTTGGTTAAGAGATCATCAAGAGTGAATTTCCTGAGCAGAAGAGAGAACATGATATATGGATCAGTCAACAGCAACATCTACAACTCCAAACCCCAACCATGGCCCAAAATGATTAATCGAGGTATCATCCGCTTCTAATATTCCTGAATTATGTTCTACTCTAGTCACACCCAAAGCTGCTGTGAGACATGTAAGTGTAAGATATGATGTATCAGCAGAATTGTGAATGCACCTCTGGAGGTGACTGGACTATAAGACATGAGGTAACAGAATTGTTGATGCAGTTCTAGATGTAACTGGAGTATATGCAGAATTGTGAATGCTGCTCTGGAAGTAGTAGGGTCAGTACAGCAGAGGATTTACAGGGGAAAAGTCTTTGTCAGGCCTCATGCACACAACCGTAGGTGTTATGTGGTCCGCAATCCGCAAAACACGGAAGCTGTTCTGCAACTTTTACGGCCCCATTGAAGTGAATGCTCAGTGGTCTTTTATCAGACAGCCCTCTCCATGATAAAGCCTCGACCTCGCACCTGTCCAGGCCGCCGTCCTCTAGGTTTCGAAAGTCGTCTTCTGTCCATGTTGAGAACTTCTCTAGGATGTAGGCAGCGAGTCCAGCGGGAGAGTCATTCAGAGCCGAGCCTACAAGACAAAGGGGCATGTGGAGCAAGGGGGCATATAGATCAGGCATAGCCAACCTGCGGCTCTCCAGCTGTTATAAAACTGCAACTCCCATCATGCGCTGCTGTAGTCTGGGCGTGCTGGTAGTTGTAGTAGAGTAGATTGTAAGGTGTGACTACTATTTCATTCTTTGCCCATAAATCTATAGTGAAGGTAATTATAAGAAACTGTGTAATATATAACAATATAGAGCAATGCCTCCGCTCCTCAGACGCCTCTTCCCCCTCAGAATCTCTGCACTCACTGAAAAGCAAGACGGCTATGAAAGTCAGAGCTTTCAGTCTTCGGGGCGATGTTGTACCTGGCATCGGCCGTATCACTGATCAGAACCACCTGCTGGTTCATTACAAGCAGGCGCAGAACTGTGATCTGGGGGCGCAGTGCTCCTGAGTGTGGGAGATCACCATCGCTGTGAGGGCTGCCCCTTCTGCAGAGGAGCCCAGGAAACGGGTATCCTACTGCCTCCTCTGGCCCTATGTTTTCTCTCCGCTGACCCCGGCTTCATGTCATCCCACTATTGCCATGTCCATATCAGGTGCATGTGCCAGAATTTTGGCGATGTAAAGGATCAGGGATCAAAAATGATACCACTCTTGTTATTGTGTTTTCTGACCTACTGGTGGACTGCTCCTTGCCCACCGGCCATGAACCCAACTATTATTCTGCACTGTCTCTTCATGTCCTCCTGTCACTTCGGGCAAAGATCGTACCTTGCCAGACGACCACCGAGCAGCAACCTAGTGGGTCCACAACAGCTACAGGTGCTCCACCATGATTATTGATGACCATCTTGGTTTCTCACCTATGGTGTCAGGCTTGGTCGCCTGTATGTGCATGTATCCTGTCTCCCGAAGAAGTCTGAACACATTCTTCTCCATGTAGGGGTAAAGGTGTTTGGCATCTTCTCTCGTCAGACCCACCAACCAGGGCACATATCGGCCAATCAGCAAAGACTTCAGCCTCCCTAGTCCTCCAGTCGTAAGCGTCACAAAGTTCAGATGGAGACCCTTTACTGACCTGTGAGAAGAGCAAGACATGGATGGAGTGCAACCCCCATTAGTGTAGAATTGTAGCAGATGTCCTACCAGACACCATGCAAGAGACCAGACACTTACTCCGGCTTCATCTGAGATAAGAGGCAGGTGATCCTACTGCCCCAGTCTCCACCCTGGAGGTAAAATTCATTGTATCCAAGTCTTAGCATTAACTTGTAGAAGATGCGGGCAGCAGCAGAGGCCTTAAATCCTGTATACAAGGAGTAGAGATGGTCAATTCAGGGGTGAAAAGAAACTGTTTTAAACCTGTCTACGAGGAATCTCAATTAGATCTACAAGAAAATTCATTCCCGCCTACTAGAAGATTCATTCTGCCCATGAGGAGTCTCAATCACATCTACAAGTTTGATCTGAAGTCCCCCATAAACTAAGTACGCTCTGACAAGATGTCTTGGATAATTCGCATGTGCAAAAAGAAGTATGGAGACAGCATGTCCTTTTGTTTGAATGTATTCCAGATGCAACGTTTTGGCTGAGGAGCCTTTGTCAAGGAGGCTCTTCAGCCGAAACGTTGCATCTGGAATAAATTCCAACACAAGGGCGTGCTGTCTCCATACTTTTTGTAAATGCGGATTATCCGACCAGCATGGGGAAGCTTGCCAATTTCTTTGGAGAGGTGCACCCACCACTCATTTGAAATAGTTGTGCTGTCCGCATCTTTTTTCAAGATGATGTCCTGGTCAGGACATTTCGTCATTCCCTTTGAAGTCCTTACTCACCCTTCTTCGATGAGGCCTCGGAAAAGCCGTATCCTGGGATAGATGGACAGACGACTTCAAAGGCAATGTTTTGATTTAGACCATGATTCTTGGGGTCTGTCAGGAGCGGGAGGATGTGATAGAACTCGTAGAAGGAGCCTGGCCAGCCATGGACCATAAGAAGAGGATAGACCTTCTGTCCAGGGCTCAGATGTGATGGCTTCACATGGATGAAATGTATGTCCAGACCTATGGGATAAAGAACAATATATCACAGAGGTGAAATCAGGAGCATATAGACAGCTCTGAGCTTCACAGTCTAACGTCTCCTCCACCTTCTATGGTTGTCTTAAAGTGCGGATATTTATTGAGGTTCTTTACTTCTTTCTTCCAGTCATACTCATTCCTCCAGTAAGAAATCACCTTCCTCAGATGTGTAGAGTTAAACCCATAGTGAAATCTGGAGTCTTCTAGAGGAGAGAAGAAGCGGGAAGCATCCAAACGTCTGTGAAGATCCTGGAGGGAAAACCAGCATACAGTGAAGGAGTCTCCAGACATCGGTCACACTGATCACCGACAGCATGAGCGCTCTTGTCTGTCATCCATCCTTACAGATAATCCCTACATCCATTCACATGCAGCCCCATTACCATCTATCTTCCTATTGCTAAAGACTCTGGGCAGTATTTGGGGGTCTTGGCTCCATATCTTATAGATTCTATTATCTTTTCATACACAGTGAGGTCTCCCATACACACACAATAGCTATTTGGCCGACAACTGTGGCATCCCTCTGTGTGACCCCCTCCGAGCCTTCCATACCATTCAGACACCTTTATCTCTTCCAGATATCTCTGCCCCCCTGGATAACCCTCTTTACCCTCCAAAACCCTCTGTTCTTTCCAGCCTCCTCTGCCCTCTTTCCCCTCTTCTGCTGCAGTGGCTGGGTTTGGGGTGGCCTCAATGCTACGCTGGGTCCTCTGGACTTAGTCGAGGTGTCACCATGTGCATCTTCTCTCTGGAAGGGATGGTAAGGTCTAGTGCACCACAGTGGACATAAGTCCAGATAGTCAGGGTCTGCAGTAACCAGGGTGTTTTTCTACTGGAGGAATCCAGGTGCAAAACAATACAGGCAGTGCACTGAGCGGCTCCTCCAGTCTCCTACCTGGCAGAAGAAGGGTTTGATGCTGAGGAAGGGCCTGAGCAAGCTGTCCCGTTCTCTCTCAGAAGACTGGTACCCTGGACCAGTGTTTGCGGCAGAGTATCCCCGTCTCAGCATCTTCTTCTGGTCACTCAGTCGTCTGGCAGAGTCTCTTCTAAGCACTATTCCCTAACCGCGGAACACCAGGGGCTCTGACTGCTCTCCTTATATACAGTTTCTGGCTCAACTAGAACCTTCTAGTGTGAGGGGTGGAGAAACTCAGCCCAAACAAATACAATGTTTCAACTTCTGTTTCTCATAGACTTGCATTAGAGCTTCGATAATACTCAATGGCAATGACACAGCAGTTTTTGCAGACAAAAACAATTTTTCAGGCATAATAGAGCTAAAGTAGACATTCAGAAGGTCAGACTGTCTGGTTTTGTTGTTAAACGAATCTAGCTTTTTACCTCCAAAACATAATCTTCTTTAATTATTATGGTAACTGTGGAAAATTACCAGCTTCTCAGTATTAGCTAGAAAGTCCCAAAAGTCTCTCAGTGTTCATTAACCCTTTTCATGTTGCCATGCAAATACAGTGTAAATGAACAGGATATATATCACAACATACAATGCAGTTACACAGTTTTAAACAGTTTAAGTTAGTGCACGTTAACTCTTTGATATTAAGTGAAATAAAGTAAGGAGCTGATGACTCTGCATAGTTATCAAAGAGAGAAACAGGGGCAAATGTCCAGACTTCAAAGTATCCCTGTTCCCGGGCATCACACTACTCCCCCCAGACCCCTCTGTCCCCCTAGACTCCTCTTTTCCTTTCCATACTCCTCTGCACCTCTCCAGTCCCCTCTAGTTTTTGGGCCCCATCCATCATGTATATTATATATCACTGGTCTCCTGATATGCAGTAGCAGGTTGTTAAGGCTCAGGGGCCCCGCTGCATCCGTGCACTTATTTCCTAGATCTTAGCTTTGTTCTAGTTACTTCTCACACAGAGCTTTTGGGAGACGAGATCCCGGTACAAGCTTCTGCACATATAAATCATTACCTCAATATCGGCCTCCAAGGCCTCGATTACAAAGGGGCGCACACGCGTGTCTTCTCCATGGGTGAGGGGCTTCTCCCCCGGACCCCACCAGCCTTCTCCCAGCTCAATAGACTTTATCTTCCGTCCATGCAGCTTCCAACACATCAGAGCCCCCCCCAAACCGAGAGCGGCCGGGATCAGGAGGCTGTGAGGCCAGTGGTCATTGAAGGCCGACCTGTGGAGAATGAGAGGTCGGGAGCTGCCACATTATGTACATCAGAACAGGATGGGCTACATGGGCCTATTGTGGTTTCTCACCGCAGCAGTTTTGTAACATGTTTGTAGGATCACTGTTTATTAAAAAGGAAAAAAAAAATGTGGCCTCGAGATAAGTATTCGGTCCCTTTACTATGACATTAACATTTAGCTCTGGGACCTCCTATTTCTCTGGATGATCTCTGATGTTTTACACCTTGATTGGAGTCACCTGTGGCAAATTCAGATGATTGGACAAGATTTGAAAAGACATAGTCCTGTCTACATGAGGTCTTATAGCTGACTATGTATAGCAGAGCAAAATCCAAGCCATGACAAGGAAAGAACTATCTGTAGAGCTCAGGGACAGGATTGTGTGGAGGCTTAGATCTAGAGAAGAGGCAAAACCTTTCTGCTGCACTGAAAGTTCCCAAGAGCCCAATGGTCTCCCTAACTTTTACATTTTTGGAACAACCAGGACTCTTCTTGGAGCTGCCCCCCAAACTAAGTAATCAGGGGAGAAAGGCCTTGGTAAGAGAGTGAACAAACTTTAAAAAAAAAACAAAAAACATTTTGCTACTTTTTAAACGTCTGTGTGATAATATTTTGTCGCACTGATGTTTTTTCGCCATTGAGGCACATTCACAAACATTTAAGCCATTTTCAGGTTTAAAAGTCATCAATAAACTACTACACTTGAGTGACGTAGAATTTCACTCCAGGCAAACACTGCTGGAGGATGCACCTAATTTATGACGAGACACGCGCATCCACCGGCAGTACAGGGGCTATCGAAGACAAGTGTGAAAAGCCGGTCTTTGATAAAAAAAAAAAAAAAAACAACCCAATGACTATCAGCACACTGCCAAGACAACACAGGAGCGGCTTAGGGACAACTCTCGGAATGTTCTTGAGGGGCCCAGCTAGAGCCCTTACCCTAATAGAACATCTCTGGAGAGACCTGAAAAAGGCTGTCCACCGACGTCCCCCATCCAACCTGACAGAGCGGAGAGGATCTGCAGAGAAGAGGGGCAAAAAAATCCCTAAATCCAGGTGTAAACCTTGTGGTATCATCTTCAAGAATACTGGAGGCTGGAATCACTGCCAAAGGTGCTTCAACTAAGTCCCGAGTAGAGGGGCCGAAGACTTGTGCCCCGAGTAGAGGGGCCGAAGACTTGTGCCCCGAGTAGAGGGGCCGAAGACTTGTGCCCCGAGTAGAGGGGCCGAAGACTTGTGCCCCGAGTAGAGGGGCCGAAGACTTGTGCCCCGAGTAGAGGGGCCGAAGACTTGTGCCCCGAGTAGAGGGGCCGAAGACTTGTGCCCCGAGTAGAGGGGCCCAAGACTTGTGCCCCGAGTAGAGGGGCCCAAGACTTGTGCCCCGAGTAGAGGGGCCCAAGACTTGTGCCCCGAGTGTAAAAGTACCCTAAAGGGGCCGAAGACTTACTTATGTCAATGTGAGATTTTAGTTTTTCCTTCTCAGTAAATTAGTAACGATTTCCCACCTTCTTCTCACTTTCTCATTATGGGGACTGAGGGCAGAATGATGGGGGAACTGATAGCACAAGGAGCGAGAGAACAGAATGTGAGGACCCTTTAAATTTGTGACGCCACATTATAAGCTCTGATGCAATGCCTCCTTGACTATATGGCAGGCTCTTTCTTCGCTCTCATCCTTTTGTGGCCATAAATAAGAAATTATTTCCCAGGACATTCGTCTTCTGTCCACACTGGTGATGCCACAGACTCCGCAGATCTAGTGATGACCCTTCTAGAGCCCAGGTGCACCTAATAAAGGCCATACCAAACCTTCACTCACGGATCAAAAGAACCCACACTCCACCCTGCGAAACACCGTACTGCCTCATGTGCTCCCCTCGACCATTGGTCGGCATGTTACCATCGAACCTTTTTATATATTAGGGTCTCCGGGAATGACTCCTGTCTGGACGGGTGTACGGGCTCAGGGCTACACCGTGCTGGTCTGTCGTATGGGCCTTGAATTTGTCCGCTACGTCTCAGCCTGAATGGGTCTTTATTGGGTTTCAAGATAAATAAAAGCCTAGATTACGTCATGGATTCAGTTCTAATATTGTAGGGAAATCTAGAACCTCCCTCTGGACACTAGAAAGAACCAAAGAATCTTAACTGTATTCGCCTTCTGTTCGAAAGCATTTAAGTCGGGACGATTGGGTTGCGGGGAACTCGGGAATCTTCCCGCGTCCAGACTGGTCACAGGTTCTCTTGCTTCACCCCTATAATTTATTAATCACAGTGGAAATAATTAGACGAGGGATGAGATCATTAAAAAGGTGGTAACAGACAGGGGGGGTCCGACCGCGGGGTTCTCTGTAGGAGGAATTTCTATCTACGCTCCCTTTAAATGGGGTCTCTATGGCACTAATGCAGGGGAGTCGGGGACATTCCCAAATTATCAAATGTTACAAGGTATCAGTTTCAGCCATTGATACATTTTATCTGCTCCATCAAACTGAATGTATCACTCCCCTGTGTTAGTGATGTCAGGCAGGTTCTGGATGTCCGTGGGGGGCGTCCGGATCGATGCAGGCGGCTCCCACATGTCGTGGATATCGGGAAGAAATCAATCAGGATATTAGTAAGAAATTGGGGCAAAAAACTCCTTTCTTATGATGGGGTTGACTCGTCTTCAGAAATGTCGTCTATTCTGAAGAAGAGTTTAATGGAATTGTTTTTTTTAGCTCACTGGAACCGAGGAGTCCGGATGGAATTTAGTAGACCTGAGACCTGTTTTTATTTGCTTCCAAATCAGAGTGGGGATGGGAGGGGGTGAAACAAGAAAAAAACGCCTCTGCACGCCCCCAATAAAGGATGGTGCTGAGCTCCATTGTAATCCTCAAATTCGGTGGCACGTCTGCGCAGCGATGTGACGCCTGCGCTAATAATAGAATTCTAGGAGCTAATGTCAAGATAATAGAGGGCACCGATTGGTCAAGAAAATGCAGTCTGGATATTGCGCATTTATACAAAATGTGTAACATTCCCAATAAAAAGATACAATGTAAAAAAAAGGAATGCAGCTCTGGATGGGACTAGAGAATAAAGACTAGGAGAGCAGCTCTGGAGGTGACTAGAGAATAAAGACTAGGAGAGCAGCTCTAGAGGTGACTAGAGAATAAAGACTAGGAGAGCAGCTCTGGAGGTGACTAGAGAATAAAGACTAGGAGAGCAGCTCTGGAGGTGACTAGAGAATAAAGTCACAGTAAATAATGCACTAGAATAATAGATGCAAACATAACATGTGGACTAAGCCCTCACTCCAATGATAAAATCTGAGACACTTAGCCAACATATTTTGATCAAAACACATCTGTGCCCAGCTACCCAGCGCCAAGGTGGTCTCAGTTCAGGCAGGTCCTACGCTAACCTATCCATGCTGTAGCGCATTTATATTCAGGAGCGCAGTCCCTACACATGACTAGAGAATAAAGCCTGGGAGAGCAGCTTTAGAGGTGACTAGAGAATAAAGCCTGGGAGAGCAGCTCTGGAGGTGACTAGAGAATAAAGCCTGGGAGAGCAGCTCTAGAGGTGACTAGAGAATAAAGCCTGTGAGAGCAGCTCTGGAGGTGACTAGAGAATAAAGCCTGGGAGAGCAGCTCTAGAGGTGACTAGAGAATAAAGCCTGGGAGAGCAGCTCTGGAGGTGACTAGAGAATAAAGCCTGGGAGAGCAGCTCTAGAGGTGACTAGAGAATAAAGTCTGGGAGAGCAGCTCTGGATGTGACTAGAGAGTAAAGCCTGGAAAAGCAGCTCTGGATGTAACTAGAGAATAAAGGCCCGGAAAGCAGCTCTGGATGTAACTAGAGAATAAAGGCCCGGAAAGCAGCTCTGGATGTGACTAGAGAATAAAGTCTGGGAGAGCAGCTCTGGATGTGACTAGAGAATAAAACCTGGAAGAGCAGCTCTGGATGTGACTAGAGAATAAAACCTAGGAGAGCAGCTCTGGATGTGACTAGAGAATAAAACCTGGAAGAGCAGCTCTGGATGTGACTAGAGAATAAAACCTAGGAGAGCAGCTCTGGATGTGACTAGAGAATAAAGCCTGGGGGAGCATCTCTAGATGTGACTCGAGTATACGATTTGGAAAAGTTATTGTATATGTGACTTGTGCAAAAGACTTTGGAATGCAGCTCTGGATGTGATTGGAGAACAAGACATTCAGAGCATCCCACCTCTACACGCCGGATCCAGTAATGAAGGGGTTAATTGAAATAATGAAACCTTTAAACTCTGGCAAAATGTGTTTTTTCTAAATCTGCAGCCAAATCTGTGAAATATTAACATTTCCATCATCATCAGAGGATCCTGAGAGCGGCTGATCGGTGCCACGCTTCACCCCAGGAGCTGTGTGCTCAATGTCAGGCGGGGGCCGAGGAGTCGCCCCCTGCACTGAGCTGTAATATGTGACAATTATAAGCGGCTTCATTAACTTTTTCATTTTAATATCATTTTTAATCTAGAAAACAATATATTATGATCTGGAAACAGTCAGCAAGTTGCTGTTAACGGATCTTATTCTGTATATCTGTTGAGATGGGTGATGATTTTTTTACTCCCTGACATATTCCTCAGCCCTGTACAGGTATCATCACGAGCCGTGTTCACACGTTGCTGTTGTATCACATTTTTACCTTAAATTTTGCTGTGGTTACATGCCAAAAACCGCCATATAACTGTACTATGGTGTCGCTGCCTGTTTTCATGAGTAAATCCTGTTTCCGACCGTCTTATTTACCAACTGTTTTTGAGCCTGAGTTTTAAGACAAATTCTGAGGTTTTCTAACTTTGGTGTTTAATTTCTATTTAGCTAGGTGCGCCTTATTTGGGCCAGATTTTGTCAATAAAACAGGGGCCGGTGTACTTTTCTGTCTCTGTTTTGAGTGGTGAGCGGAGCCACAGTTTTCCTACTATCACGGAGACATGCGACAATAATAAACTGACTTGCGCCACATTTTCACGCATCTACTATTTAGACCAGTTTAGGGAATACGAACCCGTCTTACAAGAAAACCACCACTAGAGGTCAGACGTAAACCAAAAAAGATAAAGCAGATTTATGAAAGGATGATAAATGACAGACTTTGCCAATATGCCTTTTTTTTTGCTCAAAAAAAGGCGAACTTATTAAATGTTCCCCAGTAAATCTCATTCCTGTGCAGCACATGTATGACCATGGTGTGCAGTCCATGCATCCCGGCTGTATGTTCTCCATACGTGTGTGAATAAAGCCTAACCGTTCCGTCACCTCACCCTCTCTGATGTAGCAGACTTTTAGCTCTGGTTGTGTTTAGAGTATAAAGCATGATCTGATACAGTTTATACATACACATCACATGCTGATTACACCTCCAGTCTGTGTCAGTCTATCTGGGGGAGGCACTGCGTGAACCCCGGTGTTGGGGGAGGCACTGCATAAAACCCGATGTTGGGGGAGGCACTTTATGAACCTCAGTGTTGGGGGAGGCACTGCGTGAACCCCGGTGTTAGGGGAAGCACTGCGTGAACCCCGGTGTTAGGGGAAGCACTGCGTGAACCCTGGTGTTGGGGGAGGCACTGCATAAAACCCGATGTTGGGGGAGGCACTTTATGAACCTCAGTGTTGGGGGAGGCACTGCGTGAACCCCGGTGTTAGGGGAAGCACTGCGTGAACCCTGGTGTTGGGGGAAGCACTGCGTGAACCCCGGTGTTGGGGGAAGCACTGCGTGAACCCCGGTGTTGGGGGAAGCACTGCGTGAACCCCGGTGTTGGGGGAAGCACTGCGTGAACCCCGGTGTTAGGGGAAGCACTGCGTGAACCCCGGTGTTGGTGGGAGGCCCTGCGTGAACCCCTGTGTTGGGGTGAGGCACTGCGTGAACCCCGGTGTTAGGGGGAGGCACCGTGTGAACCCCGATGTTGGGGGGAGGCACCGTGTGAACCCCGGTGTTGGGGGGAGGCACCGCGTGAACCCCGGTGTTGGGAGGCACTGCATAAAACCCGATGTTGGGGGAGGCACTTTATGAACCTCAGTGTTGGGGGAGGCACTGCGTGAACCCCGGTGTTAGGGGAAGCACTGCGTGAACCCTGGTGTTAGGGGAAGCACTGCGTGAACCCTGGTTCTAGGGGAAGCACTGCGTGAACCCCGGTGTTAGGGAAAGCACTGCGTGAACCCCGGTGTTAGGGGAAGCACTGCGTGAACCCCGGTGTTAGGGGAAGCACTGCGTGAACCCCGGTGTTAGGGGAAGCACTGCGTGAACCCCGGTGTTGGGGGGAGGCACTGCGTTAACCCCGGTGTTGGGGGGAGGCACTGCGTGAACCCCGGTGTTGGGGGGAGGCACTGCGTGAACCCCGGTGTTGGGGGGAGGCACTGCATGAATCCCGGTGTTGGGGGGAGGCACTGCATGAATCCCTGTGTTGGGGGGAGGCACTGCATGAACCCCGGTGTTGGGGGAGGCACTGCGTGAACCCTGGTGTTGGGGGTGGCACTTTGTGAACTCCAGTGTTGGGGGAAGCCACTGAGTGAACCCCCATGTTGAGGGGAGGCACTTCATGAACCCCGGTGTTGCGGGGAGGCACTGTGTGAACCCTGGTGTTGGGGGAGGCACTGCGTGAACCCCGGTGTTGCGGGGAGGCACTGTGTAAACCCTGGTGTTGGGGGAGGCACTGTGTGAACCCTGGTGTTGGGGGAGGCACTGCATTGAACCCCGGTGTTGTGGGGGGGCACTGCAGTCAGGACAAAGTTTGTAAATCTTCTTGGGGGAAGGACGCTGGCTGCACGGCTGTATGGCTGATAGCACCTGTGATCATGGACCACCACCCTCACCTGCCGTCCTCCAGGAGCTGCTTCCACATGCTGGGCTCTGCTGTGCCGTCTTCCTGCTGTGGCTGCCCTTTGTCCTGTCACCGGAGCCTACAGAGCTGACACCCGCCCTCAGCTCCTCCTGTTATATCAGGTGTCAGAAGGGTTGCCACCTTTCCCAACAAAAAATACCGGCCAAGTTAAGCCACACCCCAAAGGGGGTGTGGTTGTGGGGCGTGGCTTAACACAGAAGTCATACTGCAGCTCCCAGTAATATTAATGCCTCCATTAGCACCCCTCAGAATTAACAGTGATTCCCATAAGTTCCCCCCTAGTAATAGTAATGCCTCTATTAGTGCCCCCCAGTAATAGTAATGCCCCCATAAGTGCCCCCCAGTAATAGTAATGCCCTCATTAGTGCTCCCAGTAACAGTAATGCCCCCATTAGCGCCCTCAGTAACAGTAAAGCCCCCATTAGTGCCCCCAGTAATAGTAATGCCCCCATTAGTGCTCCCAGTAGTAATAATGCCCCATTAGTGCTCCCCAGTAATAGTAATGCCCACATTAGTGCCCCCCAGTTATAGTAATGCCCACATTAGTGTCCCACATTAATAGTAATGCCCCCAGTAATAATAATGCCCCCAGTTAGAGTAATGCCCCCATTAGTGCCCCCAGTAATAGTAGTACCCCCATTAGTGTCCCCCAGTAATAGTAATGCCCCCATTAGTGCCCCTTAGTAATAGTAATGCCCCCAGTAATAATAATGCCCCATTAACTCTCCCCAGAATTAATAATGCCCCCATTATTGCCCCCCAGTAATATTAATGCCCCAATTAGTGCCCCCCAGTAATAGTAATGCCCACATTAGTGTCCCCCAGTAATAGTAATGCCCCCATTAGTGCACCCCCAGTAATAGTAATGCCCCCATTAGTGAAACCCCAGTAATAGTAATGCCCCTATTAGTGCCCCCAGTAATAGTAATGCCTCCATAAGTGCCCCAGTAATAGTAATGCCTCCAGTAGTGCCCCCAGTAATAGTAATGCCTTCATTACTGCCCTAAGTAATAGTAATGCCCCCATTAGTGCCCCCCCAGTAATAGTAATGCCGCATTAGTGCTCCCCCAGTAATAGTAGTGCCCCCAGAAATAGTAATGCCCCCATTAGTGCCCCCAGTAATAGTAATGCCTCCATTAGTGCCCCCAGTAATTGTAATGCCTCCATTAGTGCCCCCAGTAATAGTAATGCCTTCATTAGTGCCCTCCAGTAATAGTAATGCCCCCATTAGTGCCCCCCAGTAATAGTAATGCCCATATTAGTGCCCCCAGTAATAGTAATGCCCCCATTAGTGCCCCCAGTAATAGTAATACCCCCATTAGTGCCCCCATCAATAATAATGCCCGCATTAGTGCCCTGCCCCCTTCTCTGTGGTGAACACTCGCTGCTGACTGGAAGCTCAGGACAGGACCTGCCTCCAGTGTGATGACATCATTCAGGTCCTGTCCAGGTACGTAACGATCGCGGTCGCAGAGGGTGCGACTGGGCCCAGCTGGGGGAGGGGCCCACTGCACTCACATGTAATGGGAACACTCTGACGGGGCCTGGCATGAAGTACAATGACAAAGCCTGGCCCCGTCAGAGCGCTCTTCAAACATGATTTATAATATGTGCCCCGGGCGCAGACAAAAGTGGGTGCAGAGGCAGGGGAAGCGCAGAGGCAGGGGAAGCGCAGAGGCAAGGGGGGTACTCGCACGTACTTACCCGGCAGTTCTTGTCACTGCCGGGCTGTTTTCTCTCTCCTCCCTGCTTCACTGTTCGTCTAAGCTCCCGCGCGCCCCCTGCAGGCCGCACATGGCACTGCTGGCTGTGGGAGGAGCCCTGAAGGCCCAGGAATCGGCCTCCAGCACAGCCAGCAGCGGGATGTGAGTGTGGGAGCGCGTCATCAGGGAAGAAGGTAAGTATGTGGAGACTATAGGAAAAAGGGGGGCAACCACTAGAGTGATGGGGCACAAAAGTGGGCATCTTTACTGAGGGGGCACCAAATCTGGAATAACTACT
Source organism: Bufotes viridis (assembly GCA_033119425.1). Classification (NCBI taxonomy): domain Eukaryota; kingdom Metazoa; phylum Chordata; class Amphibia; order Anura; family Bufonidae; genus Bufotes; species Bufotes viridis. The sequence goes on from CM065592.1 coordinate 434,039,434, forward strand.
GTGAGTGGACACATATCTGGGCATAACTACTGTGAGGGGCACATATCTGGGCATAACTACTGTGAGGGGGCACATATCTGGTCATAACTACTGTGAGAGGGCACATATCTGGTATAACTACTGTGAGGGGCACATATCTGGTATAACTACTGTGAGGAGGCACATATCTGGGTCTAACTACTGTGAAGGGACACATATCTGGGTATATCTACTGTGAGGGGGCACATATCTGGGTATAACTACTGTGAGGGGGAACATACCTGGGCATAACTACTGTGAGGGGGCACATATCTGGGTATAACTACTGTGAGGGGGCACATATCTAGTCTAACTACTGTGAGGGGCACATATCTGATATAACTACTGTGAGGGGCACATATCTGATATAACTACTGTGAGGGGCACATATCTGGGCATAACTATTGTGAGTGGCACATATCTAGTATAACTACTGTGAGGGGGCACATATCTGGATATATCTACTCTGAGGGGCACATATCTGGGTATATCTACTGTGAGGGGGCACATATCTGGGCATAACTATTGTGAGGGGCACATATCTAGTATAACTACTGTGAGGGGCACATATCTGGGTATAACTATTGTGAGTGGGGAACATATCTGACCATAACTACTACAAGGGGGCATATATCTGGGTATAACTACTGTGAGGGGCACATATCTGGGCATAACTACTGTGAGGGGCACATATCTGGGTATATCTACTGTGAGGGGCACATATCTGGGCATAACTATTGTGAGGGGCACATATCTAGTATAACTACTGTGAGGGGCACATATCTGGGTATAACTATTGTGAGTGGGGAACATATCTGACCATAACTACTACAAGGGGGCATATATCTGGGTATAACTACTGTGAGGGGCACATATCTGGGCATAACTACTGTGAGGGGCACATATCTGGGTATATCTACTGTGAGGGGCACATATCTGGGCATAACTATTGTGAGGGGCACATATCTAGTATAACTACTGTGAGGGGCACATATCTGGGCGTATCTACTTTGAGGGGGCACATATCTGGGCATAACTATTGTGAAGGGCACATATCTGGGTATATCTACTGTGAGGGGCACATATCTGGGTATATCTACTGTGAGGGGCACATATCTGATATAACTACTGTGAGGGGCACATATCTGGGCATAACTACTGAGAGGGGCATATATCTGGGTATAACTACTGTGAGGGGGCACATATCTAGTCTAACTACTGTGATGAGGCACATATCTGATATAACTACTGTGAGGGGCACATATCTGATTTAACTACTGTGAGGGGCACATATCTGGGTATATCTACTGTGAGGGGCACATATCTGGGTATATCTACTGTGAGGGGGCACATATCTGACCATAACTACTGTGAGGGGCGCATATCTGACCATAACTACTGTGAGGGGTACATATCTGACCATAACTACTGTGAGGGGCACATATCTGGGTATATCTACTGTGAGGGGCACATTTCTGGGCATAACTATTGTGAGGGGCACATATCTAGTATAACTACTGTGAGGGGCACATATCTGGGCGTATCTACTTTGAGGGGGCACATATCTGGGCATAACTATTGTGAAGGGCACATATCTGGGTATATCTACTGTGAGGGGCACATATCTGGGTATATCTACTGTGAGGGGCACATATCTGATATAACTACTGTGAGGGGCACATATCTGGGCATAACTACTGAGAGGGGCATATATCTGGGTATAACTACTGTGAGGGGGCACATATCTAGTCTAACTACTGTGAGGAGGCAGATATCTGGGTATATCTACTGTGAGGGGCACATATCTGATATAACTACTGTGAGGGGCACATATCTGGGCGTATCTACTTTGAGGGGGCACATATCTGGGCATAACTATTGTGAAGGGCACATATCTGGGTATATCTACTGTGAGGGGCACATATCTGGGTATATCTACTGTGAGGGGCACATATCTGATATAACTACTGTGAGGGGCACATATCTGGGCATAACTACTGAGAGGGGCATATATCTGGGTATAACTACTGTGAGGGGGCACATATCTAGTCTAACTACTGTGAGGAGGCAGATATCTGGGTATATCTACTGTGAGGGGCACATATCTGATATAACTACTGTGAGGGGCACATATCTGATTTAACTACTGTGAGGGGCACATATCTGGGTATATCTACTGTGAGGGGCACATATCTGGGTATATCTACTGTGAGGGGGCACATATCTGGTATAGCTACTGTGAGGGGGCGCATATCTGACCATAACTACTGTGAGGGGTACATATCTGGGCATAACTACTGTTAGGGGAACATATCTGACCATAACTACTGTGAGGGGTACATATCTGACCATAACTACTGTGAGGGGGCACATATCTGGGTATAATTACTGTGAGGGGAGCATATCTGGTATAACTACTGTGAGGGGCACATATCTGGTATAACTACTGTGAGGGGCACATATCTGGGTATAACTACTGTGAGGGGCACATATCTGGTATAACTACTGTGACTGGCACATATCTGGGTATATCTACTGTGAGGGGTACATATCTGGTATAACTACTGTGAGGGGTACATATCTGGTATAACTACTGTGAGGGGCACATATCTGGGTATAACTACTGTGAGGGGCACATATCTGGTATAACTACTGTGAGGGGCACATATCTGGTATAACTACTGTGAGGGGCACATATCTGGTATAACTACTGTGAGGGGCACATATCTGGTATAACTACTGTGAGGCGCACATATCTGGTATAACTACTGTGAGGGGCACATATCTGGTATAACTACTGTGAGGGGCACATATCTGGGTATGTCTACTGTGATGGGAACATATCTGACCATAACTACTGTGAGGGGTACATATCTGACCATAACTACTGTGAGGGGCACATATCTGGGTATAACTACTGTGAGGGGCACATATCTGGGTATAACTACTGTGAGGGGCACATATCTGGGTATATCTACTTTGAGGGGCAAATATCTGGTATAACTACTGTGAGGGGCACATATCTGGTATAACTACTGTGAGGGGCACATATCTGGTATAACTACTGTGAGGGGGCACATATCTGTGTATAATTACTGTGAGGGGGCACATATCTGGGTATAACTACTGTGAGGGGCACATATCTGGGTATAACTACTGTGAGGGGCACATATCTGGTATAACTACTGTGAGGGGCACATATCTGGTATAACTACTGTGAGGGGGCACATATCTGGCATAACTACTGTGAGGGGCACATATCTGGTATAACTACTGTGAGGGGCAGTTTTAGGCGCTGGTTGCGCTGAAGTTATGGAGAGGCCGGCGCTCCTACGTAACTCCGCCGGATCATCCGCCAGCTATAGGGGATATTAAGACCAGCGTCTAAAATACCGGTTTTAATAAATGTCTCTGTATTTTTCTGAGGCTGCAGAGAGACAATGATCCAGAACACAAGAAGGTTCTAGAGTCACAGTCGAGACCTAGGCCTGTATCTGCTTCCGACCAGGAGGATGATTTGTGACACTGATTGTAGCACCTGAGAACGAGCTCCAGGTACGGCGACACCGGGAGAGATCCATGGAGCAGAAGCGACACCCAGTGGACATTCTGGATATTGCAGCAGTGTCAGCGACACCCAGTGGACATTCTGGATATTGCAGCAGTGTCAGCGACATCTAGTGGACATTCTGGATATTGCAGCAGTGTCAGCGACATCTAGTGGACATTCTGGATATTGCAGCAGTGTCAGCGACACCCAGTGGACATTCTGGATATTGCAGCAGTGTCAGTGACATCTAGTGGACATTCTGGATATTGCAGCAGTGTCAGCGACATCTAGTGGACATTCTGGATATTGCAGCAGTGTCAGCGACATCTAGTGGACATTCTGGATATTGTCATCTACTGCTCAGTGTTCTTGTTCTCAGTGGCCCCGCCCCTGGGGCCCTACAGCAGCTGTGTGATCTGCCATGGAGGTGCGTCACTGCCTGCTCATTTTGTCTACACAGTGCTTTGCTTGTCTGAGCAGCAGTTTATGCTCCAGAGCTGCACTTCTAAGTGGAAGACATTCTAGTTACCTATTTACATATCTGCTCCCCCCGCCCGCACACGGCGCCCTATAGTGCCACACTCTGCCCTGGCACTACATGCCCGCTCTGTGATATTTCTGGAGGCTGACCGCTTCTGCAGAGTCCTGGGATTTCAGGACTGTGGCAGCGGATCTGGGGTGACTGGCGACGCTCCCATAGACCGCTGCCTTCTGTGCCGCCTTGGATTATAAGTGTAGGAGCAGGGCCGCCCACATGGCGGCTCATTTAGACGGCGGGGCATCCTGTGAGAATATGGTTAGAATCACCCTCAGAGGTACCGCGTAACCGTGCTGCCGGAGGTGCGATCAACGAGACAAGTCCTGATGGGGAATGTTCCAGACGGCATTTTATTGTCTGGAAATGTACATGCGTCATATACTGGGGGTGTCACCCCACGAGCTACGGGCACCCACAGACATCAGATGTGATTGGATCAAATCTATAAAAACTGGTGAAGTTGTGTCAGTCTTTACTGTAGTTCTGGAATTCTATTCATGAATATTCATTTTTCCATGGAGATGAACACGTAATCTGCTTTTCCTTCCTTCATATCTTCTCAACTTTAGACACAAAGTTCTGGATGTCGCGGGCCAGAAGTTCTGGTTCCTCAAAGGCAGCAAAGTGCCCCCCGCGGGGCATGTAGGTGTAGGAGACGATGTTGTGGAACTTCTCCTTTGCCCACACCCTGGGCGTGTGCTCTATCTCACAGGGGAAAGCCGCGATGCCAGTGGGCACAAACACCCCGACCCTGGAATGAGAATCAGCTCATAAATGGCAAGGCTCGCAGCAATGTTGTAGCTTCTATGGCCCGGCCCATCCTGTCCCCTCTAGTATCCCGGAGCCCCGGCACAGGGGTGTACGGAATCAGTTAAAGGGCCGGTGTCCAGTCTTATGTAAATACAGCCATTAGCCGTTAGCAGAGATACTGAAAAATAGTTAGGGATTGACTACAAGGCTCTGAATGCAGATGTGGAAACAGCATAATGCACAGGATGCTGGGCGGGGCCCCTAAAGAAAACATGGCGGCTTTCCTACCAAGTAAGCGCTATATCTCTGAGATGCAATACCTGATACATCCCCTGGACAAGAGAGGTGCTGCATTTGGAAACAGGTAGCCATATTCTTTTAATCCTGGACAATGTGCACAAGGCGACAGGAAGTGAATCTGAGAGGGTCGGACCTAGTGATGCTACCAGGGGCCACAAAGCAGAGGAGCCCATAACCCTCTTCTGCTCGAACTGATGATGTCGCCATGGTTTACTGACAACTGTGGGACTTTAGTCTATGAATGAGCCGTGACATCATCAACCCCTGACCAGATCCGCAGGGCACTGTCCGTCCTATCGCCCATCATCAGCCCAAGCCCCAGAACCGCCCCGTCTCCAGCCTTACTTGGTGTCTGGGGTGCGATTATAGTCACGCGGGAAGTTCTCCTTGTAGAACCTCATGGAGGATGCGATGGATCCGGTAATCCAGTAGATCATCACGTTGGTTAAGAGATCATCAAGAGTGAATTTCCTGAGCAGAAGAGAGAACATGATATATGGATCAGTCAACAGCAACATCTACAACTCCAAACCCCAACCATGGCCCAAAATGATTCATCGAGGTATCATCCGCTTCTAATATTCCTGAATTATGTTCTACTCTAGTCACACCCAAGGCTGCTGTGAGACATGTAAGTGTAAGATATGATGTATCAGCAGAATTGTGAATGCACCTCTGGAGGTGACTGGGGTATAAGACATGAGGTAACAGAATTGTTGATGCAGTTCTGGATGTAACTGGAGTATATGCAGAATTGTGAATGCTGCTCTGGAAGTAGTAGGGTCAGTACAGCAGAGGATTTACTAGGGGAAAATTCTCCTTCTTAGGCCTCATGCACACGACCGTATTTTGTTTTCTTGTCCGTTACGTTTTTTTTGCTGATAGGATGCAGACCCTTTCATTTCAAGGGTCCGCAAAAAAAGCGGACAGCACACCATGGCCTATCCGCATCATTATGTCCGTTCCGTAGCTCCGCAAAAAAAATCAAGCATTTTTTTCTAGTTTGCGGATAAGGATAGGCATTATTACAATGGATCCGCAAAAATAACAGATCTGCAAAAAAAATAAAACAAATGCCATACGGACATCATTGTTTTTTTTTTTGTGGATGCGCAATTTGCGGACCACAAAACACATACGGTCGTGTGCATGAGGCCTTAGGCTGGAACGCTCAGTGGTCTTTTATCAGACAGCCCTCTCCATGATAAAGCCTCGACCTCGCACCTGTCCAGGCCGCCGTCCTCTAGGTTTCGAAAGTCGTCTTCTGTCCATGTTGAGAACTTCTCTAGGATGTAGGCAGCGAGTCCAGCGGGAGAGTCATTCAGAGCCGAGCCTACAAGACAAAGGGGCATGTGGAGCAAGGGGGCGTATAGATTGTAAGGTGTGACTACTATGGTAATTATAATAAACTGTGTAATATATAACAATATAGAGCAATGCCTCCGCTCCTCAGACACCTCTTCCCCCTCAGAATCTCTGCACTCACTGAAAAGCAAGACGGCTATGAAAGTCAGAGCTTTCAGTCTTCGGGGCGATGTTGTACCTGGCATCGGCCGTATCACTGATCAGAACCACCTGCTGATTCATTACAAGCAGGCGCAGAACTGTGATCTGGGGGCGCAGTGCTCCTGAGTGTGGGAGATCACCATCGCTGTGAGGGCTGCCCCTTCTGGAGAGGAGCCCAGGAAACGGGTAAACAAGTAGCCTGCCCCTGACAACTGCCTCTTCTAGATGCATCTGGACCTACCCTACCGCCTCCTCTCGCTCTATGTTTGCTCCAGGCTGATGCAGGTTTGCTCTCATGCCACCACTGCCACGTCCCTGTTAAGTGCATGTACTAAATGTTGAATAATGATATAAATGATTGGGGAGCAAATATGATGCTACGCTTGTTTTTGTGTTTCCTGACTGCTCTCTACCCTAACACCACCAGCCATGATCATATACTTTCCTCAACAATGATTCTGCACCAAACCATGCCAGACGACCACCGAGCAGTAACCCGTTGGGTCCAGGATAGCTGTATTTGCTCTGCCATGATTATTGGTGACCATCCCGGTTTCTCACCTATAGTGTCAGGTTTGGTCGCCTGTATGTGAAAGTATCCGGTCTCCCTTAGGAGTCTGAACACATTCTTCTCCATATAGGGGTAAAGGTGTCTGACATCTTCTCTCGTCAGACCCACCAACCAGGGCGCATATCGGCCAATCAGCAGAGATTTCAGCCTCCCTAGTTCTCCGGTCATTAGCATCACAAAGTTCAGATGGAGACCCTTTACTGACCTGTGAGAAGAGCAAGACATGGATGGAGTGCAACCCCCATTAGTGTAGAATTGTGACAGATGTCCTATGAGATGACATGTGAGACACCAGACACTTACTCCGGCTTCATCTGAGATAAGAGGCAGGTGATCCTACTGCCCCAGTCTCCACCCTGGAGGTAAAATTCATTGTATCCAAGTCTTAGCATTAACTTGTAGAAGATGCGGGCAGCAGCGAAGGCATTAAATCCTGTATACAAGGAGTAGAGATGGTCAATTCAGTAGTAAAAACCACAGTTATAAACTGTCTATGAGTGTAACGAGCGGTGAGTGTGAACCACAGTACCAATTTATCAGTTTGTCTTTGGGATAGTCTTAAGGGTGTTATCCTAGCGATTCCGTGTTTTTCACCCTTTAAGCCCGATACAGGGATCTAGCCTTTACTGCAGGGGGCACATCAGGCCGCTACCTCTTGGAATAGTCCTGGTGTGTTTGTTGATTGCCCCTTGGGGGTCAGAGACTCAAGTGTGAACCACCAAAGGGTCAGGCAATATTTGTAGTCGGTAAATATGCAGAGGTCAGGGCAGGCAGAGTACATGCAAATACCTTGAAATTAATCCCAGGTCAGGGCAAGCAGAAAAGGGTCAGCATGGTAGACAAGCTAGGGTAAGGGCAGGCTGCGGAGTATTAGAGTCGGCAGAAGTACACAGGCAGACACAAATAGAACAATTAGAAGCATCCGAGCAACTGCACACAAAGCAAAGAGTGGCAGTGAAGGCAAAAACGGGAGGAGTAGTAGTTCAATCAATAATGTTCCTAATAGAAGTACCGGGCAGTGATGGACACGGACCACTGATGAGGAACCTCAATTCCACCTACTCAGAGATTTAATGCTGCCAATGAGGAGCCTTAATCCCACTCCACCTACTTTCTACAAGTTAGATCTGAAGCCTCCCATAAATTGTAATAAGATGATCTCCTGGTCAGGACATTTCGTCATTCCCTTTGAAGTCCTTACTCACCCTTCTTCGATGAGGCCTCGGAAAAGCCATATCCTGGGATAGATGGACAGACGACCTCAAAGGCAATGTTTTGATTTAGACCATGATTCTTGGGGTCTGTCAGGAGCGGGAGGATGTGATAGAACTCGTAGAAGGAGCCTGGCCAGCCATGGACCATAAGAAGAGGATAGACCTTCTGTCCAGGGCTCAGATGTGATGGCTTCACATGGATGAAATGTATGTCCAGACCTATGGGATAAAGAACAATATATCACAGAGGTGAAATCAGGAGCATATAGACAGCTCTGAGCTTCACAGTCTAACGTCTCCTCCACCTTCTATGGTTGTCTTAAAGTGCGGATATTTATTGAGGTTCTTTACTTGCTTCTTCCAGTCATACTCATTCCTCCAGTAAGAAATCACCTTCCTCAGATGTGTAGAGTTAAACCCATAGTGAAATCTGGAGTCTTCTAGAGGAGAGAAGAAGCGGGAAGCATCCAAACGTCTGTGAAGATCCTGGAGGGAAAACCAGCATACAGTGAAGGAGTCTCCAGACATCGGTCACACTGATCACCGACAGCATGAGCGTTCTTGTCTGTCATCCATCCTTACAGATAATCCCTACATCCATTCACATGCAGCCCCATTACCATCCATCTTCATAGTGGTGCTATATTTGCCTTCCAGACCTCTCTGTTCCTCTCCAGACCCCTCTGTCCCCCTCCAGACCCCTCTGTCCCCCTCCAGACCCCTCTGTCCCCCTCCAGACCTCTCTGTTCCTCTCCAGACCCCTCTGTCCCCCTCCAGTCCCCTCTGTCCTCTCCAGACTCCTCTATTCCTCTCTATACTCCCTGCACCTCTCCAGATCCCTCTGTCCCCTCCACACCCATTAGTCCGCTCCAGACTCCTCTTTCTCTCTCCAGACTCCTCTTTCTCTCTCCAGACTCCTCTGTTCCTCTCCAGACTCCTCTGTTCCTCTCCAGACTCCTCTGTTCCTCTCCAGACTCCTTTTTTCCTCTCCATACTTCCTGCACCTCTCCAGCCCCCTCTGCCCCCCTCTAGTTTTTGGGCCCCATCTATCATGTTTATTATATATCCCTGGTCTCCTATATGCAGCAGCAGGTTGTTAAGGCTCAGGGGCCCCGCTGCATCCGTTAACTTATTTCCTAGATCTCAGCTTTGTTCTAGTTACTTCTCAGTCACGGCCTCATGAATGATCCATCAGTATGAAAAAATTAACCAGTTTCTGGGGGGCACACATAGCTTTTGGGAGACGAGATCCCGGTACAAGCTTCTGCACATATAAATCATTACCTCAATGTCGGCCTCCGAGGCCTCAATGACAAAGGGGCGCAGACGCGTGTCTTCTCCATGGGTGAGGGGCTTCTCCCCCGGACCCCACCAGCCTTCTCCCAGCTCAATAGACTTTATCTTCCGTCCATGCAGCTTCCAACACATCAGAGCCCCCCCCAAACCAAGAGCGGCCGGGATCAGGAGGCTGTGAGGCCAGTGGTCATTGAAGGCCGACCTGTGGAGAATGAGAGGTCGGGAGCTGCCCCATTATGTACATCAGAACAAGATGGGCTACATGGGCCTATTGTGGTTTCTCACAGCAGCAGTTTTATGACATCAGTTGGATCACAGGCGTTAGACCAATGGAGCCTCCAAAAATCCAGACTGAGGGCGTCTCATCAGCCCTGTGGCTTCCAGAATATTTTTGGGATCATATTTTATGCAGAGTATGTGACTTCTGAATGCAGCTCTGGATGTGATTAGAGTATAAGACTTGGGAATGCTTCAAGGTGCAACCATAAGGCCCAATACATTTGTGAAGCCACATAATACAGTCTGATGTCCGGAAATGCAATTGTAATACCCCAGAGTGGCATTATCACCTCTTTTGTACCCCCACTATCTGTATTGTGTGATCCTGTGTCATCCTGCATACTTATTGCCATTTCCTGCAAAGTGTATGTATTCCTTTCCTCATAAATCACTGTTATCATGTAATGTGCCTGTTCCACCAGCAGATGGCGGCGATCTGTGCAGAGCTAGTTTCTCTGGAGAGGGAGGAGTTTAGTTGGTCGAGTCAGCCTAGTCTACCCCTTACTGAGGAAAGGTTGTGTGTCGGCCAGCAGAGCACTGTCTGCAAAAGTCCTTTATGGTTGCTTGTCCGCTCCTGGGCTTGCATTGCCTTAATCCTAAGCTGAGTGAGCTTGATGCCAGGATGGAATTCCTACGATTGAAGTGAGAGACATCTACAGCTAACCTAAGTTCCAGCAGAAGAGGAAAAGTTCCAATTTACCCAGCTTACATAGGATATCCAGGTAGGAGCACCGTGACATGTGCATACAGCATCTACAGAGACTGTAGGCCACTCTACACCACTCTGGCGTTCCTACCCTGGGTTCCACCAATACCATCTTCAAAGGGGACTCCAAGTCCTAGTTGTTTAACTGCAACTGGCGTCATGACTACTTGCTCTGTAAGAGGGACATATATCGTTAGAACCTCCTAAAGGGTAAGGGATCCCCCAGACGCCCGGTACTAAGTCCGCGGCTTTACACAATATCTTCTATGGAGGGTCGAGTCTTGTCATTTGTCTTCTCGATTTTATATCGGCAAAACGATAAGTTGCCTATATGAACGGATAAGAGAACATTTAAACTCTGTCAGATCCGGCAAAGGGTGTCCAAGATTTATTGATCACATGAGAAAGGTGCATGCAGGTGATGTGGATGCGGGGTTAGTAGTAGCTGCCCCTCTGCAGGGAGGTGCAGAGGGAAGCAAGGTGGATTCTCCGCACCCGAGCGCTAGGGGAATTGGGTTTACATGATAGGAATGATATGAGCGTGTTTTTATAAGCAGTCTTAGGTAGATATATTCGCACTATTACGTGTTATCGCATGTCTTCAGTTGTTTTTAACTTGCCTTCTGTTTGTAAACGCGATGTGTACATTTGTTTCTATGACAACCTGTTACCTTTGTGTTTAAGAAGACGGCGCAGACTAACACACAGCCCGACGAAGCGCAATCCGCGCAAAAAGGCCGTCGCTGTTTGCTGCGTATAGGCTGTCGTCTGCCCCTATGCCGTTTGTATATTTACTATATGCCCTCAAGTACGAAGCACACACTGGTGAGAGCCGCTTAAATAATTCTTCCCTTTTATCTCATCACGAAGACTCAGAGGTGGAGTGGTGGCACTAGTGATCATTCATCCCCAACAGTGGAGGCGATCGCTGCTTGTAAATGTAGCTCTTCACCTCCACTGAATGAGCAGCCAGTTGTCGGAGAACAGCGCTTCCTTCCCGACAATCACCAGCTGCATCGGCTTTTAGCCCCCCATTGGGATTTTACCCGTTGGGGCTGAGGTGTCCCTTAATTTCGGCGTTTTTTAGATAAGTATTTTCCGGAGAGTGAGTATCTTCCGTGTTCAAGGCTGCGTTCTTAAAACTGTCCTTCAGTCTGTAAACCAGGGAGCAAGCATTCAGATTCCGAAGCTCTGAAAAGAAAGGGGAATCTGGTTGCTATGGACACTAAGCCAGTTCTACTTTGCACCAGTTTTGATAAATCTCCCCTTAGGTCCTTGTTACGGATAAAGCCTAACCCCTCTGGCTCCAGTTCACACTGTCTAACCTGGGCATAGTGCTGCACTGAGAGCAGCTTGCATATGACTAGATAGACCTTTTCATTTGTCGGTATAAGTTTCTAATTACTGTATTGTCCTCGATGTCTCCAGCAGGTCCTGGACTGAGGCTCCGAAGAGAGAAAATCAACGTCTAGATGAAGGCACTGCAAGGATCGCTATATGCGCCCCTGAGCTTTGGAGGTCCCAGAATGTCGCCCTTCGGACCTCGCTGTGAACCACCTCTGAAAGGTTGACTGATTTAAAAAATGCGACCTCACAGGAGTCATTCTCTGTTCTTCCAGGTCCAGCAACCCCAGGCAGTAGATCATTCTTATGGAGAGTTTAAGACAAAGTGTTTCCCTCTTCTGCGGAAGAATAAAGAGAGGAATGTTCTTACAGAAACTGTCATGCCCATCCGGTCGGGGAGACTAGGATATTGACCATGGGAAAGCTGAGGTCTCCATCTCTAGGGGGAGCAGGGTCTTCAAAATGTTTGAAGCTTTGAAAAAAGTTGTGATGGAAGAATGGAAATGGGAGTGATCCTTACTGACTGATTTAGTCTATATCCTATGGACAGCCTCTCTTTTCGGAACAGGTCAGCTCTGCCTAAGGTGGGGAGCTAACCTGGGTGGGCTATCTTCTGGTCTGGATGGGGGACCAATGCCAATGCAGGTGCTGTGTTTGAGAAAGTAAGGTTGTCTTGCAGATCTACAGGGCCAGAAAGTCATTTGCTCAGTTTTCTTCTGTGGAAGTGTCGACCTAATCAGACCTTTCTTCTGCATAAAACGAATCATCCTTTGAGGTGAATGTGCCTGTTTTTGTCGGAGTGCAAAAGTACAATTTAGTGGAGTCTCCTCTAAAAGTTGCCAGGTTGGAAATATTCTTTTCCCTTTATCAGAAGGGCAACCCTATGGCAGCAGTAACCTGTCTATTCCTTGCAGGTTCAGGCTGACTTACATTTTGCTTGAAACGTAGGGTATTGATCAAAATCAGGCAAAACTAAAGATCATGGTTTCCCCAACTCATGCAGATGTGCAGATGAGTCAAGGGTGGGACTGAGACTGCCTCCGGTGCAGATCATGTGTTTCTAGGGCCTCACCTCTGCCAAGATCTAAAAATATTCAACCCGAAGGTTAACCAGCCTGTCTGATACAGTCATGGGGACTTTGCCACACTTTGGGTTTCAGTCTACCACAAGGTCATGTTTTCCAATCCCAACTCATTCAGATGAGTCAAGAGTTACTGATCCTTTCCCCAGTGCAGATCGTGTGTGTCTAGGGCACTCTGCCAAGATGCAAAGAGGTTCAGTGTGACAGCCTGAAGGTTGGCCAGCCTCTATTACTATTTAGAGGCCTCTCTGATGCAGCCATGAAGACCTTGTCACACTCTGGTTCTCAATCCCAACTCATTCAGATGAGTCAGCTCAACGTTGGCGGCGGGACCTTAGGAGATTCAACCAGACCTAGAGGCTTCTCGGACATAGTCCTGAAGACCTTGTCATAGCTAGGTCTCAATCCACCATAAACGCTTACACAATGGTCAAGTGAGTCTATTCAGCTTTATTTTTACTCGAGGAGTGGTAGCTCCAAACCACAGATTATCCGCCTCTTAGACTTTCTGCAGGAAGGCCTGAGTATATTGACGTAAAAAGTATCAATTTTGACTGTGTCTATCTTTCAGGTTAAACATTCTCACAAGAGTCATTGGTGAAAAAGTTCCTGAAAGATCAGGAAGGTTGAGGTTTTCTGTAAGAACTGTAAGAAACCAAGGGCTTAAGAGCCTCCATACGTACCCTGAGTAGACAGCTTTTGGAGTAGACAGCTTTTGGAGTAGACAGCTTTTGGAGTAGACAGCTTTTGGCTGCCGTTAGACTGTCGTACTTTGTTCAGAAATCTGATCCATCTAATGTTGTTAGAGCCCCTCTGATAGCGCCGTGTCCATCTCTTGGGCTGATGAAGTCTGATCCTGCTGGATCAGATTTCGTGCGCAGTTTGGCGCTTGCACTGCACTGTACGTCCGGTTCAGAGGAGGGCGGCTCTGAGGTGGTTGATTTAGACTTCCACCACACAAGGGGCCCTCCCTATGGATTCCTTCTAGTTAATTCCCCATTATTGTGCTGCAGGTAAGACGTAAGCCATTCAAAAGCAAAAAAAAAATAATACATAAAGATACAATGTAACAAAAGACTTGGTAATGCAGCTCTGGATGTGACGAGTATAAACCCTGGGAATGCAGCTCTGGATGTGACTGGAGTATAAACCCTGGGAATGCAGCTCTAGATGTGACTGGAGTATAAACCCTGGGAATGCAGCTCTGGGTGTCACTGGAGTATAAACCCTGGGAATGCAGCTCTGGGTGTGAGAACAAGCCATTCAGAGCATACAACCTCTACATGTCGGATCCAGTAATAATGAAACCTTTAAACTCTGGCAAAATGTCTGATTTCTGTGTATTCTATGAATCTGCAGCCAAATCTGTGAAATATTAACATTGCAACCATCATCAGAGGATCCTGAGAGCGACTGATCGGTGCCAGGCTTCACCCCAGGAGCTGTGTGCTCAATGTCAGGCGCCTTCCATTCTTTTCACTTCATTTTAGAGAAGTCTAAAAAATAATATATTATCTGGAAACAGTCAACAAACTGCAGTTAACATCTTATTCTATGACTTTGTTGATATATCTGACGGTTTAGATTCTTGCTGAGGTAACGTAAAAAAAAAAAGCAATATAACTGAATGTGTGAACTGAGCCACAACCCCCAGGAGCCCGGTTTAGTTTACATACAGACAGTAAAAGAATCTCATTCCTGTGCAGCCGTTTTCCTCAGAAACATGCACCAAGCACCTCACATACATGTGTAGTGCCCTGGAGCAAGGGTGCTTTGGACTATGGACGTTTGTGGACATTTGCCCCTATTGCTACTATGCAAAGTCAGCATCTCCCTACTTTATTGCACTTTGAAGGGGTAACTTGCGGTGTGATTTCTGCTGTTGTGTGCACTTATACTAATTTATATTGTTGAACTGCATTTCTATCTTTATTGTAATATATACTGCACTATATCTGCACTGCACTGTGGAAGGGGTTAATGCACAGTCAGCTAATACGGAGAGACTTTGGGACTTTCTATTTGTGCACTGAGAAGTAAGTAATTTTCCACAGTTATTATAAGAGAATATGCAGACTAAAATGGGTTTTCCGAGATTTTTATACTGATGGTATGTCTTTTGGATAGGTCCTCAGTATCTGATCAAAGGGGGTCCAACACCCAGGACCCCGCGATCAGCTGTTTGAGAAGTCACGTGACCTAGGAGCAGCGTAATACCAAGCACAACCTCTATACAATGTACTCCGCTGTGCTTGGTGAGCAGGGAGAAGGCCGCGGTGCTCACAAAAGTTCTGGTGCCTTCTCAAAAAGCTGATCAGCAGGGGTCTCAGGTGTCAGAGTCCCACTGATCAGACACTGATGACCTATCCAGAGGATTGGTCATCAGTATCAAAATCTCAGAAAAACCTTTTAAGTGGTGGAGGTAAAAACCAGACACGCTGACCTTTCGTCTGGTTTAGCTCTGTTGTTAATGTCTGAAGACTTGCAACATTGTTTCTGTTTAGGCCGTGCTTCTCCACTCCCTGCACTAGTCTAATTGGAAACTGTATAGAAGCAGAGCAGTCACAAATCGTAATTGTCTGCAGATAGGGACCAGGGTTTAAAAAGAAGAGAATCAGCCAGACTGCAGATTGGGAACATAAGAAGACGCTGAGACAGGGATACTCTCCACAAACCCTGGGTCACAGCTCAGTGACCAGGAAGCTAGCCAGATGATTGAGCCACAGATCCTGGGCCACTGGCCCTTTGGCGAAGTTACCAGTCATCTGACAGAGAGCAACAGCTAGTTCAGGCCTTTCCTCAGCACGGAACCTTCTGCCCAGGAGGCAGCAACATGTGGTGACACCTTAACGGTGTCCGGGGGACCCAGTGTAGCATTAGGACCACCACATACCCAGCCACTGCACATGACTGTGGCACGCAGTCCATAAATCCAGGTCGAATGTTTTCCATCCTTGTGTGAATTAGGGTGGGTTCACATCACATTTTATGCGTCTGTTTGACGTATACGTTAGAAAAAAAAGGATACAAAAATGCTGGACTTTAAGGATTTCTGGAGAATTGTGAGCACAGCTCTGGTTGCAACTAGAGTATAAAGCATGACGTGATATAGAATCATTTAATGTATAGTAATATGAATACACATCACACACTGATCACACCTCCAGTCTGCATCAGTCTATCTGTGGGGGGGGAGGCTGGCACTACATGAACCTCGCTCCTGTGGCAGGGGAGAGGCACTGGCACCAGGACAAAGTTTGTAAACTTTAATGTGGGAAGGACGCTGGCTGCACGGCTGTATGGCTGATAGCACCTGCGATCATGGACCACCACCCTCACCTGCCGTCCCCCAGGAGCTGCTTCCACATGCTGGGCTCTGCTGTGCCGTCTTCCTGCTGTGGCTGCCCTTTGTCCTGTCACCGGAGCCTACAGAGCTGACACCCGCCCTCAGCTCCTCCTATTTTATCGGGTGTCAGAGTCATCTGAGGTGAAAAGGAAAGAACCAAAAGTAAGACAAATAAACGAGTCCCGTGTGAGGTGGAAACCTCTAATGGCGGCCAGATCCGGACACACCCTGAAAGCCCTGACTATATTCCAGACACTCACTGACCAAAGAAATCCCTAAGGAGGGAGAATGAAGGTTTCTCTGTGTGACGGCCTCTAACCTGGATACAAGATGAGATACGGCCTCTAACCTGGATACAAGATGAGATACGGCCTCTAACCTGGATACAAGATGAGATACGGCCTCTAACCTGGATACAAGATGAGATACGGCCTCTAACCTGGATACAAGATGAGATACGGCCTCTAACCTGGATACAAGATGAGATACGGCCTCTAACCTGGATACAAGATGATATACGGCCTCTAACCTGGATACAAGATGAGATACGGCCTCTAACCTGGATACAAGATGAGATACGGCCTCTAACCTGGATACAAGATGATATACGGCCTCTAACCTGGATACAAGATGAGATATGGCCTCTAACCTGGATACAAGATGAGATACGGCCTCTAAGCTGGATACAAGATGAGATACGGCCTCTAACCTGGATACAAGATGAGATACGACCTCTAACCTGGATACAAGATGAGATACGGCCTCTAGCCTGAATACAAGATTAGATACGGCCTCTAACCTGGATACAAGATGAGATACGGTCTCTAGCCTGGAGACAAGATGAGATACGGCCTCTAACCTGGATACAAGATGAGATACGGCCTCTAACCTGGATACAAGATGAGATACGGCCTGTAACCTGGATACAAGATTAGATACGGCCTCTAACCTGAATACAAGATGAGATACGGCCTCTAACCTGGATACAAGATGAGATACGGCCTCTAACCTGGATACAAGATGAGATACGGTCTCTAACCTGGATACAAGATGAGATACGGCCTCTAACCTGGATACAAGATGAGATACGGTCTCTAGCCTGGAGACAAGATGAGATACGGCCTCTAACCTGGATACAAGATGAGATACGGCCTCTAACCTGGATACAAGATGAGATATGGCCTCTAACCTGGATACAAGATGAGATACGGCCTGTAACCTGGATACAAGATGAGATACGGCCTCTAACCTGGATACAAGATGAGATATGGCCTGTAACCTGGATACAAGATGAGATACGGCCTCTAACCTGGATACAAGATGAGATACGGCCTCTAACCTGGATACAAGATGAGATATGGCCTGTAACCTGGATACAAGATCAGATACGGCCTCTAACCTACATACAAGATGAGATATGGCCTGTAACCTACATACAAGATGAGATATGGCCTGTAACCTGGATACAAGATGAGATACGGTATCAAACCTGGATACAAGATGAGATACGGCCTCTAACCTGGATACAAGATGAGATACGGCCTCTAACCTGGATACAAGATGAGATATGGCCTGTAACCTGGATACAAGATGAGATACGGCCTGTAACCTGGATACAAGATTAGATACGGCCTCTAACCTGAATACAAGATGAGATACGGCCTCTAACCTGGATACAAGATGAGATACGGTCTCTAGCCTGGAGACAAGATGAGATACGGCCTCTAACCTGGATACAAGATGAGATACGGCCTCTAACCTGGATACAAGATGAGATATGGCCTGTAACCTGGATACAAGATGAGATACGGCCTGTAACCTGGATACAAGATTAGATACGGCCTCTAACCTGAATACAAGATGAGATACGGCCTCTAACCTGGATACAAGATGAGATACGGCCTCTAACCTGGATACAAGATGAGATACGGTCTCTAGCCTGGAGACAAGATGAGATCTGGCCTCTAACCTGGATACAAGATGAGATACGGCCTCTAACCTGGATACAAGATGAGATATGGCCTGTAACCTGGATACAAGATGAGATACGGCCTGTAACCTGGATACAAGATTAGATACGGCCTCTAACCTGGATACAAGATGAGATACGACCTCTAAGCTGGATACAAGATGAGATACGGCCTCTAACCTGGATACAAGATGAGATACGACCTCTAACCTGGATACAAGATGAGATACGGCCTCTAGCCTGAATACAAGATTAGATACGGCCTCTAACCTGGATACAAGATGAGATACGGTCTCTAGCCTGGAGACAAGATGAGATACGGCCTCTAACCTGGATACAAGATGAGATACGGCCTCTAACCTGGATACAAGATGAGATATGGCCTGTAACCTGGATACAAGATGAGATACGGCCTGTAACCTGGATACAAGATTAGATACGGCCTCTAACCTGGATACAAGATGAGATACGGCCTCTAACCTGGATACAAGATGAGATACGGCCTCTAACCTGGATACAAGATGAGATACGGCCTCTAGCCTGGATACAAGATGAGATATGGCCTCTAACCTGGATACAAGATCAGATACGGCCTCTAACCTACATACAAGATGAGATATGGCCTGTAACCTACATACAAGATGAGATACAGCCTGTAACCTGGATACAAGATGAGATACGGCCTCTAACCTGGATACAAGATGAGATACGGCCTCTAACCTGGATACAAGATGAGATACGGCCTCTAACCTGGATACAAGATGAGATACGGCTTGTAACCTGGATACAAGATTAGATACGGCCTCTAACCTGGATACAAGATGAGATACGGCCTCTAACCTGGATACAAGATGAGATATGGCCTGTAACCTGGATACAAGATCAGATACGGCCTCTAACCTACATACAAGATGAGATATGGCCTGTAACCTACATACAAGATGAGATACAGCCTGTAACCTGGATACAAGATGAGATACGGTATCAAACCTGGATACAGGATAAGGAAAAACAGCCGTCTGGTGTGAAGCTGTTTGGGAGCTGCACTTATGCAAGCAATAAACACCCGGAGTTTGTGAGCGTTCGCCTGTTTGATTTCCACTGTGTGTTTGTATTAGGTGCGTGACTTTAGATTACGTGACTTCAGATTCAGGGACTTCAGGAGGTACTACAGTAAGCCAGTTGCTTATTATTGCACTGTATTGTTGTATTTTCTTGTGTAATCCCCATTAGTAGGTGTCCATCACTGACCGCGCCGTCCAGCGCACGTCTTGTCTCATGTCTGTAGTCCTGGAACAGCCGTTTTCATATCTTTGTTCAAAATGTGAGCAAATTGCCTGTTTGGAATCGCACATCGAGTATCTAACCGGCCGAGTTTCAACACTGAGAAGCGTTGGCAATTTGGACCAGAGTTTTCTGCTCACTGAGCAAGCGCTCTATGTAGTAGATGTGGGGGAGGGTGGTAGCGAGCAGGCTCAGGAAAGTGAGGTAGGTGGCTGGATAACAGAAAGCAGGGTAGAGGGAAGAGTGCCGGGAGGCTAGCCCTGATCTGACACAAGGTTGGCAGATGAGGGGGTTGTCAGTTCGGGGAGAACACTGCTGCAGCCGGACCCTTCCTCTGCCAGTCAGGGGAATGTCAGCTCCAGTAAGCAGGGCACCAGGAGAGCGGGGCAGACGGGAGCTGGTAGTGGGAGACTCCATTATTAGGGGAACAGATAGGGCGATCTGTCACACAGACCGGGATCGTCCAACGGTGTGTTGTCTTCCTGGCGCTCGAGTTCAGCACATCGCGGATCGGGCTGACAGATTACTGGGAGGGGCTGGAGAAGATCCAGCGATCATGGTCCATATCGGAACCAATGACAAAGTTAGAGGAAGGTGGAGCGTCCTTAAAAATGATTTCAGGGATTTAGGTCACAAGCTTAGAGCAAGGACCTCAAAGATAATTCTGAAATACTGCCTGCACCACGAGCCACACAAGAAAGGCAGTGGGAGATTAGGAAGGGGAACACGTGGCTCAAGAACTGGTGTAGGAAGGAGGGGTTCGGGTTCCTGGAGAACTGGGCCGACTGCTCTGTACAGGCTCTATCGTAGGGACAGGCTACACCTCAATGGGGAAGGGGCAGCTGTGGGGGAGAAGATGGCGAGAAGGTTGGAGGAGTATTTAAACAAGGCACTGGGGGGAGGGGGAGTACTTACATTATAGGAGGGGAGATAGTGCAGATAGAGACCGGGGGCAAGGTAGTGGGACTGGGGGGTAATTACATTATAGGAGGGGAAGATAGTGCAGATAGAGACCGGGGGCGAGGTAGTGGGACTGGGGGGTATTTACATTATAGGGGGAAGATAGTGCAGATAGAGACCGGAGGCGAGGTAGTGGGACTGGGGGTAATTACATTATAGGGGGAAGATAGTGCAGATAGAGACCGGGGCGAGGTAGTGGGCCTGGGGGTAATTACATTATAGGAGGGAAGATAGTGCAGATAGAGACCGGGGCGAGGTAGTGGGACTGGGGGGGTATTTACATTATAGGGGGAAGATAGTGCAGATAGAGACCGGAGGCGAGGTAGTGGGACTGGGGGTAATTACATTATAGGGGGAAGATAGTGCAGATAGAGACCGGAGGCGAGGTAGTGGGACTGGGGGTAATTACATTATAGGAGGGAAGATAGTGCAGATAGAGACCGGGGCGACGTAGTGGGACTGGGGGGTAATTACATTATAGGGGGAAGATAGTGCAGATAGAGACCGGGGCGAGGTAGTGGGCCTGGGGGTAATTACATTATAGGAGGGGAAGATAGTGCAGATAGAGACCGGGGCGAGGTAGTGTGACTGGGGGGGTAATTACATTATAGGAGGGGAAGATAGTGCAGATAGAGACCGAGGTAGTGGGACTGGGGGGGGGGGGTATTTACATTATAGGGGGGGAAGATAGTGCAGATAGAGACCGGAGGCGAGGTAGTGGGACTGGGGGGTAATTACATTATAGGGGGGGAAGATAGTGCAGATAGAGACCGGGGGCGAGGTAGTGGGACTGGGGGGTAATTACATTATAGGAGGAGAAGATAGTGCAGATAGAGACCGGGCGAGGTAGTGGGCCTGGGGGTAATTACATTATAGGAGGGGAAGATAGTGCAGATAGAGACCGGGCGAGGTAGTGTGACTGGGGGGGTATTTACATTATAGGGGGAAGATAGTGCAGATAGAGACCAGGGCAAGGTAGTGGGACTGGGGGGGTAATTACATTATAGGAGGGGAAGATAGTGCAGATAGAGACCGGAGGCGAGGTAGTGGGACTGGGGGGGTAATTACATTATAGGAGGAGAAGATAGTGCAGATAGAGACCGGGGGCGAGGTAGTGGGACTGGGGGGAGGGGGGTAATTACATTATTGGAGGGGAAGATAGTGCAGATAGAGACCAGGGGCGACGTAGTGTGACTGGGGGAGGAATGGAAGGAGGGACTAGAACAGCTCAGAATGAAAGATGTATAACTGAGACATGGCTGGATGATAGCTTTGACAGTGGAAATAACAGACACGGCTGGATGATAGCTATGACAGTGGGATTAACTGAGACATGGCTGGGTGATAGCTATGACAGTGGGAATAACTGAAACACGGCTAGATGATAGCTATGAGAGTGGGAATAACTGAGACATGGCTGGATGATAGCTATGACAGTGGGAATAACTGAGACATGGCTGGATGATGGCTATGACAGTGGGAATAACTGAGACATGGCTGGATGATGGCTATGACAGTGGGAATAACTGAGACATGGCTGGATGATGGCTATGACAGTGGGAATAACTGAGACATGGCTGGATGATAGCTATGACTGGGCAGTTAATATAAAAGGTTACAATCTGTTTAGAAAGGATCGTCAAAAGGGGAGAGGGGGAGGGGCTCTCCTTTATGTAAAGTCCTGTCTAAAGCCCACAGTCCGAGAAGATATAAGTGAGGGACATGAACATGTGGAGTCCCTGTGGGTAGAGATACATGGAGCCAAAAACAATAATAAATTACTAATAGGAGTTTATTATAAACCACCTAATATAGCAGAGTCCACAGAAAATCTACTACTAAACGAGAGACGAGGCGGCAAATAATAATGAGGTGGTTATTATGGGGGAACTCCGCAGATATAGACCGGGAAACTGAGAGCTGTACATCCCATAAAGGAAACAGGTTCTTGTCAATAACCCCTCCCAAATTACCTTTCCCAACTGGTTCAGGACCCGACTAGAGGGACGGCCATACTGGACTTAGTATTAACCAATAGACCTGACAGAACAACAGACGTGCAGGTCGGGGGACACCTGGGAAATAGTGACCAGAAAGTAATAACCGTCCAACTGTCAAAAGAGCATTTCTACAGGGAGGAACAAAAATATCAAACTATAAAAAAGCTAAATTTAGCCAACTAAGCGAGGCCATAGGCCTAACTAACTGGGACAAAGTCCTCAAAAGCAAAAATGGGATATTGTGAGAGGTAGATACCGTATGGGAATAAAAGGGTAAGGAACAAAAAAAAACAACTATGTGGATAAATAGAAATGTAAAGAAAGCAATAAATGACAAAAAGAAAGCATTTAAATCACTAAAAGAGGAGGGTAGCGAGGAAGCACTGAAAAACTATAGGGAAAAAAATAGAATATGTAAAAGACAAATAAAAGCAGCCAAACTAGAGACAGAGAGATTCATTGCCAAAGAGAGCAAAACTAACCGTAAAATCTTCTTCAATTATAAAAATGTATAAAAGTAAATAAAACTGAACGTGTCAGCCCTTTACAGAGTGAAGAGGGGGGAGTTGTAGAAGAGGATGAGGGAGGAGCACAGGGTGATGAGGGGAGAGTTGCAGACAGTGATGAGGAGAAAGCAAAGCTCTAAAATATTTTTTTCTCCACTGTATTCACTGCAGAAAATAAACTGTCAGATGAAATGCAGAATGTAAAAGTAAATGTGGTGCCAATATTCAAAAAGGGTCCAAAAACAGAGCCCGGAAACTATAGACCGATTTTAGCGGCTCAGTGATAGAAAATAGAGGGTGGTTATTAACGGTACACACTCACATTGGGTCACTGTCACTAGTGGGGTACCACAGGGCTCAGTACTGGAGGGGTCACTGTCACTAGTGGGGTACCACAGGGCTCAGTACTGGAGGGGTCACTGTCACTAGTGGGGTACCTCAGGGGTCAGTATTGGGCCCTATTCTCTTCAATATATTTATTAATGATCTTGTTAAAGGCTTGCACAGTAAAATAATTTTTTTTGTAGATGACACTAAACTGTGTAAAGTTATTGACATGGAAGAGAACAGTATACTGTATATAGATACTACAGAGGACAGTATACTGTATATATACTACAGAGGACAGTATACTGTATATATACTACAGAGGACAGTATACTGTATATATATACTACAGAGGACAGTATACTGTATATACACTACAGAGGACAGTATACTGTATATATACTACAGAGGACAGTATACTGTATATATACTACAGAGGCCAGTATACTGTATATATACTACAGAGGACAGTATACTGTATATATACTACAGAGGACAGTATACTGTATATATACACTACAGAGGACAGCATACTGTATATATACTACAGAGGACAGTATACTGTATATATACTACAGAGGACAGTATACTGTATATACCACAGAGGACAGTATACTGTATATATACTACAGAAGACAGTATACTGTATCTATACTACAGAGGACAGTATACTGTATATATATACTACAGAGGACAGTATACTGTATATATATATACTACAGAGGACAGTATACTGTATCTATACTACAGAGGACAGTATACTGTATATATACTACAGAGGACAGTATACTGTATATATATACTACAGAGGACAGTATACTGTATATATACTACAAAGGACAGTATACTGTATATATACTACAGAGGACTGTATACTATATATATATATATATATACTACAAAGGACAGTATACTGTATATATACTACAGAGGACAGTATACTGTATATATATACTATAAAGGACAGTATACTGTATATATACTACAGAGGACAGTATACTGTATATATACTACAGAGGACAGTATACTGTATATATACTACAGAGGACAGTATACGGCTACAGATGGATCTGGATAGATTGAAGGCTTGCGCAGAGATGTGACAGATGAGGTTTAACACTGACAAATGTAAAGTTATGCACATGGGAAGGAATATTACAAGTCACCTGTACATACTAAATGGTAAAACACTGGGTAACACTGACATGTAAAAGGACCTAGGAATTTTGGTGAATCGCAAACTAAGCTGTAAAAAACAGTGTCAGGCAGCTGCTGCCAAGGCCAATAAGATAATGGGTTGCATCACAAGGGGCATAGATGGCGGTGATGAGAACATAGTCCTACCACTTTACACATCACTAGTCAGACCACACATGGAGTACTGTGTACAGTTCTGGGCTCCTGTGAACAAGGCAGACATAGCAGAGCTGGAGAGGGTTCAGAGGAGGGCAACTAAAGTAATAACTGGAATGAGTGGATTACAGTACCCTGAAAGGGTATCAAAATTGGGGTTATTCACTTTACAAAAGAGATCACTCCCATCATCTATTTATCCCCAGGACTGCGACTGTGACGAGGGGACATCGTCTGCGTCTGGAGGAAAGAAGGATTGTACACAAACATAGACTATGGGTTATTTACTGTAAGAGCAGTGAGACTATGGACTCTACTGTAAGAGCAGTGAAACTATGGATTATTTACTGTAAGAGCAGTGAGACTATGGACTCTATACTGTAAAAGCAGTGAGACTATGGATTATTTACTGTAAGAGCAGTGAGACTATGGACTCTTTACTGTAAAAGCAGTGAGACTATGGATTATTTACTGTAAGAGCAGTGAGACTATGGACTCTTTACTGTAAGAGCAGTGAGACTATGGACTCTATACTGTAAGAGCAGTGAGACTATGGACTCTATACTGTAAGAGCAGTGAGACTATGGACTCTTTACTGTAAGAGCAGTGAGACTATGGACTCTTTACTGTAAGAGCAGTGAGACTATATGGACTCTATACTGTAAGAGCAGTGAGACTATGGACTCTTTACTGTAAGAGCAGTGAGACTATGGACTCTATTCTGTAAGAGCAGTGAGACTATGGACTCTATACTGTAAGAGCAGTGAGACTATGGACTCTTTACTGTAAGAGCAGTGAGACTATGGACTCTTTACTGTAATAGCAGTGAGACTATGGACTCTTTACTGTAATAACAGTGAGACTATGGACTCTTTACTGTAAGAGCAGTGAGACTATGGACTCTATACTGTAAGAGCAGTGAGACTATGGACTCTTTACGGTAAGAGCAGTGAGACTATGGACTCTGTACTGTAAGAGCAGTGAGACTATGGACTCTTTACTTTAAGAGCAGTGAGACTATGGACTCTTTGCTGTAAGAGCAGTGAGACTATGTACTCTTTACTGTAAGAGCAGTGAGACTATGGACTCTATACTGTAAGAGCAGTGAGACTATGTACTCTTTACTGTAAGAGCAGTGAGACTATAGACTCTTTACTGTAAGAGCAGTGAGACTATGGACTCTACTGTAAGAGCAGTGAGACTATGGACTCTTTACTGTAAGAGCAGTGAGACTATGGACTCTACTGTAAGAGCAGTGAGACTATGGACTCTTTACTCTAAGAGCAGTGAGACTATGGACTCTATACTGTAAGAGCAGTGAGACTATGGACTCTTTACTGTAAGAGCAGTGAGATTATGGACTCTTTACTGTAAGAGCAGTGAGACTATGTAGCTGTCTGCCGAGGAGGTGGTGATGGTGAATTCACTGAAAGAGTTCAGGAGGGGCCTGGATGTATTTCTGGAGTGTAATAATATTACAAGCAAGGCCGGCGTCAGCACCCGGCATACCCGGGCAAGTGCCAAGGCCTACAGCTTCTGTGGGGGCCACAGCACAGAGGCCAGAAGCATTTTGTGCTTCCATCAATACAGATGGAAGCGCTCATTGCTGGAGCACAAGTAGCTGGGTCCTGTCACTCACCGCTCAGATCCCCGCGCTCCTCCCCTCCTTCAGGCCGTGGGTGCTCTGAATGGTGATTTTCTCCCCGCTCCACCATTCAGCCTGCAGGCACAGATCTTGCTGCTGACCTGTGTGGGTGGAGCGTGCATTCAGGTAATCTGCATAAGCTCCACCCACATAGTGCTGCAGAGCGATCTGTGCCTGCAGGGAAGAGAGGACTATGAGCTTCAGGAACGGGACAAGGTGAGTAAGTACTGTGTTTTTTGTTTTTAATACAGGGGACTTTATTACTATGGAGGGGGCACCGAGGACTTTATTACTATGTAGGGGGCACAGAGGAATTTATTAATATGGAGGGGTCACAGAGGACTTTATTACTATGGAGGGGGCACAGAGGGCTTTATTACTATGGAGGGGGCACAGAGGTCTTTATTACTATGGAGGGGGCACAGAGGTCTTTATTACTATGTAGGGGGCACAGAGGTTTTTAATATTATGGAGGGGGTACAGAGGTCTTTATTACTATGGAGGGGGCACAGAGGACTTTATTACTATGGAGTGGTCACAGAGGAATTTATTACTATGGAGGGGGCACAGAGGACTTTATTAATATGTAGGGGGCACAGAGGCCTTTATTACTATGGAGGGGGCACAGAGGTCTTTATTACTATGTAGGGGGCACAGAGGAATTTATTTCTATGGAGGGGGCACAGAGGACTTTATTAATATGTAGGGGGCACAGAGGTCTTTATTACTATGGAGGGGGCACAGAGGTCTTTATTACTATGTAGGGGGCACAGAGGAATTTATTTCTATGGAGGGGGCACAGAGGGCTTTATTACTATGGAGGAGGCACAGAGGTCTTTATTACTATGGAGGGGGCACAGAGGACTTTATTACTATGGAGGGGGCACAGAGGACTTTATTACTATGGAGGGGGCACAGAGGACTTTATTACTATGGAGGGGGCACAGAGGACTTTATTACTATGGAGGGGGCACAGAGGGCTTTATTACTATGGAGGGGGCACAGAGGACTTTATTACTATGGAGGGGGCACAGAGGACTTTATTACTATGGAGGGGGCACAGAGGACTTTATTACTATGGAGGGGGCACAAGGGACTTTATTACTATGGAGGGGGCACAGAGGTCTTTATTACTATGGAGGGGCACAGAGGTCTTTATTACTATGGAGGGGCACAGAGGACTTTATTACTATGGAGGGGCACAGAGGACTTTATTACTATGGAGGGGGCACAGAGGACTTTATTACTATGGAGGGGGCACAGAGGACTTTATTACTATGGAGGGGGCACAGAGGGCTTTATTACTATGGAGGGGGCACAGAGGACTTTATTACTATGGAGGGGGCACAGAGGGCTTTATTACTATGGAGGGGGCACAGAGGACTTTATTACTATGGAGGGGGCACAGAGGACTTTATTACTATGGAGGGGGCACAGAGGACTTTATTACTATGGAGGGGGCACAGAGGACTTTATTACTATGGAGGGGGCACAGAGGACTTTATTACTATGGAGGGGGCACAGAGGACTTTATTACTATAGAAGGGGCGTATTCTCCATCTTGTATGTCTTATGTAGGCCAAAGTGAATTCATAGAAAGGTTACCACTCATTAGTGTTGGACCTTGCAGACTTGAGAGGAGTAACTTTTGCCTCATTGCTAGGTTATGGCAGAGATAGGAGTTTTTCCTTGAAACACATCTGGTATATGTTATTCTATTTTTTTTTCTATGTCCATTAATGAGGCAGAAGTATAATTTCTGTTCATTCATATAATGGATCTTATTTTATTTTTTTTAGCATGAGCTAATCAATAAGTTACACATATATTGTTTTATATTGGCACATATTATAACAAGGCATTGATGCATATATTATCTCGTGTATGTCTCACTAGGAGAATATGTATATCCCTAGGATATAGCCAAACGGAATTACTGAGATCTCATTCAGGGAGAGATAAGCACCTGCGAAACACAAAACCCATACATTTGTTATCTACATAGTGGATTTATGACATCAAAAGTGTCATACTAGCTTCGAGAAATCTAGATTTTAATTGGTTCAGATGTCAGAATGTATCTCTCCTCTCTGATTTAAGTTGCAGAGGTCAAATGTATATAACACAAAATGATGTCAGACCCATACAAATTAACTCTTTATAGGATGGTGATAATAGCTTGTGCAATACTGCCACCTAGCCTTAAGTGGGCATCCTTACACCGGCCACAGCAAAGCATTTTGGGTAATATATAACCTCATAGGTTATTACCATAAGTGCACACCCCCCTATATGATTAGGAGACTGTTATCAAGTGTATTCTTTTGATAAGGTTGGGGATAATTACCCATGCAGATGGTAGGCAGGGATCTCCATCAAAAGAAAAAAACTACTAAGAACAAAAGACTTAACAGACACGTGGCCAGGAGAAGCAACGTTTTGGATTTTATCCTGGATTACTGGAAACCCTCTTGAGAGTTGATTGTCCCTTGAAGGCTCTGCTCATCTTTTGACCTTTGGTAACATATATATTGTTTGTTGCCTGTGGTGTTGATAGATTACTTAGCCCGGTATATAGCCAAATATCCCCATATTGTGTGGATACGTAGTGTTAGGCACTCGGTCAATGTTGATTATTCTCTTAGCAAAGATGCATATTGCTAAAAAAATGAAGATCAGACATTGAGACCTAGTCCCTTGGGAACTTTTATATTCCCTAGCCTGATACCGAGCTGAGGAATTTATAGTTGGTGCAATACTGCCATATACTCGAAATTGGTCAGAGGTGACGGAATAAGGATTGATGCCTCTCATTTTCTCTAATTTGGATTATTGCATATTATTGCATTAATTGTGATATTCATTATTGATCGGAAGTAAAATTTCATTTCCCGCGTTGATTTTGATTCTTAGAAGGTGTTGGTGTTGTTTGTGGTGTGTCAGCACCATATTGTGGCACATATTGGTATTACATTTCATTGCTTATCTTTTGCAATATTATTGATTTGTATTCAGCTTTTTTGTATAATACATTCACATATATTTTTGCATAGACAATGGTACCTTGTTCTAATTGCTAATTGAACAATAATTGAAGATTCTTGATAAAGCTCAGAGGTGTTATTATGTCCACCTCAATAATTTTGATATTTCTTTCTTTGATCCTTTCTTTTTATATAAAGCCCTTTTTGCTTTATAAACCTTTCGACAATTTGAAATATGCCGGAAAGGATCCAAATTGACACAACCCCGAAATCCTGAATCCACATCAGAGCTACTAAAGGCCAAAGGTACCAGTCCTAACTTATTTGGAACCCACCTTACGGATCGAGTCCCGGGCGACAATGAAGAACCTGTTGTCCTTTGGATCAATGTAATCAAGAACTGTTACACTGAAGTGCAAGAAGCCTTGAAGAAAACCCTACTAACGGCACCCTGTGTAACTCAACGTGTCATCAGCCAAGTGCTAACTGATCAACAAAAATTCAGTAACCGACAGGGAGAAATCTGCCGCATTTACATGAACGATGCTCAACCTATTAGACTTCAACCTGGAACAGAGACCCTGATATGGTGCTGAGCTCGGGATCCGAGGTCAGGATTACCAGGCCCTCGTTGAGCCCCTACAATTACAGGATCACCCTCTTGTCTGCGTCGCCAGGAGCCTGGTCACTGTGTCGCGTGGAAGAGTACCCATCCACTTGGTTAATCTAAGTGATGAAACTGTGGAACTAAAGAAATATTATCCAGTGACGAGTCTACGTCACGTCCGTCTACAAGACATCCTGGATTCCCCTACTGGTGCTGCTGCTGCACACCAATCGCTTCAAACAGCGGATGCAGCCAAAGATCCATCTGAACAACCCTGGTTGGCCAATCTATACATTGGAGATGTCACTACCTCTGCCGAACAACTTAAAGGTGTGTTGGACTTAGCCAAGGAGCACTACCAAGTCTTCAGCAAACACCCCTTAGACTATGGTCAAACAAGCTTAATAAAATGCACTATTCCCACTGGCACTCATCCTCCAAAGAAAGATATAGGCCAGTGCCCACTCCTGGCCCACTCCTAAGAACGTCAAAGAGGTCAAGAGCTTCCTTGGATTTGCGAGCTACTATCAGAAATTTATCCCACACTTCGCTCAAATTGCGGAGTCCATCCAGGAGCTTTTGAAGGGTCATCCCAAAGGCAGTTGGGATTCTACAAAACAGGAGATTGCTTTCCAACTGTTAAAAGAAAAACTTACAGTCCTGGGCTTCCCTGACTATGGCTTGCCATTCAGTCTCTATACGGGTGCCAGCCGGAACTGAAAGAGTCATCGACTACACCAGCATATCTTTACGAGAAACGGAGCGGAATGACCACAATTATAGCTCCTTCAAATTGGAATTCCTGGCCTTGGCATGGGCTGTAACTGAGAAGTTTAGGATTATCTAGTGGCCACCTTTCACTATCTACACCAAAAATAATCCAATGGCTCATCTGAACACCACACGTCTGGGAGCTCTAGAGCAAAGATGGGACTCTAGACTGGCAAACTTTGACTTTACCATTAAGTACCGGACAGGCAAAGCTAACGACAACGCTCACGCCTTATCCTACCTGCCCAGAATGAGCTAATTTCCAAAGGCGATCAGTGGGAAGATGTGGAAATGCCAATGTTCTACTCCCGATTTGCTCGGCAGGAAGCTATGCGCACTAAACACCCGCTCTCCGAAGCCACTAGTTCTCCAAAGACCTGTGATCTCTACAAATGAAGAGGACTATAAGTACTAAGTCATGTGCATAATCTCATAAACATCTCAATCGAATCTAAGTCTAAAAACATGCACAATAATCATGGAGATTGCCTTCAAAATGTTTAAGTTTGGGCGCATGCGCTAAAGAACTGAAATTTTTGTCTCAGGTTAACCTAAGTACATTGCCATGCGCATTTAAGATTTCCTATGAGGTGGAGAGAGTATAACCTCTTAGACATGCGCCGATAAGTACAAATGGAGATGAGTATAAATCATAAGGCATGCGCAGATTCATACTAATGTGACCGAATAAGCCAAGTTTGGACGCATGCGCATATACACATCTTCATGCGCAGTCAAGATTGTCTATAATAAACCAAGTTCGGGTGCATGCGCATATACACATCTTCATGCGCAGCCAGGATTGTCTATAAGCGTAAAAAAGTATAAGTTCTAAGACGCAGAAAAGTAAAAACGGAGATGAGTATAAGTCCTAAGTCATGCGCAAACCCATACCAATGTGTTTAAATAAATTGAGTTTGTGTGCATGCGCATATGCGATCCTTACCGTAAGTCAATCACTCGTGACATGCGCGGTATTTCACTGTATTGATCAAGCTATAAGTTCTTACGCATGCGTCCCGTCTTCTGAGTGATTGGCTACAAGTTACCTGCTGCTAATCTAAACCCCCTGATGAAGGCCTGCCGAAACGCGTGTCGGGGTTGGCGCAATCCTGGAGGGAGCACAGTATGGGTAATGGTTTATACTCTTATTTCCAATTTTGGTTTATGTCCTTTTGCATTTCGCACTTTATATGAGATTTATACATTGTATGATGATCTACTCTTGCCCACTGTGATCTCCCTCCATTTGATGTCGCCTTTATTCCTGTACCCCTTCCTTTTCTTATGGTAATTATATTATATGCATTGTCTTTGATAAATAAAGTATTTAATAACTTAAGCGGTCTGGTACTTTTATTGTGAGGTACTGCTGCTAATCTAGCAGAGCGAAACCATTGGATGTCCCTGAAACACATCACACGAAGGGCGGTTGTAGATTGGATGCTGGAATACATCTACCGCCCCTAGAATATAAAAACCTAGGCGTTTAGACGCTCGTGTTGTTAGTAGCTCCATTTCCCCTGAGGACGCCACAATTGTGGCGAAACATGTCGGGAGAGCTGCCTGTTAGTTTTTAAACTTAATATGGCGGTACACTTGTGCAGGTACAGCAGTGTGCACCACAAGGCGCAGGGTTGATTAGCCTCTAGGAGATAGTCAGCAATATTTTCAGAGCTAATCAGTATCTATTTTACCCAATACAATCTGGCACAGTGACTATAGGGCAATCTAGCCTTGAGGCAGTATGTTACCAGTATTAAAACTAGGTTCATATAATCATTGGAATATCTCATGGGCGCAGGGCTAAGTACGTTTTCATATAGTAACGCTAACTATATACTGTAGAAGGCAGATCATTGTCACATCAATTAGTGGAAACACTTTAACTTCATATATTACAAATACGGGCCGTAGAGAGTTAGTGACCACGGGGATATACCGTTAATATCCCACAGGTCATTTCTCTAAGGCAGGGTTCACACCTGCACGTCCCGCTTCGCGCGTACGACGCTCTATCTTTACTTTGAATACACCCCAAAGAAGCTCCTGTACTTCTTTGGGCGTAGGGCGTTTTACAGCGGGTTCGTACGCGCTGTAAAACGCTCAGGTGAGAACCATGCCCATAGGGAAACATGGGTTTTCGCCTGTTGAGCTTTTTACAGCGCGTAGGAACGCGCTGTAAAACGCTCAAGTCTGAACCCAGCCTAAAAGCCATACAAACAAACCATGTGGATTACAAACAACTTTTTGCATTATATGTTCTCGTTTTGCAACGTTACAAGCAAGTACCTAGACTCAAACGTATACCTGAGCTCTTTGTGTTTCCTACTTTCATATTTTTGCTCTATTTTTGCACTAACTTTTTGAAAGTTTTAGCAATGTTCAAGCACTTTAGCCCATGAACTCTTTCACTAGTACAATGTGACCTCTTTTGCACTCTAAATGGACCCTGGACTTTATATTGCTAGTCAGATAGTTAGCGTTTTTGCTTTGTTACTCATACAGACTGCCTCTGAGGACTCAAAAGTACTAAAGGTCCTATATTTCTCTTGTGTTAGCTAGAAAGCCTAGGCATGATATTGTAATGTATTGTTGCTGCACGGGTAGGACCACAGGTTGGAAGAGCATGACCAAGACTTCCAAGAACCACGCTGGCCCCTAATTCCCCAGACTTGGACCCAACTGATCATCTGTGGGCCCCCCTTGACTGTTGTCTTCTCTATGGATGCCCCATAAATAGCGCCTCTTCTTATCATCAACACACATGGTACGTGGGGGCCCTTCTACAGATTTTCCATTGGGGCCCCGGGTCCCCAGGTTACTCCTCACAGTTTAGCACAAACATTTATTGCTAATTAACTTTATTAAAGGACAGGCGGGCATCGAAACCCCGAGAAAGGGGGATGGGGGGGACGCACTTTATTTTTTTTCCACTTTGGAAACAAAGTTCTCGATGTCGCGGGCAAGAAGTTCAGGTTCCTTGAAGGCGGCGAAATGTCCTCCACGCGGCATGAAGGAGTAAGTGATGATGTTCTTAAATTTATCTTTAGCCAAAACCCTTGGGACATGCATCAGATCAAAGGGAAAAGCAGCGATGCCGGTGGGAACATAGACCGGGGTCCTAGAATAAAAAACATGATATAATCCTGACATCACCGTCTATAATTCTACATACATTATCCATCCTCTGTATATACTGATATAGACCACGCTGGTATAACCCGGGCATCTCCTGTATATAATTATATATGTACAGCTGGTATAACCCGGGTATCTCCTGTATATAATTATATATGTACAGCTGGTATAACCTGGGTATCCCCTGTATATAATTATAGATGTACAGCTGGTATAACCCGGGCATCTCCTGTATATAATTATATATGTACAGCTGGTATAACCCGGGCATCTCCTGTATATAATTATATATGTACAGCTGGTATAACCTGGGCATCTCCTGTATATAATTATATATGTACAGCTGGTATAACCTGGGCATCTCCTGTATATAATTATAGATGTACAGCTGGTATAACCCGGGTATCTCCTGTATATAATTATACATGTACAGCTGGTATAACCTGGGCATCTCCTGTATATAATTATGTATGTACAGCTGGTATAACCTGGGCATCTCCTGTATATAATTATATATGTACAGCTGGTATAACCTGGGTATCTCCTGTATATAATTATATATGTACAGCTGGCATAACCTGGGCATCTCCTGTATATAATAATATATGTACAGCTGGTATAACCCGGGCATCTTCTGTATATAATTATATATGTACAGCTGGTATAACCTGGGCATCTCCTGTATATAATTATATATGTACAGCCAGTATAACCTGGGTATCTCCTGTATATAATTATATATGTACAGCTGGTATAACCCGGGTATCTCCAGTATATAATTATATATGTACAGCCGGTATAACCTGGGCGTCTCCTGTATATAATTATAGATGTACAGCTGGTATAACCTGGGCATCTCCTGTATATAATTATATATGTACAGCTGGTATAACCCGGGTATCTCCTGTATATAATTATATATGTACAGCTGGTATAACCTGGGCATCTCCTGTATATAATTATATATGTACAGCTGGTATAACCTGGGCATCTCCTGTATATAATTATATATGTACAGCTGGTATAACCTGGGTATCTCCTGTATATAATTATATATGTACAGCTGGTATAACCTGGGCATCTCCTGTATATAATTATATATGTACAGCTGGTATAACCTGGGCATCTCCTGTATATAATTATATATGTACAGCTGGTATAACCTGGGTATCTCCTGTATATAATTATATATGTACAGCTGGTATAACCTGGGTATCTCCTGTATATAATTATATATGTACAGCTGGTATAACCTGGGCATCTCCTGTATATAATTATATATGTACAGCTGGTATAACCTGGGTATCTCCTGTATATAATTATATATGTACAGCTGGTATAACCTGGGCATCTCCTGTATATAATTATATATGTACAGCTGGTATAACCTGGGTATCTCCTGTATATAATTATATATGTACAGCTGGTATAACCTGGGCATCTCCTGTATATAATTATATATGTACAGCTGGTATAACCTGGGTATCTCCTGTATATAATTATATATGTACAGCTGGTATAACCTGGGTATCTCCTGTATATAATTATATATGTACAGCTGGTATAACCTGGGTATCTCCTGTATATAATTATATATGTACAGCTGGTATAACCCGGGTATCTCCTGTATATAATTATATATGTACAGCTGGTATAACCTGGGCATCTCCTGTATATAATGATATATAGACAGCTGGTATAACCTGGGCATCTCCTGTATATAATTATATATGTACAGCTGGTATAACCTGGGCATCTCCTGTATATAATTATATATGTACAGCTGGTATAACCTGGGCATCTCCTGTATATAATTATATATGTACAGCTGGCATAACCTGGGCATCTCCTGTATATAATTACATATGTACAGCT
Source organism: Bufotes viridis (assembly GCA_033119425.1). Lineage (NCBI taxonomy): Eukaryota > Metazoa > Chordata > Amphibia > Anura > Bufonidae > Bufotes > Bufotes viridis. The sequence goes on from CM065592.1 coordinate 434,075,356, forward strand.
GGTATAACCTGGGCATCTCCTGTATATAATTATATATGTACAGCTGGTATAACCTGGGCATCTCCTGTATATAATTATATATGTACAGCTGGTATAACCTGGGTATCTCCTGTATATAATTATATATGTACAGCTGGTATAACCCGGGCTTCTCCTGTATATAATTATATATGTACAGCTGGTATAACCTGGGCATCTCCTGTATATAATTATATATGTACAGCTGGAATAACCTGGGTCTCTCCTGTATATAATTATATATGTACAGCTGGTATAACCTGGGCATCTCCTGTATATAATTATAGATGTACAGCTGCTACAACCCGGGCATCTCCTGTATATAATTATATATGTACAGCTGGTATAACCTGGGCATCTCCTGTATATAATTATATATGTACAGCTGGTATAACCCGGGCATCTTCTGTATATAATTATATATGTACAGCTGGCATAACCTGGGCATCTCCTGTATATAATTATATATGTACAGCTGGTATAACCCGGGCATCTTCTGTATATAATTATATATGTACAGCTGGCATAACCTGGGCATCTCCTGTATATAATAATATATGTACAGCTGGTTATAACCTGGGTATCTCCTGTATATAATTATATATGTACAGCTGGTATAACCTGGGCATCTCCTGTATATAATTATATATGTACAGCTGGTATAACCTGGGCATCTCCTGTATATAATTATATATGTACAGCTGGCATAACCTGGGCATCTCCTGTATATAATTATATATGTACAGCTGGTATAACCTGGGTATCTCCTGTATATAATTATATATGTACAGCTGGTATAACCCGGGCATCTCCTGTATATAATTATATATGTACAGCTGGCATAACCTGGGTATCTCCTGTAAATAATTATATATGTACAGCTGGTATAACCTGGGCATCTCCTGTATATAATTATATATGTACAGCTGGTATAACCTGGGCATCTCCTGTATATAATTATATATGTACAGCTGGTATAACCTGGGTATCTCCTGTATATAATTATATATGTACAGCTGGTATAACCCGGGCATCTTCTGTATATAATTATATATGTACAGCTGGCATAACCTGGGCATCTCCTGTATATAGTGATATGGAGCATGCTGGTATAACCTGGGTATCTCCTATATATAATGATATATGTACAGCTGGCATAACCTGGGTATCTCCTGTATATAATTATATATGTACAGCTGGTATAACCTGGGTATCTCCTGTATATAATTATATATGCACAGCTGGTATAACCTGGGCATCTCCTGTATATAATGATATATGTACAGCTGGTATAACCTGGGTATCTCCTGTATATAATTATATATGTACAGCTGGTATAACCTGGGTATCTCCTGTATATAATTATATATGTACAGCTGGTATAACCTGGGCATCTCCCGTGTATAATCATATATGTACAGCTGGTATAACCTGGGCATCTCCTGTATATAATGATATATGTACAGCTGGTATAACCTGGGTATCTCCTGTATATAATTATATATGTACAGCTGGTATAACCTGGGTATCTCCTGTATATAATTATATATGTACAGCTGGTATAACCTGGGCATCTCCCGTGTATAATCATATATGTACAGCTGGTATAATTTAGACATTTTCTGCATACAGTGCTGGTTTAACTTGAGCTTCTCCTATAATTATACAGGTACAGATGGTACAACCTGTGCATCTTCTGTATATAACTTACGTTGCTGCCGGAGAAGTTTCGGATTCTCGTGTGAAATTCTCCTTGTAGAACCTCATTGATGATGTAATGGATCCCGTAATCCAGTAAATCATCACATTGGTGAGCAGATCGTCCATGGTGAATTTCCTGTGAAAAGAATATGAGAGTGCGGTCAGTTTTCTGTGTACTCATCTGCAGGGTCTTGGGCAGAATTACACCACTGTCGTTCTGTTATCACGCCTCCCCCTGCTACTGGTGATGAGAGAGCATTTAGTTTTGCAGCAAGCTGTAAAATGTGACTGCTTTCTAGATGTGTTCAGTTATGCTGACCTCTAGTGGCCACTAATGGAACTGCAGCATTTCATTTGTATAGGGCAGGGATGCCCAACCTGCAGCCCTCCAGCTGTTGCAAAACTACAACTCCCAGCATGCCTAGACAGCCTACAGCTATGAGCCTACAGCAAGGCATGGTGGGAGTTGTAGTTTTACAACATCTGGAGGGCCGCAGGTTGGGCATCCCTGGTATAGGGGGTTACAGACGCACGAGCATGCTGTACGGAAGGTGGTTGGGAGCATGATTGCGGCTAGTCATTATGGCCCACTCCCCTCTAATATGTGTAAGGAGTTTTTTTTTTTTGCTTTCTGTAATTTCTGACCTCTGCAGGCCTCCATCCTCTAGTTTTCTGAAGTCCGGATCTGTCCATGTCGAGAACTTCTCCAGAATGTAGGCCCCAAGACCAGCAGGGGAGTCATTCAGAGCGGAGCCTGGAGGGAGGAGAACATCATCTGGTCATAGGCAGCAGACACAGGACCACCTCTGGTTTGCAATCTGTGTCTCTCTAGTAGCTGCAAAACTACAACTCCTAACATGCCATTAGCTTCTGGCTGGGAGTTGTACTTCTTCTGCAACAGTTTGGAAATCGCAAACTTAAAGGGACCCAGCAGTCTGTAAGTGATGGAGACCAATGGACACAAATCACAACCAATTATCACAACATTTTAGAACTTTGTGTCTCCGTTTCCTTTGCCGTCACTGCTGTTCTCTAGTCCTGGCCTCCGCCTGCTCACACTGCTAATGGTTTGTTGCAATGTATTAGTCAAGGTTAGTGCACTCAGCTTGGAGTCCATGATGGGTCAGAGCCGTGCTTTGCTCACAGGATTGTCGAAGTGGATACATTGTAACGCACCCTCAGCTGTGTGTGCAGGACATTGGAGGAGACCTCCGAACTCTTTCTGTGTAATCCCTCCCTTTCAGAGCACTCTAGTCTTTACCAACAGTGTCCGGTTTAGTCGCTTGGATGTGGAGGTACCCCGACTCCCGCAGCAAGGCGTACACTGACTTCTCAAAGTACGGGTAGACACGCCTGACGTCTTCTCTTGTGAAGCCAACCAGCCAAGGCAGATGACGGCCGAGGAGCAGATACAGAAGCATCTTCAAGCGGCCATTACGTATCATAACCATATTGAGGTGCAGACCCTTCACCGACCTGAGGAACAGAGGAGATAAGGAATGGTGGTCAGGAGACCTCAGGATAGAAGACACTGAACCATCAGGGGGCTCCAGTCTAGTCAAAGAAGGGAAAGGAAGCACATGTCAGCGCTCCTACTCCTCAGAACACAGCTTCCAGAAAGCCTCTGACAAGGACTCAGAGTGATCTGTGAGATACAGCTTTACAGACGCTGCTGCAGGTGAGGGACTGCGGCTCAGACACCACCACCAACCAAACCATTGCTAGGCCAGAATAACCTTAAGCCTGTACCACACTGGACAAGTGGACACCTTTATCCGCCTGCTAGTGCTAATACGTTGCCATACAACTAGTCACCATACCTCCTCATCTGGTGCCAGAAGCTGCACTTTGTACTTACCGGTGCTGGATGTGCCTCGGGTTATATTCTGCAGACTGTTATACGTTTACTTCTGGCCTGATTCTTCAAATTACCTTTTCACTGCACTGAAACCCAGGGAGCAATGGCCGGAAGGAATGAACCGTGACCTAACATCTCATCAGGGGCCACTACCACTCCCATCCTCTGCATCAGCTCCGCAGGGGCTCGCTGCATAGTCATGGTTCCAGAACCGACAGACATCATTGGTCCTGATGTCAGATTCTTCTCTGGATCTTTCCTGGTTATGTTGCATCCATCACATCCATCATCCCACCTGAGCCTAACACTGGGGCAGTGGTACTACAACTCCCAGTCCCAGATCCTTCACATGCGACAGGCTGTAATTGGTGCAGGTCACAGCTGACAACTTACTCGGGTTTCATCTGCGACAACACTGTGGTGATGAGACTTCCCCAGTCTCCTCCCTGCAGGTAGAACTCACTAAATCCCAGTCGTAGCATCAGTTTATAGAAGATGCGAGCGGCTGCAGGGGCGTCAAAACCTGGGGGCGACATCAGAGGGTGCAGAAATACTTAGAATGTACCATACATGTAATAAGATATATGTCATAAATCATACACTGTAGGATATGTGATCTAATATTACACTGCGTTCTATAATCAGAGTAAAAACGGGGAATGTAATCACAGGGTGAAAAAATACAGGGTACGATACAAAGTATAATGTAATAAAGTACTAGGAAATCCTGCTTAATATAATACTACTACTAATTACTAATAATACTACTAGCTGAGGACCCGGCGTTGCTCTGGTATTTATTCATTGCAATTTTATATTAAATAACAGTGACTTTCACAGTGGCCGCCTCTTTAACGGTGAGCGCCCCTTTAACAGTGACTTTCATAGTGACCGCCCCTTTAACAATGACTTTGGCCGCCTCTTTAACAGTAACCGCCGCTTTAACAGTGACTTTCATAGTGGCCACCCATTTAACGGTGACTTTTCACTGCGGCCGTCCATTCAAAAGTGACCGCCCCTTTAACGGTGACCAGCCATTTAACAGTGACTTTCATAGTGGCCTCCCCTTTAACGTTACCACCTGTTTAACAGTGACTTTCACAGTGGCCTCCTCTTTAACAGTGACTGCCCCTTTAACAGTGGCTTCCACGGTGGCTGCCCCTTTAACAGTGACCGCCCATTTAATAGTGACTTTTACAGTGACCGACCCCTTAACAGTAACTTTCATAGTGGCCGTACCTTTAACAGTGACCCCCCTTTAACAGTGACTTTTACAGTGACCGACCCCTTAACAGTGACTTTCATGGTGGCAGTCCCTTTAACAGTGACCGCCCCTTTAACGTGACCACCCATTTAACAGTGACTTTCATACTGGCCACCCCTTTAATGGTGGTTACCCCTTTAACAGTGACTGTGTGCAGACAGCCTTTCACGCCTTATATACCCACTGAGGAATATGTGTGCAGACAGCCTATCACACACCTTATATACCCACCGAGGGATATGTGTGCAGACAGCCTATCACACCTTATATACCCACCGAGGGATATGTGTGCAGACAGCCTATGACACCTTATATACCCACCGAGGGATATGTATGCAGACAGCCTATCACACCTTATATACCCACCGAAGGATATGTTTGCAAACAGCCTATGACACACCTTATATACCCACCGAGGGATATGTGTGCAGACAGCCTATCACACACCTTATATACCCACCGAGGGATATGTGTGCAGACAGCCAATCACACATTATATACCCACCGAGGTATATGTGTGCAGACAGCCTATCACACCTTATATACCCACCGAGGGATATGTGAGCAGACAGCCTATCACCCCTTATATACCCACCAAGGGATATGTGTGCAGACAGCTTATCACTCACCTTTTATACCCACAGAGGGATATGTGTGCAGTCAGCCTATCACACCTTATATACCCACCGAGGGATATGTGAGCAGACAGTCTATCACACACCTTATTTACCCACTGAGTGATATGTGTGCAGACAGCCTATTACACCATATATACCCACCAAGGGATATGTGAGCAGACAGTCTATCACACCCCTTATATACCCACCGAGGGATATGTGTGCAGACAGCCTATCACACCTTATATACCCACCGAGGGATATGTGTGCAGACAGCCTATCACACCTTATATACCCACCGAGGGATATGTGTGCAGACAGCCTATCACACCTTTTATACCCACCGATGGATATGTGTGCAGACAGCCTATTACACCTTATATACCCACCGACGGATATGTGAGCAGACAGTCTATCACACCTTATATACCCACCGAGGGATATGTGTGCAGACAGTCTATCACACCTTCTATACCCACCGAGGGATATGTGTGCAGACAGCCTATCACACCCCTGATATAATCACCGAGGGATATGTGTGCAGACAGCCTATCACACCTTATATACCCACCAAGGGATATGTGTGCAGACACCCTTTCACACACCTTATATACCCACCGAGGGATATGTGTGCAGACAGCCTTTCACACCTTATATACCCACTGAGGGATATGGGACAGACAGCCTATCACACCTTATATACCCACCGAGGGATATGTGTGAAGACAGCCTATCACACACCTTATATACCCACCGAGGGATCTGTATGCAGACAGCTTATCACACCTTATATACCCACCGAGGGATATGTGTGCAGACATCCTATTACACCCCTTATATACCCACCGAGGGATATGTGTGCAGACAGCCTATCACACCCCTTATATACCCACCGAGGGATATGTGTGCAGACAGCCTATTACACCTTATATACCCACCGAGGGATATGTGTGCAGACATCCTATTACACCCCTTATATACCCACTGAGGGATGTGTGTGCAGACAGCCTATCACACCCCTTATATACCCACCAAGGGATATGTGTGCAGACAGCCTATCACACCTTATATACCCACCAAGGGATATGTGTGCAGACAGCCTATCACACCCCTTATATACCCACCGGGGGATATATGTGCAGACAGCCTATCACACCTTATATACCCACCGAGGGATATGTGTGCAGACAGCCTATCACACCTTATATACCCTCCGAGGGATATGTGTGCAGACAGCCTATCACACCTTATATACCCACCGAGGGATATGTGTGCAGACAGCCTATCACCCCTTATATACCCACAGAGGGATATGTGTGCAGACAGCCTATCACACCTTATATACCCACCGAGGGATATGTGTACAGACAGCCTATCACCCCTTATATACCCACCAAGGGATATGTGTGCAGACAGCCTATCACACCTTATATACCCACCGAGGGATATGTGTGCAGACAGCCTATCACACCCCTTATATACCCACCAAGGGATATGTGTGCAGACAGCCTATCACACCTTATATACCCACCGAGGGATATGTGTGCAGACAGCCTATCACACCCCTTATATACCCACCGGGGGATATATGTGCAGACAGCCTATCACACCTTATATACCCACCGAGGGATATGTGTGCAGACAGCCTATCACACCTTATATACCCACCGAGGGATATGTGTGCAGATAGCCTATCACACCTTATATACCCACAGAGGGATATGTGTGCAGACAGCCTATCACACCTTATATACCCACCGAGGGATATGTGTACAGACAGCCTATCACACACCTTATATACCCACCGAGGGATATGTGTGCAGACAGCCTATCACACACCTTATATACCCACCGAGGGATATGTGTGCAGACAGCCTATCACACCTTATATACCCACCGAGGGATATGTGTGCAGACAGCCTATCACACCTTATATACCCACCGAGGGATATGTGTACAGACCGTCTATCATGGAGTTGATCCAAATAATGGGACTCGACTGTGTATTATCTAATACTGTGATATTAAAGGGGTCCTCTCACCTCAGCAAATGGAAGTTATTGTGTAGACGCAGTTAAAACAAGCCAATTACTAATGTATTCTGATTCTCCATATTGTCTATTTTGCTGGCTGGATTCATTTTTCCCCACACATTATACACGGCTCGTTTCCATGGTTACGACCACACGGCAATCCAGCAGCGGTGGTCGTGTCTGCACACTCTAGTAAAAAGCGCCCAGCACTGATGGATTGTAGGGTGGTCTGTAACCATGGAAACGAGCCGTGTATAATGTGGGGGAAAATGAATCCAGCGAAGGAAGCAACATGGAGAATCACAGTACATTAGTAATTGGCTTGTTCTAACTGCGTCTACACAAAAACTTCCATTTGCTGAGGTGAGAGGACCCCTTTAAGGACTATTTGACAGATAATATAATACTTCGGGACCCACCCATCATTTTCCTCATCTAGCTCACGGATGTGACCCCTCCCCCGCTTACCTTTCTTCTGCGAAGCGTCGGAGAACCCGTATCCTGGGATAGAGGGGCAGATGACCTCAAACGTGAGGCTGGGGTCCAGGCCATGTTTCCCGGGCTCTGTTAGCAGCGGGATAATGCGGTAGAATTCATAGAAGGAGCCGGGCCAGCCGTGAACCATGAGGAGGGGGGTGGCCTTCTGTCCGGGCGGGAGGTGCGGGGGCTTCACATGGACAAAATGGACGTCGAGACCTACAGGAGCCGAGCGAGAGTGCACAGGGTCAGCACAGCCCAACAGGGCATTTACCGGGGGGCAGCCCCATACTGAGGACCCCATACAGGGTCATAGGACTGGAGAATGGGGACTAAGAAGTGTCTACTCCAGTCACATCCAGAGCTGCAGACACAATTCTGCTATTACATCAGCTCGTATACTCCAGTCACATCCAGAGCTGCAGACACAATTCTGCTATTACATCAGCTCGTATACTCCAGTCACATCCAGAGCTGCATTCACAATTCTGCTATTTCATCACCTCGTATACTCCAGTCACATCCAGAGCTGCATTCACAATTCTGCTATTACATCAGCTCGTATACTCCAGTCACATCCAGAGCTGCATTCACAATTCTGCTATTACATCAGCTCGTATACTCCAGTCACATCCAGAGCTGCAGACACAATTTTGCTATTTCATCACCTCGTATACTCCAGTCACATCCAGAGCTGCAGACACAATTCTGCTATTACATCACCTCTTATACTCCCGTCACATCCAGAGCTGCATTAACAATTCGACCTTTACATCGCCTCTTATACTCCAGTCACATCCAGAGCTGCATTTACAATTCTGCTATTACATCACCTCGTATACTCCAGTCACTTCCAGAGCTGCATTCACAATTCGACCTTTACATCGCCTCTTATACTCCCGTCACATCCAGAGCTGCATTTACAATTCTGCTATTACATCACCTCGTATACTCCAGTCACTTCCAGAGCTGCATTTACAATTCTGCTATTACATCACCGCTTATACTCCAGTCACATCCAGAGCTGCATTCACAATTCGACCTTTACATCGCCTCTTATACTCCAGTCACATCCAGAGCTGCATTTACAATTCTGCTATTACATCACCTCGTATACTCCAGTCACTTCCAGAGCTGCATTCACAATTCTGCTATTACATCACCTCTTATACTCCAGTCACATCCAGAGCTGCATTCACAATTCGACCTTTACATCACCTCTTATACTCCCATCACATCCAGAGCTGCATTTACAATTCTGCTATTAAATCACCGCTTATTCTCCAGTCACATCCAGAGCTGCAGACACAATTCTGCTATTACATCACCTCTTATACTCCCGTCACATCCAGAGCTGCAGATACAATTCTGCTATTACATCACCGCTTATACTCCAGTCACATCCAGAGCTGCATTCACAATTCGACCTTTACATCGCCTCTTATACTCCAGTCACATCCAGAGCTGCATTTACAATTCTGCTATTACATCACCTCGTATACTCCAGTCACTTCCAGAGCTGCATTCACAATTCTGCTATTACATCACCTCTTATACTCCAGTCACATCCAGAGCTGCATTCACAATTCGACCTTTACATCGCCTCTTATACTCCAGTCACATCCAGAGCTGCATTTACAATTCTGCTATTACATCACCTCGTATACTCCAGTCACTTCCAGAGCTGCATTTACAATTCTGCTATTAAATCACCGCTTATTCTCCAGTCACATCCAGAGCTGCAGACACAATTCTGCTATTACATCACCTCTTATACTCCCGTCACATCCACAGCTGCAGATACAATTCTGCTATTACATCACCGCTTATACTCCAGTCACATCCAGAGCTGCATTCACAATTCTGCTATTTCATCACCTCGTATACTCCAGTCACATCCAGAGCTGCATTCACAATTCGACCTTTACATCACCTCTTATACTCTCGTCACATCTAGAGCTGCATTTACAATTCTGCTATTACATCACCTCGTATACTCCAGTCACTTCCAGAGCTGCATTCACAATTCTGCTATTACATCACCTCTTATACTCCAGTCACATCCAGAGCTGCAGACACAATTCTGCTATTACATCACCGCTTATACTCCAGTCACATCAAGAGCTGCAGACGCAATTCTGCTATTACATCACCTCTTATACTCCAGTCACATCCAGAGCTGCAGACACAATTCTGCTATTACATCACCTCTTATACTCCCGTCACATCCAGAGCTGCATTTACAATTTGGCTATTACATCACCGCTTATACTCCAGTCACATCCAGAGCTGCAGACACAATTCTGCTATTACATTACCTCGTATACTCCAGTCACATCCAGGGCTGCAGACACAATTCTGCTAGTTTCCTAATCGGAATACCTGTTCTACGCAGTCGCTAGATCCCATAATGCATTGCCATTATGGTAGTTGCAGCTCTGGATGTGAATGGAGTATGATATACAGTATAATAGCAGGATTGTGACTGCAGCTCTAGATGTGACTGGAGTATGATATACAGTATAATAGCAGAATTGTGACTGCAGCTCTGGATGTGACTGGAGTATGATATACAGTATAATAGCAGGATTGTGACTGCAGCTCTGGATGTAACTGGAGTATGATATACAGTATAATAGCAGAATTGTGACTGCAGCTCTGGATGTGACTGGAGTATGATATACAGTATAATAGCAGGATTGTGACTGCAGCTCTAGATGTGACTGGAGTATGATATACAGTATAATAGCAGAATTGTGACTGCAGCTCTGGATGTGACTGGAGTATGATATACAGTATAATAGCAGGATTGTGACTGCAGCTCTGGATGTGACTGGAGTATGATATACAGTATAATAGCAGAATTGTGACTGCAGCTCTGGATGTAACTGGAGTATGATATACAGTATAATAGCAGAATTGTGACTGCAGCTCTGGATGTAACTGGAGTATGATATACAGAATAATAGCAGAATTGTGACTGCAGCTCTGGATGTGACTGGAGTATGATATACAGTATAATAGCAGGATTGTGACTGCAGCTCTGGATGTGACTGGAGTATGATATACAGTATAATAGCAGAATTGTGACTGCAGCTCTGGATGTAACTGGAGTATGATATACAGTATAATAGCAGGATTGTGACTGCAGCTCTGAATGTGAATGGAGTATGATATACAGTGTAATATCAGGATTGTGACTGCAGCTCTGGATGTATATGGAGTATGATATACAGTATAATAGCAGAATTGTGACTGCAGCTCTGGATGTAAATGGAGTATGATATACAGTATAATAGCAGAATTGTGACTGCAGCTCTGGATGTGAATTGAGTATGATATACATTATAATAGCAGAATTGTGACTGCAGCTCTGGATGTAAATGGAGTATGATATACAGTATAATAGCAGGATTGTGACTGCAGCTCTGGATGTGAATGGAGTATGATATACAGTATAATGGCAGGATTGTGACTGCAGCTCTGGATGTAACTGGAGTATGATATACAGTATAATAGCAGGATTGTGACTGCAGCTCTGGATGTGACTGGAGTATGATATACAGTATAATAGCAGAATTGTGACTGCAGCTCTGGATGTGACTGGAGTATGATATACAGTATAATAGCAGAATTGTGACTGCAGCTCTGGATGTGACTGGAGTATGATATACAGTATAATAGCAGAATTGTGACTGCAGCTCTGGCTGTGAATGGAGTATGATATACAGTATATTAGCAGGATTGTGACTGCAGCTCTGGATGTGACTGGAGTATGATATACAGTAAATTAGCAGGATTGTGACTGCAGCTCTGGATGTGAATGGAGTATGATATACAGTGTAATATCAGGATTGTGACTGCAGCTCTGGATGTGAATGGAGTATGATATACATTATAATAGCAGAATTGTGACTGCAGCTCTGGATGTAAATGGAGTATGATATACAGTATAATAGCAGGATTGTGACTGCAGCTCTGGATGTGACTGGAGTATGATATACAGTAAATTAGCAGGATTGTGACTGCAGCTCTGGATGTGACTGGAGTATGATATACAGTATAATAGCAGAATTGTGACTGCAGCTCTGGATGTGAATGGAGTATAATATACAGTATAATAGCAGGATTGTGACTGCAGCTCTGGATGTGAATGGAGTATAATATTCAGTATAATAGCAGGATTGTGACTGCAGCTCTGGATGTGAATGGAGTATGATATACAGTATAATAGCAGGATTGTGACTGCAGCTCTGGATGTGACTGGAGTATGATATACAGTATAATAGCAGAATTGTGACTGCAGCTCTGGATGTGACTGGAGTATGATATACAGTATAATAGCAGAATTGTGACTGCAGCTCTGGATGTGACTGGAGTATGATATACAGTATAATAGCAGAATTGTGACTGCAGCTCTGGATGTGACTGGAGTATGATATACAGTATAATAGCAGAATTGTGACTGCAGCTCTGGATGTGAATGGAGTATGATATACAGTATAATAGCAGAATTGTGACTGCAGCTCTGGATGTGACTGGAGTATGATATACAGTATAATAGCAGAATTGTGACTGCAGCTCTGGATGTGACTGGAGTATGATATACAGTATAATAGCAGAATTGTGACTGCAGCTCTGGATGTGAATGGAGTATGATATACATTATAATAGCAGAATTGTGACTGCAGCTCTGGATGTGACTGGAGTATGATATACAGTATAATAGCAGAATTGTGACTGCAGCTCTGGATGTGACTGGAGTATGATATACAGTATAATAGCAGGATTGTGACTGCAGCTCTGGATGTGACTGGAGTATGATATACAGTATAATAGCAGAATTGTGACTGCAGCTCTGGATGTGATAGTGTATGATATACAGTATAATTGCTGAATTGTGACTGCAACTCTGGATGTGACTGGAGTATGATATACAGTATAATAGCAGGATTGTGACTGCAGCTCTGGATGTGACTGGAGTATGATATACAGTATAATAGCAGAATTGTGACTGCAGCTCTGGATATGAATGGAGTATGATATAGAGTATAATATCAGAATTGTGACTGCAGCTCTGGATGTGAATGGAGTATAATATACAGTATAATAGCAGGATTGTGACTGCAGCTCTGGATGTGAATGGAGTATGATATAGAGTATAATATCAGAATTGTGACTGCAGCTCTAGATGTGAATGGAGTATAATATACAGTATAATAGCAGGATTGTGACTGCAGCTCTGGATGTGACTGGAGTATGATATACAGTATAATAGCAGGATTGTGACTGCAGCTCTGGATGTGAATGGAGTATAATATACAGTATAATAGCAGGATTGTGACTGCAGCTCTGGCTGTGAATGGAGTATGATATAGAGTATAATAGCAGAATTGTGACTGCAGCTCTGGATGTGAATGGAGTATGATATACAGTATAATAGCAGGATTGTGACTGCAGCTCTGGATGTGACTGGAGTATGATATACAGTATAATAGCAGAATTGTGACTGCAGCTCTGGAAGTGACTGGAGTATGATATACAGTATAATAGCAGAATTGTGACTGCAGCTCTGGAGGTGAATGAAGTATGATATACAGTATAATAGCAGAATTGTGACTGCAGCTCTGGATGTGAATGGAGTATGATATACAGTATAATAGCAGGATTGTGACTGCAGCTCTGGATGTGATAGTGTATGATATACAGTATAATAGCAGGATTGTGAGTGCAGCTCTGGATGTGACTGGAGTATGATATACAGTATAATAGCAGAATTGTGACTGCAGCTCTGGCTGTGAATGGAGTATGATATACAGTATATTAGCAGGATTGTGACTGCAGCTCTGGGTGTGAATGGAGTATAATATACAGTATAATAGCAGGATTGTGACTGCAGCTCTGGATGTGACTGGAGTATAATATACAGTATAATAGCAGAATTGTGACTGCAGCTCTGGATGTGACTGGAGTATGATATACAGTATAATAGCAGGATTGTTACTGCAGCTCTGGATGTGACTGGAGTATGATATACAGTATAATAGCAGAATTGTGACTGCAGCTCTGGATGTGAATGGAGTATGATATACAGTATAATAGCAGAATTGTGACTGCAGCTCTGGATGTGAACCGAGTAGGATATACAGTATAATAGCAGAATTGTGACTGCAGCTCTGGATGTGAATGTAGTATGATATACAGTATAATAGCAGAATTGTGACTGCAGCTCTGGATGTGACTGGAGTATGATATACAGTATAATAGCAGAATTGTGACTGCAGCTCTGGATGTGACTGGAGTATGATATACAGTATAATAGCAGAATTGTGACTGCAGCTCTGGATGTGACTGGAGTATGATATACAGTATAATAGCAGAATTGTGACTGCAGCTCTGGATGTGACTGGAGTATGATATACAGTATAATAGCAGGATTGTGACTGCAGCTCTGGATGTGACTGGAGTATGATATACAGTATAATAGCAGAATTGTGACTGCAGCTCTGGATGTGACTGGAGTATGATATACAGTATAATAGCAGAATTGTGACTGCAGCTCTGGATGTGACTGGAGTATGATATACAGTATAATAGCAGAATTGTGACTGCAGCTCTGGATGTGACTGGAGTATGATATACAGTATAATAGCAGAATTGTGACTGCAGCTCTGGATGTGACTGGAGTATGATATACAGTATAATAGCAGAATTGTGACTGCAGCTCTGGATGTGACTGGAGTATGATATACAGTATAATAGCAGAATTGTGACTGCAGCTCTGGATGTGACTGGAGTATGATATACAGTATAATAGCAGAATTGTGACTGCAGCTCTGGATGTGACTGGAGTATGATATACAGTATAATAGCAGAATTGTGACTGCAGCTCTGGATGTGACTGGAGTATGATATACAGTATAATAGCAGAATTGTGACTGCAGCTCTGGATGTGACTGGAGTATGATATACAGTATAATAGCAGAATTGTGACTGCAGCTCTGGATGTGACTGGAGTATGATATACAGTATAATAGCAGGATTGTGACTGCAGCTCTGGATGTGACTGGAGTATGATATACAGTATAATAGCAGAATTGTGACTGCAGCTCTGGATGTGACTGGAGTATGATATACAGTATAATAGCAGAATTGTGACTGCAGCTCTGGATGTGACTGAGTATGATATACAGTATAATAGCAGAATTGTGACTGCAGCTCTGGATGTGACTGGAGTATGATATACAGTATAATAGCAGAATTGTGACTGCAGCTCTGGATGTGACTGGAGTATGATATACAGTATAATAGCAGAATTGTGACTGCAGCTCTGGATGTGACTGGAGTATGATATACAGTATAATAGCAGAATTGTGACTGCAGCTCTGGATGTGACTGGAGTATGATATACAGTATAATAGCAGGATTGTGACTGCAGCTCTGGATGTGACTGGAGTATGATATACAGTATAATAGCAGGATTGTGACTGCAGCTCTGGATGTGACTGGAGTATGATATACAGTATAACAGCAGGATTGTGACTGCAGCTCCTGTGGGACTGAACTGGTGGCCGTATCGGTTGTTACCCAGCTTTTCCAGGGACAGATCTAAGGACTAGTCGTCGGGGGCAGATGCCGGGAACTCGCCTTCGATGCGGGTCTTGTAGTGCGGGTATCTATTGATGATCTCCACCTGCTTGCCCCAATCAAACGTGTCCCTCCAGTAGGAGACGATCTTCTGCAGCTCCGTCCCATTAAGGCCGTAGTGGAACTGTGCATCCTCCAGGGCGGTGACGAAGCGGGTCCGACCCAGGCGGTCCTGGAGATCCTGGAGACCACACAGCTGTCAGAGGGAGGAGCTCACCTCCAAGGCAGGGGCGGAGCCTATGGGAGGGGGAGGGGCCTGCTTCAATAGAGGCACCCCTCATAGGTGTGAACCTTCACCTAACCTGCCATGGTCTGATCACACGGCTGAGAGTTTGGTACAATGTATCAGCCTAGTCATTCCTCTGTAAACACATGCTCTCCTGTACTGATAGATTGCTACAATGTATCTGTCTGGAGCCGTGGCTGTTTACATCAGAAGATTGTGTGGGCTGGACACATTGTAACAAACCCTCAGCTGTGGGAAGGTCATATGGACATGACAGGGAAATCCACGCTTGAGAATAAACCATATTAACCCTTTCCTCTCAGTACCTTAATATCCTCCTCAGATGCCTCGATACGGAAAGGTCTGATGCTGGTGTCCTCGTTCTTCTGGGGCTTCACCCCGGGGCCCCACCACCCATCCCCCATCTCTATGGTTTTCCTTCTGCGTCCACATAACAGCCAGCAAAGAACCGCCGCGCCGCCAACCCCGACCGGAACCAGAGCGCTGCGCGGCCAGTGATCATTGAACGCTGCCCTGCGGGGAAGAGACGCAGCAATGAGATATATCCTGCAGACTATTACACCTCTGACATCTCTACAGATCTGCAGAACATTGCTCTGTCCTCTCTACCTCCTGACAGATACATAGTGATATATCCTGCAGATTATTACACCTCTGACCTCCCCCGCAGAACATTGCTCTGTCCTCTCTACCTTCTGACAGATACATAGTCATATATCCTGCAGATTATTACACCTCTGACCTCTCTCGAGATCTGCAGAACATCGCTCTGTCCTCTCTACTTCCTGTCAGATACATAGTGATATATCCTGCAGACTATTACACCACTGACCTCTCTAGAGATCTGCAGAACATCGCTCTGTCCTCTCTACTTCCTGTCAGATACATAGTGATTTATCCTGCAGATTATTACACCTCTGACCTCTCTAGAGATCTGCAGAACATCGCTCTGTCCTCTCTACCTCCTGACAGATACATAGTGATATATCCTGCAGATTATTACACCACTGACCTCTATAGATCTGCAGAACATTGCTCTGTCCTCTCTACCTCCTGACAGATACATAGTGATATATTCTGCAGACTATTACACCTCTGACCTCTCTAGAGATCTGCAGAACATCGCTCTGTCCTCTCTACCTCCTGACAGATACATAGGGATATATCCTGCAGATTATTACACCACTGACCTCTCTAGAGATCTGCAGAACATCGCTCTGTCCTCTCTACCTCCTGACAGATACATAGTGAAATATCCTGCAGATTATTATACCACTGACCTCTCTGCAGAACATCGCTCTGTCCTCTCTACCTCCTGACAGATACATAGTGATATATCCTGCAGATTATTACACCTCTGACTTCTCTAGAGATCTGCAGAACATCGCCCTGTCCTCTCTACCTCCTGACAGATACATAGTGATATATCCTGCAGATTATTACACCTCTGACCTCTCTAGAGATCTGCAGAACATCGCTCTGTCCTCTCTACCTCCTGACAGATACATAGTGATATATCCTGCAGATTATTACACCACTGACCTCTCTAGAGATCTGCAGAACATCGCTCTGTCCTCTCTACCTCCTGACAGATACATAGTGATATATCCTGCAGATTATTACACCTCTGACTTCTCTAGAGATCTGCAGAACATCGCCCTGTCCTCTCTTCCTCCTGACAGATACATAGTGATATATCCTGCAGATTATTACACCACTGACCTCTCTAGAGATCTGCAGAACATCGCTCTGTCCTCTCTACCTCCTGACAGATACATAGTGATATATCCTGCAGATTATTACACCACTGACCTCTCTAGAGATCTGCAGAACATCGCTCTGTCCTCTCTACCTCCTGACAGATACATAGTGATATATCCTGCAGATTATTACACCACTGACCTCTCTAGAGATCTGCAGAACATCGCTCTGTCCTCTCTACCTCCTGACAGATACATAGTGATATATCCTGCAGATTATTACACCACTGACCTCTCTAGAGATCTGCAGAACATCGCTCTGTCCTCTCTACCTCCTGACAGATACATAGTGATATATCCTGCAGATTATTACACCACTGACCTCTCTAGAGATCTGCAGAACATCGCTCTGTCCTCTCTACCTCCTGACAGATACATAGTGATATAGCCTGCAGATTATTACACCACTGACCTCTCTAGAGATCTGCAGAACATCGCTCTGTCCTCTCTACCTCCTGACAGATACATAGTGATTTATCCTGCAGATTATTACACCACTGACCTCTCTGCAGAACATCGCTCTGTCCTCTCTACCTCCTGACAGATACATAGTGATATATCCTGAAGATTATTACACCTCTCTAGAGATCTGCAGAACATCGCTCTGTCCTCTCTACCTCCTGACACACACCGCAGACTATCTACATGACTGTGCAGCACATTGCTCTGTCCCTCTGTGGGTTGTGGCCCCTCACCTGCCGTCCTCTAACACTTGACGCCACATGTCGACTCCTGGGTTCCGGGCACTTTGCGTTGTGTTCTCGGGGCCTCTCCTCCTCCTCCGCCCTCTGGGTGTGAACACTGCAGACTATCCCTCTGGGTGTGAACGCTGCAGACTATCCCTCTGGTTGTGTAATCTCTTACTAAAGTGCAGCTCACAGTCCACAGTCTCTTAAAGGGCCAGTGACCTTAAATTGGGCAGTAGTAGTGAAACATGCAGGTAAATGTCTGGGCAGCAGGCGTCACACCCGGGCCCCCGCGTGCCTCCCAAGGGCCCCTCTTTTTGACCTGGGAAATAAATGTGTAATCCTACTAGACTGCTCCAGTCACTGCCTCCTGGACTTATATTAGAATGGTGTATGTTTTATTATTTAATATTATAACAGCACAGATTTTATTGGCTGTGCCGCGGTCCCGGAGCGGCTGAGGCGTGTCCCGCTCTCAGCTGATTATAATGGTGAAGCAGGGGGACGCCCCGCAGCCAGCAGGATATCGGTCACACATTGCGCTGCTAGGAGGAGCATCGGAGGAACCAGGTGAGGACTTAGGCCTCTTTCACACAACCGTATGGTTTTGCGTTCCGCCAAAAAAACGGATGACATCCGTCTGCATTCTGTTTTTTGCGGAACGGAAGATCTGTCTGGACTGGCATGAGCAAGAAAAAGTATTAGAATGTATTGGCTCCGATGAGGTATTACGAAGTTATTATCAAGGTACCACTAAGGTCAGGAAACGGTAGAAATTAATTTTTGAAGTTATTACCGGAAGTCTCGTGAAGTAATAATTTCGGCTCATCGGAGCCAATACATTGTAATATTGTACGAAGCGCCCGCTAAGTTTTATGCGAATGTTTCATCTGAAGTCGATTCGCTCATCCCTCATAGGCGTATTTCAGAATAGTAAATGACCCCCTTAGTTTGTTTACTTCCTGTGAAGGGGCATTAAGGGGACTGGGGGTGTACAGTTATGCTTTGGGCGGAGTTAGAGGCGTGGCCTTGTATGAAAAACTTGCCGGACAATTTTTCCAATTTGGGAGTCGTTCTTATACCCCCCTTACCGATCCCTTGCAGCCGCAGTATTGACAGCGCCCGATCCCCTCTGCACTCCACCTCCTTCTAATGTCTCAACATGCTGTGAACTCCGCTCAACCAATCACTGACGGCAGCCAGGACCCCGCCCTCCCCCCCCCGGCCAGTGATTGGATCATTAATATAATGAGGTATAACTGTCCCTCTTAACCATCCAAAAAGTTTACTGGTATCTATATATATATCCACAGTGAGGGTCATTTACTAACATTTGTAAAGCAGTTTTCGATGTCAACATGTCACACAACCCCCTTTTTGTGACTTTTTTAACCCCCTCTAGTGGTGGCTGTATAATCTGTATGTAGTGAGCTCCCTCTAGTGGTGGCTGTATAATCTGTATGTAGTGAGCTCCCTCTAGTGGTGGCTGTATAATCTGTATGTAGTGAGCTCCCTCTAGTGGTGGTTGTATAATCTGTATGTAGTGAGCTCCCTCTAGTGGTGGCTGTATAATCTCTATGTAGTGAGCTCCCTCTAGTGGTGGCTGTATAATCTGTATGTAGTGAGCTCCCTCTAGTGGTGGCTGTATAATCTGTATGTCGTGAGCTCCCTCTAGTGGTGACTGTATAATCTGTATGTAGTGAGCTCCCTCTAGTAGTGGCTGTATAATCTGTATGTAGTGATCTCCCTCTAGTGGTGGCTGTATAATCTGTATGTAGTGAGCTCCCTCTAGTGGTGGCTGTATAATCTGTATGTAGTGAGCTCCCCCTAGTGGTGGCTGTTTAATCTGTATGTAGTGAGCTCCCTCTAGTGGTGGCTGTATAATCTGTATGTAGTGAGCTCCCTCTAGTGGTGGCTGTATAATCTGTATGTAGTGAGCTCCCTCTAGTGGTGGCTGTATAATCTGTATGTAGTGAGCTCCCTCTAGTGGTGGCTGTATAATCTGTATGTAGTAATCTCCTGAGCTCCCTCTAGTGGTGGCTGTATAATGTGCATGTAGTGATCTCTCTCTAGTGGTGGCTGTATAATCTGTATGTAGTGAGCTCCCTCTAGTGGTGGCTGTGTAATCTGTATGAAATGAGCTCCCTATAGTGGTGGCTGTATAATCTGTATGTAGTGAGCTCCCTCTAGTGGTGGCTGTATAATCTGTATGTAGTAAACTCCTTCTAGTGGTGGCTGTATAATCTGTATGTAGTGAGCTCCCTCTAGTGGTGGCTGTATAATCTGTATGTAGTGAGCTCCCTCTAGTGGTGGCTGTATAATCTGTATGTAGTGAGCTCCCTATAGTGGTGACTGTATAATCTGTATGCAGTGAGCGCCCTCTAGTGGTGGCTGTATAATCTGTATGTAGTGAGCTCCCTCTAGTGGTGGCCGTATAATCTGTATGTAGTGAGCTCCCCCTAGTGGTGGCCATATAATCTGTATGCAGTGAGCTCCCTCTAGTGGTGGCTGTATAATCTGTATGTAGTGAGCTCCCCCCTTAGTGGTGGCTGTATAATCTGTATGCAGTGAGCTCCCTCTAGTGGTGGCTGTATAATCTGTATGTAGTGAGCTCCCTCTAGTGGTGGATGTATGATCTGTATGTAGTGAGCTCCCTCTAGTGGTGGCTGTATAATCTGTATGCAGTGAGCTCCCTCTAGTGGTGGCTGTATAATCTGTATATAGTGAGCTCCCTCTAGTGGTGGTTGTATAATCTGTATGTAGTGAGCTCCCTCTAGTGGTGGCTGTATAATCTGTATGTAGTGAGCTCCCCCTAGTGGTGACTGTATAATCTGTATGTAGTGAGCTCCCCCTAGTGGTGGCTGTATAATCTGTATGTAGTGAGCTCCCTCTAGTGGTGGCTGTATAATCTGTATGTAGTGAGCTCCCCCTAGTGGTGGCTGTATAATCAGTATGTAGTGAGCTCCCTCTAGTGGGGGCTGTATAATCTGTATGTAGTGAGCTCCCTCTAGTGGTGGCTGTATAATCTGTATGTAGTGAGCTCCCTCTAGTTGTGGCTGTATAATCTGTATGTAGTAAGCTCTCTCTAGTGGTGGCTGTATATATCTGTATGTAGTAATCTCCTGAGCTCCCTCTAGTGGTGGCTGTATATATCTATATGTAGTAATCTCCTGAGCTCCCGCTAGTGGTGGCTGTATATATCTGTATACAGTAATCTCCTGAGCTCCCTCTAGTGGTGGATGTATATATCTGTATGTAGTAATCTCCTGAGCTCCCTCTAGTGGTGGCTGTATATATCTGTATGTAGTAATCTCCTGAGCTCCCTCTAGTGATAGCTGTATATATCTGTATGTAATAATCTCCTGAGCTCCCTCTAGTGGTGGCTGTATAATCTGTATGTAGTGAGCTCCCTCTAGTGGTGACTGTATAACCTGTATGTAGTGAGCTCCCTCTAGTGGTGGCTGTATAATCTGTATGTAGGGAGCTCCCTCTAGTGGTGACTGTATAATCTGCATGTAGTGAGCTCCCTCTAGTGGTGGCTGTATAATCTGTATGTACTGAGCTCCCTCTAGTAGTGGCTGTATAATCTGTATGTACTGAGCTCCCTCTAGTGGTGGCTGTATAATCTGTATGTAGTGAGCTCCCTCTAGTGGTGGCTGTATAATCTGTATGTAGTGAGCTCCCTCTAGTGGTGGCTGTATAATCTGTATGTAGTGAGCTCCCTCTAGTGGTGGCTGTATAATCTGTATGTAGTGAGCTCCCCCTAGTGGTGACTTTGTTATCGTTAGGTAGTGTGAGGCAGTGACAGGCTTCATAGCTGCTAGGGGAGATTTCGGACAGCATTTCCCATGTCTTCCCTGTCAATCAGCAGGTCAGAGGCCGCATCAGGTGTCACAATCAGTCTTGGATAAGAGTCCAGTCCATAGTGTCTGCCAAGAGAGAGTTTGGAACTGAGGCCTGGGATGGCTCTGTTTGTGTGGTCTCAGCTGGGCCAGGCTGAGGGGCCACATAGCTAGGTGTTAGCCTGGACTTTGGGGACAAAGTGACGCCGGGGAGGGTCGCAGGGTCCTAGTCAGTCGGACTAGTAGGCCCGAATCCCCCAAGGGACTTTGTTTTTGCACAGCCTGGTGGGCTGGAGGACTGTAAGGTTGGGGAAAGCCGCACCGGTACCAGGTATGAACTGAGTCTAATATCTGAGTTACGGACACTCTGTTTATGGCAAGGTGGTTATTGTTTTTGTTGCTTATGTTTTTCTGGTACCAAATAAATGCTTAGATGGATAGTGAAACCGTGTATGGTGAAGAGTCTTGTGAGAATGACCCCCAAAGTCAAGCGATCCCTTACATATGGTGGAGGATGCGGGCAAGTTGTCCATGCTATGGGCAACAACGAGACAGCAGGTGCTGCCAGAAGCCCAGAAAAGTGAGGCCTGTGGAGACGTTTTTCCGGTTGTGGTCTCTGATAGAAGCGGACTTGTTGCTGTAAATTTTTACTGTTACCATGGGTCTCATGGAGGAATACGTATGGCGGCGCTGGCGCTTACAGCAGGGAGAAGAAATGGCCATTGCAATTGGCTACACCAAAAGTGAGTTGGGGAAATTTGATGCAGAGCGAGAGGCTCGGGAGGCGCAGCTGAAGGTGGCTCTGAAAAGAGGGTCCTCAACGCTGTATGGACCCTTCGCAAAGTTCCAAGAGGTCGATGGTGTGGCGGAGGAAAAGCGGATGAATGCCGTTGCCAATGGCAACCGTCGGGAAGACAAGAAGGTGGAGAGCGGTGCGGTTCCCAGGTGACTATGTGGAAAACGCAGGGTCTGAACAGGCGGGTAAGCCTGGATGTGCTCCCTCGCAGGAATCTGCAGGGGAGAAGGTTATTGTGTTCCCCAAAGTGCCCGGAATCCAGGCTAGACATGGGATGGCGAAGGTTAGAGATCCTATGCTAGCCCGGGTAAGAGGAAGCACGATATGGAAACCTGCGATTGGTAAAGTGATAAATATGCGGGACAGACATGCGGTTAGTGAGGACTGTCGGGTAGTTGTCACTGAGGGTGAGGCTATGGTGACAGCCGGGACTGATGGACTTGCTGCCGTAAATACGCCCGTACATGAGAGAATGGTGTTCCGTGATTTGTGGGGAGGTGAAAACACTTCTGCGGTTCGTCACATTACTCCCGTAGAACTGGTACCTAGCCCTTTAACCCCTTAAGGACTCGGGGTTTTTTATTAATTTTTGCTTTTTCGTTTTGCGCTCCCTGCCTTCCGAGAGCCATAACTTTTTTATTTTTACGTTCGCATGGCCATATGAGGGCTTTTTTTTGCAGGACAAGTTGTACTTTCCAACGCCACCATTTAATATTGCATACGATGTAGTGGGAAGCCGGAAAAAATTCCAAATGGGCTGAAATTGCAAAAAAAAAGCAATTCCACCACAGTTTTACGGGTTTTCAAATTACGAAGTTTGATGTGCGATAAAACTGACCATTTAGTTTTATTCTACAGGTCAGTACGAATTCGGCGATACCCAACATGTATAGTTTTTATTGCGTTTTGATAGTGAAAAAAAAATCAAAATTGGGAAATTTTTTATTTATTTTTTTGTCGCCATAATTTTACCCCTATAACTTTTTTGTAATTGAGTGTATGGCATTGTATGGGGGCTTATTTTTTGTGGGGCGATCTGAACTTTTAGTTGATACCATTATGGGGTGTGTAGGACTTTTTGATCACTTTTTATTTAATATTTTTGAGGAAATGAAGTGTCCAAAAACGGCGAATCGGCCATTTGGGCGCTTTTTTCTGTTTACCGCATGGGGAATATATTTTTATATTTTTATACTACGGGCGTTTTCGCACATTGCGACACCCATGATGTGTATTTTTTAAAAAAAAATTATTTTATTTTAATTTTGGGGAAAGGGGGGTGATTTGAATTTTTAGTTTTTTTTTTATTTATTTCTTTTATTTTTCTTTTACACTGTTATATAGGTCCCATAGGGACCTATATAAATCAGTTACCCGATTGCTTCTAACATAAACTCCAATCCACTTGTATTGGAGTTTATGAGGATTTTACTACTTTCCTATGAAGCCCTATTGCTAACAAGGTCTGCAGAGGAAATAGTAAGTAGTAGCCTGGAATCATTCATTGAGTTCGAGGCTATTACGTCCAGCGCTGCGATTTCCCCCGATCACCACTAGGGGGAGCCGGAGCGCTGCCGAAAGTTTTACTCTCGGTTTTAGCGCGCGCAGGTGCCGTGGTCAGGATTGACCACGGCATCTGCGGGGTTAAATGATTGCGATCGGCATCGCTGCCGACCGCGATCATTAGCCGCGGGGGTCAGCTACAGGAAACAGCCGGACTCTGCAGCGATTGCGCCCTCAGCGGGCAGGAGTGGGCGCCATGCTTAGGGACCGGACCCATGACGTACCCATACGTCATGGGTTCTTAAGGGGTTAAATGAAGTGACCATTAGAAACAGTGGAGCTGATAAGGTGCAAAGTGATAGTACCATGTTTGCCGAAATGCATAATGAAAATGTGATGTTATGTGATAATAATGACATGCCTTTTCCGCTGC
This sequence comes from Bufotes viridis, assembly GCA_033119425.1. Lineage (NCBI taxonomy): Eukaryota > Metazoa > Chordata > Amphibia > Anura > Bufonidae > Bufotes > Bufotes viridis. The sequence continues at coordinate 434,100,238 of CM065592.1, forward strand.
AGGGGGTGGTCAGGGGAGAAGTGCCCCCTGCTGGTAAAAATGTATATGATGCAAAAATATTGATAAATGTTGAGAGAATGCGACTGGGGGAACTCAATGTGGAAAACGTGGGAGGGCTAAAGTATGTACCACATGTACCACAGGAGGATGTGCAGTCTCCACAGTTGTAGAGGACCGGACCGGACAGTACAGCTGCAAACAGGAGGATGATCCCCCTCTCTACCCAGTCCCCAGATACGAAAGAGAAGGGTCCAGCTGTCTTTGTAGAAGAGGAGACCCGGGACAAGCTGAGTGAGCTGACCGGACTACGGCCTGATGTCCGGAAGAAGAGAAAAGTCTCCAGAAAAACACAAAGGTCTACAGTGGTGATGAGCGAGCACCAAAGTATAATAAAAGTCAATGGGAGAACCCGAGCAGTAAACCAGGCACCCCCTGCTCTGAAGAGGGGAGGGCGCCTGTTCCATTGGAAAAGGTCAGAAAGTGACAGAAACTCCACCGAAATGCATCTGGAACAGCATGGGGATGATGTCTGGGTGCATCTTGGACTCCCAGGTCGCTGCAGGGAACCATGTTGTCCGAGTTGTACGCCACTTTTACAAATTAACAAAAATACACCCAAAACCATCTCTGAGGGTGGGTGGCTGGAACTTTAGTGGTGGCTGTATAATCTGTATGTATTGAGATCCCTCTAGGGATGGATGTATAATCTCTATGTAGTGATCTCCCACTAGTGGTGGCTGTATAATCTGTATGTAGTGAGCTCCCTCTAGTGGTGGCTGTATAATCTGTATGTAGTGATCTCCCTCTAGTGGTGGCTGTATAATCTGTATATAGTGAGCTCCCCCTAGTGGTGGCTGTATAATCTGTATGTAGTGAGCCCCCCCTAGTGGTGACTGTATAATCTGTATGTGGTGAGCTCCATCTAGTGGTGGCTGTATAATCTGTATGTAGTGAGCTCTCCCTAGTGGTAGCTGTATAATCTGTATGTAGTGAGCTCCCTCTAGTGGTGGCTCTATAATCAGTATGTAGTGAGCTCCCTATAGTGGTGGCTGTATAATCTGTATGTAGTGAGCTCCCTCTAGTGGTGACTGTATAATCTGTATGTAGTGAGCTCCCTCTAGTGGTGACTGTATAATCTGTATGTAGTGAGCTCCCTATAGTAATTACCGTATTATCTTTATGTAGTGAGCTCCCTCTAGTGGTGACTGTATAATCTGTGTGTATTGAGCTCCCTCTAGTGATTTCTGGACGTGTTCCTGAGCCTGCGCAGTGATTTCCTGAAGTGTTCTCGAGCCCGCGCAGTGATTTCTGGACGTGTTCTTGAGCCCGCGCAGTGATTTCTGGGAGTTTACCTGAGCCCGCGCAGTGATTTCTTGAAGTGTTCTCGAGCCCGCGCAGTGATTTCTGGACGTGTTCCTGAGCCCGCGCAGTGATTTCTGGGAGTATACTTGAGCCCGCGCAGTGATTTCATGAAGTGTTCCTGAACCCGCGCAGTGATTTCTGGGAGTATACTTGAGCCCGCGCAGTGATTTCCGGACGTGTTCCTGAGCCCGCGCAGTGATTTCTGGAAGTGTTCTCGAGCCCGCGCAATGATTTCCGGACGTGTTCCTGAGCCCGCGCAGTGATTTCTGGGAGTATACTTGAGCCCGCGCAGTGATTTCATGAAGTGTTCCTGAGCCCGTGCAATGATTTCTGGGAGTATACTTGAGCCCGCGCAAGGATTTCCGGACGTGTTCCTGAGCCCGCGCAGTGATTTCCGGACGTATTCCTGAGCCCGCATAGTGATTTCCAGCACAGAATCAGCTTGTTTTTAATGAAGTGCTGCCTGAGGGCTGGTATATCCCAAGCATCCAGTCCTTGTCCCTCCGCACAGGGATTTCGCCAGATTTTGCGGATCTTTTTATGATATTTTGTCCTGTAAATGGGCATACGTTGCACGCTGGAATTTTCTTTCAGTCTAAAATAACGGATCTTCGAGAACTGCGCATAGCGGTGGCTTAAAATGCAGGATCTCTTTTTTTTTTTTCTGTTCTTCTGACAGATTATAACTTTTCTAGCTTTTCTGCGATGTGTCGCCGCCGTCTTGTTCTAGACGAGGTCGTGTTCTTCATGAAATAAATGTCTACTCCCATCACAGTCGGTTCCAGGGGGGGGGACATGTGGGCAGCGGCAGAGCACAGCGAGATGAACGCTTCCATTGTGGAAGCGCTCATCTCCATAGTCATCTGTATCGCCGTCCTCAGGACAGTGATACAGATGGCTGTGCTGTGGGCAGTGGAGGGACCAGGCCGACAGCCTCAGAGGTTGGTGCAAGCGGCGAAATGACGTCATCACGCAACTTGCGCCGTACATCTCGGGACACAGGCCGGAAGAGGTCTGCATCACATCGCTGCCATGAAGGTAAGTATAAGTGTTTTTCTATTTTTATATGGGACAATGTTACTGGCACATGATGGGGGGGGGGGGGGTTTATGGGAGAGGCACTTGTTACTGGCACATGATGGGGGGGGGGAGAGGCACTTGTTACTGGCACATGATAGGGAGGAGGAGAGAGGCACCTATGAGGCGCTGTATCACCCTGGATGTAAGAGGTATGGGGCACTGTATTACCCTGGATGTAAGAGGTATGGGGCGCTGTATTACCCTGGATGGAAGAGGTATGGGGCGCTGTATTACCCTGGATGTAAGAGGTATGGGGCGCTGTATTACCCTGGATGTAAGAGGTATGGGGCGCTGTATTACCCTAGATGTATTAGGTATGAGGCGCTGTATTACCCTGGATGTAAGAGGTATGGGGCTCTGTATTACCCTGGATGTAAGAGGTATGGAGTACTGTATTACCCTGGATGTAAGATGTATGAGGCGCTGTATTACCCTGGATGTAAGAGGTATGAGGCGCTGTATTACCCTGGATGTAAGAGGTATGAGGCGCTGTATTACCCTGGATGTAAGAGGTATGGAGCGCTGTATTACCCTGGATGTAAGAGGTATGGGGCGCTGTATTACCCTGGATGTAAGAGGTATGGGGCGCTGTATTACCCTGGATGTAAGAGGTATGAGACGCTGTATTACCCTGGACGTAAGAGGTATGTGTGCTGTATTACCCTGGATGTAAGAGGTATGGGGCGATGTATTACCCTGGATGTAAGAGGTATGGGGCGCTGTATTACCCTGGATGTAAGAGGTATGAGGCGCTGTATTACCCTGGATGTAAGAGGTATGGGGCGCTGTATTACCCTAGATGTATTAGGTATGAGGCGCTGTATTACCCTGGATGTAAGAGGTATGGGGCTCTGTATTACCCTGGATGTAAGAGGTATGGGGTACTGTATTACCCTGGATGTAAGATGTATGAGGCGCTGTATTACCCTTGATGTAAGAGGTATGAGGCGCTGTATTACCCTGGATGTAAGAGGTATGAGGCGCTGTATTACCCTGGATGTAAGAGGTATGGAGCGCTGTATTACCCTGGATGTAAGAGGTATGGAGCGCTGTATTACCCTGGATGTAAGAGGTATGGGGAGCTGTATTACTCTGGATGTAAGAGGTATGGGGCGCTGTATGACCCTGGATGTAAGAGGTATGGAGCGCTGTATTACCCTGGATGTAAGAGGTATGGGGCGCTGTATTACCCTGGATGTAAGAGGTATGGGGTGCTGTATTATTCTGGATGTAAGAGGTATGAGGCGCTGTATTACCCTGGATGTAAGAGGTATGGGGCGCTGTATGACCCTGGATGTTGAATGAGAGTCTGGATGTAAGAGGTATGGGACGCTGTATTACCCTGGATGTAAGAGGTATGGGGTGCTGTATTATTCTGGATGTAAGAGGTATGGGGCGCTGTATTACCTTGGATGTAAGAGGTATGGGGCGCTGTATTACCCTGGATGTAAGAGGTATGGGGCGCTGTATTACCCTGTGTAACGGATCGCCTGGCCCCCCGACTGGGTACCTCCGTTGAAAGATGCTCCTAGCGCTTCTTGAGGATTCCAAGCGCTCTAGCCGACACCACAACCACCGAACCTGAGAAGCATACGAATCCTCTCAAGCCTCTGAATGCTGTAGACAGTTGAATAGGAACCATACGAATAGGTTTGCTCTCCTAGCAGTCAGACTGGAACAGCATCCAATAACTCCTCCCCCAATAATGAGACGACACTTCACTTTGAGGGTTAAACAGGAACTCTATTTTATTGAGGGCTACCTGCCCGGTATTTATGCAGGTCTCCCACCTGGTGGACACTCCCCTAGGGGACCAGAAGGAAGACTACGACACGGGATACAGCAGCCAATCACACACAATGGGACAATACAGACAACCACACCCAGCATATCCCTCCCCTCTGCCTGTGATACAATCCCCCTACATGGGTAATGTAATCATCACAGGCAGGAGAATACACAATGTCTTCTGTCCTGGAGACAATTGAGGAGTCATTCAATTATCTCTCAGGACAAAGGGAAATCGCCAATACACACGTGCGGACAATAGGACAGACATCACTATTCAATACACAATGTCCCACCCTTTACAGTACACAGACATTTAACATATCCCCAGATGGCTTGGATCTGAGCGCTCAATATATCCAAGGATAGAGGCAGACTCCATTGAGCACATGGTTGCAAAAGGACATAAAATTACACAATGTTACAATTACTACATAAAACATATACATGCAACATATCCCCAGATAGCTTAGGTCTGAGCGCACATTATTGAATGGCGCTCAGACCACACATATCCAGTTCAATTGCCATGGAGCTAAAGTCTTTCCCATAGTCTTTCATTATACTGAATGGGCTCCATAGCAGAGCTATCTGGGGCATCACCGCTCAAACAGGACAAGCATACATGGGGCCATAGTCGCAGGGCAGGAGGCGAGCAAGCAGTCCCTTCCAGGAAACTGGGGCAGACTCTGGTACAGGGTCCAGTCCGCTACATTTCTCCCCTTTACCAAAGAGACTATCCAGACTCCAGACCTCCAATCGGTCTGGGGCTCTGATAGTCGGTCGGCCTTTCTTACCCGGTGTAGCTGTCCTGGTGTTCTCCTGCCACATGTATCCAGTGGGAAATCCATAGTCTGGGAAAAAAGTAGCCAGGGTGTCCTCTCTCCTGGTTGGATAAAGCGGTTGCTGGGGAGAAGGGGTAACAGGCTCCTCTCCCTGCGACGTCCTCTCTTGTATTACAGGAAAACAAACCGCCTTCTCTTCCAATACCTTGTCCTGTTGTTGGGGACCAGGACAGACTGTCCATATCTCCAGTGGTGCAGGTGCAGAGATTATGGTCCCATCTGCACTGTTGTGGGGTTTACTGTCTCCCCTTGATGGGCTAGGCTGCTGCTGGGGAGGAGGGACAAGACTCTCCCCTCCTGGTAAAATACTCTGCCGCTGGGGAGCAGGGCTGATCCTCCGTACTCCCTGTAGCTTGGGCGCAGAGACCGCGGTCCCATCTGCGCTGGTGAGGGGCTGGTGAGGACGACACCTTCAGCTCCCGGGGGTACACACTGCGGCTGGGGAGAAGGGACGGCACCTTCAGCTCCCGGGGGTACACACTGCGGCTGGGGAGAAGGGACGGCACCTTCAGCTCCCGGGGGTACACACTGCGGCTGGGGAGAAGGGACGGCACCTTCAGCTCCCGGGGGTACACACGGCCGCTGGGGAGGAAGGACGACACCTTCGGCCCTCTGTAACTCACACTGCTGCTTGGGGGGAAGGACGACACTTTCGGCCCTCTGTAACTCACACTGCCGCTGGGGGGGAAGGACGACACCTTCGGCCCTCTGTAACTCACACTGCCGCTGGGGGGGAAGGACGACACCTTCGGCCCTCTGTAACTCACACGGCCGCTGGGGGGGAAGGACGACACCTTCGGCCCTCTGTAACTCACACGGCCGCTGGGGAGGAAGGACGACACCTTCGGCCCCCTGGACTTCACACTGCCGCTGGGGAGGGCGGACGATACCATCTGCCATGAACTGCAGGTACTCTGCTGTTAACCTCCTCACGAACTGCACAGATTTCTCCGAGGGGTTGGGTCCGAAGAAAATCAGCCGTGATCTCAGCACTCTGTCGAATTCCTCCTGCGTGTAGCTGGGTGCCATGCTTGTTCTCCTGAAGTTGGGTATGAGTGCTAGCGTTGCCCTCAATTTGTAATTCCACGAATAAGCTGCTTTACCTCGCACTAGGACGCCATCCCACCGCCTGCCACCAATGGATGTAAGAGGTATGGGGCGCTGTATTACCCTGGATGTAAGAGGTACGGGGCGCTGTATTACCCTGGATGTAAGAGGTATGGGGCACTGTATTACCATGGATATGAGAGGTATGGGGCGCTGTATTACCCTGGATGGAAGAGGTATGGGGCGCTGTATTACCCTGGATGTAAGAGGTATGGGGCGCTGTATTACCCTGGATGTAAGAGGTAGGGGGCGCTGTATTACCGTGGATGTAAGAGGTATGGGGCGCTGTATTACACTGGATGGAAGAGGTATGGGGAGCTGTATTACCCTGGATGTAAGAGGTATGGGGCGCTGTATTACTCTGGATGTAAGAGGTATGGGGCGCTGTATTACCCTAGATGTATTAGGTATGAGGCGCTGTATTACCCTGGATGTAAGAGGTATGGGGCTCTGTATTACCCTGGATGGAAGAGGTATGAAGTGCTGTATTACACTGGATGTAAGAGGTAAGGGGCGCTGAATTACCCTTGATGTAAGAGGTATGGGGCGCTGTATTACCCTTAATGTAAGAGGTATGGTGTGCTGTATTACCCTGGATGTAAGATGTATGAGGCGCTGTATTACCCTGGATGTAAGAGGTATGAGGCGCTGTATTACCCTGGATGTAAGAGGTATGAGGCGCTGTATTACCCTGTATGTAAGAGGTATGGGACGCCGTATTACCATGGATGTAAGAGGTATGGGGTGCTGTATTACCCTGGATGTAAGAGGTATGGGGCGCTGTATTACCCTGGATGTAAGAGGTATGGAGCGCTGTATTACCCTGGATGTAAGAGGTATGAGGCGCTGTATTACCCTGGATGTAAGAGGTATGGGCGCTGTATTACCGTGGATGTAAGAGGTATGGGGCGCTGTATTACCCTGGATGTAAGAGGTATGAGGCGCTGTATTACCCTGAATGTAAGAGGTATGAGGCGTTGTATTACCCTGGATGTAAGAGGTATGGGACGATGTATTACCCTGGATGTAAGAGGTATGGGGCGCTGTATGACCCTGGATGTAAGAGGTATGGTGTGCTGTATTACCCTGGATGTAAGAGGTATGGGGCGCTGTATTACCCTGGATGTAAGAGGTATGGGGAGCTGTAGGACCCTGGATGTAAGAGGTATGAGGCGCTGTATTACCCTGGATGTAATAGGTATGAGGCGCTGTATTACCCTGGATGTAAGAGGTATGGAGCGCTGTATTACCCTGGATGTAAGAGGTATGGGGCGCTGTATTACCCTGGATGTAAGAGGTATGAGGCGCTGTATTACCCTGGATGTAAGAGGTATGGGACGATGTATTACCCTGAATGTAAGAGGTATGAGGCGCTGTATTACCCTGTATGTAAGAGGTATGGGACGCCGTATTACCATGGATGTAAGAGGTATGGGACGCTGTATTACCCTGGATGTAAGAGGTATGGAGCGCTGTATTACCCTGGATGTAAGAGGTATGAGGCGCTGTATTACCCTGGATGTAAGAGGTATGGAGCGCTGTATTACCGTGGATGTAAGAGGTATGGGGCGCTGTATTACCCTGGATGTAAGAGGTATGAGGCGCTGTATTACCCTGAATGTAAGAGGTATGAGGCGTTGTATTACCCTGGATGTAAGAGGTATGGGACGATGTATTACCCTGGATGTAAGAGGTATGGGGCGCTGTATTACCCTGAATGTAAGAGGTATGGGGCGCTGTATGACCCTGGATGTAAGAGGTATGGGGCGCTGTATTACCCTGGATGTAAGAGGTATGGGGCGCTGTATGACCCTGGATGTAAGAGGTATGGGGCGCTGTATTACCCTGGATGTAAGAGGTATGGAGCGCTGTATTACCCTGGATGTAAGAGGTATGGGGCGCTGTATTACCCTGGATGTAAGAGGTATGGGGCGCTGTATTACCCTGGATGTAAGAGGTATGAGGCGCTGTATTACCCTGGATGTAAGAGGTATGGGACGATGTATTACCCTGAATGTAAGAGGTATGAGGCGCTGTATTACCCTGGATGTAATAGGTATGAGGCGCTGTATTTCCATGGATGTAAGAGGTATGGGACGATGTATTACCCTGGATGTAAGAGGTATGGGGCGCTGTATTACCCTGAATGTAAGAGGTATGGGGTGCTGTATTACCCTGGATGTAAGAGGTATGGGGAGCTGTAGGACCCTGGATGTAAGAGGTATGGGGCGCTGTATTACCCTAAATCTAAGAGGTATGGGGCGCTGTACTTCCCTGGATGTATTAGGTATGAGGCGCTGTATTTCCCTGGATGTAAGAGGTATGGGGCTCTGTATTACCCTGGATGTAAGAGGTATGGGGTACTGTATTACCCTGGATGTATTAGGTATGAGGCGCTGTATTACCCTGGATGTAAGAGATATGAGGCGCTGTATTACCCTGGATGTAAGAAGTATGGGAGCTGTATTACCTCTGATGTAAGAGGAATGAGGCGCTGTATTACCCTGGATGTAAGAGGTATGAGGCACTGTATTACCCTGGATGTAAGAGGTATGGGGCGCTGTATTACCCTGGATGTAAGAGGTATGAGGCGCTGTATTACCCTGAATGTAAGAGGTATGGGCGCTGTATTACCCTGGATGTAAGAGGTAGGGAGCTGTATGACCCTGGATGTAAGAGGTATGAGGCGCTGTATTACCCTGGATGTAATAGGTATGAGGCGCTGTATTACCCTGGATGTAAGAGGTATGGGACGATGTATTACCCTGGATGTAAGAGGTATGGGGCGCTGTATTGCCCTGGATGTAAGAGGTATGGGCGCTGTATTACCCTGAATGTAAGAAGTATGGGGAGCTGTATTACCCTAAATCTAAAAGGTATGGGGCGCTGTATGAACCTGGATGTAAGAGGTATGAGGCGCTGTATTACCCTGGATGTAAGAGGTATGGGGCGCTCTATTACCCTGTATGTAAGAGGTATGGGGTGCTGTATTACCCTGGATGTAAGAGGTATGGGGCGCTGTATGACCCTGGTTTTAAGAGGTATGGGGCGCTGTATTTCCCTGGATGTAAGAGGTATGGGGTGCTGTATTACCCTGGATGTAAGAAGTATGGGGCGCTGTATGACCCTGGTTTTAAGAGGTATGGGGCGCTGTATTTCCCTGGATGTAAGAGGTAAGGGGCGCTGTATTACCCTGGATGTAAGAGGTATGGGACACTGTATTACCCTGGATAAAAGAGTTATGGGGCGCTGTATTACCCTGGATGTAAGAGGTATGGGGAGCTGTATTACCCTGGATGTAAGAGGTATGGGGCGCTGTATTACCCTGGATGTAAGAGGTATGAGGCGCTGTATTACCCTGAATGTAAGAGGTATGGGGCGCTGTATTACCCTGGATGTAAGAGGGTATGGGCGCTGTATTACCCTGGATGTAAGAGGTATGGGGTGCTGTATTACCCTGGATGTAAGAGGTATGGGGCGCTGTATGACCCTGGTTTTAAGAGGTATGGGGCACTGTATTACCTTGGATGTAAGAGGTATGGGGCGCTGTATTACCCTGGATGTAAGAGGTATGGGGCGCTGTATTACCCTGAATGTAAGCGGTATGGGGCGCTGTATTACCCTGGATGTAAGAGGTATGGGGCGCTGTATTACCCTGAATGTAAGCGGTATGGGGCGCTGTATTACCCTGGATGTAAGAGGTATGGGGCGCTGTATTACCCTGGATGTAAGAGGTATGGAGCGCTGTATTACCATGGATGTTATCGGAATGGGGCGCTGTATTACCCTGGATGTAAGAGGTATGGGGCTCTGTATGACCCTGGATGTAAGAGGTATGGGGCGCTGTATGACCCTGGATGTAAGAGGTATGGGGCGCTGTATTACCCTGGATGTAAGAGGTATGAGGCGCTGTATTACACTGGATGTAAGAGGTATGGGGTGCTGTATGACCCTGGATGTAAGAGGTATGGGGCGCTGTATTACCCTGGATGTAAGAGGTATGGGGTGCTGTATGACCCTGGATGTAAGAGGTATGAGGCGCTGTATGACCCTGGATGTAAGAGGTAGGGGGTGCTGTATGACACTGGATGTAAGAGGTATGGGGCGCTGTATTACCCTGAATGTAAGAGGTATGAGGCGCTGTATTACCCTGGATGTAATAGGAATGAGGCGCTGTATTACCCTGGATGTAAGAGGTATGGGACGATGTATTACCCTGGATGTAAGAGGTATGAGGCGCTGTATTACCCTGGATGTAAGAGGTATGAGGCGCTGTATTACCCTGAATGTAAGAGGTATGGGGCGCTGTATGACCCTGGATGTAAGAGGTATGAGGCGCTGTATTACCCTGGATGTAATAGGTATGAGGCGCTGTATTACCCTGGATGTAAGAGGTATGGGACGATGTATTACCCTGGATGTAAGAGGTATGGGCGCTGTATTACCCTGGATGTAAGAGGTATGGGGCGCTGTATTACCCTGAATGTAAGAGGTATGGGGCGCTGTATTACCCTGGATGTATTAGGTATGAGGCGCTGTATTACCCTGGATGTAAGAGATATGAGGCGCTGTATTACCCTGGATGTAAGAGGTATGGGGCGCTGTATTACCCTAAATCTAAGAGGTATGGGGCGCTGTATTACCCTGGATGTATTAGGTATGAGGCGCTGTATTACCCTGGATGTAAGAGATATGAGGCGCTGTATTACCCTGGATGTAAGAAGTATGGGAGCTGTATTACCTCTGATGTAAGAGGAATGAGGCGCTGTATTACCCTGGATGTAAGAGGTATGAGGCACTGTATTACCCTGGATGTAAGAGGTATGGGGTACTGTATTACCCTGGATGTAAGAGGTATGAGGCGCTGTATCACCCTGGATGTAAGAGGTATGGGGCGCTGTATTACCCTGAATGTAAGAGGTATGAGGCGCTGTATTACCCTGGATGTAAGAGGTATGGGGCGCTGTATTACCCTGGATGTAAGAGATATGAGGCGCTGTATTACCCTGGAAGTAAGAAGTATGGGAGCTGTATTACCTCTGATGTAAGAGGTATGAGGCGCTGTATTACCCTGGATCTAAGAGGTATGAGGCGCTGTATTACCCTGGATGTAAGAGGTATGGGACGATGTATTACCCTGGATGTAAGAGGTATGAGGCGCTGTATTACCCTGAATGTAAGAGGTATGAGGCGCTGTATTACCCTGAATGTAAGAGGTATGGGGCGCTGTATGACCCTGGATGTAAGAGGTATGAGGCGCTGTATTACCCTGGATGTAATAGGTATGAGGCGCTGTATTACCCTGGATGTAAGAGGTATGGGACGATGTATTACCCTGGATGTAAGAGGTATGGAGCGCTGTATTACCCTGGATGTAAGAGGTATGGGGCGCTGTATTACCCTGAATGTAAGAGGTATGGGGCGCTGTATTACCCTGGATGTATTAGGTATGAGGCGCTGTATTACCCTGGATGTAAGAGATATGAGGCGCTGTATTACCCTTGATGTAAGAGGTATGGGGCGCTGTATTACCCTAAATCTAAGAGGTATGGGGCGCTGTATTACCCTGGATGTATTAGGTATGAGGCGCTGTATTACCCTGGATGTAAGAGATATGAGGCGCTGTATTACCCTGGATGTAAGAAGTATGGGAGCTGTATTACCTCTGATGTAAGAGGAATGAGGCGCTGTATTACCCTGGATGTAAGAGGTATGAGGCACTGTATTACCCTGGATGTAAGAGGTATGGGGCGCTGTATTACCCTGGATGTAAGAGGTATGAGGCGCTGTATTACCCTGAATGTAAGAGGTATGGGGCGCTGTATTACCCTGGATGTAAGAGGTAGGGGAGCTGTATGACCCTGGATGTAAGAGGTATGAGGCGCTGTATTACCCTGGATGTAATAGGTATGAGGCGCTGTATTACCCTGGATGTAAGAGGTATGGGGTGCTGTATTACCCTGGTTTTAAGAGGTATGGGGCGCTGTATTGCCCTGGATGTAAGAGGTATGGGGCGCTGTATTACCCTGGATGTAAGAGGTATGAGGCGCTGTATTACCCTGGATGTAATAGGTATGAGGCGCTGTATTTCCATGGATGTAAGAGGTATGGGACGATGTATTACCCTGGATGTAAGAGGTATGGGGCGCTGTATTACCCTGAATGTAAGAGGTATGGGGTGCTGTATTACCCTGGATGTAAGAGGTATGGGGAGCTGTAGGACCCTGGATGTAAGAGGTATGGGGCGCTGTATTACCCTAAATCTAAGAGGTATGGGGCGCTGTACTTCCCTGGATGTATTAGGTATGAGGCGCTGTATTTCCCTGGATGTAAGAGGTATGGGGCTCTGTATTACCCTGGATGTAAGAGGTATGGGGTACTGTATTACCCTGGATGTATTAGGTATGAGGCGCTGTATTACCCTGGATGTAAGAGATATGAGGCGCTGTATTACCCTGGATGTAAGAAGTATGGGAGCTGTATTACCTCTGATGTAAGAGGAATGAGGCGCTGTATTACCCTGGATGTAAGAGGTATGAGGCACTGTATTACCCTGGATGTAAGAGGTATGGGGCGCTGTATTACCCTGGATGTAAGAGGTATGAGGCGCTGTATTACCCTGAATGTAAGAGGTATGGGGCGCTGTATTACCCTGGATGTAAGAGGTAGGGGAGCTGTATGACCCTGGATGTAAGAGGTATGAGGCGCTGTATTACCCTGGATGTAATAGGTATGAGGCGCTGTATTACCCTGGATGTAAGAGGTATGGGACGATGTATTACCCTGGATGTAAGAGGTATGGGGCGCTGTATTGCCCTGGATGTAAGAGGTATGGGGCGCTGTATTACCCTGAATGTAAGAAGTATGGGGAGCTGTATTACCCTAAATCTAAAAGGTATGGGGCGCTGTATGAACCTGGATGTAAGAGGTATGAGGCGCTGTATTACCCTGGATGTAAGAGGTATGGGGCGCTGTATTACCCTGTATGTAAGAGGTATGGGGTGCTGTATTACCCTGGATGTAAGAGGTATGGGGCGCTGTATGACCCTGGTTTTAAGAGGTATGGGGCGCTGTATTTCCCTGGATGTAAGAGGTATGGGGTGCTGTATTACCCTGGATGTAAGAAGTATGGGGCGCTGTATGACCCTGGTTTTAAGAGGTATGGGGCGCTGTATTTCCCTGGATGTAAGAGGTATGGGGCGCTGTATTACCCTGGATGTAAGAGGTATGGGACACTGTATTACCCTGGATAAAAGAGTTATGGGGCGCTGTATTACCCTGGATGTAAGAGGTATGAGGCGCTGTATTACCCTGAATGTAAGAGGTATGGGGCGCTGTATTACCCTGGATGTAAGAGGTATGAGGCGCTGTATTACCCTGAATGTAAGAGGTATGGGGCGCTGTATTACCCTGGATGTAAGAGGGTATGGGCGCTGTATTACCCTGGATGTAAGAGGTATGGGGTGCTGTATTACCCTGGATGTAAGAGGTATGGGGCGCTGTATGACCCTGGTTTTAAGAGGTATGGGGCACTGTATTACCTTGGATGTAAGAGGTATGGGGCGCTGTATTACCCTGGATGTAAGAGGTATGGGGCGCTGTATTACCCTGAATGTAAGAGGTATGGGGCGCTGTATTACCCTGGATGTAAGAGGTATGGGGCGCTGTATTACCCTGGATGTAAGAGGTATGGGGCGCTGTATTACCCTGTATGTAAGAGGTATGAGGCGCTGTATGACCCTGGATGTAAGAGGTAGGGGGTGCTGTATGACACTGGATGTAAGAGGTATGGGGCGCTGTATTACCCTGAATGTAAGAGGTATGAGGCGCTGTATTACCCTGGATGTAATAGGAATGAGGCGCTGTATTACCCTGGATGTAAGAGGTATGGGACGATGTATTACCCTGGATGTAAGAGGTATGAGGCGCTGTATTACCCTGGATGTAAGAGGTATGAGGCGCTGTATTACCCTGAATGTAAGAGGTATGGGGCGCTGTATGACCCTGGATGTAAGAGGTATGAGGCGCTGTATTACCCTGGATGTAATAGGTATGAGGCGCTGTATTACCCTGGATGTAAGAGGTATGGGACGATGTATTACCCTGGATGTAAGAGGTATGGGGCGCTGTATTACCCTGGATGTAAGAGGTATGGGGCGCTGTATTACCCTGAATGTAAGAGGTATGGGGCGCTGTATTACCCTGGATGTATTAGGTATGAGGCGCTGTATTACCCTGGATGTAAGAGATATGAGGCGCTGTATTACCCTGGATGTAAGAGGTATGGGGCGCTGTATTACCCTAAATCTAAGAGGTATGGGGCGCTGTATTACCCTGGATGTATTAGGTATGAGGCGCTGTATTACCCTGGATGTAAGAGATATGAGGCGCTGTATTACCCTGGATGTAAGAAGTATGGGAGCTGTATTACCTCTGATGTAAGAGGAATGAGGCGCTGTATTACCCTGGATGTAAGAGGTATGAGGCACTGTATTACCCTGGATGTAAGAGGTATGGGGTACTGTATTACCCTGGATGTAAGAGGTATGAGGCGCTGTATCACCCTGGATGTAAGAGGTATGGGGCGCTGTATTACCCTGAATGTAAGAGGTATGAGGCGCTGTATTACCCTGGATGTAAGAGGTATGGGGCGCTGTATTACCCTGGATGTAAGAGATATGAGGCGCTGTATTACCCTGGAAGTAAGAAGTATGGGAGCTGTATTACCTCTGATGTAAGAGGTATGAGGCGCTGTATTACCCTGGATCTAAGAGGTATGAGGCGCTGTATTACCCTGGATGTAAGAGGTATGGGACGATGTATTACCCTGGATGTAAGAGGTATGAGGCGCTGTATTACCCTGAATGTAAGAGGTATGAGGCGCTGTATTACCCTGAATGTAAGAGGTATGGGGCGCTGTATGACCCTGGATGTAAGAGGTATGAGGCGCTGTATTACCCTGGATGTAATAGGTATGAGGCGCTGTATTACCCTGGATGTAAGAGGTATGGGACGATGTATTACCCTGGATGTAAGAGGTATGGAGCGCTGTATTACCCTGGATGTAAGAGGTATGGGGCGCTGTATTACCCTGAATGTAAGAGGTATGGGGCGCTGTATTACCCTGGATGTATTAGGTATGAGGCGCTGTATTACCCTGGATGTAAGAGATATGAGGCGCTGTATTACCCTTGATGTAAGAGGTATGGGGCGCTGTATTACCCTAAATCTAAGAGGTATGGGGCGCTGTATTACCCTGGATGTATTAGGTATGAGGCGCTGTATTACCCTGGATGTAAGAGATATGAGGCGCTGTATTACCCTGGATGTAAGAAGTATGGGAGCTGTATTACCTCTGATGTAAGAGGAATGAGGCGCTGTATTACCCTGGATGTAAGAGGTATGAGGCACTGTATTACCCTGGATGTAAGAGGTATGGGGCGCTGTATTACCCTGGATGTAAGAGGTATGAGGCGCTGTATTACCCTGAATGTAAGAGGTATGGGGCGCTGTATTACCCTGGATGTAAGAGGTAGGGGAGCTGTATGACCCTGGATGTAAGAGGTATGAGGCGCTGTATTACCCTGGATGTAATAGGTATGAGGCGCTGTATTACCCTGGATGTAAGAGGTATGGGGTGCTGTATTACCCTGGTTTTAAGAGGTATGGGGCGCTGTATTGCCCTGGATGTAAGAGGTATGGGGCGCTGTATTACCCTGGATGTAAGAGGTATGAGGCGCTGTATTACCCTGGATGTAATAGGTATGAGGCGCTGTATTTCCATGGATGTAAGAGGTATGGGACGATGTATTACCCTGGATGTAAGAGGTATGGGGCGCTGTATTACCCTGAATGTAAGAGGTATGGGGTGCTGTATTACCCTGGATGTAAGAGGTATGGGGCGCTGTATTACCCTAAATCTAAGAGGTATGGGGCGCTGTACTTCCCTGGATGTATTAGGTATGAGGCGCTGTATTTCCCTGGATGTAAGAGGTATGGGGCTCTGTATTACCCTGGATGTAAGAGGTATGGGGTACTGTATTACCCTGGATGTATTAGGTATGAGGCGCTGTATTACCCTGGATGTAAGAGATATGAGGCGCTGTATTACCCTGGATGTAAGAAGTATGGGAGCTGTATTACCTCTGATGTAAGAGGAATGAGGCGCTGTATTACCCTGGATGTAAGAGGTATGAGGCACTGTATTACCCTGGATGTAAGAGGTATGGGGCGCTGTATTACCCTGGATGTAAGAGGTATGAGGCGCTGTATTACCCTGAATGTAAGAGGTATGGGGCGCTGTATTACCCTGGATGTAAGAGGTAGGGGAGCTGTATGACCCTGGATGTAAGAGGTATGAGGCGCTGTATTACCCTGGATGTAATAGGTATGAGGCGCTGTATTACCCTGGATGTAAGAGGTATGGGACGATGTATTACCCTGGATGTAAGAGGTATGGGGCGCTGTATTGCCCTGGATGTAAGAGGTATGGGGCGCTGTATTACCCTGAATGTAAGAAGTATGGGGAGCTGTATTACCCTAAATCTAAAAGGTATGGGGCGCTGTATGAACCTGGATGTAAGAGGTATGAGGCGCTGTATTACCCTGGATGTAAGAGGTATGGGGCGCTGTATTACCCTGTATGTAAGAGGTATGGGGTGCTGTATTACCCTGGATGTAAGAGGTATGGGGCGCTGTATGACCCTGGTTTTAAGAGGTATGGGACGATGTATTACCCTGGATGTAAGAGGTATGGGGTGCTGTATTACCCTGGATGTAAGAAGTATGGGGCGCTGTATGACCCTGGTTTTAAGAGGTATGGGGCGCTGTATTTCCCTGGATGTAAGAGGTATGGGGCGCTGTATTACCCTGGATGTAAGAGGTATGGGACACTGTATTACCCTGGATGTAAGAGGTATGGGGCGCTGTATTACCCTGGATGTAAGAGGTATGAGGCGCTGTATTACCCTGAATGAAAGAGGTATGGGGCGCTGTATTACCCTGGATGGTAAATTGTATTTCCTCGGGTGTTAAATCCAAGGACTGGCCACATTGACTCTCTCCATTCCCGGGCTGCATCCATCTCCAGCAGTAAAGCAATAATCTCCCGTTTCTTTAAATTGCTTGCTGCACGCCCTCGCGTCTCACTATGTCTTTAAGGGTAGCACGCCTTAATTCCTCGTACTGCATGGTTTGTAGCTGACCTCCAATGCTGATGTAGGATTCATCCCGCTGCTTGCCACCAATTGTTAAGACGCTCCTGTGTCTTTAAACCAAACCGCCGCTTAGTAGACCTTCCCGGCTGCTGTACATAACCTCCGTTCGTATAGACTGGATGGCACGTAACCAAATGCAGGAGGACGCGGCAATCTCACTGAACGGCTCCAAACACACGAACGGTAATCCACGAACTGCTGCAAGCCGCCGAACAATCACACTCACCAAGCGGCTTCCGTTTCCATTCAGCAGTCTCTAAACGCCAATAATAAATCCCCCAATAACGAGACAGAAGCTCCGCATTGAGGGTCAAATAAGAACAACTTTAATGAGCACACAAGCATTTCCTTTTATACACATTTTCCAACAAGGTTACCACCCACGGGGTATAAACATAGCAGTCAATGTACATTTAATAACCACAATGAGCATTGTCTGTGATACAATCAACAACACAATGACATTGTCTGTGATACAATCAACAACACAATGACATTGTCTGTGATACAATCAACAACACAATGACATTGTCTGTGATACAATCAACAACACAATGACATTGTCTGTGATACAATCAACAACACAATGACATTGTCCGTGATACAATCAACAACACAATGACATTGTCTGTGATACAATCAACAACACAATGACATTGTCCGTGATACAATCAACAACACAATGACATTGTCCGTGATACAATCAACAACACAATGACATTGTCCGTGATACAATCAACAACACAATGACATTGTCTGTGATACAATCAACAAAATAAACGTTAGGAATCCAGGCAGGAATGCAAACAGACGAATACAGCAGGGAAACAAGCATTAGAAAAGAATAATCAGACAGATGGTTCTGTCACACGCTGTATTACCCTGGATGTAAGAGGTATGGGGCGCTGTATTACCCTGGATGTAAGAGGTATGAGGCGCTGTATTACCCTGAATGTAAGAGGTATGAGGCGCTGTATTACCCTGGATGTAATAGGTATGAGGCGCTTTATTACCCTGGATGTAAGAGGTATGGGACGATGTATTACCCTGGATGTAAGAGGTATGGGGCGCTGTATTACCCTGGATGTAAGAGGTATGGGGCGCTGTATTACCCTGAATTTAAGAGGTATGTGGTGCTGTATTACCCTGGATGTAAGAGGTATGGGGAGCTGTATGACCCTGGATGTAAGAGGTATGGGGCGCTGTATTACCCTGGATGTAAGAGGTATGAGGCGCTGTATTACCCTGGATGTAAGAGGTATGGGGCGCTGTATTACCCTGGATGTAAGAGGTATGGGGCGCTGTATTACCCTGGATGTAAGAGGTATGGGGCGCTGTATTACCCTGAATGTAAGAGGTATGAGGCGCTGTATTACCCTGGATGTAAGAGGTATGAGGCGCTGTATTACCCTGGATGTAAGAGGTATGGGCGCTGTATTACCCTGGATGTAAGAGGTATGAGGCGCTGTATTACCCTGAATGTAAGAGGTATGGGGCGCTGTATTACCCTGGATGTAAGAGGTATGGGGCGCTGTATTACCCTGAATCTAAGAGGTATGGGGCGCTGTATTAACCTGGATGTAAGAGGTATGGGGCGCTGTATTACCCTGGATGTAAGAGGTATGGGGTGCTGTATTACCCTGGATGTAAGAGGTATGGGGCGCTGTATGACCCTGGATTTAAGAGGTATGGGGCGCTGTATTTCCCTGGATGTAAGAGGTATGAGGCGCTGTATTACCCTGGATGTAAGAGGTATGGGACACTGTATTACCCTAAATGTAAGAGGTATGGGGCGCTGTATTAGACTGGATGTAAGAGGTATGGGGCGCTGTATTACCCTGGATGTAAGAGGTATGGGGCGCTGTATGACCCTGTATGTAAGAGGTATGGGGCGCTGTATTACCCTGGATGTAAGAGGTATGGGGCGCTGTATGACCCTGGATGTAAGAGGTATGGGGCGCTGTATTACCCTGGATGTAAGAGGTATGGGGCGCTGTATTACCCTGGATGTAAGAGGTATGGGGCGCTGTATTACCCTGGATGTAAGAGGTATGAGGCGCTGTATTACCCTGGATGTAAGAGGTATGGGGCGCTGTATTACCCTGGATGTAAGAGGTATGGGGCGCTGTATTACCCTGGATGTAAGAGGTATGGGGCGCTGTATTACCCTGAATGTAAGCGGTATGGGGCGCTGTATTACCCTGGATGTAAGAGGTATGGGACGATGTATTACCCTGGATGTTAGAGGTATGGGGCGCTGTATTGCCCTGGATGTAAGAAGTATGGGGCGCTGTATTACCCTGGATATAAGAGGTATGGGGCGCTGTATTACCCTGGATGTAAGAGGTATGGGGTGCTGTATTACCCTGGATGTAAGAGGTATGGGGTGCTGTATGACCCTGGATGTAAGAGGTATGGGGCGCTGTATTACCCTGGATGTAAGAGGTATGGGGCGCTGTATTACCCTGGATGTAAGAGGTATGGGGCGCTGTATTTCCCTGAATGTAAGAGGTATGGGGTGCTGTATTACCCTGGATGTAAGAGGTATGGGGCGCTGTATTACCCTGGATGTAAGAAGTATGGGAGCTGTATTACCTCTGATGTAAGAGGTATGAGGCTCTGTATTACCCTGGATGTAAGAGGTATGAGGCGCTGTATTACCCTGGATGTAAGAGGTATGGGGTGCTGTATTACCCTGGATGTAAGAAGTATGGGAGCTGTATTACCTCTGATGTAAGAGGTATGAGGCTCTGTATTACCCTGGATGTAAGAGGTATGAGGCGCTGTATTACCCTGGATGTAAGAGGTATGGGGCGCTGTATTACCCTGGATGTAAGAGGTATGAGGCGCTGTATTACCCTGAATGTAAGAGGTATGAGGCGCTGTATTACCCTGAATGTAAGAGGTATGGGGCGCTGTATGACCCTGGATGTACGAGGTATGAGGCGCTGTATTACCATGGATGTAATCGGTATGAGGCGCTGTATTACCCTGGATGTAAGAGGTATGGGGTGCTGTATTACCCTGGATGTAAGAAGTATGGGCGCTGTATTACCCTGGATGTAAGAGGTATGGGGCGCTGTATTACCCTGAATGTAAGAGGTATGGGGCGCTGTATTACCCTGGATGTATTAGGTATGAGGCGCTGTATTACCCTGGATGTAAGAGGTATGGGGCGCTGTATTACCCTAAATCTAAGATGTATGGGGCGCTTTATTACCCAGGATTTATTAGGTATGAGTCGCTGTATTACCCTGGATGTAAGAGGTATGGGGCGCTGTATTACCCTGGATGTAAGAGATAAGAGGCGCTATATTACCCTTGATGTAAGAAGTATGGGAGCTGTATTACCTCTGATGTAAGAGGTATGAGGCGCTGTATTACCCTGGATGTAAGAGGTATGAGGCGCTGTATTACCCTGGATGTAAGAGGTATGGGGCGCTGTATTACCCTGGATGTAAGAGGTATGAGGCGCTGTATTACCCTGAATGTAAGAGGTATGGGGCGCTGTATTACCCTGGATGTAAGAGGTAGGGGCGCTGTATGACCCTGGATGTAAGAGGTATGAGGCGCTGTATTACCCTGGATGTAATAGGTATGAGGCGCTGTATTACCCTGGATGTAAGAGGTATGGGACGATGTATTACCCTGGATGTAAGAGGTATGGGGCGCTGTATTGCCCTGGATGTAAGAGGTATGGGGCGCTGTATTACCCTGAATGTAAGAGGTATGGGGTGCTGTATTACCCTGGATGTAAGAGGTATGGGGTGCTGTATTACCCTGGATGTAAGAGGTATGAGGCGCTGTATTACCCTGGATGTAAGAGGTATGGGGAGCTGTAGGACCCTGGATGTAAGAGGTATGAGGTGCTGTATTACACAGGATGTAAGAGGTATGGGGCACTGTATTACCCTAAATCTAAAAGGTATGGGGCGCTGTATTAAACTGGATGTAAGAGGTATGGGGCGCTGTATTACCCTGTATAAAAGAGTTATGGGGCGCTGTATGACCCTGTATGTAAGAGGTATGGGGCGCTGTATTACCCTGGATGTAAGAGGTATGGGGCGTTGTATGACGCTGGATGTAAGAGGTATGAGGCGCTGTATTACCCTGGATGTAAGAGGTATGAGGCGCTGTATTACCCTGGATGTAAGAGGTATGGGGCGCTGTATTACCCTGGATGTAAGAGGTATGAGGCGCTGTATTACCCTGAATGTAAGAGGTATGGGGCGCTGTATTACCCTGGATGTAAGAGGTAGGGGCGCTGTATGACCCTGGATGTAAGAGGTATGGGGTGCTGTATTACCCTGGATGTAAGAGGTATGGGGCGCTGTATTACCCTGGATGTAAGAGGAATGGGGCGCTGTATGACCCTGGATGTAAGAGGTATGGGGCGCTGTATTACCCTGGATGTAAGAGGTATGAGGCGCTGTATTACACTGGATGTAAGAGGTATGGGGTGCTGTATGACCCTGGATGTAAGAGGTATGGGGCGCTGTATTACCCTGGATGTAAGAGGTATGGGGTGCTGTATGACCCTGGATGTAAGAGGTATGAGGCGCTGTATGACCCTGGATGTAAGAGGTATGAGGTGCTGTATGACCCTGGATGTAAGAGGTATGGGGCGCTGTATTACCCTGGATGTAAGAGGTATGAGGCGCTGTATTACCCTGGATGTAAGAGGTATGGAGCGCTGTATTACCCTGGATGTAAGAGGTATGGGGCGCTGTATTACCCTGGATGTAAGAGGTATGAGGCGCTGTATTACCCTGAATGTAAGAGGTATGAGGCGCTGTATTACCCTGGATGTAATAGGTATGAGGCGCTGTATTACCCTGGATGTAAGAGGTATGGGACGATGTATTACCCTGGATGTAAGAGGTATGGGGCGCTGTATTACCCTGGATGTAAGAGGTATGGGGCGCTGTATTACCCTGAATTTAAGAGGTATGTGGTGCTGTATTACCCTGGATGTAAGAGGTATGGGGAGCTGTAGGACCCTGGATGTAAGAGGTATGGGGCGCTGTATTACCCTGGATGTAAGAGGTATGAGGCGCTGTATTACCCTGGATGTAAGAGGTATGGGGCGCTGTATTACCTTGTATGTAAGAGGTATGGGGCGCTGTATTACCCTGGAAGTAAGAGGTATGGGGCGCTGTATTACCCTGAATGTAAGAGGTATGAGGCGCTGTATTACCCTGGATGTAATAGGTATGAGGCGCTGTATTACCCTGGATTTAAGAGGTATGGGGCGCTGTATTACCCTGGATGTAAGAGGTATGGGGAGCTGTAGGACCCTGGATGTAAGAGGTATGGGGCGCTGTATTACCCTGGATGTAAGAGGTATGGGGCGCTGTATTACCCTAAATCTAAAAGGTATGGGGCGCTGTATTAACCTGGATGTAAGAGGTATGGGGCGCTGTATTACCCTGGATGTAAGAGGTATGGGGTGCTGTATTACCCTGGATGTAAGAGGTATGGGGCGCTGTATGACCCTGGTTTTAAGAGGTATGGGGCGCTGTATTTCCCTGGATGTAAGAGGTATGGGGCGCTGTATTACCCTGGATGTAAGAGGTATGGGACACTGTATTACCCTAAATGTAAGAGGTATGGGGCGCTGTATTAGACTGGATGTAAGAGGTATGGGGCGCTGTATTACCCTGGATAAAAGAGTTATGGGGCGCTGTATGACCCTGTATGTAAGAGGTATGGGGCGCTGTATTACCCTGGATGTAAGAGGTATGGGGCGTTGTATGACGCTGGATGTAAGAGGTATGGGGCGCTGTATTACCCTGGATGTAAGAGGTATGGGGCGCTGTATTACCCTGGATGTAAGAGGTATGGGGCGCTGTATTACCCTGGATGTAAGAGGTATGGGGCGCTGTATTACCCTGAATGTAAGCGGTATGGGGCGCTGTATTACCCTGGATGTAAGAGGTATGGGGTGCTGTATTACCCTGGATGTAAGAGGTATGGGGTGCTGTATTACCCTGGATGTAAGAGGTATGGGGCGCTGTATTACCATGGATGTTATCGGAATGGGGCGCTGTATGACCCTGGATGTAAGTGTTATTGGGCGCTGTATTACCCTGGATGTAAGAGGTATGAGGCGCTGTATTACACTGGATGTAAGAGGTATGGGGTGCTGTATGACCCTGGATGTAAGAGGTATGGGGCGCTGTATTACCCTGGATGTAAGAGGTATGGGGTGCTGTATGACCCTGGATGTAAGAGGTATCAGGCGCTGTATGACCCTGGATGTAAGAGGTAGGGGGTGCTGTATGACCCTGGATGTAAGAGGTATGGGGCGCTGTATTACCCTGGATGTAAGAGGTATGAGGCGCTGTATTACCCTGGATGTAAGAGGTATGGAGCGCTGTATTACCCTGGATGTAAGAGGTATGGGGCGCTGTATTACCCTGGATGTAAGAGGTATGAGGCGCTGTATTACCCTGAATGTAAGAGGTATGAGGCGCTGTATTACCCTGGATGTAAGAGGTATGAGGCGCTGTATTACCCTGGATGTAAGAGGTATGGGATGATGTATTACCCTGGATGTAAGAGGTATGGGGCGCTGTATTATCCTGGATGTAAGAGGTATGGGGCGCTGTATTACCCTGAATGTAAGAGGTATGGGGTGCTGTATTACCCTGGATGTAAGAGGTATGGGGAGCTGTAGGACCCTGGATGTAAGAGGTATGTTGCGCTGTATTACCCTTGATGTAAGAGGTATGAGGCGCTGTATTACCCTGGATGTAAGAGGTATGGGGCGCTGTATTACCTTGTATGTAAGAGGTATGGGGCGCTGTATTACCCTGGATGTAAGAGGTATGGGGCGCTGTATTACCCTGAATGTAAGAGGTATGAGGCGCTGTATTACCCTGGATGTAATAGGTAAGAGGCGCTGTATTACCCTGGATTTAAGAGGTATGGGGCGCTGTATTACCCTGGATGTAAGAGGTATGAGGCGCTGCATTACCCTGAATGTAAGAGGTATGGGGCGCTGTATTATCCTGGATGTAAGAGGTATGGGGCGCTGTATTACCCTGAATGTAAGAGGTATGGGGTGCTGTATTACCCTGGATGTAAGAGGTATGGGGAGCTGTAGGACCCTGGATGTAAGAGGTATGAGGTGCTGTATTACCCTGGATGTAAGAGGTATGGGGCGCTGCATTACCCTAAATCTAAGAGGTATGGGGCGCTGTATTACCCTGGATGTATTAGGTATGAGGCGCTGTATTACCCTGGATGTAAGAGATATGAGGCGCTGTATTACCCTGGATGTAAGAGGTATGAGGCGCTGTATTACCCTGGAAGTAAGAGGTATGGAGCGCTGTATTACCCTGGATGTAAGAGGTATGGGCCGCTGTATTACCCTGGATGTAAGAGGTATGGGATGCTGTATTACCCTGGATGTAAGAAGTATGGGAGCTGTATTACCTCTGATGTAAGAGGTATGGGGCGCTGTATTACCCTAAATCTAAGAGGTATGGGGCGCTGTATTACCCTGGATGTATTAGTTATGAGGCGCTGTATTACCCTGGATGTAAGAGATATGAGGCGCTGTATTACCCTGGATGTAAGAAGTATGGGAGCTGTATTACCTCTGATATAAGAGGTATGAGGCGCTGTATTACCCTGGATGTAAGAGGTATGAGGCGCTGTATTACCCTGGATGTAAGAGGTATGGGGCGCTGTATTTCCCTGGATGTAAGAGGTATGAGGCGCTGTATTACCCTGAATGTAAGAGGTATGGGGCGCTGAATTACCCTAGATGTAAGAGGTATGGGGCGCTGTATGACCCTGGATGTAAGAGGTATGAGGCGCTGTATTACCCTGGATGTAATAGGTATGAGGCGCTGTATTACCCTGGATGTAAGAGGTATGGGACGATGTATTACCCTGGATGTAAGAGGTATGGGGCGCTGTATTACCCTGGATGTAAGAGGTATGGGGCGCTGTATTACCCTGAATGTAAGAGGTATTGGGTGCTGTATTACCCTGGATGTAAGAGGTATGGGGAGCTGTAGGACCCTGGATGTTAGAGGTATGAGGTGCTGTATTACCCTGGATGTAGGAGGTATGGGGCGCTTTATTACCCTGGATGTAAGAGGTATGGGGTGCTGTATTACCCTGGGTGCAAGAGTTATGGGGCGCTGTATTACCCTGGATGTAAGAGGTATGGGGCGCTGTATTACCCTGGATGTAAGAGGTATGGGGCGCTGTATTACCCTGGATGTAAGAGGTATGGGGCTCTGTATTACCCTGGATGTAAGAGGTATGGGGCGCTGTATTACCCTGGATGTAAGAGGTATGAGGCGCTGTGTCACCCCTGGATGTAAGAGGTATGAGGCGCTGTATCACCCCTGGATGTAAGAGGTATGGGGCGCTGTATTACCCTTGATAAAAGAGTTATGGGGCGCTGTATGACCCTGGATGTAAGAGGTATGGGGCGCTGTATTACCCTGGATGTAAGAGGTATGGGGCGCTGTATGACCCTGGATGTAAGAGGTATGGGGCGCTGTATTACCCTGGATGTAAGAGGTATGGGGCGCTGTATTACCCTGGATGTAAGAGGCATGGGGCGCTGTATTACCCTGGATGTAAGAGGTATGGGGCGCTGTATTACCCTGGATGTAAGAGGTATGAGGCGCTGTATTACCCTGGATGTAAGAGGTATGGGGCGCTGTATTACCCTGGATGTAAGAGGTATGGGGCGCTGTATTACCCTGGATGTAAGAGGTATGGGGTGCTGTATTACCCTGGATGTAAGAGGTATGGGGCGCTGTATTACCCTGGATGTAAGAGGTAGGGGGTGCTGTATGACCCTGGATGTAAGAGGTATGGGGCGATGTATTACCCTGGATGTAAGAGGTAGGGGGTGCTGTATGACCCTGGATGTAAGAGGTATGAGGCGCAGTATGACCCTGGATGTAAGAGGTAGGGGGTGCTGTATGACCATGGATGTAAGAGGTATGGGGCGCTGTATTACCCTGGATGTAAGAGGTATGAGGCGCTGTATTACCCTGGATGTAAGAGGTATGGGGCGCTGTATTACCCTGAATGTAAGCGGTATGGGGCGCTGTATTTCCCTGGATGTAAGAGGTATGGGGTGCTGTATTACCCTGGATGTAAGAGGTATGGGGCGCTGTATTACCCTGGATGTAAGAGGTAGGGGGTGCTGTATGACCCTGGATGTAAGAGGTATGGGGTGCTGTATTACCCTGGATGTAAGAGGTAGGGGGTGATGTATGACCCTGGATGTAAGAGGTATGAGGCGCTGTATGACCCTGGATGTAAGAGGTAGGGGGTGCTGAATGACCCTGGATGTAAGAGGTATGGGGCGCTGTATTACCCTGGATGTAAGAGGTATGGGGCGCTGTATGACCCTGGATGTAAGAGGTATGGGGTGCTGTATGACCCTGGATGTAAGAGGTATGGGGCGCTGTATCATTCCTGGATGTAAGAGGTATGGGGCGCTGCATTCCCCTGGATGTAAGAGGTATGGGGCGCTGTATTACCCTGGATGTAAGAGGTATGGGGCGCTGTATTACCCTGGATGTAAGAGGTATGGAGTGCTGTATTACCCTGGATGTAGGAGGTATGAGGTGCTGTATTACCCTTGATGTAAGAGGTATGGGGCGCTGTATTACCCTGGATGAAAGAGGTATGAGGCGCTGTATGACCCTGGATGTAAGAGGTATGTGGCGCTGTATTACCCTGGATGTAAGAGGTATGGGGCGCTGTATTACCCTGGATGTAAGAGGTATGGGGCGCTGTATTACCCTGGATGTAAGAGGTATGGGGCGCTGTATTACCCTGGATGTAAGAGGTATGGAGTGCTGTATTACCCTGGATGTAGGAGGTATGAGGCGCTGTATTACCCTTGATGTAAGAGGTATGGGGCGCTGTATTACCCTGGATGAAAGAGGTATGAGGCGCTGTATGACAATGGATGTAAGAGGTATGGGGCGCTGTATTACCCTGGATGTATTAGGTATGAGGCGCTGTATTACCCTGGATGTAAGAGATATGAGGCGCTGTATTACCCTGGATGTAAGAAGTATGGGAGCTGTATTAACTCTGATGTAAGAGGTATGAGGCGCTGTATTACCCTGGATGTAAGAGGTATGAGGCGCTGTATTACCCTCGATGTAATAGGTATGAGGCGCTGTATTACCCTGGATGTAAGAGGTATGGGACGATGTATTACCCTGGATGTAAGAGGTATGGGGCGCTGTATTACCCTGGATGTAAGAGGTATGGGGCGCTGTATTACCCTGAATGTAAGAGGTATGGGGTGCTGTATTACCCTGGATGTAAGAGGTATGGGGAGCTGTATGACCCTGGATGTAAGAGGTATGAGGTGCTGTATTACCCTGGATGTAAGAGGTATGGGGCGCTGTATTACCCTGGATGTAAGAGGTATGGGGCGCTGTATTACCCTGGATGTAAGAGGTATGGGGCGCTGTATTACCCTGGATGTAAGAGGTATGGGGCGCTGTATTACCCTGGATGTAAGAGGTATGGGGCGCTGTATTACCCTGGATGTAAGAGGTATGGGGTGCTGTATTACCCTGGGTGCAAGAGTTATGGGGCGCTGTATTACCCTGGATGTAAGAGGTATGGGGCGCTGTATTACCCTGGATGTAAGAGGTATGGGGCGCTGTATTACCCTGGATGTAAGAGGTATGGGGCTCTGAATTACCCTGGATGTAAGAGGTATGAGGCGCTGTATTACCCTGGATGTAAGAGGTATGAGGCGCTGTATAAACCCTGGATGTAAGAGGTATGAGGCGCTGTATCACCCCTGGATGTAAGATGTATGGGGCGCTGTATTACCCTTGATGAAAGGGTTATGGGGCGCTGTATGACCCTGGATGTAAGAGGTATGGGGCGCTGTATTACCCTGGATGTAAGAGGTATGAGGCGCTGTATGACCCTGGATGTAAGAGGTATGAGGCGCTGTATTACCCTGGATGTAAGAGGTATGGGGCGCTGTATTACCCTGGATGTAAGAGGCATGGGGCGCTGTATTACCCTGGATGTAAGAGGTATGGGGCGCTGTATTACCCTGGATGTAAGAGGTATGAGGCGCTGTATTACCCTGGATGTAAGAGGTATGGGGCGCTGTATTACCCTGAATGTAAGAGGTATGGGGCGCTGTATTACCCTGGATGTAAGAGGTATGGGGTGCTGTATTACCCTGGATGTAAGAGGTATGGGGCGCTGTATTACCCTGGATGTAAGAGGTATGGGGTGCTGTATGACCCTGGATGTAAGAGGTATGGGGCGATGTATTACCCTGGATGTAAGAGGTAGGGGGTGCTGTATGACCCTGGATGTAAGAGGTATGAGGCGCAGTATGACCCTGGATGTAAGAGGTAGGGGGTGCTGTATGACCATGGATGTAAGAGGTATGGGGCGCTGTATTACCCTTGATGTAAGAGGTATGAGGCGCTGTATTACCCTGGATGTAAGAGGTATGGGGCGCTGTATTACCCTGAATGTAAGTGGTATGGGGCGCTGTATTACCCTGGATGTAAGAGGTATGGGGTGCTGTATTACCCTGGATGTAAGAGGTATGGGGCGCTGTATTACCCTGGATGTAAGAGGTATGGGGCGCTGTATGACCCTGGATGTAAGAGGTATGGGGCGCTGTATTACCCTGGATGTAAGAGGTATGGGGCGCTGTATGACCCTGGATGTAAGAGGTATGAGGCGCTGTATGACCCTGGATGTAAGAGGTATGGGGTGCTGTATGACCCTGGATGTAAGAGGTATGGGGCGCTGTATTACCCTGGATGTAAGAGGTATGGGGCGCTGTATGACCCTGGATGTAAGAGGTATGGGGCGCTGTATGACCCTGGATGTAAGAGGTATGGGGCGCTGTATCACTCCTGGATGTAAGAGGTATGGGGCGCTGCATTACCCTGGATGTAAGAGGTATGGGGCGCTGTATTACCCTGGATGTAAGAGGTATGGGGTGCACTATTACCCTGGATGTAAGAGATATGGGGCGCAGTATTACCCTGGATGTAAGAGGTTCGGGGCGCTGTATTACCCTGGATGTAAGAGGTATGGGGCGCTGTATTACCCTGGATGTAAGAGGTATGGGGCGCTGTATTACCCTGGATGTAAGAGGTATGGGGCGCTGTATTACCCTGGATGTAAGAGGTATGAGGCGCTGTATTACCCTGGATGTAAGAGGTATGGGGCGCTGTATTACCCTGGATGTAAGAGGTATGAGGCGCTGTATGACCCTGGATGTAAGAGGTATGTGGCGCTGTATTACCCTGGATGTAAGAGGTATGGGGCGCTGTATTACCCTGGATGTAAGAGGTATGGGGCGCTGTATTACCCTGGATGTAAGAGGTATGGGGCGCTGTATTACCCTGGATGTAAGAGGTATGGGGTGCTGTATTACCCTGGATGTAAGAGGTATGAGGCGCTGTATTACCCTGGATGTAAGAGGTATGGGGCGCTGTATTACCCTGGATGTAAGAGGTATGGGGCGCTGTATGACCCTGGATGTAAGAGGTATGGGCGCTGTATTACCCTGGATGTAAGAGGTATGGGGCGCTGTATTACCCTGGATGTAAGAGGTATGGGGCGCTGTATTACCCTGGATGTAAGAGGTATGGAGTGCTGTATTACCCTGGATGTAGGAGGTAAGAGGCGTTGTATTACCCTTGATGTAAGAGGTATGGGGCGCTGTATTACCCTGGATGTAAGAGGTATGGAGCGCTGTATTACCCTGAATGTAGGAGGTATGAGGCGCTGTATGACACTGGATGTAAGAGGTATGGGGCGCTGTATTACCCTGGATGTAAGTAGTATGGGGTTCTGTATTACCCTCGATGTAAGAGGTATGGGACGCTGTATTACCCTGGATGTAAGAGGTATGGGGCGCTGTATTACCCTGAATGTAGGAGGTATGAGGCGCTGTATGACCCTTTATGGAAGAGGTATGTGTCGCTGTATTACCCTGAATGTAAGAGGTATGGGGCGCTGTATTACCCTGGATGTAAGAGGTATGGGGTGCTGTATTACACTGGATGTAAGAGGTATGGGGCGCTGTATGACCCTGGATGTAAGAGGTATTAGGCGCTGTATTACCCTGGATGTAAGAGGTATGGGGGGCTGTATTACCCTGGATGTAAGAGGTATGGGGCGCTGTATTACCCTGGATGTAAGAGGTATGAGGCGCTGTATTACCCTGGATGTAAGAGGTATGGGGCGCTGTATTACCCTGGATGTAAGAGGTATGAGGCGCTGTATTACCCTGGATGTAAGAGGTATGAGGCGCTGTATTACCCTGGATGTAAGAGGTATGGGGCGCTGTATTACCCTGGATGTAAGAGGTATGAGGCGCTGTATTACCCTGGATGTAAGAGGTATGGGGCGCTGTATTACCCTGGATGTAAGAGGTATGAGGCGCTGTATGACCCTGGATGTAAGAGGTATGGGGTGCTGTATTACCCTGGATGTAAGAGGTATGGGGCGCTGTATTACCCTGGATGTAAGAGGTATGAGGCGCTGTATTACCCTGGATGTAAGAGGTATGGGGCGCTGTATTACCCTGGATGTAAGAGGTATGGGGCGCTGTATTACCCTGGATGTAAGAGGTATGGGGCGCTGTATTACCCTGGATGTAAGAGGTATGAGGCGCTGTATTACCCTGGATGTAAGAGGTATGGGGCGCTGTATTACCCTGGATGTAAGAGGTATGGGGCGCTGTATTACCCTGGATGTAAGAGGTATGGGGCGCTGTATTACCCTGGATGTAAGAGGTATGAGGCGCTGTATTACCCTGGATGTAAGAGGTATGGGGCGCTGTACTACCCTGGATGTAAGAGGTATGGGGCGCTGTATTACCCTGGATGTAAGAGGTATGGGGCGCTGTATTACCCTGGATGTAAGAGGTATGGGGCGCTGTATTACCCTGGATGTAAGAGGTATGGGGCGCTGTATTACCCTGGATGTAAGAGGTATGGGGCGCTGTATTACCCTGGATGTAAGAGGTATGGGGCGCTGTATTACCCTGGATGTAAGAGGTATGAGGCGCTGTATTACCCTGGATGTAAGAGGTATGGGGCGCTGTATTACCCTGGATGTAAGAGGTATGGGGCGCTGTATTACCCTGGATGTAAGAGGTATGGGGCGCTGTATTACCCTGGATGTAAGAGGTATGGGGCGCTGTATTACCCTGGATGTAAGAGGTATGGAGCGCTGTATTACCCTGGATGTAAGAGGTATGGGGCGCTGTATTACCCTGGATGTAAGAGGTATGGGGCGCTGTATTACCCTGGATGTAAGAGGTATGGGGCGCTGTATTACCCTGGATGTAAGAGGTATGGGGCGCTGTATTACCCTGGATGTAAGAGGTATGGGGCGCTGTATTACCCTGGATGTAAGAGGTATGGGGTGCTGTATTACCCTGGATGTAAGAGGTATGGGGCGCTGTATTACCCTGGATGTAAGAGGTATGAG
Organism: Bufotes viridis; assembly: GCA_033119425.1. Lineage (NCBI taxonomy): Eukaryota > Metazoa > Chordata > Amphibia > Anura > Bufonidae > Bufotes > Bufotes viridis. Next base: position 434,132,129 of record CM065592.1, read on the forward strand.
GCGCTGTATTACCCTGGATGTAAGAGGTATGGGGCGCTGTATTACCCTGGATGTAAGAGGTATGGGGCGCTGTATTACCCTGGATGTAAGAGGTATGGGGCGCTGTATTACCCTGGATGTAAGAGGTATGGGGCGCTGTATTACCCTGGATGTAAGAGGTATGGGGCGCTGTATTACCCTGGATGTAAGAGGTATGAGGCGCTGTATTACCCTGGATGTAAGAGGTATGAGGCGCTGTATTACCCTGGATGTAAGAGGTATGGGGCGCTGTATTACCCTGGATGTAAGAGGTATGGGGCGCTGTATTACCCTGGATGTAAGAGGTATGGGGCGCTGTATTACCCTGGATGTAAGAGGTATGGGGCGCTGTATTACCCTGGATGTAAGAGGTATGGGGCGCTGTATTACCCTGGATGTAAGAGGTATGGGGCGCTGTATTACCCTGGATGTAAGAGGTATGAGGCGCTGTATTACCCTGGATGTAAGAGGTATGAGGCGCTGTATTACCCTGGATGTAAGAGGTATGGGGCGCTGTATTACCCTGGATGTAAGAGGTATGGGGTGCTGTATTACCCTGGATGTAAGAGGTATGGGGCGCTAGTATTACCCTGGATGTAAGAGGTATGGGGCGCTGTATTACCCTGGATGTAAGAGGTATGGGGCGCTGTATTACCCTGGATGTAAGAGGTATGGGGCGCTGTATTACCCTGGATGTAAGAGGTATGGGGCGCTGTATTACCCTGGATGTAAGAGGTATGGGGCGCTGTATTACCCTGGATGTAAGAGGTATGGGGCGCTGTATTACCCTGGATGTAAGAGGTATGAGGCGCTGTATTACCCTGGATGTAAGAGGTATGAGGCGCTGTATTACCCTGGATGTAAGAGGTATGGGCTGCTGTATTACCCTGGATGTAAGAGGTATGGGGCGCTGTATTACCCTGGATGTAAGAGGTATGGGGTGCTGTATTACCCTGGATGTAAGAGGTATGGGGCGCTGTATTACCCTGGATGTAAGAGGTATGGAGCGCTGTATTACCCTGGATGTAAGAGGTATGAGGCACTGTATTACCCTGGATGTAAGAGGTATGTAGCGCTGTATTACCCTGGATGTAAGAGGTATGGGGCGCTGTATTACCCTGAATGTAAGAGGTATGAGGCGCTGTATTACCCTGAATGTAAGAGGTATGAGGCGCAGTATTACCCTGGATGTAAGAGGTATGGGGCGCTGTATGACCCTGGATGTAAGAGGTATGAGGCGCTGTATTACCCTGGATGTAAGAGTTATGGGGCGCTGTATTACCCTGAATGTAAGAGGTATGAGGCGCTGTATGACCCTGTATATAAGAGGTATGGGGTGTTGTATCGCCCTGGATGTATGAGGTATGAGGCGCTGTTTGACCCTGTATGTAAGAGGTATGGGGCGCTGTATGACCTTGGATGTAAGGGGTATGGGGCGCTGTATTACCCTGGATGTAAGAGGTATGGTGTGCTGTATTATCCTGTATGTAAGAGGTATGGGACGCTGTATCACCCTAGATATAGGAGGTATGAGGCGCTGTATTACCCTGGATGTAAGAGTTATGAGGTACTGTATTACCCTGGATGTAAGAGGTATGGGGTGTTGTATTATCTTGTATGTAAGAGGTATGATTCGCTGTATTACCCTGGATGTAAGAGGTATGGGGCGCTGTATTACCCTGGATGTAAGAGGTTTGGGGCGCTGTATCACCCTGGATGTAAGAGGTATGAGGAGCTGTATGACCCTGGATGTAAGAGGTATGGGGAGCTGTATTACCCTGGATGTAAGAGGTATGAGGCGCTGTATTACCCTTGATGTAAGAGGTATGAGGCGCTGTATCACCCCTGGATGTAAGAGGTATGAGGCGCTGTATCACCCCTGGATGTAAGAGGTATGGGGCGCTGTATTACCCTGGATGTAAGAGGCCTGAGGCGCTGTATCACCCCTGGATGTAAGAAGTATGAGGCGCTGTATGACCCTGGATGTAAGAGGTATGGGGCGCTGTATTACCCTGGATGTAAGAGGTATGGGGCGCAGTATTACCCTGGATGTAAGAGGTATGGGGCGCTGTATGACCCTGGATGTAAGAGGTATGGGGCGCTGTATTACCCTGGATGTAAGAGGTATGAGGCGCTGTATCACCCCTGGATGTAAGAGGTATGAGGCGCTGTATCACCCCTGGATGTAAGAGGTATTGGGCGCTGTATTACCCTGGATGTAAGAGGTATGGGGCGCTGTATTACCCTGGATGTAAGAGGTATGGGGTGCTGTATTACCCTGGGTGTAAGAGTTATGGGGCGCTGTATTACCCTGGATGTAAGAGGTATGGGGCGCTGTATTACCCTGGATGTAAGAGGTATGGGGCGCTGTATTACCCTGGATGTAAGAGGTATGGGGCTCTGTATTACCCTGGATGTAAGAGGTATGGGGCGCTGTATTACCCTGGATGTAAGAGGTATGAGGCGCTGTATCACCCCTGGATGTAAGAGGTATGAGGCGCTGTATCACCCCTGGATGTAAGAGGTATGGGGCGCTGTATTACCCTGGATGTAAGAGGTATGGGGCGCAGTATTACCCTGGATTTAAGAGGTATGGGGCGCTGTATGACCCTGGATGTAAGAGGTATGGGGCGCTGTATTACCCTGGATGTAAGAGGTATGAGGCGCTGTATCACCCCTGGATGTAAGAGTTATGGGGCGCTGTATTACCCTGTATGTAAGAGGTATGGGGCGCTGTATTACCCTGGATGTAAGAGGTATGGGGTGCTGTATTACCCTGGATGTAAGAGGTATGGGGCGCTGTATTACCCTGGATGTAAGAGGTATGGGGCGCTGTATTACCCTGGATGTAAGAGGTATGGGGCGCTGTATTACCCTGGATGTAAGAGATATGGGGCGCTTTATTACCTTGGATTTAAGAGGTATGGGGCTCTGTATTACCCTGGATGTAAGAGGTATGGGGCGCTGTATTACCCTGGATTTAAGAGGTATGGGGCGCTGTATTACTCTGGATGTAGGAGTTATTGGGCGCTTTATTAGCCTGGATGTAAGAGGTATGGGGCTCTGTATTACCCTGGATGTAAGAGGTATTGGGCGCTTTATGACCCTGGATGTAAGAGGTAAGGGGCGCTGTATTACCTTGAATGTAAGAGGTATGAGGCGCTGTATTACTCTGGATGTAAGAGGTATGGGGCGCTGTATTACCCTGGATCTAAGAGGTATGGGGCGCTGTATTATCCTGGATCTAAGAGGTATGGGGCGCTGTATTACCTTGGATGTAAGAGGTATGGGGTGCTGTATTACTCTGGATGTAAGAGGTATGGGGCGCTGTATTACCCTGGATGTAAGAGATATGTGGCGCTGTATTACCCTGGATGTAAGAGGTATGAGGCTCTGTATTACCCTGGATGTAAGAGGTATGGGGCGCTGTATTACCCTGGATGTAAGAGGTATGAGGCGCTGTATCACCCCTGGATGTAAGAGGTATGAGGCGCTGTATCACCCCTGGATGTAAGAGGTATTGGGCGCTGTATTACCCTGGATGTAAGAGGTATGAGGCGCTGTATTACCCTGGATGTAAGAGGTATGGGGTGCTGTATTACCCTGGGTGCAAGAGTTATGGGGCGCTGTATTACCCTGGATGTAAGAGGTATGGGGCGCTGTATTACCCTGGATGTAAGAGGTATGGGGCGCTGTATTACCCTGGATGTAGGAGGTATGGGGCTCTGTATTACCCTGGATGTAAGAGGTATGGGGCGCTGTATTACCCTGGATGTAAGAGGTATGAGGCGCTGTATCACCCCTTGATGTAAGAGGTATGAGGCGCTGTATCACCCCTGGATGTAAGAGGTATGGGGCGCTGTATTACCCTGGATGTAAGAGGTATGGGGCGCAGTATTACCCTGGATGTAAGAGGTATGGGGCGCTGTATGACCCTGGATGTAAGATGTATGGGGCGCTGTATTACCCTGGATGTAAGAGGTATGGGGCGCTGTATTACCCTGGATGTAAGAGTTATGGGGCGCTGTATTACCCTGTATGTAAGTGATATGGGGCGCTGTATTACCCTGGATGTAAGAGGTATGGGGTGCTGTATTACCCTGGATGTAAGAGGTATGGGGCGCTGTATTACCCTGGATGTAAGAGGTATGGGGCGCTGTATTACCCTGGATGTAAGAGGTAGGGGGTGATGTATGACCCTGGATGTAAGAGGTATGAGGCGCTGTATCACCCCTGGATGTAAGAGGTATTGGGCGCTGTATTACCCTGGATGTAAGAGGTATGAGGCGCTGTATTACCCTGGATGTAAGAGGTATGGGGCGCTGTATTACACTGGATGTAAGAGGTATGGGGCGCTGTATTACCCTGGATGTAGGAGGTATGGGGCTCTGTATTACCCTGGATGAAAGAGGTATTAGGCGCTGTATTACCCTGGATGTAAGAGGTATGGGGCGCTGTATTACCCTGGATGTAAGAGGTATGGGGCGCTGTATTACCCTGGATGTAAGAGTTATGGGGCGCTTTATTACCCTGGATGTAAGAGGTAAGGGGCGCTGTATTACCTTGAATGTAAGAGGTTTGAGGTGCTGTATTACCCTGGATGTAAGAGGTATGGGGCGCTGTATTACCTTGAATGTAAGAGGTATGGGGCGCTGTATGACCCTGGATGTAAGAGTTATGGGGCGCTGTATGACCCTGGATGTAAGAGGTATGGAGCGCTTTATTACCCTGGATGTAAGAGATATGTGGCGCTGTATTACCCTGGATGTAAGAGGTATGAGGCTCTGTATTACCCTGGATGTAAGAGGTATGGGGCGCTTTATGACCCTGGATGTAAGAGGTATGGGGCGCTTTATGACCCTGGATGTAAGAGGTATGGGGCGCTGTATTACCCTGGATGTAAGAGGTATGGGGTGCTGTATTACCCTGGATGTAAGAGGTATGGGGCTCTGTATTACCCTGGATGTAAGAGGTATGAGACGATGTATTACCCTGGATGTAAGAGGTATGGGGTGCTGTATTACCCTGGGTGCAAGAGTTATGGGGCGCTGTATTACCCTGGATGTAAGAGGTATAAGGCGCTGTATTACCCTGGATGTAAGAGTTATGGGGCGCTGTATTACCCTGGATGTAAGAGGTATGGGGCTCTGTAATACCCTGGATGTAATAGGTATGGGGCGCTGTATTACCCTGGATGTAGGAGGTATGAGGCGCTGTATCACCCCTGGATGTAAGAGGTATGAGGCGCTGTATCACCCCTGGATGTAAGAGGTATGGGGCGCTGTATTACCCTGGATGTAAGAGGTATGGGGCGCTGTATTACCCTGGATGTAAGAGGTATGGGGCGCTGTATGACCCTGGATGTAAGATGTATGGGGCGCTGTATTACCCTGGATGTAAGAGGTATGGGGCGCTGTATTACCCTGGATGTAAGAGGTATGGGGCGCTGTATTACCCTGGATGTAAGAGGTATGGGGCGCTGTATTACCCTGGATGTAAGAGGTATGGGGCGCTGTATTACCCTGGATGTAAGAGGTATGAGGCGCTGTATTACCCTGGATGTAAGAGGTATGGGGCGCTGTATGACCCTGGATGTAAGAGGTATGGGGCGCTGTATTACCCTGGATGTAAGAGGTATGGGCGCTGTATTACCCTGGATGTAAGAGGTATGGGGCGCTGTATTACCCTGGATGTAAGAGGTATGAGGCGCTGTATTACCCTGGATGTAAGAGGTATGGGGCGCTGTATTACCCTGGATGTAAGAGGTATGGGGCGCTGTATTACCCTGGATGTAAGAGGTATGGGCGCTGTATTACCCTGGATGTAAGAGGTATGGGGCGCTGTATTACCCTGGATGTAAGAGGTATGGGGCGCTGTATTACCCTGGATGTAAGAGGTATGGGGCGCTGTATGACCCTGGATGTAAGAGGTATGGGGCGCTGTATTACCCTGGATGTAAGAGGTATGGGGCGCTGTATTACCCTGGATGTAAGAGGTATGGGGCGCTGTATTACCCTGGATGTAAGAGGTATGGGGTGCTGTATTACCCTGGATGTAAGAGGTATGGGGCGCTGTATTACCCTGGATGTAAGAGGTATGGGGCGCTGTATTACCTTGGATGTAAGAGGTATGGGGCTCTGTATTACCCTGGATGTAAGAGGTATGGGGCGCTGTATTACCCTGGATGTAAGAGGTATTGGGCGCTTTATGACCCTGGATGTAAGAGGTAAGGGGCGCTGTATTACCTTGAATGTAAGAGGTTTGAGGTGCTGTATGACCCTGGATGTAAGAGGTATGGGGCGCTGTATGACCCTGGATGTAAGAGGTATGGGGCGCTGTATTACCCTGGATGTAAGAGTTATGGGGCGCTGTATGACCCTGGATGTAAGAGGTATGGAGCGCTTTATTACCCTGGATGTAAGAGATATGTGGCGCTGTATTACCCTGGATGTAAGAGGTATGGGGCGCTTTATGACCCTGGATGTAAGAGGTATGGGGCGCTTTATGACCCTGGATGTATGAGGTATGGGGCGCTGTATTACCCTTGATGTAAGAGGTATGGGGTGCTGTATTACCCTGGATGTAAGAGGTATGGGGCTCTGTATTACCCTGGATGTAAGAGGTATGGGGCGCTGTATGACCCTGGATGTAAGAGGTATGGGGCGCTGTATTACCCTGGATGTAAGAGGTATGGGGCGCTGTATTACCCTGGATGTAAGAGGTATGAGGCGCTGTATTACCCTGGATGTAAGAGGTATGGGGCGCTGTATTACCCTGGATGTAAGAGGTATGGGGCGCTGTATTACCCTGGATGTAAGAGGTATGGGGCGCTGTATTACCCTGGATGTAAGAGGTATGGGGCGCTGTATTACCCTGGATGTAAGAGGTATGGGGCGCTGTATTACCCTGGATGTAAGAGGTATGGGGCGCTGTATGACCCTGGATGTAAGAGGTATGGGGCGCTGTATGACCCTGGATGTAAGAGGTATGGGGCGCTGTATTACCCTGGATGTAAGAGGTATGGGGCGCTGTATTACCCTGGATGTAAGAGGTATGGGGCGCTGTATTACCCTGGATGTAAGAGGTATGAGGCGCTGTATTACCCTGGATGTAAGAGGTATGTGGCGCTGTATTACCCTGGATGTAAGAGGTATGGGGCGCTGTATTACCCTGGATGTAAGAGGTATGGGGCGCTGTATTACCCTGGATGTAAGAGGTATGGGGCGCTGTATTACCCTGGATGTAAGAGGTATGGGGCGCTGTATTACCCTGGATGTAAGAGGTATGGGGCGCTGTATTACCCTGGATGTAAGAGGTATGGGGCGCTGTATTACCCTGGATGTAAGAGGTATGGGGCGCTGTATTACCCTGGATGTAAGAGGTATGGGGCGCTGTATTACCCTGGATGTAAGAGGTATGAGGCGCTGTATTACCCTGGATGTAAGAGGTATGGGGCGCTGTATTACCCTGGATGTAAGAGGTATGGGGCGCTGTATTACCCTGGATGTAAGAGGTATGGGGCGCTGTATTACCCTGGATGTAAGAGGTATGGGGCGCTGTATTACCCTGGATGTAAGAGGTATGGGGCGCTGTATTACCCTGGATGTAAGAGGTATGGGGCGCTGTATTACCCTGGATGTAAGAGGTATGGGGCGCTGTATTACCCTGGATGTAAGAGGTATGGGGCGCTGTATTACCCTGGATGTAAGAGGTATGGGGCGCTGTATTACCCTGGATGTAAGAGGTATGGGGCGCTGTATTACCCTGGATGTAAGAGGTATGGGGCGCTGTATACCCTGGATGTAAGAGGTATGGGCGCTGTATTACCCTGGATGTAAGAGGTATGGGGCGCTGTATTACCCTGGATGTAAGAGGTATGGGGCGCTGTATTACCCTGGATGTAAGAGGTATGGGGCGCTGTATTACCCTGGATGTAAGAGGTATGGGGCGCTGTATTACCCTGGATGTAAGAGGTATGGGCGCTGTATTACCCTGGATGTAAGAGGTATGAGGCGCTGTATTACCCTGGATGTAAGAGGTATGGGGCGCTGTATTACCCTGGATGTAAGAGGTATGGGGCGCTGTATTACCCTGGATGTAAGAGGTATGGGGCGCTGTATTACCCTGGATGTAAGAGGTATGGGGCGCTGTATTACCCTGGATGTAAGAGGTATGGGGCGCTGTATTACCCTGGATGTAAGAGGTATGGGGCGCTGTATTACCCTGGATGTAAGAGGTATGGGCGCTGTATTACCCTGGATGTAAGAGGTATGGGCGCTGTATTACCCTGGATGTAAGAGGTATGGTGCGCTGTATTACCCTGGATGTAAGAGGTATGGGGCGCTGTATTACCCTGGATGTAAGAGGTATGGGGCGCTGTATTACTCCTGGATGTAAGAGGTATGGGGCGCTGTATTACCCTGGATGTAAGAGGTATGGGGCGCTGTATTACCCTGGATGTAAGAGGTATGAGGCGCTGTATTACTCCTGGATGTAAGAGGTATGGGGCGCTGTATTACCCTGGATGTAAGAGGTATGGGGCGCTGTATTACCCTGGATGTAAGAGGTATGGGGCGCTGTATTACCCTGGATGTAAGAGGTATGGGGCGCTGTATTACCCTGGATGTAAGAGGTATGGGGCGCTGTATTACCCTGGATGTAAGAGGTATGGGGCGCTGTATTACCCTGGATGTAAGAGGTATGGGGCGCTGTATTACCCTGGATGTAAGAGGTATGGGGCGCTGTATTACCCTGGATGTAAGAGGTATGGGGTGCTGTATTACCCTGGATGTAAGAGGTATGTGGCGCTGTATTACCCTGGATGTAAGAGGTATGAGGCGCTGTATTACCCTGGATGTAAGAGGTATGGGGCGCTGTATTACCCTGGATGTAAGATGTATGGGGCGCTGTATTACCCTGGATGTAAGAGGTATGGGGCGCTGTATTACCCTGGATGTAAGAGGTATGGGGCGCTGTATTACCCTGGATGTAAGAGGTATGGGGCGCTGTATTACCCTGGATGTAAGAGGTATGGGGCGCTGTATTACCCTGGATGTAAGAGGTATGGGGTGCTGTATTACCCTGGATGTAAGAGGTATGAGGCGCTGTATTACCCTGGATGTAAGAGGTATGTGGCGCTGTATTACCCTGGATGTAAGAGGTATGAGGCGCTGTATTACCCTGGATGTAAGAGGTATGGGGCGCTGTATTACCCTGGATGTAAGAGGTATGGGGCGCTGTATTACCCTGGATGTAAGAGGTATGGGGCGCTGTATTACCCTGGATGTAAGAGGTATGGGGCGCTGTATTACCCTGGATGTAAGAGGTTATGGGCGCTGTATTACTTTGGATGTAAGAGGTATGGGGCGCTGTATTACCCTGGATGTAAGAGGTATGAGGCGCTGTATTACCGTGGATGTAAGAGGTATGGGGCGCTGTATTACCCTGGATGTAAGAGGTATTGGGCGCTGTATTACCCTGGATGTAAGAGGTATGGGGCGCTGTATTACCCTGGATGTAAGAGGTATGGGGCGCTGTATTACCCTGAATGTAACAGGTATGGGGCGCTGTATTACCCTGGATGTAAGAGGTATTGGGCGCTGTATTACCCTGGATGTAAGAGGTATGAGGCGCTGTATTACCCTGGATGTAAGAGGTATGGGGCGCTGTATTACCCTGGATGTAAGAGGTATGGGGCGCTGTATTACCCTGGATGTAAGAGGTATGGGGTGCTGTATTACCCTTGATGTAAGAGGTATGGGGCGCTGTATTACCTTGGATGTAAGAGGTATGGGGCGCTGTATTACCATGGATGTAAGAGGTATGGGGAGCTGTATTACCCTGGATGTAAGAGGTATGAGGCGCTGTATTACCCTGGATGTAAGAGGTATTGGGCGCTGTATTACCCTGGATGTAAGAGGTATGGGGCGCTGTATTACCCTGGATGTAAGAGGTATGGGGCGCTGTATTACCCTGGATGTAAGAGGTATGAGGCGCTGTATTACCCTGGATGTAAGAGGTATGGGGCGCTGTATTACCCTGGATGTAAGAGGTATGGGGCGCTGTATTACCCTGGATGTAAGAGGTATGAGGCGCTGTATTACCCTGGATGTAAGAGGTATGGGGCGCTGTATTACCCTGGATGTAAGAGGTATGAGGCGCTGTATTACCCTGGATGTAAGAGGTATGGGGCGCTGTATTACCCTGGATGTAAGAGTTATGGGGTTCTGTATTACCCTGGATGTAAGAGGTATGGGGTTCTGTATTACCCTGGATGTAAGAGTTATGGGGTTCTGTATTACCCTGGATGTAAGAGGTATGAGGCGCTGTATTACCCTGTATTTCTGTAGTGATGGGAGCAGGGGCGTAACGATCGCCGGAAGTGCCCCTCCTGAGACCAGGCTCTGGATCCACCACTGACTCCCATCATCTGAGCCGCCAGATTTACTAATCGTTGCCTTCTCCTTTTATTCGCGTTTATTTTAATAAGCGTCCTCATTTTTCTGGAATTGGGGGTTGTACGTTCAGAGGTCGTGACGTGATACTGAGGGTTTGGTACAATGTGTCGGTAAGCTGCACGCATCAGCAGCACAAGTCTCTCCTGTTTGTTACAGTGTATCAGTCGGGCTGATTTATCATCAGGGCAGGGCTGAGGTCGGGAGTGTGCGTTGTTCGGCCGCACCTCGTCCTGGCAGCCGGTAACCAGCGCGCCGTGTTTGTCCTGCACACAGTAACACCGGCTGATAACAGCGAGATGCTGACATCCAGGATCCCCGACTGGCAGGAGAGGACATGACAGGTCTGTGAGCCCCTCGTCCCGAAATCCTCCCTACCCCGCACCTCAGAACCCCAGCAGGTGTCACCCAGCTTCTCTCGGCTCCTGATTGGCGAATCATCCTGGGTACCGCTCTCGGCCCAGAAGTTTTCACACCCTTCAGAAAGTGACATTATTGATCTAAACTTCCGACAGTAGCAGTCACGTAGGATTTTACATTAATGACCCAGAGGGACGAGTGACTGATGGGGGCCGTAGGACTTGGGGGCGCCGTTTGAGTTTTCGCCTCAGGCAGCAGATACCAGGGTGCACAAACTTCTGCACAGGGCAATGCGTAGAGGAGGTTGCATGTAGCCCTGTCAGCTGGTGGGTGTACATCAGGTGTCAGGCGGTAGATGCTCGCACACGTGGCCCCCCCATTCACAGATTATCAAGAGCTCGGCGTTATACCGCACTATGGTCCTGGAGTCGTCAGTGTCAGGCGGGTGGTGATATGGGGGAGCCCGTGGAACCCAGGGGGCGCCCCGATACAGATGATATCTGGTAAAATGACCAAACCACTTTGTAGCAGGGGCTATATAGCAGTATTATATGGGCACTGTATACGGTGGTATTATATGGACACTGCAGTGTTATATACTGACTGTATGGTGGTATTATATGGGCACTGTACGGCAGGGTTATATACTGACTGTATGGTGGTATTATATGGGCACTGTATATGGTGGTATTATATGGACACTGCAGTGTTATATACTGACTGTATGGTGGTATTATATGGGCACTGTATGGCAGTGTTATTCGGTGACTGCATTATATGAGCATGGTATGGCAGTGTTTTTGAATGAATGTATGGGGGTAATATATGAGCACAGTATGGCGGTGTTATCTAGTGACTGTATGGTGGTATAAGGGCACTGTATAGTAATTCAATAGTATAGTAATTTAAGTTATTCAGCGACTATATAGTGGTATTTTATGGGAACTGTTTAGCTTCATTATTTGGGTAAAATATGTAGGTATGGCACTGAATGGCAGTATAATTTGGGGTGTTACCTGGCGGTACTGTGGTCTCTCCAGATACAGTGGCCTCAGGATACAAGATTTTCCTCATACAATGCTTCTCCTCGGTCATGGTAACTTGAAACCAGACTCCACATCCAACACCTCAGACAGCGCCGACCTGCAGCGAATGTGACCGGTATTATCTGACCACCATGTGTTGGTATTTCTGGGGCATCATATGGTGGTATAAGTTAGATATTTTGTGGCAGTATTTGGATACCATTTAGCAGTATTATTTGGGTAATGGATAGTGGTATTTTGAGGTAGTATTTTTTGAGCACTGTATGGTGATATTATTTGTGGATTGTATAGTGGTATTATCTAAGTATTATCTGAGTATTATGGCATTGTATGGTGGTATTATATAGGTATTGTGTGATAGTATTATTTGGATACTGTATGGCAGTATTATTTCGGCAATGTATGATGGTATTATTTGGGTAATGGATAGTGGTATTTTGTGGTAGTATTAGTTGAGCACTATATGGTGATATTATTTGGGCATTGTATGGTGGTATTATCTGAGTATTATGGCATTGTATGGTGTTATTATATAGGTATAGTGTGATAGTATTATTTGGATACTGTATGGCGGTATTATTTGTGGATTGTATGGTGGTATTATCTGAGAATTGTATGCTTTATGTGGGCACTATATTGTGGCATTGTATGGTGGTATTATATAGGTATGGTGTGATAGTATTATTTGGATACTGTATGGCGGTATTATTTGTGGATTGTATGGTGGTATTATCTGAGAATTGTATGCTTTATGTCGGCACTATATTGTGGCATTGTATGGTGGTATTATATAGGTATGGTGTGATAGTATTATTTGGATACTGTATGGCGGTATTATTTGGGCACTGTACAGCAGACGGGTTCTCGTGTGTAGCATAGTTACAATAACCTTATGGTGTAATGGCAGAGTTGTGCCTGCAGCTCTAGATGTGACTGGAGTAGGTTGGGTGATTCCTGTGACGGATTCCTCTTCACCGCTGATTAATTGGGGGGCTGCTCCCTCCGGACCCCTCATTGTCCTGACTGGGCTGGGTCATGGTAGCAGAACTTTGGACCCTGGTCAGATGGACTGAAAGTAACGCTGATCTCCACATTGGGCTGAGGTCAGGTGTCTCCATGTCTCTCGGCAGCGCCAGACGTCCACGAGGCGGATCTGGAGGAGCTTCTCATATACGACGACCTCTTCCTGGAATATTTCAACGCTTTTCTCGCGCTTCCGGTGAGTGACGTCAGGAATGGTGGACATTTCTATTCACAGAACACAAGGATAATGGGAATCGTCTCTGAGTAATAAACCTCTGCAGATTTGTACTTTAATATCTTACAATTTTCAATATCTCTGCTTGCTGTCAGTCTGCCCATAGCTGATAACAGGGAGCAGCAGCGGGCACTTGCCAGGCAGTCGTCAGGTCACTGTTTATTTGAGTGGCGGTGGGTCGGGATTAGGTGATGAGACGGGTGTGGTGACCTGCGGCGCCGGCTACAAGGTTCTCGCACATTGTACAGACACTTCAGACGTATCAGTCCGATGACACAATGCGACTACCGCACGAGGCGGATAATGAACCATAGCAACCCCTGACCACAAAACGCAAGATCTGCCAACACATCCAGCACTGCTCAGGCGCTTCACCATAACCCAGTTTTTCCAGACAAATGAAAGGAAAATCCACCAAGTCTAGAAAATGGTAGAAATATTATTTAACTCCACATCATATGGAGTCAGAGAGAAGAATCCAGAGGCCAAGACAGTGCAGCCAAGAGCATAAAGCGGGGTGTGAACAAGGGTTTCCTGAGGGACCTTTCTACAAACAGATTATACAGCCACCACTAGAAGGAGCTCACTACAAACAGATTATACAGCCACCACTAGGGGGAGCTCACTACATACAGATTATACAGCCACCACTAGAGGGAGCTCACTACATACAGAATATACAGCCACCACTAGAGGGAGCTCACTACATACAGATCATACAGCCACCACTAGAGGGAGCTCACTACATATAGATTATACAGCCACCACTACAGGGAGCTCACTACATACAGAATATACAGTCACCACTAGAGGGAGCTCACTACATACAGATTATACAGCCACCACTAGAGGAAGCTCACTACATACAGATTATACAGTCACCACTAGAGGGAGCTCACTACAAACAGATTATACAGCCACCACTACAGGGAGCTCACTACATACAGATTATACAGCCGCCACTAGAGGGAGCTCACTACATACAGATTATACAGCCACCACTAGGGGGAGCTCATTACATACAGATTATACAACCACCACTAGAAGGGGGTCACTACATACAGATTATACAGCCACCACTAGAGGCAGCTCAGAACATACAGATTATACAGTCACCACTAGAGGGAGCTCACTACATACAGATTATACAGCCACCACTAGAGGGAGATCACTACATACAGATTATACAGCCACCACTAGAGGGAGTTCACTACATACAGATTATACAGTCACCACTAGAGGGAGATCACTGCATACAGATTATACAGCCACCACTAGAGGGAGCTCACTACATACAGATTATACAGTCACCACTAGAGGGAGATCAATACATACAGATTATACAGCCACCACTAGAGGGAGCTCACTACATACAGATTATACAGCCACTACTAGAGGGAGATCACTACATACAGATTATACAGCCACCACTAGAGGGAGCTCACTACATACAGATTATATAGCCGCCACTAGAGGGAGCTCACTACAGACAGATTATACAGCCACCACTAGAGGGAGCTCACTATATACAGATTATACAGCCACCACTAGAGGGAGCTCACCACATACAGATTATACAGCCACCACTAGAGGGAGCTCACTACATACAGATTATACAGCCACCACTAGAGGGAGTTCACTACATACAGATTATACAGCCACCACTAGAGGGAGCTCACTACATACAGATTATACAGCCACCACTAAAGGGAGCTCACTACATGCAGATTATACAGCCACCACTAGAGGGAGCTCACTACATACAGATTATACAGCCACCACTAGGGAGAACTCACTACATACAGATTATACAGCCACCACTAGAGGGAGCTCACTACATACAGCCACCGCTAGAGGGAGTTCACTACATACAGATTATACAGCCCCCACTAGAGGGAGCCCACTACATACAGATTATACAGTCACCACTAGAGAGAACTCACTACATACAGATTATACAACCACTACTAGGGGGTACTCACTATATTGAGATTATACAGACACCACTAGATGAAACTCACTACATACAGATTATACAGCCACCACTAGAGGGAGCTCACTACATACAGATTATACAGCCACCACTAGAAGGAGCTCACTACATACAGATTATACAGCCACCACTAGAGGGAGCTCACTACATACAGATTATACAGCCACCACTAGAGGGAGCTCACTACATACAGATTATACAGCCACCACTAGAGGGAGCTCACTACATACAGATTATACAGCCACCACTAGAGGGAGCTCACTACATACAGATTATACAGCCACCACTAGAGGGAGCTCACTACATACAGATTATACAGCCACCACTAGAGGGAGCTCACTACATACAGATTATACAGCCACCACTAGAGAGAGCTCACTACATACAGATTATACAGCCACCACTAGAGGGAGCTCACTACATACAGATTATACAGCCACCACTAGGGGGAGCTCACTACATACAGTCACCACTAGAGGGAGCTCACTACATACAGATTATACAGCCACCACTAGGGGGAGCTCACCATATACAGATTATACAACCACCACTAGAGGGAGCTCATTACAGACAGATTATACAGCCACCACTAGAGGGAGCTCACTACATACAGATTATACAGCCACTACTAGGGGGAGCTCACTACATACAGATTATACAGCCACCACTAGAGGGAGCTCACTACATACAGATTATACAGCCACCACTAGAGGGAGCTCACTACATACAGATCATACAGCCACCACTAGATGGAGCTCATTACACACAGATTATACAGCCACCACTAGAGGGATCTCACTACATACAGATTATACAGCCACCACTAGAGGGAGCTCACTACATACAGATTATACAGCCACCACTAGAGGGAGCTCACTACATACAGATTATACAGCCACCACTAGAGGGAGCTCACTACATACAGATCATACAGCCACCACTAGATGGAGCTCATTACACACAGATTATACAGCCACCACTAGAGGGATCTCACTACATACAGGTTATACAGCCACCACTAGAGACGAGAGCTCACTACATACAGATTATACAGCCACCACTAGAGAGAGCTCACTACATACAGATTATACAGCCACCACTAGAGGGAGCTCACTACATACAGATTATACAGCCACCACTAGGGGGAGTTTACCATATACTGATTATACAACCACCACTAGAGGGAGCTCATTACAGACAGATTATACAGCCACCACTAGAGGGAGTTCACTACATACAGATGATAGAGCTCTCATTGAACTCACTACTAGGTCTACATATGCAAGCAGCATCCACTAGTGGTGTTACGGAAGAAATAACTCTCCATTCACCCTATTGCTGTTTGCCCCTCCCCATCTTCAGTAGTGATAGGCGCAAATATTCGAATTGCGAATTTTATTAGTGAATATCGCCACTTTGAGAATTCGTGAATATTTAGAATATAGTGATATATATTGGAAATTTTTGAATATTCTAGATTTTTTTCTCTCTGAACCCATGATCCCTCCCTGCTTCTTGCTTGTGGGCCAATGAGAAGCTGCAATGTCTTTGTCTGAGATTAGCAAGATCCCTAGCAACCAATAGGAAATTGCCTCCCCCAAACTATATAAGAAAGTCCCCAGCAGCCATTTTCTGCAGATTATTACAGATCGGAAAAAGACAGCAGTGTCATTGCTGTGCTCTGTGCTTTGCTGAGTCATTATATTAGTTAGTTAGTTAGTTAGTTAGTTAGTTAGTTAGTTAGGTTACATATATAATACAGATAGTTAGTGAGAGATAGTCAGTGTAGGTAAGATAGTGATATAGTGTAGCTGATGGGTTCCAGTGCAGGGTGTTAGGTAGTGTGATAGGTTCTGCTGTCCATACATACATGCTGCAGACATAGTGCTGTGATGTCACATTACATTAGATAGTTAGTTATCTTCTATATATAATACAGATAGTTAGTGGGAGATAGTCAGTGTAGGTTAGATAGTGATATAGTGTAGCTGATGGGTTCCAGTGCAGGGTGTTAGGTAGTGTGATAGGTTCTGCTGTCCATACATACAGGCTACAGACATAGTGCTGTGATGTCACATTACATTAGATAGTTATCTTATATATATAATACAGATAGTTAGTGGGAGATAGTCAGTGTAGGTTAGATAGTGATATAGTGTAGCTGATAGGTTCCAGTGCAGGGTGTTAGGTAATGTGATAGGTTCTGCTGTCCATACATACATGCTACAGACATAGTGCTGTGATGTCACATTACATTAGATAGTTAGTTATCTTATATATATAATACAGATAGTTAGTGGGAGATAGTCAGTGTAGGTTAGATAGTGATATAGTGTAGCTGATAGGTTCCAGTGCAGGGTGTTAGGTAATGTGATAGCTTCTGCTGTCCATACATACAGGCTACAGACATAGTGCTGTGATGTCACATTACATTAGATAGTTAGTTATATATATAATACAGATAGTTAGTGGGAGATAGTCAGTGTAGGTTAGATAGTGATATAGTGTAGCTGATAGGTTCCAGTGCAGGGTGTTAGGTAGTGTGATAGGTTCTGCTGTCCATACATACATGCTACAGACATAGTGCTGTGATGTCACATTACATTAGATAGTTATCTTATATATATAATACAGATAGTTAGTGGGAGATAGTCAGTGTAGGTTAGATAGTGATATAGTGTAGCTGATAGGCTCCAGTGCAGGGTGTTAGGTAGTGTGATAGGTTCTGCTGTCCATACATACATGCTACAGACATAGTGCTGTGATGTCACATTACATTAGATAGTTAGTTATCTTCTATATATAATACAGATAGTTAGTGGGAGATAGTCAGTGCAGGTTAGATAGTGATATAGTGTAGCTGATAGGCTCCAGTGCAGGGTGTTAGGTAGTGTGATAGGTTCTGCTGTCCATACATACATGCTACAGACATAGTGCTGTGATGTCACATTACATTAGATAGTTATCTTATATATATAATACAGATAGTTAGTGGGAGATAGTCAGTGTAGGTTAGATAGTGATATAGTGTAGCTGATAGGTTCCAGTGCAGGGTGTTAGGTAGTGTGATAGGTTCTGCTGTCCATACATACAGGCTACAGACATAGTGCTGTGATGTCACATTACATTAGATAGTTATTTATCTTCTATATATAATAGAGATAGTTAGTGGGAGATAGTCAGTGTAGGTTAGATAGTGATATAGTGTAGCTGATAGGTTCCAGTGCAGGGTGTTAGGTAGTGTGATAGGTTCTGCTGTCCATACATACATGCTACAGACATAGTGCTGTGATGTCACATTACATTAGATAGTTAGTTATCTTCTATATATAATACAGATAGTTAGTAGGAGATAGTCAGTGTAGGTTAGATAGTGATACAGTGTAGCTGATAGGCTCCAGTGCAGGGTGTTAGGTAGTGTGATAGGTTCTGCTGTCCATACATACATGCTACAGACATAGTGCTGTGATGTCACAAGTTCACAACAATACTTAGTGCACCAATCACTAATACATAGTCAGACCGGCTAAAATGTGAAGTTGCATGTATTGCGCCAAAATATTCGCATCATTAGTGCCGATTTTGCAATCACTAATAAATCAGAGCGCTCTATCTGCATATAAAGCTATTGTAATGTTCTGCCGTGCCAACTTCATGCAGTTTGAAAAATGTACCTACAGTGACCCACGCCTGTATTGCATGCGCATTATGCGAATATTACATTGCTGATTTTCGCAATCTAGAAAATAAAAGCGAATGCGCGAATGTATGATGAATTTTCTACCAAATATTCGCAAAATATTGCGAATTCTAATATAGTCCCTGCCGCCCATCACTACTCGGAAGGGGTTCTGGGTACTTTGCGCCCCCCCTGTTTCTCTGGGCTCCATCACTGACCACTTACTCCTCCTTCCCATTATTGCTTGTTTCCAGGCCTTTCCAGTGAGAATATTCTATGACCGGCTGACTGGCCATGTTCGGGATCTGGACGGGATGTTACAGGATGGGCCCCAGGAGTACGGAGCCGGGGACCTGCAGAGAGAGACGACGCTCCTGTGGTTGCAACAAGAGAGACTCTTGCTGTTTAGGAGGTGAGCAGAGAACATAAAGGGGGGGGGGGGTCCCAACCCCCATGACATGGGGAGAGCAGCCTGCAGAGGTTGGGGCGGTCAAAGGATTCTCAATATAATTCTCAACTATATATAAGTTCTCTGCTTGCTGTCGATGAGAACATTCACTTAGTTTTTCCCTTACAGCTGAGGGTTTGTTACAATGTATTGGTACAACAAAATGTTTCTTTATTTGGGCTGTCTGATGACTGCTATTACATGAACTGACACATTGTAACAATCCTTCAGCTGTCTGAGCAGTGGTAGATCAGGATGAGCTCCCAGCCTTTGAATATCAGCAATTACTTCCATTCAATGAATGTAAGCAGAGATCTCGATTTTGATTAGAAATGTAAACTTTCTTTTAGAAAGTTGCCAAACTTTTAATGAAACCCTGATCACCAGTTATTTATTAAAGACAGGACACGTCCCTCTAAGACAACTGAGCATGTAGTCACGCCCCTCCATTAGGCCACGCCCACACACAATAGTTCATGATATATTTTGTCTCCCTTATTTCTTAGGTCTCCGCTCTATTTAGAATACAAGTTGGCCAAATTATTAGTGCGCCCCCTGGAGGATCCCCAGCCTGCCAGCCGCTATGACATCCGTGGGTACAGCCGCCAGACTGACAGCGCAGCCCTGTCCACCGGCCTCTGCTCTGCTGTCCCTCAGCAGTTCAGGACCCCCAGTATTTGGCCAGAGGAGCCGCCGCCAATTGAGGGAAGGTTTCCCAGCCGTGTCCACAGCACCCCCGCGGCTCCTGGTAATTATATGTGAAATGAACCGTAATAACGAGACAATAAAAGGATGTGATCGGCAGAGAATAATAAGATGTGATTATGTTCTGTCTTATGGCCAATCCAGTCATGTGACTCATGTCCCTGCCCCCTATAGAAACTACATCCTGAAGGCAACTGTATATATCTATCTGTAGTAATCTCCTGAGCTCCCTCTAGTGGTGGATGTATATATCTGTATGTAGTAATCTCCGGAGCTCCCTCTAGTGGTGGATATATATATCTGTATGTAGTAATCTCCTGAGCTCCCTCTAGTGGTGGCTGTATATATCTATCTGTAGTAATCTCCTGAGCTCCCTCTAGTGGTGGCTGTATATATCTGTATGTAGTAATCTCCTGAGCTCCCTCTAGTGGTGTCTGTATATATCTGTATGCAGAAATCTCCTGAGCTCCCCCTAGTGGTGGATGTATATATCAATCTGTAGTAATCTCCTGAGATCCCTCTAGTGGTGGCTGTATATATCTGTATGCAGTAATCTCCTGAGCTCCCTCTAGTGGTGGCTGTATATATCTGTATGCAGTAATCTCCTGAGCTCCCTCTAGTGGTGGCTGTATATATATGTATGTAGTAATCTCCTGAGCTCCCTCTAGTGGTGGCTGTATATATCTGTATGTAGTAATCTCCTGAGCTCCCTCTAGTGGTGGCTGTATATATCTGTATGTAATAATCTCCTGAGCTCCCTCTAGTGGTGGCTGTATATATCTGTATGTAGTAATCTCCTGAGCTCCCTCTAGTGGTGGCTGTATATATCTGTATGTAGTAATGTCCTGAGCTCCCTCTAGTGGTGGCTGTATATATCTGTATGCAGTAATCTCCTGAGCTCCCTCTAGTGGTGGCTGTATATATCTGTATGCAGTAATCTCCTGAGCTCCCTATAGTGGTGGCTGTATATATCTGTATGTAGTTATCTCCTGAGCTCCCAATAGTGGTGGCTGTACATATCTGTATGTAGTGATCTCCTGATCTCCCTCTAGTGGTGACTGTATATATCTGTATGTAGTAATCTCCTGAGCTTCCTCTAGTGGTGGCTGTATATATCTGTATGTAGTAATCTCCTGAGCTCCCTCTAGTGGTGGCTGTATATGTCTGTATGTATTAATCTCCTGAGCTCCCTCTAGTGGTGGCTGTATATATCTGTATGTAGTAATCTCCTGAGCTCTCTCTAGTGGTGGCTGTATATGTCTGTACGTAGTAATCTCCTGAGCTCCCTCTAGTGGTGGCTGTATATGTCTGCATGTAGTAATCTCCTGAGCTCCCTCTAGTGGTGGCTGTATATATCTGTATGTAGTAATCTCCTGAGCTCCCTCTAGTGGTGGCTGTATATATCTATATGTAGTAATCTCCTGAGCTCTCTCTAGTGGTGGCTGTATATATCTGTATGTAGTAATCTCTTGAGCTCCCCTAGTGGTGGCTGTATCTGAATGTAGTAATCTCCTGAGCTCCCTCTAGTGGTGACAGTATATATATGTATGTAGTAATCTCCTGAGCTCCCTCTAGTGGTGGCTGTATATATCTATATGTACTAATCTCCTGAGTTCCTCCTAATGGTGGCTGTGTATATCTGTATGTAGTAATCTCCTGAGCTCCCTCTAGTGATGGCTGTATATATCTGTATGCAGTAATCTCCTGAGCTCCCGCTAGTGGTGGCTGTATATGTCTGTATGTAGTAATCTCCTGAGCTCCCTCTAGTGGTGGCTGTATATATCTGTATGTAGTAATCTCCTGAGCTCCTTCTAGTGGTGGCTGTATATATCTGTATGCAGTAATCTCCTGAGCTCTCTCTAGTGGTGGCTTTATATATCTGTGTGTAGTAATCTGAGCTCTCTCTAGTGGTGGCTGTATATATCTGTATGTAGTAATCTCCTGCGCTCCCTCTAGTGGTGGCTGTATATATCTGTATGTAGTAATCTCCTTAGCTCCCTCTAGTGGTGGCTGTATATATCTGTATGTAGTAATCCCCTGAGCTCTCTCTAGTGGTGGCTGTATATATTTGTATGTAGTAATCTCCTGAGCTCCCTCTAATGGTGGCTGTATATATTTGTATGCAGTAATCTCCTGAGCTCCCTCTAGTGGTGGCTGTATATATCTGTATGCTGTAATCTCCTGAGCTCCCTCTAGTGGTGGCTGTGTATATATGTATGTAGTAATCGTCTGAGCTCTCTCTAGTGGTGGCTGTATATATCTGTATGTAGTAATCTCCTGAGCTCCCTGTAGTGGTGACTGTAAATTGATCTGTAAGCAGTAATCTCCTTAGCTTCCTCTAGTGGTGGCTGTATATATCTGTATGTAGTATTCTCATGGGGTCCCTCTAGTGGTGCCTGTATATATGTATGTAGTAATCTCTTGAGCTCCCTCTAGTGGTGGCTGTGTATATCTGTATGTAGTAATCTCCTGAGCTCCCTCTAGTGGTGGCTGTATATATCTGTATGCTGTAATCTCCTGAGCATACTCTAGTGGTGGCTGTGTATATCTGTATGTAGTAATCTCCTGAGCTCCCTCTAGTGGTGGCTAAATATATCTGTATGTAGTAATCTCTTTAGCTCCCTCTACTGGTGGCTGTATATATCTGTATGTAGTAATATCCTGATCTCTCTCTAGCGGTGGCTGTATATATCTGTATGTATTAATCTCCTGAGCTCCCTCTATTGGTGGCTGTATATATCTGTATGTAGTAATCTCCTGAGCTCCCTCTATTGGTGGCTGTATATATCTGTATGTAGTAATCTCCTGAGCTACACCTAGTATATATCTGTATGTAGTAATCTCCTGAGCTCCCTCTAGTGGTGGCTGTATATATCTGTATGTTGTAATCTACTGAGCTCCCTCTAGTGGTGGCTGTGTATATCTGTATGTAGTAATCTCCTGAGCTCCTTCTAGTGGTGGCTGTATATATCTGTATGTAGTAATCTCCTTAGCTTCCTCTAGTGGTGGCTGCATATATCTGTATGTATTATTCTCCTGAGGTCCCTCTAGTGGTGGCTGTATATAACTGTATACAGTAATCTCCTGAGCTCCCTCTAGTGGTGGCTGTATATATCTGTATGTAGTAATCTCCTGAGCTCCCTCTAGTGCTAGCTGTATATATCTGTATGTAGTAATCTCCTGAGCTCCCTGTAGTGGTGACTGTATATATCTGTATGTAGTAATCTCCTGAGCTCCCTCTAGTGGTGACTGTATAATCTGTATGTAGTGAGGTCCCTCTAGTGGTGGCTGTATAATCTGTATGTAGTATTCTTCTGAGGTCCCTCTAGTGGTGGCGGTGTATTTCTGTATATAATGATCTCCTGAGCTCCCTCTAGTGATGGCTGTATATATCTATATGTAGTAATCTCCTGAGCTCCCTTTAGTGGGGGCTGTATATATCTATATGTAGTAATCTCCTGAACTTCTCTAGTGGTGGCTGTATATATCTGTATGTAGTAATCTCCTGAGCTCCCTTTAGTGGGGGCTGTATATATCTGTATGTAGTAATTTCCTGAGCTCCCTCTAGTGGGGGCTGTATATATCTGTATGCAGTAATCTCCTGAGCTCTCTCTAGTGGTGGCTGTATATATCTGTATGTAGTAATTTCCTGAGCTCCCTCTAGTGGTGGCTGTATATATCTGTATGTAGTAATCTCCT
Source organism: Bufotes viridis (assembly GCA_033119425.1). Classification (NCBI taxonomy): domain Eukaryota; kingdom Metazoa; phylum Chordata; class Amphibia; order Anura; family Bufonidae; genus Bufotes; species Bufotes viridis. The sequence goes on from CM065592.1 coordinate 434,155,789, forward strand.
GAGCTCCCTCCAGTGGTGACTGTATATACCTGTATGTAGTAATCTCCTGAGCTCCCTCTAGTGGTGGCTGTATATATCTGTATGTAGTAATCTCCTGAGCTTCCCCTAGTGGTGTCTATATATATCTGTATGTAGTAATCTACTGAGCTTCCTCTAGTGGTGGCTGCATATATCTATATGTAGTAATCTCCTGAGCTCTTTCTAGTGGTGGTTGTATATATCTGTATGTAGTAAGCTCCCGAGCTCCCTCTAGTGGTGGCTGTATATATCTGTATGTAGTAATCTCCTGAGCTCCCTGTAGTGGCAGCTGTACATATCTGTATGTGGTAATTAGGGATGCGATTTGCATAAAACTTTGTTTGAATGCTGTAACAGGTGGTACCTTAGAACAGAATCTAAGTTCGGTAAAAGCTTTTTTACAGTAAAAATTAATTTCAGAAGTTATTAACCGAAGTCTCGTGAGACTTCGTGAAGTAATAACTTTGGCTTATAGTAGCCAATACATTCCAATACTGTAAGGAGAGCTTTCTCCATACAGTATTTAAACGAAGTTTTATATACTGTTTCAGTCGATTCCCTCATCACTAGTGATAATCTCCTGAGCTCCCTCTAGTGGTGACTGTATATATCTGTATGCAGTAATCTCCTGAGCTCCCTCTAGTGGTGTCTGTATATATCTGTATGTAGTAATCTCCTGAGCTCCCTCTAGTGGTGGCTGTATATATCTGTATGTGGTAATCTCCTGAGCTCCCCCTAGTGGTGGCTGTATATATCTGTATATAGTAATCTCTTTAACCCCCTCTATTGGTGGCTGTGTAATCTGTATGTAGTGAGCTCCCTCTAGTGGTGACTGTATAATCTGTATGTAGTGAGGTCCCTCTAGTGGTGGCTGTATAATCTGTATGTAGTATTCTTCTGAGGTCCCTCTAGTGGTGGCGGTGTATTTCTGTATATAATGATCTCCTGAGCTCCCTCTAGTGATGGCTGTATATATCTATATGTAGTAATCTCCTGAGCTCCCTTTAGTGGGGGCTGTATATATCTGTATGTAGTAATTTCCTGAGCTCCCTCTAGTGGGGGCTTTATATATCTGTATGTAGTAATCTCCTGCAGCTCCCTCTAGTGGTGGCTGTATCTATCTGTATGTACTAATCCCCTGAGCTCCCTCTTGTGGTGGCTGTATATATCTGTATACAGTAATCTCCTGAACTCTCTCTAGTGGTGACTGTATATATCTGTATGTAGTAATCTCCTGATCTCCCTTTAGTGGTGGCTGTATATATCTGTATGTAGTAATCTCCTTTTTCCCCTAGTGGTGGCTGTATATATCTGTATGTAGTAATCTCCTGAGCTCCCTCTAGTGGTGGCTGTATATGTCTGTATGTAGTAATCTCCTGAGCTCCCTTTAGTGGTGGCTGTATATATCTGTATATAGTATTCTCTTAAACTCCCTCTAGTGGTGGCTGTATAATCTGTATGTAGTAAGCTCCCTCTAGTGGTGACTCTATAATCTGTATGTAGTGAGCTCCCTCTAGTGGTGACTGCATAATCTGTATGTAGTGAGCTCCCTCTAGTGGTGACTGTATATTTTGTATGTAGTAATCTCCTGAGATCCCTTTAGTGGTGGCTGAATATATCTGTATGCAGTAATCTCCCGAGCTCCCTCTAGTGGTGGCTGTATATTCTGTATGTAGTACGCTCCTGAGCTCCCTCTAGTGGTGACTGTATATATCTGTATGCAGTAGTCTCTTGAGCTCCCTCTAGTAGTGACTGTATATATCTGTGTGCAGTAATCTCCTGAGCTCCCTCTAGTGGTGGCTGTATATATCTTTATGTAGTAATCTCCTCAGCTCCCTCTAGTGGTGGCTGTATATATTTGTATGCAGTAATCTCCTGAGCTCCCTCTAGTGGTGGTTGTATATATCTGCATGTAGTAAGATCCTGAGCTCCCTCTAGTGGTGACGGTATATATCTGTATGTAATAATCTCCTGAGCTCCCTCTAGTGGTGGCTGTATATATCTGTGTGCAGTAATCTCTTGAGCTCCCTCTAGTGGTGGCTGTATATATCTGTATGTAGTAATCTCCTCAGCTCCCTCTAGTGGTGGCTGTATATTTTTGTATGCAGCAAGCTCCTGAGCTCCTTCTAGTGATGGCTGTATATATTTGTATGCAGCAAGCTCCTGAGCTCCCTCTAGTGGTGGCTGTATATATCTGTATGCAGTAATCTCCTGAGCTCCCTCTAGTGGTGGCTGTATATATCTGTATGTAGTAATCTCCTGAGCTCACTCTAGTGGTGGCTGTATATATCTGTATGTAATAATCTCCTGAGCTCCCTCTAGTGGTGGCTGTATATATCTGTATGCAGTAATCTCCTGAGCTCCCTCTAGTGGTGGCTGTATATATCTGTATGTAGTAATCTCCTGAGCTCCCTCTAGTGGTGGCTGTATATATCTGTATGTAGTAATCTCCTGAGCTCCCTCTAGTGGTGGCTGTATATATCTGTATGTAGTACTCTCCTGAGCTCCCTCTAGTGGTGGCTGTATAATCTGTATGTAGTAATCTCCTGAGCTCCCTCTAGTGGTGACTGTATATATCTGTATGTAGTAATCTCCTGAGCTCACTCTAGTGGTGGCTGTATATATCAGTATGTAGTAATCTCCTGAGCTCCCTCTAGTGGTGGCTGTATATATCTGTATGTAGTAATCTCCTGAGCTCCCTCTAGCGGTGGTTGTATATATCTGTATGTAGTAATCTCCTGAGCTCCCTCTAGTGGTGGCTGTACATATCTGTATGCAGTAACCTCCTGAGCCCCCTCTAGTGGTGACTGTATATATCTGTATGTAGTAATCTCCTGAGCTCCCCCACTGGTGGCTGCAGATAGATACAATATCATCAGGTATTTCTATGTTTATGCAGAGGATTTGGAACTCTGTATCAGGAAACTAGAAGCTGATCAGTGCAGAATGTTGTACCTAAAAAGACTTTATGTTAAATTATTGGGGTTAACTTTGAAGGTACAGAGGTACAGTGTCGGGTTTATGTTGCTTACAATGAATGAACTTGATTCCAGCTTTTCATAAAGGGGTTCTCTGGGAATTAAGAAAATTAAAATACTTAAATATTGCTTTATTATAAACATATTCCCGCATACCTTTCATTAGTTATAATGGGTCATTTTTTCTAGGGATTAATCATTAGGAGAAATAAAATGGCCGCCATCCTGTACTTACACACAAAACCTGTCCTAATCACACACAGCTGCCTCATCCTCATCCTTCTCTCTGCTTGTCAGTGATTATGATCCTGAATACAGCTGATAAGATCTTCAGCTGAATCTCTGTAGAAATGGAGTCCATGAGGAGACATGAAGTACTGAGAGAAGGTGGGGGTAATGAAAAGCAGAACTTGTATGCAGCCTCCATTACCACACCCCTACATCACCACAGTCTGTCCTCTCTGTACTTCATGTCTCCTCATGGACTCCATTCCTACAGAGATTCAGCTGAAGCTGTATTCAGGACCATAATCCCTGACAAGCAGAGCAGAGAGGATGATTAGGCAGCTCTTTAGTTCAGTGCTCTCAAGTACCTTGTCCTCCCATGTGATTAGGACAGGTTCTGTGTGCACTAATTGGACGGCGGCCATTTTATTTCTCCTAATGATTGCTTCCTAGACAAATTATAACTAGTGAGTGGTATTTGTGAATATATTTATAATAAAGTAATATTTAAGGATTTTAATTTTCTTAATTACCAGAGAACCCCTTTAAGAAAAGTTCGAATCAGGTTCATTTATTCTAAGCATCATAAACCCGACGCTGTACCTCGGAACCTTCAAAGTTAACCCCAAACATTTAACATCAAGTCTTTTTAGGTACAACATTCTGAACCCCTTTAACTTGGAAACGTCAAGGGCAACTCCGTGTCCCCTCCAACTGGACGCAAGAATATTTTCTGCATTTCTCCACTAATCTTGGGCGCCTTCCACAGAGTCTTGGGAAAAGTCTTGTGTCGCTCCTTCTCTCATTTCTACTATTTGGTTTTAATGTAAAATAGACCAAAAATCTCATCACTGTCTGGATCTGCAGTCCACATGACAGTCCATAAATGCTGCAGCAGCGACCTGTTGTTTTGTCCCACAGGATATGAATCTGACACCTACAGATTGTCTCTCCTGGCACAGTATGGAGACGCCATTATGAAGCTCTGCCATCTCTCGGAGCCTCAGATGGAGGAGGGGGACCTCTATGTGGCCTTCACGCACAGTCAAACCATCGGTGAGAAGTGGCCAGGAGATGTGTCCGCCATTATTATACATCAGTGGAGCTGGATATTTTCTGTCTATGCTATTCCTGGTGTGATGTCAGAAATGTCTCTCCCAGTTACTCCTTCCCCTCTCACAGCATGCAGTCACAGACACAGAAGCTGCAGCTGCATCCCCCTCCTCCCATGGATATTTGGTGAACATTTATTTTCTGTACGATTCTATAGGCTCCAGGTGTCCAGAGTCTCCAAGTATCCAGCTTCACACTAAGGCCTCGGCCTGGGCTGAATACCAGAGGGATTCCAGGTATGGTTCATTGAGGTCCTCTGCACCGCAGACTGTAAACATCACTAATTATAATGGTATTGGTACAGAGATCCTGGAAGTGCAGGCCGGAGTAACGAGGAGCCGGGCGTCGGCTGGGCAGACCACGAAGACCACGAGGACCTTTACAGCATCACACAGGAGGAGGAGAACTTTGTGAAGCAGCACAATCTCACCATGTCCGCCCTGCAGCAGCTGAAGGAGGAAGCTCTGAGCTCGGTGAGGTCATCTACTGACCACTGGCCTCTGTCCTCGGGGGCGGCCTGTGTCACCTGAACCTTATTGTATGGGCTACGTCATGTATTGTCCTCCAATCACATCCAGAGCTGCATTCATAATTCTGCTCATTTCCTGTTTGCCTTCACTGCTGCCCCTGCTGGTTTGTTTGATGCTTTCTCTTGCAGAGGGCTGGCATGGGGAGGTTCATGCGCTTCCTCCAGGACATGAAGGGGAGTCACATCCTTCTTTTTTGGATGGACTGTGAAGCTTTCAAGGAGCAGTCAGTGGATCTGGAAGTCAGCCACAGCCCTGAGGACGCCCGGCACCTGTGTGTCCACCTCTTCAGGTACAGTCTGGCTAGGGTACGGTTAAATACTTGCTTCTGCCTCACCATGATCACTTACCTCCTACAGTACTACCCCCACCTCTGTGTGCCACTTTGGCTTGCAGCCTACATGGCAGGGAAGACCGTGGCCATTGCCTCGCCCGCCTGTCATGTATGTGAGGAAACTCATAATAAACTATAATTAACGAATACTTTGTTGTTTCTTGATAGGAGCATCCAGAATAAGTATCAGATCTACCTGCGTCCTGAGACTCAGGTAAGTGATATCTGGCCCTGCTGGGGAGGTACGCTGTGCTGCACTGTGATATGAGGCTGCTGAGGAGGTATGTTGTGCTGATCTGTGGTATCTGAGGCTGTGGGGAAGTATTTGGGGCTGCACTATGGTATTTGGCTCTGCTGAGGAGGTACGCTTTCCTGCACTGTGATATAAGGCTGCTGAGGAGGTACGCTGTGCTGCACTGTGATATGAGGCTGCTGAGGAGGTACGCTGTGCTGCACTGTGATATAAGGCTGCTGAGGAGGTATGTTGTGCTGTACAGTGATATTTGGCGCTGCTGTGGAGGTATTTAATGCTGCTTCTGGAGAGTTATGTTGTGCAGCACTGTAGTATGAGGCTGATGAGGCGGTATGTTGTGCAGCACTGTAGTATGAGGCTGATGAGGAGGTATGTTGTGCAGTACTGTAGTATGAGGCTGATGATGAGGTATGTTGTGCAGTACTGTAGTATGAGGCTGATGATGAGGTATGTTGTGCAGCACTGTAGTATGAGGCTGATGAGGAGGTATGTTGTGCAGTACTGTAGTATGAGGCTGATGAGGAGGTATGTTGTGCTGCACTGTAGTATGAGGCTGATGAGGAGGTATGTTGTGCAGCACTGTAGTATGAGGCTGATGAGGAGGTATGTTGTGCAGCACTGTAGTATGAGGCTGATGAGGCGGTATGTTGTGCAGTACTGTAGTATGAGGCTGATGAGGAGGTATGTTGTGCTGCACTGTAGTATGAGGCTGATGAGGAGGTATGTTGTGCAGCACTGTAGTATGAGGCTGATGAGGAGGTATGTTGTGCTGCACTGTAGTATGATGCTGCTGAGGAGGTATGTTGTGCAGTACTGTAGTATGAGGCTGCTAAGGAGGTATGTTGTGCAGTACTGTAGTATGAGGCTGGTGATGAGGTATGTTGTGCAGTACTGTAGTATGAGGCTGATGAGGAGGTATGTTGTGCAGTACTGTAGTATGAGGCTGATGATGAGGTATGTTGTGCAGCACTGTAGTATGAGGCTGATGAGGAGGTATGTTGTGCAGCACTGTAGTATGAGGCTGATGAGGAGGTATGTTGTGCAGCACTGTAGTATGAGGCTGATGAGGAGGTATGTTGTGCAGTACTGTAGTATGAGGCTGATGAGGAGGTATGTTGTGCAGCACTGTAGTATGAGGCTGATGAGGAGGTATGTTGTGCAGCACTGTGATATTTGGCGCTGCTGTGGAGGTATTTGGTGCTGCTTCTGGAGAGGTATGTTGTGCAGCACTGTAGTATGAGGCTGATGAGGAGGTATGTTGTGCAGCACTGTGATATTTGGCGCTGCTGTGGAGGTATTTGGTGCTGCTTCTGGAGAGGTATGTTGTGCTGCACTGATATTTGGCGCTGCTACAGAGGTGATATGGACATCGCACAGCAGTATTTGGTAGCTGGTGAGGCCAGAGTAGAAAAGGTTTGAAAAGTCCTGATCTAGAGAATCCTCTGTGAGCTGAACTGAGCAGTCCTAGGTCCAGGACTGTCTAGACTGGATACAACCGTAACAAATTCTCAGCTGAGAGCTGTATCGAGTATCGAGCAGCAAGCACAGTTCTTGAAATGCTACAGAGCTTTTCAGCAGCCAGTGTTTGGGCCCCTTTATGTGTGAAGCTCCAGGCCCTGGATCGGCCATTGGTCCATGTAGGGGACGCTCCTTGCTCTTTCCTACTATAGGAGGATGGCTGCACGAAGAGCTGACATTTTACTGGCAGTCATTCATTTACAGGAGCAGATCCGTCTGTGTCAGCAGAGCCGGGGCCCTTCCTATCACGCCCTCAGGAGATCCCAATATGATGCCCTGAGACGCCTGCGCTCCTACTGGATCCCCAGATTCCTCATCCACCGGCAGAGGGAACACCCGCTCAGGTAGGTATCAGCCAAATTCACACAGTGCAGTGACTCTAATCATATACAGGACTGCAGGCTACCCGTTAGGACCTCATATCTCACAGGTAACTCCTGCTGGTTCAGTGTCTGTACAGATCATCCCCTGCTGGTTCAGTGTCTGCAGAAATCATCCCTGCTGGTTCAGTGTCTGTACAGATCATCCCCTGCTGGTTCAGTGTCTGTACAGATCATCTCCTGCTGGTTCAGTGTCTGCAGAAATCATCCCTGCTGGTATAGTGTCTGTACAGATCATCCCCTGCTGGTATAGTGTCTGCAGAAATCATCCCTGCTGGTATAGTGTCTGTACAGATCATCCCTGCTGGTATAGTGTCTGTACAGATCATCCCCTGCTGGTTCAGTGTCTGTACAGATCATCCCCTGCTGGTTCAGTGTCTGTACAGATCATCCCCTGCTGGTTCAGTGTCTGTACAGATCATCCCCTGCTGGTTCAGTGTCTGTACAGATCATCCCTGCTGGTATAGTGTCTGTACAGATCATCCCCTGCTGGTTCAGTGTCTGTACAGATCATCCCCTGCTGGTTCAGTGTCTGTACAGATCATCCCCTGCTGGTTCAGTGTCTGCAGAAATCATCCCTGCTGGTATAGTGTCTGTACAGATCATCCCCTGCTGGTTCAGTGTCTGCAGAAATCATCCCTGCTGGTATAGTGTCTGTACAGATCATCCCTGCTGGTATAGTGTCTGTACAGATCATCCCCTGCTGGTTCAGTGTCTGTACAGATCATCCCCTGCTGGTTCAGTGTCTGTACAGATCATCCCCTGCTGGTTCAGTGTCTGTACAGATCATCCCCTGCTGGTTCAGTGTCTGTACAGATCATCCCTGCTGGTATATTGTCTGTACAGATCATCCCCTGCTGGTTCAGTGTCTGCAGAAATCATCCCTGCTGGTATAGTGTCTGTACAGATCATCCCCTGCTGGTTCAGTGTCTGCAGAAATCATCCCTGCTGGTATAGTGTCTGTACAGATCATCCCTGCTGGTATAGTGTCTGTACAGATCATCCCCTGCTGGTTCAGTGTCTGTACAGATCATCCCCTGCTGGTTCAGTGTCTGTACAGATCATCCCCTGCTGGTTCAGTGTCTGCAGAAATCATCGCTGCTGGTTCAGTACCTGTACAGATCATCCCCTGCTGGTTTAGTGTCTGTACAGATCATCCCTGCTGGTATAGTGTCTGTACAGATCATCCCCTGCTGGTTCAGTGTCTGCAGAAATCATCCCTGCTGGTATAGTGTCTGCAGAAATCATCCCTGCTGGTATAGTGTCTGTACAGATCATCCCCTGCTGGTTCAGTGTCTGCAGAAATCATCCCTGCTGGTTCAGTGTCTGTACAGATCATCCCCTGCTGGTTCAGTGTCTGTACAGATCATCCCCTGCTGGTTCAGTGTCTGCCCAGATATACCACAGGAGGGGATTACTTGTGGTGTTTACACACGAGTTATAACAATGTTACATTTATCCAGGGTAAGGATTATTTGTTTTAGTACAATTGGCCTGAATCGCTTCAGAAGGGGAGGCGGGCACTGCACGCTGCCTTATGTTACTATGCAGCTGACTATTTACTGGAGACTTGCAGGCTTTGTCCACGGTCAGAGAAAAGTCTTTGTTTTATTTTTATTTTTTTAGAACCAGCGCCCCTCCGCGGTATTTTTGGTCTCTGCCTCGTGTGGCCCTAATATCGTGGGAATTATTATAATAACCCAATCCTTTGCAACCTTTACATAAATCCATTTATTTTAGGCGTACAGAACATAAGGGGGTGAAGCCGGACACCCCATCTCTGGAGGTCGCCATTCATCCTTCACCTTTTATGGATCCAGTCAAAGGCGACGCGTCCACCCCCCTGGGGAACAAGGACAATGATACGGTGAGTCCACCGATCTCTGATATCCGGGGAATGGGTCAGGAAAGGTGTGGACCGTAATACATGGAGCTAATGGGGCAGAAATAACTGACGATGTCCGTCTGTCCCAGATCTTCAGGCGTCCAGGCGATCCGCAGATTCCCGGCTCCTCTCTACCAGACAGAATGATTCCAGCTCTGAGGAATGACGCAACAGCCGGGGGGACATTCCTGCACTATCTGAACAGGTGACAACACAGACAAAGGCCCAGGAACCCCACCGACCAGGTTCGATTTATGTGGCAGGGGAGCCTAAGGGCCCCTCAAGCACAAGGGCCAAGATACAACTAGCTGTGTCCACGTGACAATAAGGACCCAGTGTCAATCTTCATGCTAGTTCTAGCATTCTATTCATGAAACAGAAAGATCAGGATGAGCAGAAGTGTAACTCCCTCCCGTACATAGCGGTAGAATGAGCTGACGATCACAATGGTGACGGGGATGATTCTCACATAATTCCCCAACAGGTTCGAGCTTCCGAAGACGACTCAGATTTTCCTTCTGTGGCAAGAACTAAGTGACTATGGAGAATGGGGGGCAGAGCGGAACCGCAGCGGTGCCAGTCAGCGCCAAGTCTGGGGGCGCAGCCCTGATGCTTACCCGGAGTCCTCCATTACACATGCAGGTACCGGTGTCTATATAATGTGCAGGTCGGGTTTAGACGCAAAGTTGACGCGAAAGAAGAGGTGCAACCATTTAGTGCAAGGGCGCAGATACTTTTGCAAGCGGGTGGCTATGAGATTCTTCAAGTTCCCTTGGTGTAATGTTAATTATTTAGCTTGAAAAAAATGACCATTTTGAGGGCGTGAATACTTTTTCAAATCAGAGCGAGAGGCTGAGTAGATAAAACGTTTTTGGTCACTTTGCTTTCCGCACCCCTGCGGACCCTCCTCTTCCAGGTGAGCCGGCCGTGGGGCCCTCGGACTCCTCCTCAGGACAGATACACCTGGAGGATCTGGGGTCTGCGTATCACCTGGCGCTGGACGCTCTGCGTGACTCCTGGCTACGATTCCTGAACTACGACATCTCCATGTTCCTGGAGTAAGTGGTGAAACGCTGGTCGGGGGCGGGGGCGCTCCAGGCTGGGGATCGGATTATGAAGAAGCCCCCCATGCAATGAGATTATTGGAGGGTGCAGCCGTGTACAAAGCCCATGTTCCCTCAGCAAAAAAGGGGGCAGCAACTGCGCTCATAGTCACCGATCCCCCCCTCCGTGCTCTGCCAACTGTGCCCGGGTGCTCTCTGCGCTCCCTCCTCTACCCTGACAACAGTCTGTGGTCCCCGGGGACAGAAGGGTTAATTCCGCTGATGTAACTCACATGTAAGGACACCCCGGGGACACTTGAGATGTTGGGTGAGATTACAGACCGTTATTCAACCTGCGGACTGAACACTGTGCAGAACCATCAGCTCTGAGCACCTACGCCACGCCCGGATATGTTGCCCGTGCAGGGTGAGGGGGCAGCAGACCCCAGCGACCAGAGGGTGACATGGGGGTAAGAACTGATCAGGACTGACTTATCTGTGCACAGACTACGACTCCCATCCGCCTCGGCTGCTTCCTACTGGACCATAGCACTACTCAATATGCCGGATTACTGGGTAATTTCCTGCTAATCTGGCGTTGCGACCGTTTCCAGTCCGAGTAGCAGTAACACTCCAGTACTGGACAGGACTGACCGCTACGTGGCTGGCTGATGACGTCACCGGCGCCTATGACTTTTATAGGACCTGTAACTTTCTAATATACTTTATTTTTCAATTCCTTGCCATTCTGAAGATCTCTGCTTGCTGTCAATGACTGCAAGCACTGTTTATTCTGAGATGTTCAAAACCCATCCTGACCTAGTATTAATCATAGAGCTGAGTGTTTGTTACCATGTATCATTGTAGACAATTCACTGCGACCCAAGCACTGCAGCAGCACAAATGTCTGCTGTTCTACAGTCCAAGCTGATTATCAACACTGATACACTGTAACAGACCCTCAGCTGTGCGAGCCCTGCACTGATCGCAGTTACTTTGTCCTTACAGGTACTGTGTTCCACCGTCGCACCACAAGTCCCAGAAGTCGGGGTCATCAGCAAGTAGAGGGGTAAAAACAAGACAGAAAAGGTAAACCTGCCAGTAGAGATTATGGGGCGGCCTATCTCATCTGAGGGTCTGGGAGCCTCACACTGGCCGGTAGTGTGGCCCTCCAATGAGTGCTATGGGGCCCCCAGTTTATGGGTGCAATACTGGACTGCGGTAGAGAAGCCAGGTGCTGCTAGCGCTCCAGTTCCCGTCTCCAGCCATTACTGCTGGTGAAGTACCTTGGGTGACGGCGCCTTTAGAGGCAGCCGCCTGATCTTCATTGCTGGACACTCATCTATATGAAGTGGTGGGCTGCTGCTGATTTTTGTAGCTCAGGGACCACGTAATAAATCCCACCTCAAGGCTACGTTGGATGAACTTCCATCGAAGCCAATGCTTCAGACCAATAAAACGTTTTCCACGAGGCAGCATGTAAGATCAGAATCACGGGTGAGGATTGTCATGGGTGGATCTTCTTGTCTTATTTAGGTCCCACAAGGAAAACGGACATGGGGGTCTTCACCATGGAGGCAACAAGAAGGCCAACAAGAGGAGAGACCCTTTCACGGTCCCCGGTCAGATTACAGGACGTCCCAGTCACCTCCTGCATGATCCCAACATCCCCCTGGAGATGCTTCAGCACAGAGCAGTCTACAGGGCCTACAAGAAACTGGTGCAGGAGACCGAGGAGCCACAGGCCTTGAGGGTCCTGGAGATGCTTCATGCCTTACAGAGCAAAAAACGCGAGGCTAAGGTGTTGGGTTTGGTCCGGAAAGTTCTAGAGTTGGATGCTATTCAGAACCCACAACTGCAAGGACTGAGGAAACAGTTGACAAATGAACTGTCCAAAGGTTTGGTCAGCAGTTCGTCCGTCACACAGGTCACAAGGTTCCTCGGGGGGCTCCTGGCTGCCTCCTTTATCAAGTTCTGGGTGGAGATGTTAGGAAGGCTGAAGGATTATGGAGTGGAGCAGTCAGGAAGTGAAGGTTGGGCGAGACTTGAGCCAATTCTTCTAGTGCTAAGCACCAAAGTGGCCACGAAGCGCCTTCACGGTCGGAGGAACGAGGTATATCATCCGGCACAGCTGCAGCCGAGTGTAGACGATGGAGATGCCTTCCACCAAGCCCTGGAGATGGCAGCTAAGGGATGGCCAACTCCAGAAGTTCTGCATTTCCTGAAGTATCTGCAGATACATGGCCCTCAGGAGGGGTTACCTTTACTGGAGAACAACCTGCTGTGCTGTCTGGAGCTGATGAAGTATAAGAATGCCCATCATGCCATGCCGGACCATGGCCTCCTGAGGAGGAAGGTTCAGGTCATCAAGGAGAGATTTCTCTTATTACATGGGAATCCTGTGCTGCAGGTAAGGAGACAAGACGGCCGGGAACATCCCTGATTAAAATGGATCATTTTTGCGTCTGCAGCTCATGTGCAGGGCTATTTGTTTCCATGGTTACAGACTACACAAAACTGTGTGTAGTCTGATCCTGCAGTCATGCTCCCTTCCATCTCCTCCTGGTCAATAAACATTTGTTAAGTTAGTTAGAAGTAGGGGGCGTGACTGCAGGATCAGACTACACAGGCTTCATGTGTAGTCTGTAACCACGGTGACACAGAGCTCTGCATAGGAGCTGTAGACACAAATTGGGAGGAGAATTATAACTAGAATCACTGGTAATGCGGCTTCCCGTGGACCTTATCCTTATACACAGTGGAAACCACCAATGAAGTGCAACATGTCCCCGAACAGAGGAGATCCCCCGGGGTGCAGCCATGCGTTGCGGCTGTGCTGCATCTACGAGGTTTTCTTCAACCAAAGGAAAAGACACAGCAAACAAATGACCTTAATGTAGCTCTATTCTCTAATATAATTACGTTTTTCTGTATTTTCCTTTTGCTGGAAGAAAACGCACCACAGCCACGATATGTGGCAGATTTCACACTTTTTTTCCGCCCGGATTTTGTGCAGAAAAACAGCAGCGTTAGGCCTCTTTCACACGGGCGTTCCGGATTTGCTCCGGATGCGTCCTGGGTGTATTGCGGGAAACCTGCGCGAGGGCGCACCCAATTTCAGTTATGACTGCGATTGCGTTGTATGTTCAGTTTTTTCCGTGCGAGTGCAATGCGTTTTGCACGTGCGTGAGAAAAAACTGAATGTGGTACCCAGACCCGAACTTCTTTGATGAAGTTCGGGTTCAGGTTCGGTGTTGTGTAGATTTTATTATTTTCCCTTATAACATGGTTATAAGGGAAATAATAGCATTCTCAATACAGAATTATTACTAAAATGTGGCTTAAGGGGTTAAAAAATAAAAAAAATTAACTCACCTCATCCAATTGATGGAGCAGCCGCCATCGTCTTCTTCTATCTTCATTCAGCAGGACCTGCGCTGACGTCACCACGTGGTGAGCGCGATGACGTCATCAAAAGGTCCTTTTGCAGGTCCTGAAAGAAGACGATGCCGGCTGCGCGATCAATTAGATGAGGTGAGTTAATTTTTTAACCCCTTAAGCCATATTTTAGTAAACATTCCGTATTAAGAATGCCATTATTTCCCTGATAACCATGTTATAAGGGAAAATAATACAGTAAATTGACTTTTATCAATTTACTTACATCTCCTATCAACCAGGCGTGAAAATCGCATTGCATCCGCACTTGCTTGTGTGAAAAACGCAGAATATAGAGCATGTTGCGATTTTCACGCAAAGCACAAGTGATGCGTGAAAATTACCGCTCATGTACACAGCCCCATTGAAGTGAATGGGTCCGGACTCAGTGCGGGTGCGATGCGTTCACGTCACGCATTGCACCCGCGCGGAAAACTCGCCCCTTGTGTAAGGGGCCTAAGGCGTTTTTTTTTCATTAACGTTCCGTTTTTTTGCGTTCTGTATACAGAACCATTTATTTCAATGGATCCGCAAAAAAAAAAAACGGAAGGTACTCCGTATGCCTTCCGTTTACGTATTTCCTTTCTGTTCAAAGCTAGAACATGTCCTGGTATTGTCCGCATAACGGACAAGGATAGTACTGTTCTATCAGGGGCCAGCTGTTCCGTTCCGCAAAAAACGGAATGCACACGGACGTCATCCGTAATGTTTGCAGATCCGTTATTTGCGGACAGCAAAATACTGAAAAAGCCATACAGTCGTGTGCAAGAGGCCTAAGGGTGCCCAGAAAATCCGCAACACCAAGACTTCCAGCATGTTATCCTATGGCAAACTGATTCTGCAGTGGGAGATCTGCGTGGATTTTGCTGCAGATTTTTCCGTGACGTTTTCTACTGCAGAATCCGTTCGCCATTGAATTGAAAGGAGAGATTCTCATCCAGTAAATCTGCAACTAAGGCTAAATGCACACGACAGTTGTTTTTCTCGGCTTCCGTTTCAGTTTTTTTTGCGGATAGGACAGGAACCCATTCATTTCAATGGGTCAGCAAAAAAATGCTGACCGTTCATCCGTGTGTGTTCCGCGTACGTTGTCCGTTTTTCCCTTCAGCAAAAAAAGTAGTGCATGTCCTACTTTTTTCTCATTTGCGGACGAGGATAGGCATTTATTACAGGGGATCTGTGAAAACAAAGGAATCCTCCAAATAAAACTGATGGACCATCAGTTTTTTTTGCTGATCCTGATTTGCGGACAGCAAAAAACAACTGTCGTGTGCATATAGCCTAAATCTGCACCGCGCTCCGACCAAAAAATCCGCAGCAATCTTGCAGATTTCTCCACAGAGTGTGAAGGCAGCAAAGTGAATGAGATTTGACTTTTTTACCTCGGTGCGGACACTGACCCGTTGTGTGGATTCTAAAATTCGCAGCCTGTCGTTGTGCAGAGCGGACTTCCCAAGGCTTCAATGCGGTTGTTTACTTAAACAGAAAATCCGCATCCAAAACTGCACAAAAAACGCACCCAAACTGATAATGTGGATTTATGTGCAGATTTCATGTGGATTTTCACAAACCCGCACAGTGTGCAGGCACCGTAAGATCCACACGAATTTCTGTTCGCATTTATGTGCGTTTCTGCAGAATATCCGCACCTGAATCCACAAGTCCTAATGGAAGGTCACGGACCTTACGTGCTTTCACCAGCACGCATGTGCAGGTGCCCTAAGGGTACGGCCAGGCGGACAGGTGTCCTGCTGCAGTTTTGGACGCCAAAATCAGGAATGGATCATAAAGGAGATAAAGTATACAGGACGGAAACGACTTCTCCTTTTTTGAATTTGCTCCTGGTTTTGGCTTCCAAAATTGCAGCAGGAAACCTGACCGTGAGGTTGTAGCCTTAGGCCGCTTTTAAACGAGCACGTTCAACTCGCAGCGTGTGTCAGGGAAAGCACCCATCCTGAACTCCGGAGAACTGCCGGGGCCGCATAGCATTGATAACACTGACAGCATTATGTCCGTGTTATACAATACATTCCAGAACTGTAAGGGTTACATAGCAGCATAAATCAATATAATGCTATGTGACCCCGGCAGTGCTGGGAGGTCGGGCCGGGAGCTGCCACTGCACACGCTACAAGTCCATTAAAGCTTTCGGCTCCATAAACTGAGCCTCTGCCGCTGGGATGTGATTGAACGGCTCAGATAATTACAGTAGGATGAATATTTTCTACCGATAATGACCAATTAGTGCTGAAATTTTACCCAAAATATTCGGAGAAACAGAGGTGACAATGATATATTGTCGTATATTTTATTTAGTGTTTTCTATATTACGTGGTGTATTTGTGCTGTATTTTCTATATTATGGGGTTCCCTGAGTTTTTAGATTTTGTGGTGAAGTTTTAGGATTAGGACTCGGGATATTTAATTTAGCGGTGGAGACAATCATAAGGCAGGCAACGAACTTCACAATGGAGATCACGCGACAAACTCTAGCACCGAACACGGGAGGATATCCATTGTAAGCCATAAGTTAGATGTAGACTACAACCCTCATCATCAACCATGATGTGACTTGTGAATCTGTGTTGTGTCCAGCTGTCCCCAGAACTCCTGGAGGCTGCGCTAAGAGACGCGGCGGAGGTGGCGGCACACAGCGACCTGCCCGTAATCTCACTATTCGATCACCTCCATGACTGGCTCACCAACTCTTTATTGCCATTCTGGGCTGGATTTCGGAAAGCATGGGCGGTCCGCTCCCCATCCAGCGCACAGAGGGTCCCAAGTAAGTATGGCAGGAGGCGAATCACAAGAACAGGATGATTAGGCTTCAATGGAACGGAGTAGCAGGCAAAAGTGTTTAAGATCTCTGCTTGCTGTCATTCAATAGGACCCATGTGATGGACACACAGTGGCATGGCTTATGGCAAGACGGATCTGATAACTGGACTGTAAGAAGCCATCCTCCTGTGTGTCCATCACACCGCTAAGACAGGTGTATATCCACTGGAAGTAATTAATAAAGGTTTCTTCTGAATGACAGCAAGCAGAGATACTGAAATGGTGAGGAACAGATACAGAAAGTATATTGGGTAGTAGAAGCTTTCATCATATGAAGAGTAAGCTTTGTTTGCAGATAGCAGATTATGAATTTACTTGTAACAGGTATGGCTTATTTAAAGGGGATGTCCACTTTAGAAGACCCATTGTCATCCTCCCTATTAACATCTGGGCTCCTGTGTTCGGGCTCCTTATCTCTTGGCCATAGTGCAGACCGGTTATAAAGAGCGTCTCTGGCTCCGGGGGACCCGTCCGTTCCTGCATTAGACAAAAAAATAGAGAGCTACCCCCTGTGTGGGCTCCGTACACAGGGGGCAGCTCTCTATACGACCCCTCTATTGTTATATCTCTGCGCAGGGCTCCGTACACAGGGGGCAGCTCTCTATACGACCCCTCTATTGTTATATCTCTGTGCAGGGCTCCGTACACAGGGGGCAGCTCTCTATACGACCCCTCTATTGTTATATCTCTGCGCAGGGCTCCGTACACAGGGGGCAGCTCTCTATCTGACCCCTCTATTGTTATATCTCTGCGCAGGGCTCCGTACACAGGGGGCAGCTCTCTATACGACCCTCTATTGTTATATCTCTTATATCTCTGCGCAGGGTTGCGTACACAGGGGGCAGCTCTCTATACGACCCCTCTATTGTTATATCTCTGCGCAGGGCTCCGTACACAGGGGGCAGCTCTCTATACGACCCCTCTATTGTTATATCTCTGCGCAGGGCTCCGTACACAGGGGGCAGCTCTCTATACGACCCCTCTATTGTTATTTCTCTGTGCAGGGCTCCGTACACAGGGACAGCTCTCTATATGACCCCTCTATTGTTATATCTCTTATATCTCTGCGCAGGGCTGCGTACACGGGGGTAGCTCTCTATACAACCCCTCTATTGTTATATCTCTGCGCAGGGCTCTATACACAGGGGGCAGCTCTCTATACAACCCCTCTATTGTTATATCTCTGCGCAGGGCTCCATACACAGGGGGCAGCTCTCTATACGACCCCTCTATTGTTATATCTCTGCACAGGGCTCCGTACACAGGGGGCAGCTCTCTATACGACCCCTCTATTGTTATATCTCTTATATCTCTGCACAGGGCTCCGTACACAGGGGGCAGCTCTCTTTACGACCCCTCTATTGTTATATCTCTTATATCTCTGCGCAGGGCTGCATACACTGGGGGCAGCTCTCTATATGACCCCTCTATTGTTATATCTCTGCGCTGGGCTCCGTACACAGGGGGTAGCTCTCTATACGACCCCTCTATTGTTATATCTCTGCGCAGGGCTCCGTACACAGGGGGCAGCTCTCTATACGACCCCTCTATTGTTATATCTCTGCGCAGGGCTCCGTACACAGGGGGCAGCTCTCTATACAACCCCTCTATTGTTATTTCTCTGCGCAGGGCTCCGTACACAGGGGGCAGCTCTCTATACAACCCCTCTATTGTTATATCTCTGCGCAGGGCTCCGTACACAGGGGGCAGCTCTCTATACGACCCCTCTATTGTTATATCTCTGCACAGGGCTCCGTACACAGGGTGCAGCTCTCTATACGACCCCTCTATTGTTATATCTCTGCGCAGGGCTCCGTACACAGGGGGCAGCTCTCTATACGACCCCTCTATTGTTATATCTCTGCGCAGGGCTCCGTACACAGGGGCAGCTCTCTATACTGACCCCTCTATTGTTATATCTCTGCTGCAGGGCTCCGTACACAGGGGTAGCTCTCTATCGACCCCTCTATTGTTATATCTCTGCGCAGGGCTCCGTACACAGGGGTAGCTCTCTATCTGACCCCTCTATTGTTATATCTCTGCGCAGGGCTCCATTACACAGGGGCAGCTCTCTATACGACCCTCTATTGTTATATCTCTTATATCTCTGCGCAGGGCTGCGTACACAGGGGGCAGCTCTCTATATGACCCCTCTATTGTTATATCTCTGCGCAGGGCTCCGTACACAGGGGGCAGCTCTCTATACGACCCCTCTATTGTTATATCTCTGCACAGGGCTCCATAAACAGGGGCAGCTCTCTATCGACCCCTCTATTGTTATATCTCTGCACAGGGCTCCGTACACAGGGGCAGCTCTCTATCTGACCCCTCTATTGTTATATCTCTGCACAGGGCTCCGTACACAGGGGGTAGCTCTCTATACGACCCCTCTATTGTTATATCTCTGCGCAGGGCTCTGTACACAGGGGGTAGCTCTCTATACGACCCCTCTATTGTTATATCCCTGCACAGGGCTCCGTACACAGGGGGCAGCTCTCTATACGACCCCTCTATTGTTATATCTCTGCGCAGGGCTCCGTACACAGGGGGTAGCTCTCTATACGACCCCTTTATTGTTATATCTCTGCGCAGGGCTCCGTACACAGGGGGTAGCTCTCTATACGACCCCTCTATTGTTATATCTCTGCGCAGGGCTCCGTACACAGGGGGTAGCTCTCTATACGACCCCTTTATTGTTATATCTCTGCGCAGGGCTGCGTACACAGGGCTGCTCTCTATATGACCCCTCTATTGTTATATCTCTGCGCAGGGCTCCGTACACAGGGGGCAGCTCTCTATACGACCCTCTATTGTTATATCTCTTATATCTCTGCGCAGGGTTGCGTACACAGGGGGCAGCTCTCTATACGACCCCTCTATTGTTATATCTCTGCGCAGGGCTGCGTACACAGGGCTGCTCTCTATATGACCCCTCTATTGTTATATCTCTGCGCAGGGCTCCGTACACAGGGGGCAGCTCTCTATACGACCCCTCTATTG
Organism: Bufotes viridis; assembly: GCA_033119425.1. Lineage (NCBI taxonomy): Eukaryota > Metazoa > Chordata > Amphibia > Anura > Bufonidae > Bufotes > Bufotes viridis. The sequence continues at coordinate 434,175,339 of CM065592.1, forward strand.
TTATATCTCTGCACAGGGCTCCGTACACAGGGGGCAGCTCTCTATACGACCCCTCTATTGTTATATCTCTGCACAGGGCTCTGTACACAGGGGGCAGCTCTCTATACGACCCCTCTATTGTTATATCTCTGCGCAGGGCTTGGTACACAGGGGATAGCTCTCTATACGACTCTTCTATTGTTATATCTCTGCGCAGGGCTCCGTACACAGGGGCCAGCTCTCTATACGACCCCTCTATTGTTATATCCCTGCGCAGGGCTCCGTACACAGGGGGTAGCTCTCTATACCAGTGTTTCCCAACCAGTGTGCCTCCAGCTGTTGCAAAACTACAACTCCCAGCATGCCCGGACAGCCTTTGGCTGTGTGGGCATGCTGGGAGTTGTAGTTTTACAACAGCTGGAGGCACACTGGTTGGGAAACACTGCTCTATACGACCCTTCTATTGTTATATCTCTGCGCAGTGCTCCGTACACAGGGGGTAGCTCTCTATACGACCCCTCTATTGTTATATCTCCTATATCTCTGCGCAGGGCTGCGTACACAGGGGGCAGCTCTCTATACGTCCCCTCTATTGTTATATCTCTGCGCAGGGCTCCATAAACAGGGGGCAGCTCTCTATACGACCCCTCTATTGTTATATCTCTGCGCAGGGCTCCATGTACACAGGGGCAGCTCTCTATCGACCCCTCTATTGTTATATCTCTGCGCAGTGCTCCGTACACAGGGGGTAGCTCTCTATACGACCCCTCTATTGTTATATCTCCTATATCTCTGCGCAGGGCTGCGTACACAGGGGGCAGCTCTCTATACGTCCCCTCTATTGTTATATCTCTGCGCAGGGCTCCATAAACAGGGGGCAGCTCTCTATACGACCCCTCTATTGTTATATCTCTGCGCAGGGCTCCGTACACAGGGGGCAGCTCTCTATACGACCCCTCTATTGTTATATCTCTGCGCAGTGCTCCGTACACAGGGGGTAGCTCTCTATACGACCCCTCTATTGTTATATCTCTTATATCTCTGCGCAGGGCTCCGTATACGGGGGTAGCTCTCTATACGACCCCTCTATTGTTATATCTCTTATATCTCTGCGCAGGGCTGCTTACACAGGGTGTAGCTCTCTATATGACCCCTCTATTGTTATATCTCTGCGCAGTGCTCCGTACACAGGGGGCAGCTCTCTATATAACACATCTATATCATTATATCTCAGCACAGGGTTCTATACACAGGGGGCAGCTCTCTATGTGACTTGTATACCATTCTATCACTGCACAGGGCTCCGTACACAGGGGGCAGCTCTCTACATGACTTGTCTATTGTCATACCTCTGCGCAGCACTCTATACACAGGGGGCAGCTCTCTAAATGACTTGTCTATTGTCATACCTCTGCGCAGCACTCTATACACAGGGGGCAGCTCTCTATGTGACTCGTCTATATCACTATATCTCTGTACAGTGCTCCGAGTCCAGCAAATGCTTAGGAAACGCTTGGCTATGTTTGAGGTAGAAGAGACGCCCTTGAAAACATTCCAGCTCCCTCCCGTGCAGCAGAACCTCCAAAAAGCAGGATCATCCATGGTCACCTTCAGCTTCAGTATGACCACCGGGCTCACCTTAAAGGTACAGTACACCAATAACCACAACACACTGTGTACAGGGCAGACATTTATATGTGTAATCTCCATAGGAGAACACTGCACAGACGCCCGACCATCCGGCCAGCAGAAGAACATCCCATCCTGGGCTCTTACCGTCCATAAGTCCAACATTCCCAGAGACGGCAGAGCCCAATGTGACCACGGATGATGAGAAATAAATGTCCATTCAGTGTGAACTGTGCGAGATCCTACGTGACTCCATCCTGACTGAACATTAATCACATCAGAGCCGACATAGCCATTTATGTGCAGCTCCACTTCAACATCACTTTACATTTTGATCCTTAATTACTTGATGTCTGCTCCTGTCACATCCAGAGCAGCATTTACAATTCTGCTGCCTGCCCCTGAGCTGACAGAGACGCCATTGTAGAAATGCATGCACTGCAGAAAATGACAACTGTACCGTGCCTATATCTCCAGAAATGTGCATCAACAGAAGATGCTCTGCACAGAGACTGAACCTGCAGGGAGTCCAGCGAGGTTTTGTGCTCCTGTAGCCAGAAGCTGGCAGAATTATGATTGCAGCTCTGAATGTGATTAGAGTATAAGACCCAATGTAACAGCAGAACAGTGACTGCAGCTTTGTCATAAGCTCACAGAGCCAATATGAAGTTCTGACTATCGTCAAAGAGCACGTCCAGGTCCGGTTACACGTCCCTCGTACCCGCCGTCATTAGCATATTGGCGTTCCTTGTGTTTTCTGTCCAGTTACTGAACGTTACTGTCATCTTTCTGCTGCTTTATCTGTGCAAAATTCATGGCGGTCTGCAGGACATCATCTAAGGTGTCGCTAGTTCCAGTGCCATTGGCCACGACTGTGGAGCCTCCTGCTTTACCCTTCATTGTTGAGCACACAGCGATGGCCCAATCAGCAGCGGACAGACCAGACGTGGAGCCCTGGAGAAGAGAGAGCAAAGTATGAGACCCCCTGGACCTATGGGTGAATGGGGAGGGGTACTGCACGAGAAACGGTGGCTTCAGATTCTATATCCATGAACTGAATTACCGTATTGTGTAACTTATGCAACACTCTGTTAACTTTGTGTATCAATCTCTGCTTGCTGTCAGTGTATTGGAGTGTTCTAGTTTACATTCAAATGCTCGTCAAACAGCTGATGGTTTGTTACAATATATCAGCCCAGAAAATCCTCTGTGAGCTAAACTACAGCAGCACAGATCTCATTCTTGTCCTGGTCGTTTGCTACAATGTATTTACGCAGGTAACGTGTAACTGTCTGGGGTCTTTGGTTTCTTGGACCAGAAGGGCTTGAAGATGTCACCGACACCTGATAATTTGTGCTGACGCCATTTTAGAAAGCAGTAATACATTGGGGCTTTATAAATAATTACACTAAACAGGCGCTGGTGAAAAGGGACGTATTAAAGAAATCCATCGGCTGACCTACAGGCAGCGAGTGCCCGGGACGTGAGACTCACCTTCGGGACGTGACAGGCGCACAGCACTTTCCCAGAGCTCAGTCTGCTGAGCAGCATCACAGCGGAGCCCGGACGTCTGTCACACACCTGATTCACCAGCTTCACCAACACCTGTCGGAGACACGGAGATGACTACAAGACCAGAAATACAATCAATCATCCCCAGACACAGTGAGGTCATCATCAACCAGCCCCAGACACAGTAAGGTCATCATCAAACATCCCCGGACACAGCGAGGTCATCATCAACCATCCCCAGACACAGAGAGGTCATCTTTAAACATCCCCGGACACAGTGAGGTCATCATCAAACATCACCAGACACAGTGAGGTCATTATCAACCAGCCCCAGACACAGTGAGGTCATCATCAAACATCCCAGACACAGCGAGGTCATCATCAAACATCCCAGACACAGCGAGGTCATCATCAAACATCCCCAGACACAGTGAGGTCATCATCAACCAGCCCAAGACACAGTGAGGTCATCATCAACCAGCCCAAGACACAGTGAGGTCATCATCAACCAGCCCAAGACACAGTGAGGTCATCATCAAACATCCCCAGACACAGCGGGGTCATCATCAAACATCCCCGGACACAGCGAGGTCATCATCAAACATCCCCAGACACAGAGAGGTCATCATCAACCAGCCCCAGACACAGCGAGGTCATCATCAACCAGCCCCAGACACAGTGAGGTCATCATCAAACATCCCCGGACACAGTGAGGTCATCATCAAACATCCCCAGACACAGTGAGGTCATCATCAAACATCCCCAGACACAGTGAGGTCATCATCAACCATCACCAGACACAGCGAGGTCATCATCAACCAGCCCCAGACACAGTGAGGTCATCATCAAACATCCCCAGACACAGTGAGGTCATCATCATACATCCCAGACACAGTGAGGTCATCATCAAACATCCCCAGACACAGTGAGGTCATCATCAACCAGCCCCAGACACAGCGAGGTCATCATCAAACATCCCCAGACACAGAGAGGTCATCATCAACCAGCCCCAGACACAGCGAGGTCATCATCAAACATCCCCAGACACAGCGAGGTCATCATCAAACATCCCCAGACACAGTGAGGTCATCATCAAACATCCCCAGACACAGTGAGGTCATCATCAAACATCCCCAGACACAGTGAGGTCATCATCATACATCCCAGACACAGTGAGGTCATCATCAAACATCCCAGACACAGTGAGGTCATCATCAAACATCCCCAGACACAGCGAGGTCATCATCAAACATCCCCAGACACAGTGAGGTCATCATCAAACATCCCTGGACACAGTGAGGTCATCATCAAACATCCCCAGACACAGTGAGGTCATCATCAAACATCCCCAGACACAGTGAGGTCATCATCAAACATCCCAAGAAACAGTGAGGTCATCATCAAACATCCCAAGAAACAGTGAGGTCATCATCAACCATCCCCAGACACAGCGAGGTCATCATCAACCATCCCCAGTCACAGCGAGGTCATCATCAAATATCCGCAGACACAGTGAGGTCATCATCAAACATCCCCGGACACAGTGAGGTCATCATCAAACATCCCCAGACACAGCAGGGTCATCATCAAACATCCCAGGCACAGTGAGGTCATCATCAACCAGCCCCAGGCACAGTGAGGTCATCATCAAACATCCCAAGAAACAGTGAGGTCTTCATCAAACATCCCCAGACATAGTGAGGTCATCATCAAACATCCCCGGACACAGTGAGGTCATCATCAAACATCTCAGACACAGCAAGGCCATCATCAAACATCCCCAGACACAGCGAGGTCATCGTCAAACATCCCAAGAAACAGTGAGGTCATCATCAAACATCCCAAGAAACAGTGAGGTCATCATCAACCATCCCCAGACACAGCGAGGTCATCATCAACCATCCCCAGTCACAGCGAGGTCATCATCAAATATCCACAGACACAGTGAGGTCATCATCAAATATCCCCAGACACAGTGAGGTCATCATCAAACATCCCCGGACACAGTGAGGTCATCATCAAACATCCCCAGACACAGTGAGGTCATCATCAAACATCCCCAGACACAGTGAGGTCATCATCAACCAGCCCCAGACACAGTGAGGTCATCATCAAACATCCCCAGACACAGTGAGGTCATCATCAAACATCCCCAGACACAGTGAGGTCATCATCAACCATCCCCAGACACAGTGAGGTCATCATCAACCATCCCCAGACACAGTGAGGTCATCATCAAACATCCCCAGACACAGTGAGGTCATCATCAAACATCCCCAGACACAGTGAGGTCATCATCAAACATCCCCGGACACAGTGAGGTCATCATCAAACATCCCCAGACACAGCGGGGTCATCATCAAACATCCCAGACACAGAGAGGTCCTCATCAACCAGCCCCAGACACAGTGAGGTCATCGTCAAACATCCCCAGACACAGTGAGGTCATCATCAAACATCCCCGGACACAGTGAGGTCATCATCAAACATCCCCAGACACAGTGAGGTCATCATCAAACATCCCCAGACACAGTGAGGTCATCATCAAACATCCCCAGGCACAGTGAGGTCATCATCATACATCCCAGACACAGTGAGGTCATCATCAAACATCCCCAGACACAGTGAGGTCATCATCAAACATCCCCAGACACAGCGAGGTCATCATCAAACATCCCAGACACAGCGAGGTCATCATCAAACATCCCCAGACACAGTGAGGTCATCATCAAACATCCCCAGACACAGTGAGGTCATCATCAAACATCCCTGGACACAGTGAGGTCATCATCAAACATCCCCAGACACAGTGAGGTCATCATCAAACATCCCCAGGCACAGTGAGGTCATCATCATACATCCCAGACACAGTGAGGTCATCATCAAACATCCCCAGACACAGAGAGGTCATCATCAACCAGCCCCAGACACAGAGAGGTCATCATCAAACATCCCCGGACACAGCGAGGTCATCATCAAACATCCCCAGACACAGTGAGGTCATCATCAAACATCCCCGGACACAGTGAGGTCATCATCAAACATCCCCAGACACAGCGGGGTCATCATCAAACATCCCAGACACAGAGAGGTCATCATCAACCAGCCCCAGGCACAGTGAGGTCATCATCAAACATCCCCAGACACAGTGAGGTCATCATCAAACATCCCCAGACACAGTGAGGTCATCATCAAACATCCCCAGACACAGTGAGGTCATCATCAAACATCCCCAGACACAGTGAGGTCATCATCAAACATCCCCAGACACAGCGAGGTCATCATCAAACATCCCCAGACACAGTGAGGTCATCATCAAACATCCCCAGACACAGTGAGGTCATCATCAAACATCCCCAGACACAGTGAGGTCATCATCAACCATCCCCAGACACAGCGAGGTCATCATCAAACATCCCCAGACACAGCGAGGTCATCATCAAACATCCCCAGACACAGTGAGGTCATCATCAAACATCCCCAGACACAGTGAGGTCATCATCAACCAGCCCCAGACACAGTGAGGTCATCATCAAACATCCCCAGACACAGTGAGGTCATCATCAACCAGCCCCAGACACAGTGAGGTCATCATCAAACATCCCCAGACACAGTGAGGTCATCATCAAACATCCCAAGACACAGTGAGGTCATCATCAAACATCCCCAGACACAGTGAGGTCATCATCAACCATCCCCAGACACAGTGAGGTCATCATCAAACATCCCCAGACACAGTGAGGTCATCATCAAACATCCCCAGACACAGTGAGGTCATCATCAACCAGCCCCAGACACAGTGAGGTCATCATCAAACATCCCCAGACACAGTGAGGTCATCATCAAACATCCCCAGACACAGTGAGGTCATCATCAAACATCCCCAGACACAGTGAGGTCATCATCAAACATCCCCAGACACAGTGAGGTCATCATCAAACATCCCCAGACACAGTGAGGTCATCATCAAACATCCCCAGACACAGTGAGGTCATCATCAAACATCCCCAGACACAGTGAGGTCATCATCAAACATCCCCAGACACAGTGAGGTCATCATCAAACATCCCCAGACACAGTGAGGTCATCATCAAACATCCCCAGACACAGTGAGGTCATCATCAAACATCCCCAGACACAGTGAGGTCATCATCAAACATCCCCAGACACAGTGAGGTCATCATCAAACATCCCCAGACACAGTGAGGTCATCATCAAACATCCCCAGACACAGTGAGGTCATCATCAAACATCCCCAGACACAGTGAGGTCATCATCAAACATCCCCAGACACAGTGAGGTCATCATCAAACATCCCCAGACACAGTGAGGTCATCATCAAACATCCCCAGACACAGTGAGGTCATCATCAAACATCCCCAGACACAGTGAGGTCATCATCAAACATCCCCAGACACAGTGAGGTCATCATCAAACATCCCCAGACACAGTGAGGTCATCATCAAACATCCCCAGACACAGTGAGGTCATCATCAAACATCCCCAGACACAGTGAGGTCATCATCAACCAGCCCCAGACACAGTGAGGTCATCATCAAACATCCCCAGACACAGTGAGGTCATCATCAAACATCCCCAGACACAGTGAGGTCATCATCAAACATCCCCAGACACAGTGAGGTCATCATCAAACATCCCCAGACACAGTGAGGTCATCATCAAACATCCCCAGACACAGTGAGGTCATCATCAAACATCCCCAGACACAGTGAGGTCATCATCAACCAGCCCCAGACACAGTGAGGTCATCATCAAACATCCCCAGACACAGTGAGGTCATCATCAAACATCCCCAGACACAGTGAGGTCATCATCAAACATCCCCAGACACAGTGAGGTCATCATCAAACATCCCCAGACACAGTGAGGTCATCATCAAACATCCCCAGACACAGTGAGGTCATCATCAAACATCCCCAGACACAGTGAGGTCATCATCAAACATCCCCAGACACAGTGAGGTCATCATCAAACATCCCAAGACACAGTGAGGTCATCATCAAACATCCCCAGACACAGTGAGGTCATCATCAAACATCCCCAGACACAGTGAGGTCATCATCAAACATCCCCAGACACAGTGAGGTCATCATCAAACATCCCCAGACACAGTGAGGTCATCATCAAACATCCCCAGACACAGTGAGGTCATCATCAAACATCCCCAGACACAGTGAGGTCATCATCAAACATCCCCAGACACAGTGAGGTCATCATCAAACATCCCCAGACACAGTGAGGTCATCATCAAACATCCCCAGACACAGTGAGGTCATCATCAACCATCCCCAGACACAGCGAGGTCATCATCAAACATCCCCAGACACAGTGAGGTCATCATCAAACATCCCCAGACACAGTGAGGTCATCATCAAACATCCCCAGACACAGTGAGGTCATCATCAAACATCCCCAGACACAGTGAGGTCATCATCAAACATCCCCAGACACAGTGAGGTCATCATCAAACATCCCCAGACACAGTGAGGTCATCATCAAACATCCCCAGACACAGTGAGGTCATCATCAAACATCCCCGGACACAGTGAGGTCATCATCAAACATCCCCAGACACAGTGAGGTCATCATCAACCATCCCCAGACACAGTGAGGTCATCATCAAACATCCCCAGACACAGTGAGGTCATCATCAAACATCCCCAGACACAGTGAGGTCATCATCAACCAGCCCCAGACACAGTGAGGTCATCATCAACCATCCCCAGACACAGTGAGGTCATCATCAACCATCCCCAGACACAGTGAGGTCATCATCAACCATCCCCAGACACAGTGAGGTCATCATCAACCAGCCCCAGACACAGCGAGGTCATCATCAAACATCCCCAGACACAGTGAGGTCATCATCAACCAGCCCCAGACACAGTGAGGTCATCATCAACCATCCCCAGACACAGCGAGGTCATCATCAAACATCCCCAGAAACAGTGAGGTCATCATCAAACATCCCCAGACACAGTGAGGTCATCATCAACCATCCCCAGACACAGCGAGGTCATCATCAAACATCCCCGGACACAGTGAGGTCATCATCAACCAGCCCCAGACACAGTGAGGTCATCATCAAACATCCCCAGACACAGTGAGGTCATCATCAAACATCCCCAGACACAGTGAGGTCATCATCAAACATCCCCAGACACAGTGAGGTCATCATCAAACATCCCCAGACACAGTGAGGTCATCATCAAACATCCCCAGACACAGTGAGGTCATCATCAACCATCCCCAGACACAGTGAGGTCATCATCAAACATCCCCAGACACAGTGAGGTCATCATCAAACATCCCCAGACACAGTGAGGTCATCATCAACCATCCCCAGACACAGTGAGGTCATCATCAACCAGCCCCAGACACAGTGAGGTCATCATCAACCATCCCCAGACACAGTGAGGTCATCATCAACCAGCCCCAGACACAGCGAGGTCATCATCAAACATCCCCAGAAACAGTGAGGTCATCATCAAACATCCCCAGACACAGTGAGGTCATCATCAACCAGCCCCAGACACAGTGAGGTCATCATCAAACATCCCCAGACACAGTGAGGTCATCATCAACCAGCCCCAGACACAGTGAGGTCATCATCAACCATCCCCAGACACAGCGAGGTCATCATCAAACCTCCCCAGACACAGTGAGGTCATCATCAACCAGCCCCAGACACAGTGAGGTCATCATCAAACATCCCCAGACACAGTGAGGTCATCATCAAACATCCCCAGACACAGTGAGGTCATCATCAAACATCCCCAGACACAGTGAGGTCATCATCAAACATCCCCAGACACAGTGAGGTCATCATCAAACATCCCCAGACACAGCGAGGTCATCATCAAACATCCCCAGACACAGTGAGGTCATCATCAAACATCCCCAGACACAGTGAGGTCATCATCAAACATCCCCAGACACAGTGAGGTCATCATCAAACATCCCCAGACACAGTGAGGTCATCATCAAACATCCCCAGACACAGTGAGGTCATCATCAAACATCCCCAGACACAGTGAGGTCATCATCAAACATCCCCAGACACAGTGAGGTCATCATCAAACATCCCCAGACACAGTGAGGTCATCATCAAACATCCCCAGACACAGTGAGGTCATCATCAAACATCCCCAGACACAGTGAGGTCATCATCAAACATCCCCAGACACAGTGAGGTCATCATCAAACATCCCCAGACACAGTGAGGTCATCATCAAACATCCCCAGACACAGTGAGGTCATCATCAAACATCCCCAGACACAGTGAGGTCATCATCAAACATCCCCAGACACAGTGAGGTCATCATCAAACATCCCCAGACACAGTGAGGTCATCATCAAACATCCCCAGACACAGTGAGGTCATCATCAACCAGCCCCAGACACAGTGAGGTCATCATCAAACATCCCCAGACACAGTGAGGTCATCATCAAACATCCCCAGACACAGTGAGGTCATTATCAACCAGCCCCAGACACAGTGAGGTCATCATCAAACATCCCCGGACACAGAGAGGTCATCATCAACCAGCCCCAGACACAGTGAGGTCATCATCAACTAGCCCCAGACACAGAGAGGTCATCATCAAACAGCCCCAGACACAGTGAGGTCATCATCAAACATCCCAAGAAACACTGAGGTCATCATCAAACATCCCCAGACACAGTGAGGTCATCATCAACCACACACAGTGAGGTCATCATCAAACATCCCCAGACACAGTGAGGTCATCATCAAACATCCCCAGACACAGTGAGGTCATCATCAAACATCCCAAGAAACAGTGAGGTCATCAACAAACATCCCCGGACACAGTGAGGTCATCATCAAACATCCCCAGACACAGCGAGGTCATCATCAAACATCCCCAGACACAGCGAGGTCATCATCAAACATCCCCAGACACAGTGAGGTCATCATCAAACATCCCCAGACACAGTGAGGTCATCATCAACCAGCCCCAGACACAGTGAGGTCATCATCAAACATCCCCAGACACAGTGAGGTCATCATCAACCAGCCCCAGACACAGTAAGGTTATCATCAAACATCCCAAGAAACAGTGAGGTCATCATCAAACATCCCCGGACACAGTGAGGTCATCATCAAACATCCCAGACACAGTGAGGTCATCATCAACCATCCCCAGACACAGTGAGGTCATCATCAAACATCCCCAGACACAGTGAGGTCATCATCAAACATCCCCAGACACAGTGAGGTCATCATCAAACATCCCCAGACACAGTGAGGTCATCATCAAACATCCCCAGACACAGTGAGGTCATCATCAACCAGCCCCAGACACAGTGAGGTCATCATCAAACATCCCCAGACACAGTGAGGTCATCATCAAACATCCCCAGACACAGTGAGGTCATCATCAAACATCCCCGGACACAGTGAGGTCATCATCAAACATCCCCAGACACAGCGGGGTCATCATCAAACATCCCCAGACACAGAGAGGTCATCATCAACCAGCCCCAGACACAGTGAGGTCATTATCAAACATTCCAAGAAACAGTGAGGTCATCATCAAACATCCCCAGACACAGTGAGGTCATCATCAAACATTCCCAGACACAGTGAGGTCATTATCAAACATTCCAAGAAACAGTGAGGTCATCATCAAACATCCCCAGACACAGCGAGGTCATCATCAAACATCCCAAGAAACAGTGAGGTCATCATCAAACATCCCCAGACACAGTGAGGTCATCATCAAACATCCCCAGACACAGTGAGGTCATCATCAAACATCCCCAGACACAGTGAGGTCATCATCAAACATCCCCAGACACAGTGAGGTCATCATCAAACATCCCCAGACACAGTGAGGTCATCATCAAACATCCCCAGACACAGTGAGGTCATCATCAAACATCCCCAGACACAGTGAGGTCATCATCAAACATCCCCAGACACAGTGAGGTCATCATCAACCAGCCCCAGACACAGTGAGGTCATCATCAAACATCCCCAGACACAGTGAGGTCATCATCAAACATCCCCAGACACAGTGAGGTCATCATCAAACATCCCCGGACACAGTGAGGTCATCATCAAACATCCCCAGACACAGTGAGGTCATCATCAAACATCCCCGGACACAGTGAGGTCATCATCAAACATCCCCAGACACAGAGAGGTCATCATCAACCAGCCCCAGACACAGCGAGGTCATCATCAAACATCCCCGGACACAGCGAGGTCATCATCAAACATCCCCAGACACAGTGAGGTCATCATCAAACATCCCCGGACACAGTGAGGTCATCATCAAACATCCCCGGACACAGTGAGGTCATCATCAAACATCCCCAGACACAGCGGGGTCATCATCAAACATCCCCAGACACAGAGAGGTCATCATCAACCAGCCCCAGGCACAGTGAGGTCATTATCAAAGATCCCAAGAAACAGTGAGGTCTTCATCAAACATCCCCAGACATAGTGAGGTCATCATCAAACATCCCCGGACACAGTGAGGTCATCATCAAACATCTCAGACACAGCAAGGCCATCATCAAACATCCCCAGACACAGCGAGGTCATCATCAAACATCCCAAGAAACAGTGAGGTCATCATCAACCATCCCCAGACACAGCGAGGTCATCATCAAACATCCCCAGTCACAGCGAGGTCATCATCAAATATCCGCAGACACAGTGAGGTCATCATCAAATATCCGCAGACACACTGAGGTCATCATCAACCAGCCCCAGACACAGCGAGGTCATCATCAAACATCCCCAGACACAGTGAGGTCATCATCAAACATCCCCAGACACAGTGAGGTCATCATCAAACCTCCGCAGACACACTGAGGTCATCATCAACCAGCCCGACACAGTGAGGTCCTTATCAAACATCCCCAAACACAGTGGGGTCATCATCAAACATCTCCAGACACAGTGAGGTCATCATCAAACATCCCTAGACACAGAGAGGTCATCATCAAACATCCCCGGACACAGTGAGGTCATCATCAAACATCCCCAGACACATTGAGGTCATCATCAACCATCACCAGACACAGTGAGGTCATCATCAAACATCCCCAAACAAAGTGGGGTCATCATCAAACATCTCCAGACACAGTGAGGTCATCATCAACCAGCCCCAGACACAGTGAGGTCATCATCAACCATCCCCAGACATAGTGAGGTCATCATCAACCAGCCCCAGACACAGTAAGGTCATCATCAACCAGCCCCAGACACAGTGAGGTCATCATCAACCAGCCCCAGACACAGCGAGGTCATCATCAAACATCCCCAGAAACAGTGAGGTCATCATCAACCAGCCCCAGACACAGTGGGGTCATCATCAACCAGCCCCAGACACAGCGAGGTCATCATCAAACATCCCCAGTAACAGTGAGGTCATCATCAACCAGCCCCAGACACAGTGGGGTCATCATCAACCATCCCCAGACACAGCGAGGTCATCATCAAACCTCCGCAGACACACTGAGGTCATCATCAACCAGCCCGACACAGTAAGGTCATCATCAAACATCCCCAGGCACAGTGAGGTCATCATCATACATCCCAGACACAGTGAGGTCGTCATCATCAACCATCCCCAGACACAGTGAGGTCATCATCAAACATCCCCAGACACAGTGAGGTCATCATCAACCAGCCACAGACACAGTGAGGTCATCATCAAACATCCCCAGACACAGTGAGGTCATCATCAAACATCCCCAGACACAGTGAGGTCATCATCAAACATCCCCAGACACAGTGAGGTCATCATCAACCAGCCCCAGACACAGTAAGGTCATCATCAACCAGCCCCAGACACAGTGAGGTCATCATCAACCAGCCCCAGACACAGCGAGGTCATCATCAAACATCCCCAGAAACAGTGAGGTCATCATCAACCAGCCCCAGACACAGTGGGGTCATCATCAACCAGCCCCAGACACAGCGAGGTCATCATCAAACATCCCCAGTAACAGTGAGGTCATCATCAACCAGCCCCAGACACAGTGGGGTCATCATCAACCATCCCCAGACACAGCGAGGTCATCATCAAACCTCCCCAGACACACTGAGGTCATCATCAACCAGCCCCAGACACAGTGAGGTCATCATCAACCAGCCCCAGACACAGCGAGGTCATCATCAAACATCCCCAGACACAGTGAGTGTCATCATCAACCATCCCCAGACACAGTCAGGTCATCATCAAACATCCCCAGACACAGTGAGGTCATCATCAACCAGCCACAGACACAGTGAGGTCATCATCAAACATCCCCAGACACAGTGAGGTCATCATCAAACATCCCCAGACACAGTGAGGTCATCATCAACCATCCCCAGACACAGTGAGGTCATCATCAACCATCCCCAGACACAGCGAGGTCATCATCAAACATCCCCAGACACAGCGAGGTCATCATCAAACATCCCCAGACACAGTGAGGTCATCAACAAATATACACAGAATTTCCATCTGGACAGAAGAAGACGACTCCAGAGCTTCTACTTACTGCGGTTATGGGCTATATAAATTACTGCATTACAGATCCTCAGTGTGCACACTGCCAACAATGCACCTGAAATTTACCACAATTCTGCCACACTGAGAAATACTCACCGGAAGAGACTCCACATACACAGCGTCCACGATGACTGGCTGATGGTGGGAGTACTTCTCACGAGGCTCTCAACCTTCTCCATAGCCTGACACAAAGAACAAATAAAAGTAAGAATGAGGCGACTGCCATATACAATCTACAGAGAAAGCAGAGTCACTGTGCACATACATTACTTATCCTGTACTGATCCTGAGTTACATCCTGTATTATACTCCAGAGCTGCACTCACTATTCTGCTGGTGCAGTCACTGTGCACATACATTACTTATCCTGTACTGATCCTGAGTTACATCCTGTATTATACTCCAGAGCTGCACTCACTATTCTGCTGGTGCAGTCACTGTGCACATACATTACTTATCCTGTACTGATCCTGAGTTACATCCTGTATTATACTCCAGAGCTGCACTCACTATTCTGCTGGTG
Source organism: Bufotes viridis (assembly GCA_033119425.1). Classification (NCBI taxonomy): domain Eukaryota; kingdom Metazoa; phylum Chordata; class Amphibia; order Anura; family Bufonidae; genus Bufotes; species Bufotes viridis. Next base: position 434,190,543 of record CM065592.1, read on the forward strand.
CAGTCACTGTGTACATACATTACTTATCCTGTACTGATCCTGAGTTACATCCTGTATTATACTCCAGAGCTGCACTCACTATTCTGCTGGTGCAGTCACTGTGCACATACATTACTTATCCTGTACTGATCCTGAGTTACATCCTGTATTATACTCCAGAGCTGCACTCACTATTCTGCTGGTGCAGTCACTGTGCACATACATTACTTATCCTGTACTGATCCTGAGTTACATCCTGTATTATACTCCAGAGCTGCACTCACTATTCTGCTGGTGCAGTCACTGTGTACATACATTACTTATCCTGTACTGATCCTGAGTTACATCCTGTATTATACTCCAGAGCTGCACTCACTATTCTGCTGGTGCAGTCACTGTGTACATACATTACTTATCCTGTACTGATCCTGAGTTACATCCTGTATTATACTCCAGAGCTGCACTCACTATTCTGCTGGTGCAGTCACTGTGTACATACATTACTTATCCTGTACTGATCCTGAGTTACATCCTGTATTATACTCCAGAGCTGCACTCACTATTCTGCTGGTGCAGTCACTGTGTACATACATTACTTATCCTGTACTGATCCTGAGTTACATCCTGTATTATACTCCAGAGCTGCACTCACTATTCTGCTGGTGCAGTCACTGTGTACATACATTACTTATCCTGTACTGATCCTGAGTTACATCCTGTATTATACTCCAGAGCTGCACTCACTATTCTGCTGGTGCAGTCACTGTGTACATACATTACTTATCCTGTACTGATCCTGAGTTACATCCTGTATTATACTCCAGAGCTGCACTCACTATTCTGCTGGTGCAGTCACTGTGTACATACATTACTTATCCTGTACTGATCCTGAGTTACATCCTGTATTATACTCAGAGCTGCACTCACTATTCTGCTGGTGCAGTCACTGTGCACATACATTACTTATCCTGTACTGATCCTGAGTTACATCCTGTATTATACTCCAGAGCTGCACTCACTATTCTGCTGGTGGAGTCACTGTGTACATACATTACTTATCCTGTACTGATCCTGAGTTACATCCTGTATTATACTCCAGAGCTGCACTCACTATTCTGCTGGTGCAGTCACTGTGTACATACATTACTTATCCTGTACTGATCCTGAGTTACATCCTGTATTATACTCAGAGCTGCACTCACTATTCTGCTGGTGCAGTCACTGTGTACATACATTACTTATCCTGTACTGATCCTGAGTTACATCCTGTATTATACTCCAGAGCTGCACTCACTATTCTGCTGGTGCAGTCACTGTGTACATACATTACTTATCCTGTACTGATCCTGAGTTACATCCTGTATTATACTCCAGAGCTGCACTCACTATTCTGCTGGTGCAGTCACTGTGTACATACATTACTTATCCTGTACTGATCCTGAGTTACATCCTGTATTATACTCCAGAGCTGCACTCACTATTCTGCTGGTGCAGTCACTGTGTACATACATTACTTATCCTGTACTGATCCTGAGTTACATCCTGTATTATACTCCGGAGCTGCACTCACTATTCTGCTGGTGGAGTCACTGTGTACATACATTACTTATCCTGTACTGATCCTGAGTTACATCCTGTATTATACTCCAGAGCTGCACTCACTATTCTGCTGGTGCAGTCACTGTGTACATACATTACTTATCCTGTACTGATCCTGAGTTACATCCTGTATTATACTCCGGAGCTGCACTCCCTAATCTGCCGGTGCAGTCACTGTGCACATACATTACTTATCCTGTACTGATCCTGAGTTACATCCTGTATTATACTCCAGAGCTGCACTCACTATTCTGCTGGTGCAGTCACTGTGTACATACATTACTTATCCTGTACTGATCCTGAGTTACATCCTGTATTATACTCAGAGCTGCACTCACTATTCTGCTGGATTGCAGTCACTGTGTACATACATTACTTATCCTGTACTGATCCTGAGTTACATCCTGTATTATACTCCAGAGCTGCACTCACTATTCTGCTGGTGCAGTCACTGTGTACATACATTACTTATCCTGTACTGATCCTGAGTTACATCCTGTATTATACTCCAGAGCTGCACTCACTATTCTGCTGGTGCAGTCACTGTGTACATACATTACTTATCCTGCACTGATCCTGAGTTACATCCTGTGTTATACTCCAGAGCTGCACTCACTATTCTGCTGGTGCAGTCACTGTGTACATACATTACTTATCCTGTACTGATCCTGAGTTACATCCTGTATTATACTCCAGAGCTGCACTCAGTATTCTGCTGGTGCAGTCACTGTGTACATACATTACTTATCCTGTACTGATCCTGAGTTACATCCTGTATTATACTCCAGAGCTGCACTCACTATTCTGCTGGTGCAGTCACTGTGTACATACATTACTTATCCTGCACTGATCCTGAGTTACATCCTGTATTATACTCCAGAGCTGCACTCACTATTCTGCTGGTGCAGTCACTGTGTACATACATTACTTATCCTGTACTGATCCTGAGTTACATCCTGTATTATACTCCAGAGCTGCACTCACTATTCTGCTGGTGCAGTCACTGTGTACATACATTACTTGTCCTGTACTGATCCTGAGTTACATCCTGTATTATACTCCAGAGCTGCACTCACTATTCTGCTGGTGCAGTCACTGTGTACATACATTACTTATCCTGTACTGATCCTGGAGTTACATCCTGTATTATACTCCAGAGCTGCACTCACTATTCTGCTGGTGGAGTCACTGTGTACATACATTACTTATCCTGTACTGATCCTGAGTTACATCCTGTATTATACTCCAGAGCTGCACTCACTATTCTGCTGGTGGAGTCACTGTGTACATACATTACTTATCCTGTACTGATCCTGAGTTACATCCTGTATTATACTCCAGAGCTGCACTCACTATTCTGCTGGTGCAGTCACTGTGTACATACATTACTTATACTGTACTGATCCTGAGTTACATCCTGTATTATACTCCAGAGCTGCACTCACTATTCAGCTGGTGGAGTCATTGTGTACATATATTGCATTACTTATCCTGTACTGATCCTCCAGAGCTGCACTCACTATTCCGCTGGTGCAGTCACTGTGTACATACATTACTTATCCCGTACTAATCCTGCATTACATGCGGTATTACACTCCAGAGCTGCACTCATTATTTCAGCACTGATGAGTTTGCTATGGAGATTTGCAGTCTGGGACGTGTTGTTTTACAACAGCCTTTCTATTGTGTGATTTAGGTAAAATCTTCTCCCGAGCACACCCACAAGCTTGCTGACTGTTTCCAATAACAACAAGCAGAACAGGAAGTGCTGCTCTGGAGTATAACACAGGATGTAACTGATATCCCCTCCGCCATGTTCACCTGCCGTTCTTCCACCTTGCGTATGGCCGTATTAGCAGATCTCTGCAAAGATTTGAGAGTCGTCTGCAGTTCCTTCCTCTGCCACTGAGGTATGGGGGCGTTGTCCACATTCTGAAATATACAAAACATCATTAAAGGGGTCCTGTCTGCGGGCCCCTTACTTACAGTAGGCCGCTGGGGGTCTTTCTACCTTCCTTTAACCCCTCAGACCCTGTTATGAATACAGCAGAGGTCCTGACACATGAGCAGATACTCTTATTTACACATTGGTCTGCGGCTATCACGTGACGCGTTGGCGATCGATCGTTTCCGGACTACGATCAGCGAGCGGTTTGCAATACCAAGCACGGCCACTGTACAATGCATGGCGCTGCGCCCTGTATCCTAATAAGTGAGTGCTGGAAAACCTGTTTAACCCCTCAGGAGACCATTGTGAAAGAAAAGCAAAAAATGCCTAAAATGCCCTTATCCCACCACTGGAGGGGGGGGGGGGGGTGGTTAAGGGGGCGTTCCCCGCCAATGGGAAGATGAAGGAGCCACAGCACTAGTGTCCCCCCCAATTCACTTGACAGCCCACCTACTAGCAGATTTTGCCGCAAAAATTTTAAAAATATGTAAAATGGGAACTTCCCCCTCCCCCGCTTCTTCCCCATACCGTCTCCATTCTACTCACTTCTGATAGGAGGCCAATCTCCTTGGACAGCTGCTGGGCCTCACTCAGGGTGGCCGGCCTCGTCTTCATGCGCTCGGTGATGGACTCCACCTCTCTAAGCAGGAGCTGCCCCGTCTCTCGTGCCTGCGGATTAGTCAGAATTGTGAATGCTGCTCTGGAGGTGACTGGATTATAACAATGGTGTATGCTACTCTAGATGTGACTGGAGTATAATAAAGGTGATTGCTGCTCTGAAGGTGAGTCTAGTGTAACAATGATGAATACTGCTCTGGAGGTAAATGGAGCAAAAGAAAGGTGAATGCTGCTCTGAAGGTGACTATAGTGTAACAATGATGAATACTGCTCTGGAGGTAAATGGAGCAAAAGAAAGGTGAATGCTGCTCTGAAGGTAAGTCTAGTGTAACAATGATGAATACTGCTCTGGAGGAAAATGGAGCAAAAGAAAGGTGAATGCTGCTCCGAGGGGGAGTCAAGTGTAACAATGATGAATACTGCTCTGGAGGTAAATGGAGCAAAAGGAAGGTGAATGCTGCTCTGAAAGTGAGTCTAGTGTAACAAAGATGAATACTGCTCTGGAGGTAAATGGAGCAAAAGAAAGGTGAATGCTGCTCCGAGGGGCAGTCAAGTGTAACAATGATGAATACTGCTCTGGAGGTAAATGGAGCAAAAGAAAGGTGAATGCTGCTCTGAAGGTGAGTCTAGTGTAACAATGATGAATACTGCTCTGGAGGTAAATGGAGCAAAAGAAAGGTGAATGCTGCTCTGAAGGTGAGTCTAGTGTAACAATGATGAATACTGCTCTGGAGGTAAATGGAGCAAAAGAAAGGTGAATGCTGCTCTGAAGGTGAGTCTAGTGTAACAATGATGAATACTGCTCTGGAGGTAAATGGAGCAAAAGAAAGGTGAATGCTGCTCCGAGGGGAGTCAAGTGTAACAATGATGAATACTGCTCTGGAGGTAAATGGAGCAAAAGGAAGGTGAATGCTGCTCTGAAAGTGAGTCTAGTGTAACAATGATGAATACTGCTCTGGAGGTAAATGGAGCAAAAGAAAGGTGAATGCTGCTCCGAGGGGCAGTCAAGTGTAACAATGATGAATACTGCTCTGGAGGTAAATGGAGCAAAAGAAAGGTGAATGCTGCTCTGAAGGTGAGTCTAGTGTAACAATGATGAATACTGCTCTGGAGGTAAATGGAGCAAAAGAAAGGTGAATGCTGCTCTGAAGGTGAGTCTAGTGTAACAATGATGAATACTGCTCTGGAGGTAAATGGAGCAAAAGAAAGGTGAATGCTGCTCCGAGGGGAGTCTAGTGTAACAATGATGAATACTGCTCTGGAAGAAAATGGAGCAAAAGAAAGGTGAATGCTGCTCTGAAGGTAAGTCTAGTGTAACAATGATGAATACTGCTCTGGAGGTAAATGGAGCAAAAGAAAGGTGAATGCTGCTCCGAGGGGGAGTCTAGTGTAACAATGATGAATACTGCTCTGGAGGTAAATGGAGCAAAAGAAAGGTGAATGCTACTCTGAAGGTAACTCTAGTGTAACAATGATGAAAGGGCAATATTTGCGAGCCCGCTGCAATTGTCCGTTTATGCTGGATTTCCAAAGGGCGGCTGGAGGCCTGAGGTCCAGGTCACATACCGGGGTCATCCATCACAGATCCTGAAGGACACATACCGGAATTCCAGGAGCAGCGATCACAACAGCCTACTGATCCCTGAAACTAGGGACGAGGGAGAGGAGCGATCCCGTATAATTACCACCTATGATGCCGCCAACAAAGAAGTCAGGGAGATCCCGAACAAGTATTGGAGCATCTGAGAGTCTGATCCCGTAACCTCGAAGACAGAGTCCGAGCAGTCACCTACAGGACCTGGCTGACCAATACCTGCAAGACCCTCACAGGGCGACGATCGGACAACGTGCTCTTCATCAGATCCTGCGCCAACTTATCTGATCACCTGAACTTGTGGCACCAAATATGTTAGAAAAACGATCTGCGACTTCTAAGACTGGATTGGCGAAGGCCTCGGCTATGTCCGAAACCAGGAAAACGCCGGTTGTGAGACGTGTCACTGAAAACCATGCGGGCGGGCCACGTCCCCTGAGTGTCCAGGGCATTGAATGGATCAGCTCGAGGGGGCACAATGGATATTCTGCATCAGGCTGACAAATCTGGATGACAGTAGGCCCGCGCAGTCCCACTGTGTTACACATACGTGCTCATCAGAGGCCGCAATAACGCCTGTGCAAGCGCCATAGACGCCCGTTCAGGCGGTTTTACTCTCTGAACATTCAGTAGCGATGCTGCCTGTGCCTGAAATAACCAATAACTAAGTTCCATATACTGAGGAGCTTTGCTATTGGTTAGTTTGGGCGAGCGCCAGAGCGATACAGCGCCCTGCAGCAGGGAAAGCCGGCGGGAGCTGGAAGGAGGAGGGGCCGCCTCCAGAGTCCCAATGTATGAGGAGAGCAGGGGCAGCGCTGCAGCAAGGGAAGCCGGCGGGAGCTGGAAGTAGGAGGGGCCAGCTCCAGAGTCCTGATGTATGAGGAGAGCAGGGGCAGCGCTGCAGCAGGGGAAGCCGGCGGGAGCTGGAAGTAGGAGGGGCCAGCTCCAGAGTCCCGATGTATGAGGAGAGCAGGGGCAGCGCTGCAGCAGGGGAAGCCGGCGGGGCCAGCTCCAGAGTCCTGATGTATGAGGAGAGCAGGGGCAGCGCTGCAGCAGGGGAAGCCGGCGGGAGCTGGAAGTAGGAGGGGCCAGCTCCAGAGTCCTGATGTATGAGGAGAGCAGGGGCAGCGCTGCAGCAGGGGAAGCCGGCAGGAGCTGGAAGGAGGAGGGGCCGGCTCCAGAGTCCCGATGTATGAGGAGAGCAGGGGCAGCGCTGCAGCAGGGGAAGCCGGCGGGAGCTGGAAGGAGGAGGGGCCAGCTCCAGAGTCCTGATGTATGAGGAGAGCAGGGGCAGCGCTGCAGCAGCAAACTTGACGTTGAAATGAAGAGGAATGCAGTGCTGGACCAGTGCAGGGGAGCCCGGACATCCAGTCTGACCTGCACCACAAGTGCAGCAATGTATCCATATGTGTGATGTATGTAGTAGGGTGTGTGATCTACATACATCTCACACTGCACCACACACATCGCACACTGCACCACATACATCACACGCTGCACCATACACATCACACGCTGCGCTACATACCATATATCACACACTGCACCACATACATCACACACTGCACCACATACATCACACACTGCACCACATACATCACACACACTGCACCACACACATCACACTGCACCACATACATCACACACTGCACAACATACATCACACACTGCACCACATACATCTCACACTGCACCACATACCTCTCACACTGCACCATACACATCTCACACTGCACCACATACATCACACACTGCACCACATACATCTCACACTGCACAACATACATCACACACTGCACTACATACATCACAAACTGCACTACATACATCACACACTGCACCACATACATCTCACACTGCACCACATACATCTCACACTGCACCACATACATCACACACTGCACCACATACATCTCACACTGCACCACACACATCTCACACTGCACCACATACATCACACACTGCACCACATACATCACACACTGCACCATACACATCTCACACTGCACCACATACATCACACACTGCACCATACACATCTCACACTGCACCACATACATCTCACACTGCACCACACATCTCACACTGCACCACATACATCTCACACTGCACCACACACATCTCACACTGCACCACATACATCACACACTGCACCACACACATCACACACTGCACCACATACATCACACACTGTACCACATACATCACACACTGCACCACATACATCACACTGCACCACATACATCTCACACTGCACCACATCCATCACACACTGCACCACATACATCACACACATCGCACACTGCACCACACACATCTCACACTGCACCACACACATCACAAACTGCACCACACACATCTCACACTGCACCACACACATCTCACACTGCACCACATACATCACACACTGCACCACATACATCACACACATCGCACACTGCACCACACACATCTCACACTGCACCACACACATCACACACTGCACCACATACATCACACTGCACCACACACATCACACACATCGCACACTGCACCACACACATCGCACACTGCACCACACACATCGCACACTGCACCACACACATCTCACACTGCACCACATACATCACACACTGCACCACATACATCACACACTGCACCACACACATCACACACTGCACCACACACATCGCACACTGCACCACACACATCGCACACTGCACCACACACATCACACACTGCACCACACACATCACACACTGCACCACATACATCACACACTGCACCACACACATCTCACACTGCTGATGCATGTAGTGCAGTGATGTATGTGTTGCAGTGAAGTGAATGCACCGCAGGCTATTATAGCCAAGAGGTAAAGTACAGGGAAGTTCCGCCATATTGGACTGGACTTTATCACTTCGCCATAATTGCTTGATGCTATTGGACCAGTGATGGTTCCTGCACACCCACCTCTTAGGCCCCGTTCACACCACCACTATTTATTTCTCTATTAGATGAGCAGAACAAAGGAAATATTGGAAGTGTTGGATTTTTGCCATCGTATACAAAAAAAACTGTACGATAAGGGACGCCTGAGACAGATGTCATACTGCGGCATCCGTCACCATGGAGTTCTGTTGTTAAAAACAAAAAAATATATATATATATGCTAATGTGCACGTTTTTTTTGCAGGATGGAAAATCGTAGAGTACCACGTCCTTCCACCCTGAAAGTCCAGAAAAAAAATATACATTTTTTTGTACAATGGAACGCTATGGTGAGGGAGGCCACAGTATGGCATCTGTCGGAGGCGTCCGTTATAGTATACGTTTTTTCACGTGCGTTAAACATATGAACCGAGCCTGACTGACAGGAACAGAGCTGAACAGACTCCAGTGACTCGGATGGGATCCGGTCAGTTTCTGGTTGGGATCCTGTCTTCTTACCGGACAAAAAAGTGCTGCATGCAAGGATTTTTTTTTCTGGCCTTTTTGACAAAATCTGTGACAAAGGCTCCAAACGCAGCGTCCAACACAAATGTGAACGAGTGCAGGCTACGTATTGTGTATTCTAACTTACCTCAACTGTCGTACTCCTCCTCGGCCAAAAATACTCATAAGAAATGGTAAGAGGATAAGAGGAGTATTTTTACTCTTACGAAAAAACGTAGCGCGACCTGTGGTGCTCATGACATTGGATTACGAATTGCACGCCACATTGGCAATATACGCTTTGGTTCTACGGCACCTACTAGTCTATTCCATCCAGATCTGTGTCCGTTAGGCCTGTCCGGAGCCTGCACCAAAGTAGCACCTGATAGGTCCCTTGGAAGACGTGTAATACACTGGCTCCTCCTGGGCGCACTGTCGGCACGACCGCAGACCCCTGCATCAACATGCCGGTCATACCCCGATTCTCCTTATATATATGGCAATATTGCAGCCTATACCGCCATGGCGTTTACACTGCCAGCTTCAATGAATTGGAAGTCAACCGCACAGATAACACTGTGTCAGTCAGGGCATGGCTGACTGGAGGTGACTGGAGTATACTGGAGTGACTGGAGTATACTGGAGTGACTGGAGATGACTGGAGTATACTGGAGATGACTGGAGTATACTGGACTGACTGGAGGTGACGGGAGTATACTGGAGTGACTGGAGTATACTGGACTGACTGGAGGTGACGGGAGTATACTGGAGTGACTGGAGTATACTGGAGTGACTGGAGGTGACTGGAGTATACTGGACTGACTGGAGGTGACTGGAGTATACTGGAGTGACTGGAGGTGACTGGAGTGACTGGAGATGACTGGAGTGACTGGAGGTGACTGGAGTATACTGGAGTGACTGGAGATGACTGGAGTATACTGGAGTGACTGGAGGTGACTGGAGTATACTGGACTGACTGGAGTATACTGGAGTATACTGGAGTGACTGGAGTATACTGGACGTGACTGGAGTATACTGGACTGACTGGAGGTGACTGGAGTATACTGGACTGACTGGAGGTGACTGGAGTATACTGGAGTGACTGGAGATGACTGGAGTATACTGGAGTGACTGGAGTATACTGGAGTGACTGGAGTATATAAGAGTGACTGGAGTATATAAGAGTGACTGGAGTATACTGGAGTATACTGGACTGACTGGAGGTGACTGGACTGACTGGAGTATACTGGACTGACTGAAGGTGACTGGAGTATACTGGACTGATTGGAGATGACTGGAGATGACTGAAGGTGACTGGAGTGACTGGAGTATACTGGACTGACTGGAGGTGACTGGAGTGATTGGAGTATACTGGACTGACTGGAGGTGACTGGAGTATACTGGACTGACTGGAGGTGACTGGAGTATACTGGACTGACTGGAGGTGACTGGAGTATACTGGAGTGACTGGAGATGACTGGAGTATACTGGAGTGACTGGAGTATATTGGAGTGACTGGAGTATGACTGGAGTATATTAGAGTGACTGGAGTATACTGGAGTGACTGGAGTATATTAGAGTGACTGGAGTATACTGGAGTGACTGGAGTATATTAGAGTGACTGGAGTGACTGGAGGTGATTGGAGTATACTGGAGTGACTGGAGTATATTGGAGTGACTGGAGTATACTGGAGTGACTGGAGTATATTAGAGTGACTGGAGTATACTGGAGTGACTGGAGGTGATTGGAGTATACTGGAGTGACTGGAGTATACTGGAGTGACTGGAGTATATTAGAGTGACTGGAGTATATTAGAGTGACTGGAGTATACTGGAGTATACTGGACTGACTGGAGGTGACTGGAGTATACTGGACTGACTGGAGGTGACTGGAGTATACTGGACTGACTGGAGGTGACTGGAGTATACTGGACTGACTGGAGGTGAATGGAGTATACTGGAGTGACTGGAGTATATTGTAGTGACTGGAGTATACTGGAGGTGACTGGAGGTGACTGGAGTGACTGGAGTGATTGGAGTATACTGGAGTGACTGGAGATGACTGGAGTATACTGGACTGACTGGAGATGACTGGAGTATACTGGAGTGACTGAGATGACTGGAGTATACTGGAGTGACTGGAGTATATTAGAGTGACTGGAGTATACTGGAGTGACTGGAGATGATTGGAGTATACTGGAGTGACTGGAGTATATTGGAGTGACTGGAGTATACTGGAGTGACTGGAGTATATTAGAGTGACTGGAGTATACTGGAGTGACTGGAGTATACTGGAGTATACTGGACTGACTGGAGGTGACTGGAGTATACTGGACTGACTGGAGTATACTGGACTGACTGGAGGTGACTGGAGTATACTGGACTGACTGGAGTGACTGGAGTATACTGGAGTGATTGGAGTATACTGGACTGACTGGAGGTGACTGGAGTATACTGGACTGACTGGAGGTGACTGGAGTATACTGGAGTGACTGGAGATGACTGGAGTATACTGGAGTGACTGGAGATGACTGGAGTATACTGGAGTGACTGGAGTATACTGGAGTGACTGGAGTATATTAGAATGACTGGAGTATACTGGAGTGACTGGAGTATATTGGAGTGACTGGAGTATACTGGAGTGACTGGAGTATATTAGAGTGACTGGAGTATACTGGAGTGACTGGAGGTGATTGGAGTATATTGGAGTGACTGGAGTATATTGGAGTGACTGGAGTATACTGGAGTGACTGGAGTATATTAGAGTGACTGGAGTATACTGGAGTGACTGGAGTATACTGGACTGACTGGAGGTGACTGGAGTATACTGGAGTGACTGGAGTATACTGGACTGACTGGAGGTGACTGGAGTATACTGGACTGACTGGAGGTGACTGGAGTATACTGGACTGACTGGAGATAACTGGAGTATACTAGACTGACTGGAGTATACTGGACTGACTGGAGGTGACTGGAGTATACTGGACTGATTGGAGTATACTGGACTGACTGGAGGTGACTGGAGTATACTGGAGTGACTGGAGTATACTGGACTGACTGGAGGTGACTGGAGTATACTGGACTGACTGGAGGTGACTGGAGTATACTGGACTGACTGGAGGTGACTGGAGTATACTGGAGTGACTGAAGATGACTGGAGTATACTGGAGTGACTGGAGTATATTGTAGTGACTGGAGTATACTGGAGTGACTGGAGTATATTGTAGTGACTGCAGTATACTGGAGTGACTGGAGTATATTAGAGTGACTGGAGTATACTGGAGTATACTGGAGTGACTGGAGATGACTGGAGTATACTGGACTGACTGAAGGTGACTGGAGTGTACTGGACTGATTGGAGATGACTGGAGATGACTGAAGGTGACTGGAGTGACTGGAGTATACTGGACTGACTGGAGTATACTGGAGTGACTGGAGTATACTGGAGTTTGCTGGAGTGACTGGAGTATACTGGAGTATACTGGAGTGACTGGAGTATACTGGAGTGACTGGAGTATACTGGAGTATACTGGAGTGACTGGAGTTTGCTGGAGTGACTGGAGTATACTGGAGTATACTGGACTGACTGGAGGTGACTGGAGTATACTGGACTGACTGGAGGTGACTGGAGTATACTGGACTGACTGGAGATGACTGGAGTATACTGGACTGACTGGAGGTGACTGGAGTATACTGGAGTGACTGGAGTATACTGGAGTATACTGGACTGACTGGAGTGTACTGGACTGACTGGAGGTGACTGGAGTATACTGGAGTGACTGGAGTATACTGGACTGACTGGAGGTGACTGGAGTATACTGGACTGACTGGAGGTGACTGGAGTATACTGGACTGACTGGAGGTGACTGGAGTATACTGGAGTGACTGGAGATGACTGGAGTATACTGGAGTGACTGGAGTATACTGGAGTGACTGGAGTATACTGGAGTATACTGGAGTGACTGGAGTATATTGGAGTGACTGGAGTATATTGGACTGACTGGAGGTGACTGGACTGACTGGAGTATACTGGACTGATTGGAGATGACTGGAGTATACTGGACTGATTGGAGATGACTGGAGTATACTGGACTGACTGAAGGTGACTGGAGTGACTGGAGTATACTGGACTGACTGGAGTATACTGGACTGACTGGAGTATACTGGAGTATACTGGAGTTTGCTGGAGTATACTGGAGTGACTGGAGTATACTGGAGTGACTGGAGTGACTGGAGTATACTGGAGTTTGCTGGAGTGACTGGAGTATACTGGAGTATACTGGAGTGACTGGGTGACTGGAGTGACTGGAGTTTGCTGGAGTGACTGGAGTATACTGGAGTATACTGGAGTGACTGGAGTATTCTGGACTGACTGGAGATGACTGGAGTATACTGGAGTGACTGGAGATGACTGGAGTGACTGGAGTATACTGGAGTGACTAGAGTATGCTGGAGTGACTGGAGTATACTGGAGTCACTGGACTGACTGGAGTATGCTGGAGGTGACTGGAGTGACTGGAGTATACTGGAGTGACTGGAGTATACTGGAAGTGACTGGAGTATACTGGAGTGACTGGAGTACATGCACACACCTGTCTGGCCTCCTCTCCGGTCACAGCGATGAGACGAACGATCCCTTTCACCAGCGGTTTTTCTGAGATAATCACCAGGTCTTCGATGGCTGCGGTCCTGAGCAAATGTCTGGGTACAGAAGATAAGGTGATGTGGATGGGGGCGCTCTCCTCAAACACCCTATGGGAACTGTGATGTCATGGGAGGGGGTGTGACGGGACCCTCTGCTCAGGAGAACAGTCAGAGGCACCATATACAGAAAGGGGGTCACATAACTGGAGGACCAGCACGCGTCCACAGAGAACATCATCCGCAGTAAGGAGATCACTCACGTGCCACAGCAGAGCTCCACAGATGTCTGCAGACCATCCTGACAACTCGGATTCATCAGCTTCTCCACAGGGACCCCAACCGAGACCACGCGTACGGGATCCGGGTACACCTGGGGGAGACATTCCCGTTACAGAATGGGGGAGGTGACAACGAAAAACATCCCCAGCTTACACCTGCAGTTGTCACCCTTGGATGGAGAGACTCTGCTGCACTTAAAGGGGAACTACAATCACTTATTGCTTTTGTCTGTGACAATCCCAGAGGACAGGGCTGAGGTGCCCAAAACTGACCCCCCTTATCACTGCCTCCTGAGACGTATCATGCAATGGGGAGCAGCAACCAACCTTCTGCTCTCAAACTGTTGCAAGGCTACAACTCCCAGCATCCCTCCATCCTGCGAGTAGTAATCTTTGTAACAGCTAGACACCTGCAGCTTGTATGGAGGGTGAGCAGAGATGAGGAGCGGCTCTGACATACTATCAGGACATCTCCCAACACGTCTCCTACTCCGGTCTGTCACCTCACCCACAATGCAATGCAGCAGAGCCTTACTCGGGGTCCGGTCTACCTCATCCACCGTCCGCAGACCCCGGATGCACTTGGCGTCGGAGAGTGGGATGTGCGCCGTGTCAATCTCCAGATCCTGCGCAATCAACTCCTGCAGCAGCTTCTCCACCTCCTGCAGCTGCACACCGCTCACTGGACCCTGGAGACATGAAGACAGGGATATGACACCTCTGCTATATATTACATAGGGCGCCGCCTAGGGAAACCATAAAAAGCAGGAGGCAGTAGAGAAGACGAAGAAGAGCCCGGAGGCAGACCGCAGACTCACCATGACGCCGACATCGAAGCGCAGGCGTTCTGCTGTGACATGTGACCCGCGCTGGGCTGTGCCTTCACCAAGGACCTGACGCAGAGCAAAGTTCAGCAGGTGGGTGGCCGTGTGCTTCACCATACATGCCAGCCGCTGGCCCTGGAGGGGAGAGTGACAGATCAGCGCTGCGGAATACGCTAGCGCTATATAAGGATTATTATTATCAGAGCGGCCATACTTCTCATTCAGGATCGCCAATTCTATCATGCCCGTACTGACGGCTCCGCTGAGGCCTCTCTGAGAAACACTAAAACTCCGGAAATACACTGCAATAATATGCGCTGCATCGTGGGAGATTCTGATCTAGGAAAACTACATCTCCCACAATGCACCGCGTTCCCGGAGTTGTAGTGTGTGTGCACTGTATGAACAGGCGCTTGGAATGGACTGAATTTCTGGAGCCGTAGTGTAGTATCAGACATAAGCACTACATCTCCTATCATGCACCACGCCAGAGCTCGCACTAAGCAGACTCTGAACCAGCAGGGACTGCGCAAAAGAAGAGATCCAACTAGATGAAAAGCCAAGCGCTCAGTGTTAGGGGTTCGGTCGTCAGCCATAAATACCTCGTCCAGATACAGCAGGAGGCGATCCCCGACCCTCAGCGGCTCAGCGGCAGTGATCTCATGCACCACGTAACCTCCTGCCACGTGTACGGACTCCACCGGGAACAGGACATCCTGCAGGGAGGGTAAAGGGGTCGTAAGATAACGGGGAGGGAAAGCACAGAGCACACAGCCAGGTGCCAGTTACCTGCTCTCCGTCTCGTACAAAGTACCCCACATCACAGCTCTGGCCCCCCTGCTCCGCGTAGTAACATGTCCGGTCCAGGATTGCTGCGCAGCGCTCACCCCTGTCCACTGCAGAGACTAGAGACTGGTCCCTGTAGAGCGTCAGTACGGTGGCCTGGCAGGGCGTGAACACTGCGGGGGAGAGGTTCATATGATATAGGAGTACACCGCCACCCTGCAGAGAGAACTGGCAGCCATCTTACCGTATCTCCCATCAGCCCCCAGGCGGTAGTTATATTTTGGAGAATCATTGGTCCTTGGGACCCCCCTGTGCTGCAGCTCAGCCAGAGAGTGAACGTCCAGATGTACCCGGGCTGGGGCGCCATCCGCTTGCTGGTTTCTGACCTTCTTCTACATGCAGAAAACATGGAGAAAATAAAGAAATGCGCCAAATGGTCATTCCTGATACTCCGAGCGCAGAAACTAGGGTAAAACCGCCTCTCAATGTCTGGCCCTACCAATTCAGGAATGGAATGCCAGCCAAACAGTGAAGGCTGACACCAGCAGAGCACAGGACGTATAGATCAGCACGTATAGCCACTGAGGCTTCCCACAATTCCCTGCTCAGCACCCCCATATGGCAGGAGCCTAGAGCGCTGCAGGGGTCAGGAGTCTATAGGGTCATTATGGACAGTCAGGAACAGAAAATCCCTGGTGACCCCAGCGTCCCCTCCGTGCCACATGGAGCAGATGGAGCAGATCCACCGCAAACCGCATCCTATGTCTCCGCTTCCTGGACATGGAGGAAAGAGGGGGATTTCAGGTTTACTATAATCACCCTAAAAGTGGGAGGATGTGGAGAAGAGTCCGTTCTCGCTACCGTGAAGGGAGAAACGGGACATATATGGCTATAAACAGGACTAGGGTCAGAATAGGTATTTAGGTCAGAATGTTCCCATTCACTGACAGCAAGCTGGGATCTTGGACACCATGAGGAAGTGAACCTCAAAGTCTAAAGAAGTTGAGCTGGATTTCCTCATCTTACAGGGAGTTCAGTGTAGCCAGGTGTGTATGGTCACTGACCTCGGCCTCCTCCACAGCCAGACGGTCTAGGGCTTCCGTGTCCAGGCATAGTCCTCTCTCCTCCAGCATCAACCCAATGAGATCCAGCGGGAAGCCCAGGTTCCTGTACAGAGACCAGGACACGCCCACTGCGGAGACAGCGCGCGACATGTGAGCGCGGAACACCCAGAGCTGCCCCTTCCTCTCGTCTCATCACTTACCTGGGAATGTCAGATTAGCCCCTCCTTGTTGAATAGTGCGCTCGATGATGTGGCGCCCCCGCTGGAGGGAGACCAGAAATGCTTCCTCACTCTCGTTCAGAATCCTCATGATCTGAAATCAGCAGAAAAGTCACAGAAACGCGCTGAAACCCTCCGCTGCGTGAGCGGGACAAGGTCACACATCAGGCGCCACTCACCTGAGATTTCTCGCGCTCCAGCTCTGGATATGCATCACCCTGTAATATAATCGCACAGCGGCGAACGTCAGGACTCAGTAACGGAGCTTGTATAAGAATGGGGCTGAAGGCCTCAACTTACCAAGATCTCCACCACAGTGGGCACCAAGGAAGACAACAAGCCGGGGGGAGCACGGAGAACCTCAGAAGAGAACCGGACGGCTCTGCGGAGGATGCGGCGTAACACGAGTCTGCGGAACAGAGACGCAGCGGTTAAAGGGGGCATTACTGGATGGAGTGGGGGGTCATACAGAGTGTGCTGCTCCCTGGCAGCTCACGGTTGGTGACGGAGGGCGGCACTGCTTCTGATATCGCCATCACGCACGTGGAGATCAGAATGTAGGAAAGGGTTAAATATTCTACTCAGCAATCTCTTAGGGTACTTCCACACTTGCGTTATTCTTTTCCGTCATAGAGTTCCGTCCTCGGGGCTCTATGCTGGAAAAGAACTGATCAGGCCGATCCCCATGCAATCTGAATGGATAGAAATCCGTTCTTTTTGCATCAGTATGCCGTCCGTTCAGTCACTGTCAGGCGTTTTGACCGGACATAATACCGCAGCATGCTGCCTGATCAGTCGCCGGGTTGCATTAATTTACATTGACTTGCATTAGTGCCGGATCCGGCATGGCGAAACAACTGAAGGACGCATGCGCAGACCGGGAAAACTGTGAAAAAGACTGCAAGACGGATCCGTCCATCCGCATGACAAGCAGAGGGACGGATCCGTTCTCGCAATGCATTTGTAGACGGATCCGCACACGGATCCGTCTACAAATGCTGTCAGTTGTCACACTGATCGGCGGATCCGGCAGGCAGCTTCGACGACGGAACTGCCTGCCGGATCTCACGAACGCCAGTGTGAAAGTAGCCTAAGTTACATCTGTTTCTGGTCAGAATATGGCTGCCCTCAGCTTTCGCAGCTGCCCGATCGTCCATGTAGCTGAGGGACACCCTTGTGTATCAGTAGTGGCCCCGCAGTCAATGACTCACTCTGCTCCAGACGTCCCGGGGTACACCCCATCGGCTATGCAGACTGACAGGGTTCTGATGTGATCGGCCACCACCCGATACGCCATGTCCACGTGATGGGAGTCCTCGGCGCCCAGCCTCCCCTGGTACGGAGGGGCCTGTGAGCCCTAAAAGGGAGGTGTTCAATGGTTCAGGCCATGTGAGAACTGTCCGCACCGGATGATGGGAACGTGATCCATGACACTCACCCTCTCGATGGCCTTCAGGACGGGAGCGAAAAGGTCTGTGGCGTAGTTGGAGCGCTGACCTTGGAGGATTGTGACCAGTCTCTCCAGTCCCATCCCCGTGTCCACGTGACACTGCGGCAGAGGCCTGAGGCATCCATCTGACTCCCTGCACCAAGCGACACCAAAAACAGGTTCTAGATTATCATCACCTATCTGTCATATATCACAAGAACCAGGTTTTAGGTTCATGACCTACCTGTCATATATCACAAACACCAGGTTCTAGATTATCATCACCTATCTGTCATATATCACAGGAACCAGGTTCTAGATTATCATCACCTACCTGTCATACATCACAAACACCAGGTTCTAGATTATCATCACCTACCTGTCATATATCACAAACACTAATTCTAGGTTCATCACCTACCTGTCATACATCACAAACACCAGGTTCTAGATTATCATCACCTACCTGTCATATATCACAGGAACCAGGTTCTAGATTATCATCACCTACCTGTCATACATCACAAACACCAGGTTCTAGATTATCATCACCTATCTGGTATCCTTCACAAACAAATGGTTCTAGATCCTCATCACCTACCTGTCATATATTACAAACACCACATTCTACGTTATAATCACCTACCTGTCATATATTACAAATACCAGATTCTAGGTTCATCACCTACCTGTCATTTATCACAAGAACCAGGTGCTAGATTATCATCACCTACCTGTCATATATCACAAGAACCAGGTGCTAGATTATCATCACCTATCTGTCATATATCACAAACACCAGATTCTAGGTTCATCACCTACCTGTCATACATCACAAACACCAGGTTCTAGATTATCATCACCTATCTGTCATATATCACAAGAACCAGGTGCTAGATTATCATCACCTACCTGTCATATATTTTACAAGCACCAGGTTCTAGATTATTATCACATACCTGTCATATATTACAAACACCACATTCTAGGTTATCATCACCTACCTGTCATACATCACAAACACCTGGTTCTAGATTATCCTCACCTACCTGTTCTACAACATCCGCACCAGGTTCTAGATTGTCATCACCCACATGTCACCAAGAACTATGGTACCAGGAGGGATTCCTGACGTCATTTTTCCCACAGTTTTGATTCTGCATTGCTATAATCCGAGTCCAGTTTACTGACCGTTGCAGACACCGGGTAGATTTGGAACATCTTACCACTAACACTTTTGTCTAGAGACATTACTCCACTTTCTAAGCTGCCCCTGACTGGAGTAATATTACTGCGCCGCATCAGATTTCCCCTCAACAGGCGCTGTGAAATCACTATATGGCGGTCTATAAGCAGTGTCCAGGTTCTAGATGATCCAAAATAAATACTCATTATATAAGCAGCTGGTTTTAGATCCTAATAACCCATCCTTACACTGCATTAATAACAGGTTCTAGATTATAATATGCTATCCCTCCCATTGCACAAGCACCAGATCATGTATAATAACGGCATATTCTAGACGAGGCCGATTCTAGACAGAGCTATAATAGAGTACAGAAGACTTCCAGATGATCACAATTCACCATACTGTACGACTGACAGTTCTAGGCAATTATTTGCTATAGTCACCACCTACAGACTATAGGTTCTAGATTATGATCACGTCCTAGTAACATCCACTAGACTATAATCTCCTTGTGCATGAAGAACGTTACTTATCTCTCCTTCATCACCAGCTTCTAGACAGACATCACCCAGATGTTCCAGAAGTACCCTCCAGACATGACCCTCAGGTTCTAGATCATCATTCCTCACCATCCATATATGACAGCATATCCGCATTGCTCTACCTGTTATACTGCATGAACACAAGGTTCCAGATCTCCACCACTTCTGGACTATCCTGGTTCACCAGAGGGGCAGCATTTCGTCCTCCAATGTGATCATAGTGAATCTCAGTGCAGGGCCCACAGGGGCCCGAGTCCCCCATTTCCCAAAAGTTCTCCTTTAGACCAAAGGGTAGGATACGTGAAGGCGGCACACTGATGGGGGAGACACAAATGATGAGAGTTACAACTGATGTACATAGAGGCCTCATCCTGGAGGCTGGGATCTTAGCGCTACATACCTGCCGATCAATACTTACCCCAGGCTGAGCCAAATCTCCTTGGTCTCCTCATCTGCGGCAAGGCCAAGTTCTGGGTCTCCCCGAAAGTAGGTGACATAGAGGCGATCAGCTGGGATCTCGTAACCGTGTGTCAGCAGCTCCCACGCCATGGCACACGCTTCTACCTGCAGGAAAACAACATCAGATATAACCGGGGGCAGATAGCCGGTATGTGGTGACATCAGATATAACAGGAGGCAGATAGCCGGTATGTGGTGACATCAGATATAACAGGGGGCAGATAGCCGGTATGTGGTGACATCAGATATAACAGGGGCAGATAGCCGGTATGTGGTGACATCAGATATAACAGGGGGCAGATAGCCGGTATGTGGTGACATCAGATATAACAGGAGGCAGATAGCCGGTATGTGGTGACATCAGATATAACAGGAGGCAGATAGCCGGTATGTGGTGACATCAGATATAACAGGAGGCAGATAGCCGGTATGTGGTGACATCAGATATAACAGGAGGCAGATAGCCGGTATGTGGTGACATCAGATATAACAGGGGGAGATAGCCGGTATGTGGTGACATCAGATATAACAGGGGGCAGATAGCCGGTATGTGGTGACATCAGATATAACAGGGGCAGATAGCCGGTATGTGGTGACATCAGATATAACAGGGGGCAGATAGCCGGTATGTGGTGACATCAGATATAACAGGGGGCAGATAGCCGGTATGTGGTGACATCAGATATAACAGGGGCAGATAGCCGGTATGTGGTGACATCAGATATAACAGGGGCAGATAGCCGGTATGTGGTGACATCAGATATAACAGGGGGCAGATAGCCGGTATGTGGTGACATCAGATATAACAGGGGCAGATAGCCGGTATGTGGTGACATCAGATATAACAGGGGCAGATAGCCGGTATGTGGTGACATCAGATATAACAGGGCGCAGATAGCCGGTATGTGGTGACATCAGATATAACAGGAGGCAGATAGCCGGTATGTGGTGACATCAGATATAACAGGGGCAGATAGCCGGTATGTGGTGACATCAGATATAACAGGGGCAGATAGCCGGTATGTGGTGACATCAGATATAACAGGGGCAGATAGCCGGTATGTGGTGACATCAGATATAACAGGGGCAGATAGCAGGTATGTGGTGACATCAGATATAACAGGGGCAGATAGCCGGTATGTGGTGACATCAGATATAACAGGGGCAGATAGCCGGTATGTGGTGACATCAGATATAACAGGAGGCAGATAGCCGGTATGTGGTGACATCAGATATAACAGGGGCAGATAGCCGGTATGTGGTGACATCAGATATAACAGGAGGCAGATAGCCGGTATGTGGTGACATCAGATATAACAGGGGGCAGATAGCCGGTATGTGGTGACATCAGATATAACAGGGGCAGATAGCCGGTATGTGGTGACATCAGATATAACAGAGGGCAGATAGCCGGTATGTGGTGACATCAGATATAACAGGAGGCAGATAGCCGGTATGTGGTGACATCAGATATAACAGGGGGCAGATAGCCGGTATGTGGTGACATCAGATATAACAGGGGGCAGATAGCCGGTATGTGGTGACATCAGATATAACAGGGGGCAGATAGCCGGTATGTGGTGACATCAGATATAACAGGGGCAGATAGCCGGTATGTGGTGACATCAGATATAACCGGGGGCAGATAGCCGGTATGTGGTGACATCAGATATAACAGGAGCAGATAGCCGGTATGTGGTGACATCAGATATAACAGGGGCAGATAGCCGGTATGTGGTGACATCAGATATAACAGGGGGCAGATAGCCGGTATGTGGTGACATCAGATATAACAGGGGCAGATAGCCGGTATGTGGTGACATCAGATATAACAGGGGGCAGATAGCCGGTATGTGGTGACATCAGATATAACAGGAGGCAGATAGCCGGTATGTGGTGACATCAGATATAACCGGGGGCAGATAGCCGGTATGTGGTGACATCAGATATAACAGGGGCAGATAGCCGGTATGTGGTGACATCAGATATAACAGGGGGCAGATAGCCGGTATGTGGTGACATCAGATATAACAGGGGCAGATAGCCGGTATGTGGTGACATCAGATATAACAGGGGGCAGATAGCCGGTATGTGGTGACATCAGATATAACCGGGGGCAGATAGCCGGTATGTGGTGACATCAGATATAACAGGGGGCAGATAGCCGGTATGTGGTGACATCAGATATAACCGGGGGCAGATAGCCGGTATGTGGTGACATCAGATATAACAGGAGGCAGATAGCCAGTATGTGGTGACATCAGATATAACTGGGGGCAGATAGCCGGTATGTGGTGACATCAGATATTACAGGAGGCAGATAGCCGGTATGTGGTGACATCAGATATAACAGGGGGCAGATAGCAGGTATGTGGTGACATCAGATATAACAGGGGGCAGATAGCCGGTATGTGGTGACATCAGATATAACAGGAGGCAGATAGCCGGTATGTGGTGACATCAGATACAACAGGGGGCAGATAGCCGGTATGTGGTGACATCAGATATAACAGGGGGCAGATAGCCGGTATGTGGTGACATCAGATATAACAGGGGGCAGATAGCAGGTATGTGGTGACATCAGATATAACTGGGGGCAGATAGCCGGTATGTGGTGACATCAGATATAACAGGAGGCAGATAGCCGGTATGTGGTGACATCAGATATAACTGGGGGCAGATAGCCGGTATGTGGTGACATCAGATATAACAGGAGGCAGATAGCCAGTATGTGGTGACATCAGATATAACCGGGGGCAGATAGCCGGTATGTGGTGACATCAGATATAACCGGGGGCAGATAGCCGGTATGTGGTGACATCAGATATAACAGGGGGCAGATAGCCGGTATGTGGTGACATCAGATATAACAGGGGGCAGATAGCCGGTATGTGGTGACATCAGATATAACCGGGGGCAGATAGCCGGTATGTGGTGACATCAGATATAACAGGAGGCAGATAGCCGGTATGTGGTGACATCAGATATAATAGGGGCAGATAGCCGGTATGTGGTGACATCAGATATAACCGGGGGCAGATAGCCGGTATGTGGTGACATCAGATATAACCGGGGGCAGATAGCCGGTATGTGGTGACATCAGATATAACCAGGGGAAGATAGCCGGTATGTGGTGACATCAGATATAACAGGGGGCAGATAGCAGGTATGTGGTGACATCAGATATAACAGGGGGCAGATAGCAGGTATGTGGTGACATCAGATATAACAGGGGACAGATAGCCGGTATGTGGTGACATCAGATATAACCGGGGGCAGATAGCCGGTATGTGGTGACATCAGATATAACAGGAGGCAGATAGCCAGTATGTGGTGACATCAGATATAACTGGGGGCAGATAGCCGGTATGTGGTGACATCAGATATTACAGGAGGCAGATAGCCGGTATGTGGTGACATCAGATATAACAGGGGGCAGATAGCAGGTATGTGGTGACATCAGATATAACAGGGGGCAGATAGCCGGTATGTGGTGACATCAGATATAACAGGAGGCAGATAGCCGGTATGTGGTGACATCAGATATAACAGGGGGCAGATAGCCGGTATGTGGTGACATCAGATATAACCGGGGGCAGATAGCCGGTATGTGGTGACATCAGATATAACCGGGGGCAGATAGCCGGTATGTGGTGACATCAGATATAACAGGGGCAGATAGCCGGTATGTGGTGACATCAGATATAACAGGAGGCAGATAGCCGGTATGTGGTGACATCAGATATAACAGGGGGCAGATAGCCGGTATGTGGTGACATCAGATATAACAGGAGGCAGATAGCCGGTATGTGGTGACATCAGATATAACCGGGGGCAGATAGCCGGTATGTGGTGACATCAGATATAACAGGGGCAGATAGCCGGTATGTGGTGACATCAGATATAACAGGAGGCAGATAGCCGGTATGTGGTGACATCAGATATAACAGGGGCAGATAGCCGGTATGTGGTGACATCAGATATAACAGGGGGCAGATAGCCGGTATGTGGTGACATCAGATATAACAGGAGGCAGATAGCCGGTATGTGGTGACATCAGATATAACAGGGGCAGATAGCCGGTATGTGGTGACATCAGATATAACCGGGGGCAGATAGCCGGTATGTGGTGACATCAGATATAACCGGGGCAGATAGCCGGTATGTGGTGACATCAGATATAACCAGGGGCAGATAGCCGGTATGTGGTGACATCAGATATAACAGGGGGCAGATAGCCGGTATGTGGTGACATCAGATATAACAGGGGGCAGATAGCAGGTATGTGGTGACATCAGATATAACAGGGGCAGATAGCCGGTATGTGGTGACATCAGATATAACAGGGGCAGATAGCCGGTATGTGGTGACATCAGATATAACAGGAGGCAGATAGCCGGTATGTGGTGACATCAGATATAACCGGGGGCAGATAGCCGGTATGTGGTGACATCAGATATAACAGGGGCAGATAGCCGGTATGTGGTGACATCAGATATAACCGGGGGCAGATAGCCGGTATGTGGTGACATCAGATATAACAGGGGCAGATAGCCGGTATGTGGTGACATCAGATATAACAGGGGGCAGATAGCCGGTATGTGGTGACATCAGATATAACAGGGGCAGATAGCCGGTATGTGGTGACATCAGATATAACAGGGGCAGATAGCCGGTATGTGGTGACATCAGATATAACCAGGGGCAGATAGCCGGTATGTGGTGACATCAGATATAACAGGAGGCAGATAGCCGGTATGTGGTGACATCAGATATAACAGGGGCAGATAGCCGGTATGTGGTGACATCAGATATAACAGGAGGCAGATAGCCGGTATGTGGTGACATCAGATATAACAGGGGCAGATAGCCGGTATGTGGTGACATCAGATATAACAGGGGGCAGATAGCCGGTATGTGGTGACATCAGATATAACAGGGGGCAGATAGCCGG
Organism: Bufotes viridis; assembly: GCA_033119425.1. Classification (NCBI taxonomy): domain Eukaryota; kingdom Metazoa; phylum Chordata; class Amphibia; order Anura; family Bufonidae; genus Bufotes; species Bufotes viridis. The sequence goes on from CM065592.1 coordinate 434,216,082, forward strand.
TATGTGGTGACATCAGATATAACAGGAGGCAGATAGCCGGTATGTGGTGACATCAGATATAACAGGGGCAGATAGCCGGTATGTGGTGACATCAGATATAACAGGAGGCAGATAGCCGGTATGTGGTGACATCAGATATAACAGGGGCAGATAGCCGGTATGTGGTGACATCAGATATAACAGGAGGCAGATAGCCGGTATGTGGTGACATCAGATATAACAGGAGGCAGATAGCCGGTATGTGGTGACATCAGATATAACAGGAGGCAGATAGCCGGTATGTGGTGACATCAGATATAACAGGGGGCAGATAGCCGGTATGTGGTGACATCAGATATAACAGGGGGCAGATAGCCGGTATGTGGTGACATCAGATATAACAGGGGGCAGATAGCCGGTATGTGGTGACATCAGATATAACAGGAGGCAGATAGCCGGTATGTGGTGACATCAGATATAACAGGAGGCAGATAGCCGGTATGTGGTGACATCAGATATAACAGGGGGCAGATAGCCGGTATGTGGTGACATCAGATATAACAGGAGGCAGATAGCCGGTATGTGGTGACATCAGATATAACAGGGGCAGATAGCCGGTATGTGGTGACATCAGATATAACAGGGGCAGATAGCCGGTATGTGGTGACATCAGATATAACAGGGGCAGATAGCCGGTATGTGGTGACATCAGATATAACAGGGGCAGATAGCCGGTATGTGGTGACATCAGATATAACAGGGGCAGATAGCCGGTATGTGGTGACATCAGATATAACCGGGGGCAGATAGCCGGTATGTGGTGACATCAGATATAACAGGAGGCAGATAGCCGGTATGTGGTGACATCAGATATAACAGGAGGCAGATAGCCGGTATGTGGTGACATCAGATATAACAGGGGGCAGATAGCCGGTATGTGGTGACATCAGATATAACAGGGGGCAGATAGCCGGTATGTGGTGACATCAGATATAACAGGGGGCAGATAGCCGGTATGTGGTGACATCAGATATAACAGGAGGCAGATAGCCGGTATGTGGTGACATCAGATATAACAGGGGGCAGATAGCCGGTATGTGGTGACATCAGATATAACAGGGGGCAGATAGCCGGTATGTGGTGACATCAGATATAACAGGGGGCAGATAGCCGGTATGTGGTGACATCAGATATAACAGGGGGCAGATAGCCGGTATGTGGTGACATCAGATATAACAGGGGCAGATAGCCGGTATGTGGTGACATCAGATATAACAGGGGCAGATAGCCGGTATGTGGTGACATCAGATATAACAGGGGGCAGATAGCCGGTATGTGGTGACATCAGATATAACAGGGGCAGATAGCCGGTATGTGGTGACATCAGATATAACAGGGGGCAGATAGCCGGTATGTGGTGACATCAGATATAACAGGGGGCAGATAGCCGGTATGTGGTGACATCAGATATAACAGGGGCAGATAGCCGGTATGTGGTGACATCAGATATAACAGGGGGCAGATAGCCGGTATGTGGTGACATCAGATATAACAGGGGCAGATAGCCGGTATGTGGTGACATCAGATATAACAGGGGCAGATAGCCGGTATGTGGTGACATCAGATATAACAGGGGCAGATAGCCGGTATGTGGTGACATCAGATATAACCAGGGGCAGATAGCCGGTATGTGGTGACATCAGATATAACAGGGGCAGATAGCCGGTATGTGGTGACATCAGATATAACAGGAGGCAGATAGCCGGTATGTGGTGACATCAGATATAACAGGAGGCAGATAGCCGGTATGTGGTGACATCAGATATAACAGGGGGCAGATAGCCGGTATGTGGTGACATCAGATATAACAGGGGGCAGATAGCCGGTATGTGGTGACATCAGATATAACAGGGGCAGATAGCCGGTATGTGGTGACATCAGATATAACAGGGGGCAGATAGCCGGTATGTGGTGACATCAGATATAACAGGGGGCAGATAGCCGGTATGTGGTGACATCAGATATAACAGGGGGCAGATAGCCGGTATGTGGTGACATCAGATATAACAGGGGCAGATAGCCGGTATGTGGTGACATCAGATATAACAGGGGCAGATAGCCGGTATGTGGTGACATCAGATATAACAGGGGGCAGATAGCCGGTATGTGGTGACATCAGATATAACAGGGGCAGATAGCCGGTATGTGGTGACATCAGATATAACAGGGGCAGATAGCCGGTATGTGGTGACATCAGATATAACAGGGGCAGATAGCCGGTATGTGGTGACATCAGATATAACAGGGGGCAGATAGCCGGTATGTGGTGACATCAGATATAACAGGGGGCAGATAGCCGGTATGTGGTGACATCAGATATAACAGGGGGCAGATAGCCGGTATGTGGTGACATCAGATATAACAGGGGGCAGATAGCCGGTATGTGGTGACATCAGATATAACAGGAGGCAGATAGCCGGTATGTGGTGACATCAGATATAACAGGAGGCAGATAGCCGGTATGTGGTGACATCAGATATAACAGGAGGCAGATAGCCGGTATGTGGTGACATCAGATATAACAGGGGGCAGATAGCCGGTATGTGGTGACATCAGATATAACAGGAGGCAGATAGCCGGTATGTGGTGACATCAGATATAACAGGGGGCAGATAGCCGGTATGTGGTGACATCAGATATAACAGGGGGCAGATAGCCGGTATGTGGTGACATCAGATATAACAGGGGCAGATAGCCGGTATGTGGTGACATCAGATATAACAGGAGGCAGATAGCCGGTATGTGGTGACATCAGATATAACAGGAGGCAGATAGCCGGTATGTGGTGACATCAGATATAACAGGGGGCAGATAGCCGGTATGTGGTGACATCAGATATAACAGGGGGCAGATAGCCGGTATGTGGTGACATCAGATATAACAGGGGGCAGATAGCCGGTATGTGGTGACATCAGATATAACAGGGGGCAGATAGCCGGTATGTGGTGACATCAGATATAACAGGAGGCAGATAGCCGGTATGTGGTGACATCAGATATAACAGGAGGCAGATAGCCGGTATGTGGTGACATCAGATATAACAGGGGGCAGATAGCCGGTATGTGGTGACATCAGATATAACAGGGGGCAGATAGCCGGTATGTGGTGACATCAGATATAACAGGGGGCAGATAGCCGGTATGTGGTGACATCAGATATAACAGGGGCAGATAGCCGGTATGTGGTGACATCAGATATAACAGGAGGCAGATAGCCGGTATGTGGTGACATCAGATATAACAGGGGCAGATAGCCGGTATGTGGTGACATCAGATATAACAGGGGCAGATAGCCGGTATGTGGTGACATCAGATATAACAGGGGCAGATAGCCGGTATGTGGTGACATCAGATATAACAGGGGGCAGATAGCCGGTATGTGGTGACATCAGATATAACAGGGGCAGATAGCCGGTATGTGGTGACATCAGATATAACAGGGGGCAGATAGCCGGTATGTGGTGACATCAGATATAACAGGAGGCAGATAGCCGGTATGTGGTGACATCAGATATAACAGGAGGCAGATAGCCGGTATGTGGTGACATCAGATATAACAGGGGGCAGATAGCCGGTATGTGGTGACATCAGATATAACAGGAGGCAGATAGCCGGTATGTGGTGACATCAGATATAACAGGGGGCAGATAGCCGGTATGTGGTGACATCAGATATAACAGGGGGCAGATAGCCGGTATGTGGTGACATCAGATATAACAGGGGGCAGATAGCCGGTATGTGGTGACATCAGATATAACAGGGGGCAGATAGCCGGTATGTGGTGACATCAGATATAACAGGGGGCAGATAGCCGGTATGTGGTGACATCAGATATAACAGGGGCAGATAGCCGGTATGTGGTGACATCAGATATAACAGGAGGCAGATAGCCGGTATGTGGTGACATCAGATATAACAGGAGGCAGATAGCCGGTATGTGGTGACATCAGATATAACAGGGGGCAGATAGCCGGTATGTGGTGACATCAGATATAACAGGGGGCAGATAGCCGGTATGTGGTGACATCAGATATAACGGGGGCAGATAGCCGGTATGTGGTGACATCAGATATAACAGGGGGCAGATAGCCGGTATGTGGGGACATCAGATATAACAGGGGGCAGATAGCCGCTATGTGGTAACATCAGATATAACAGGGGGCAGATAGCCGGTATGTGGTGACATCAGATATAACAGGAGGCAGATAGCCGGTATGTGGTGACATCAGATATAACTGGGGGCAGATAGCCGGTATGTGGTGACATCAGATATAACAGGGGGCAGATAGCCGGTATGTGGTGACATCAGATATAACAGGGGGCAGATAGCCGGTATGTGCTGACATCAGATATAACAGGGGCAGATAGCCGGTATGTGGTGACATCAGATATAACAGGGGCAGATAGCCGGTATGTGGTGACATCAGATATAACAGGGGCAGATAGCCGGTATGTGGTGACATCAGATATAACAGGAGGCAGATAGCCGGTATGTGGTGACATCAGATATAACAGGGGCAGATAGCCGGTATGTGGTGACATCAGATATAACAGGGGGCAGATAGCCGGTATGTGGTGACATCAGATATAACAGGGGGCAGATAGCCGGTATGTGGTGACATCAGATATAACAGAGGGCAGATAGCCGGTATGTGGTGACATCAGATATAACAGGGGGCAGATAGCCGGTATGTGGTGACATCAGATATAACAGGGGGCAGATAGCCGGTATGTGGTGACATCAGATATAACAGGGGCAGATAGCCGGTATGTGGTGACATCAGATATAACAGGGGCAGATAGCCGGTATGTGGTGACATCAGATATAACCGAGGGCAGATAGCCGGTATGTGGTGACATCAGCATATAACAGGGGCAGATAGCCGGTATGTGGTGACATCAGATATAACAGGGGCAGATAGCCGGTATGTGGTGACATCAGATATAACAGGAGGCAGATAGCCGGTATGTGGTGACATCAGATATAACAGGGGCAGATAGCCGGTATGTGGTGACATCAGATATAACAGGGGCAGATAGCCGGTATGTGGTGACATCAGATATAACCGGGGCAGATAGCCGGTATGTGGTGACATCAGATATAACACGGGCAGATAGCCGGTATGTGGTGACATCAGATATAACAGGAGGCAGATAGCCGGTATGTGGTGACATCAGATATAACAGGGGCAGATAGCCGGTATGTGGTGACATCAGATATAACAGGGGGCAGATAGCCGGTATGTGGTGACATCAGATATAACAGGGGCAGATAGCCGGTATGTGGTGACATCAGATATAACAGGGGCAGATAGCCGGTATGTGGTGACATCAGATATAACAGGAGGCAGATAGCCGGTATGTGGTGACATCAGATATAACAGGGGCAGATAGCCGGTATGTGGTGACATCAGATATAACAGGGGGCAGATAGCCGGTATGTGGTGACATCAGATATAACAGGGGGCAGATAGCCGGTATGTGGTGACATCAGATATAACAGGGGGCAGATAGCCGGTATGTGGTGACATCAGATATAACAGGGGGCAGATAGCCGGTATGTGGTGACATCAGATATAACAGGGGCAGATAGCCGGTATGTGGTGACGTCAGATATAACCGGGGGCAGATAGCCGGTATGTGGTGACATCACATATAACCGGGGGCAGATAGCCGGTATGTGGTGACATCAGATATAACAGGGGCAGATAGCCGGTATGTGGTGACATCACATATAACAGGAGGCAGATAGCCGGTATGTGGTGACATCAGATATAACAGGGGCAGATAGCCGGTATGTGGTGACATCAGATATAACAGGGGCAGATAGCCGGTATGTGGTGACATCAGATATAACCGGGGGCAGATAGCCGGTATGTGGTGACATCAGATATAACAGGAGGCAGATAGCCGGTATGTGGTGACATCAGATATAACAGGAGGCAGATAGCCGGGATATGGTGACATCAGATATAACAGGGGGCAGATAGCCGGTATGTGGTGACATCAGATATAACAGGGGCAGATAGCCGGTATGTGGTGACATCAGATATAACAGAGGGCAGATAGCCGGTATGTGGTGACATCAGATATAACCGGGGGCAGATAGCCGGTATGTGGTGACATCAGATATAACCGGGGGCAGATAACCGGTATGTGGTGACATCAGATATAACAGGACGCAGATAGCCGGTATGTGGTGACATCAGATATAACCGGGGGCAGATAGCCGGTATGTGGTGACATCAGCTATAACAGGGGGCAGATAGCCGGTATGTGGTGACATCAGATATAACAGGGGGCAGATAGCCGGTATGTGGTGACATCAGATATAACAGGAGGCAGATAGCCGGTATGTGCTGACATCAGATATAACAGGGGGCAGATAGCAGGGATGTGGTGACATCAGATATAACAGGGGGCAGATAGCCGGTATGTGGTGACATCAGATATAACAGGAGGCAGATAGCCGGTATGTGGTGACATCAGATATAACAGGAGGCAGATAGCCGGTATGTGGTGACATCAGATATAACAGGAGGCAGATAGCCGGTATGTGGTGACATCAGATATAACAGGGGGCAGATAGCCGGTATGTGGTGACGTCAGATATAACAGGGGGCAGATAGCCGGTATGTGGTGACATCAGATATAACAGGGGGCAGATAGCCGGTATGTGGTGACATCAGATATAACAGGGGGCAGATAGCCGGTATGTGGTGACATCAGATATAACAGGAGGCAGATAGCCGGTATGTGGTGACATCAGATATAACAGGGGGCAGATAGCCGGTATGTGGTGACATCAGATATAACAGGGGCAGATAGCCGGTATGTGGTGACGTCAGATATAACAGGGGGCAGATAGCCGGTATGTGGTGACATCAGATATAACAGGGGCAGATAGCCGGTATGTGGGGACATCAGATATAACAGGGGGCAGATAGCCGGTATGTGGTGACATCAGATATAACAGAGGGCAGATAGCCGGTATGTGGTGACATCAGATATAACCGGGGGCAGATAGCCGGTATGTGGTGACATCAGATATAACAGGGGGCAGATAGCCGGTATGTGGTGACATCAGATATAACAGTGGGCAGATAGCCGGTATGTGGTGACATCACATATAACAGGGGCAGATAGCCGGTATGTGGTGACATCAGATATAACAGGGGGCAGATAGCCGGTATGTGGTGACATCAGATATAACAGGGGGCAGATAGCCGGTATGTGGTGACATCAGATATAACCGGGGGCAGATAGCCGGTATGTGGTGACGTCAGATATAACGGGGGCAGATAGCCGGTATGTGGTGACGTCAGATATAACAGGGGGCAGATAGCCGGTATGTGGTGACATCAGATATAACGGGGGCAGATAGCCGGTATGTGGTGACATCAGATATAACAGGGGGCAGATAGCCGGTATGTGGTGACGTCAGATATAACAGGGGGCAGATAGCCGGTATGTGGTGACGTCAGATATAACCGGGGGCAGATAGCCGGTATGTGTAAGGTCGGGGGTCACTTTTATACCTTGAAGTAATCTCCAAATGACCAGTTTCCCAGCATCTCGAAGAAGGTGTGGTGGTAAACATCTCGGCCCACGTCCTCCAGGTCGTTGTGTTTTCCCCCGGCCCGCACACACTTCTGGCTGTTCACCACCCTGCGGTACTGCGCCATCTCGCTCCGGGGGTCCGCAGTGCCCAGGAAAATGGGCTTAAACTGGAAGGAAAAAAGACATGACCCTGAAGTGTGGCGGGTGGGCCAGATTTACATACTGACCTCTACATCAGGGGTGCATGCGGTCCGCAGAGCCAAGGTTTGCGTCCTCCGTCTTGCAAGACAGAAACAGAGCTGGCCATGCGACCGGCTGTGGTTCTGCCGGAGCGTCGCACTGCGCTGGATGACAGCACCTGCAGGGTAGCGGCGGCAGGTCGGGTGTCCGGCTCTCAGTGACGTCGGGGGAACGGAGGATAAGCAGCGGTTTATCAGCGCTTCTCGGGGGCCCCGGTGTCTTGGGGGTAAAGGAGTGCTGCAGGGTCAGGAGACAAGGCCGGTGCCCCTGGTAACTAGGACTCCTTTAGACGTCCCAGACACAGTGCAAAGAAATCAAATCAAAGTCTCATGGTCTCCCAAAGGTCTTTCAGTGACGTCTTGGGGACAATTTATGTGGCAAAAATATATTTAAAAAAATTAGGAAAGTGAAGGAAAGTACTTACTGGTTATTGCAGGGCCCCTATAACTGCGGGCAGGAGGAGGTAATAACCAGTGAGCGTGTCCTCTGCAGGGTAGGAAAGTGCTTACTGGTTATTGCAGGGCCCCTATAACTGCGGGCAGGAGGAGGTAATAACCAGTGAGCGTGTCCTCTGCAGTGAAGGAAAGTGCTTACTGGTTATTGCAGGGCCCCTATAACTGCGGGCAGGAGGAGGTAATAACCAGTGAGCGTGTCCTCTGCAGGGTAGGAAAGTGCTTACTGGTTATTGCAGGGCCCCTATAACTGCGGGCAGGAGGAGGTAATAACCAGTGAGCGTGTCCTCTGCAGGGTAGGAAAGTACTTACTGGTTATTGCAGGGCCCCTATAACTGCGGGCAGGAGAAGGTAATAACCAGTGAGCGTGTCCTCTGCAGTGAAGGAAAGTACTTACTGGTTATTGCAGGGCCCCTATAACTGCGGGCAGGAGGCGGTAATAACCAGTGAGCGTGTCCTCTGCAGGGAAGGAAAGTACTTACTGGTTATTGCAGGGCCCCTATAACTGGGGGCAGGAGGAGGTAATAACCAGTGAGCGTGTCCTCTGCGGGGAAGGAAAGTACTTACTGGTTATTGCAGGGCCCCTCTAACTGGGGGCAGGAGGCGTGTCCTCTGCGAGGAAGGAAAGCAATGGTTTATGAATACGAGGCAGATGGAAGGAAATGTCGCCACTTAACCCCTTAAGGACGAAGGGCGTACATGTACGCCCTTCGTCCGCACTTTAAAGATGGCGCCCGATGGAGCGGGCGCATGAGCTGCGGGTAAACGCTTAATTCATCAAGCTGACACCCGCAGCTCATGTCCGTGACCGGCAGCGATGCCGATCGCGGACATTTAACCCCTCAGATGCCGTGGTCAATCCTGACCACGGCATCTGATCGCGCAAAAACCGAAAGTTTCACTTTCGGTTTGTGCTCCGGCTCCCCTGATGGCCACAAGGGTGAGCCGGAGAATGCATGTAGTAGCCTAGGTTTCTGTGAATGAAACCTAGGGTACTACACAGTATTCCTATGGAGCCTATGACTGTAATAGGCTCCATAGGAAATATGCGATTTTCTCATATATTCCAATGCTATTGCATTGGAATATATGAGAATAACAATCTGATGATTGCATCTTATAGTTCCCTATGGGAACTATAAGAAAGTGGTAAAAAAAAAAAAAAGTTTAAAAAATAAAAATTAAATAAAAAAATATAAAAATTCAAATCACCCCCTTTCCCCAAAATGAAAATAAAATAAATAAAAAAATAAAAAATTACACATAATGGGTGTCGCAATGTGCGAAAACACCCATACTATAATAATATTAAAAATATTCACCATACGGTAAACATAAAAACGGAAAGAAAGCGTCCAAATGGCTAATTCGCCATTTTTGGATGCTTCATTTCCTAAAAAAATGAATAAAAAGTGATCAAAACATCATACGCACCCCATAATGGTATCAATTAAAAGTTCAGATTGCCCACGCAAAAATGAGCCCCTACACTGCTCCGTACGCATAATTACAAAAAAGTTATAGGGGTCAAAACATGGCGACAAAAAAATGAAATAAAAAATTCACACTTTTAATTTTTTTCACTATCAAAACGCAAGAAAAACTATACATATTAGGTATTGCCGGATTCGTACTGACCTGAAGAATAAAATTAACCAGTCAGTTTTATCGCAAATCGAACGTTGTAATTTAAAAACCCGTAAAACTGTGGTGAAATTGCTTTTTTTTTGCAATTTCACCCCATTTGGAATTTTTTTCCCGTTTCCCACTACATCACATGCAAAAATAAATGGTAGCGTTAAAAAGTACAACTTGTCCCGCAAAAAACAAGCCGTCATATGGCTATGTGAGCGGAAATATAAAAATGTTATGGCTTTTGGAAGGCAGGGAGCGCAAAACAAAAATGCAAAAATCCCAAAACCCCCGGTCCTTAAGGGGTTAAAGGGATTTACCAGTAAAAACGATTTTTAACACATTTTTGCCGGGCAGCCCCGGAGACAGAAGATGCACACTTACCTGCTCCCCCCCGTTGCCATCCTCTGGTCCCTGCGGCGTGGACACGGTCACATGCACGGCTCCAGCCAATGACTGGCTTCAGCAGTGATGTGGCCACAATCGGTCATTGGCTGGAGCCGTGCATGTGACCGTGTCCACGCCGCAGGGGCCAGAGGATGGCGACAGCATTCATTGTGCATAGGCTGATGTAAACGAGCGCTGGGCTTGCGCGAATCCAGCTTAGGACAATAGAGCCGCAGTCAATTCCCTCAGATAATTCAATAAAATGTATTGGCTCCATAGAGGAAACCGTTGTCCTGCCCGAAGCCACGTGAGACGTCGGTGAATGACTGCGGAAATGAAGCTCTCACTGATACAAGCACGGTGTATATATATATATTTACATGCTGTGTATATACCAGGGAGATAACACATTATTACACAGGGTATAATATTCAGCCTGCACATCCAAACCCTCCTGTCACTGGTGACTACTCGCCTGTCAATCATAAATGGCCCCGCCCCTGGGTTTCCACCACCATGGCAACCTTGAAACACGCCCCTTTCCTAAAGCCAATAGACAGCTGCTGCTGCCCCCACGTGACTTCACCTGGTTCATGCCTGCATTTACGAAGAGTAGACTAGGGTCTCCCCGAGGCCGGACTGAGGAGGACGGGACGTGCCGGTGTCCATGCAGCTGCTCGAAATAGCGCAAGAAGGTGCGGCGGATGGCGGCGGAGGACGTGGAGGATGCTGAGGACAGGGACCGGCGGCCGCACCACACGCAACTTGTCAGTCCCTGGAGCAGCCGCAAGGGAGCAGCCATGTTAGGATTGGCAAGGACACCGCTACTAGGGGAGGGGGCGTGAGAGGACGTCCGTGCGCATGCGCAATATAGTGTTTTGAATTGGAAACTTTATTAAATAAACCCAAATTAAAAGTATTTAAATTAAGAAACTGTATTAAGTGAAGAAAACCAGGTAGGACTCAGGATTAGATGAGGAGGTGATAGAAGTCTGATGACAGGTGCTGTCTGAGATAATGATGCCACAGACATGACTCCAGGACACCATATTGTGCCCCAGTGAGGAGCCCATAGCTGTCCGGTGACATTGCCTATTGGTAACTAGAGAGATGGCACCAGGTGCACTAAGGAAGAAGGCGGCCTGCTCTGATGCATCAGGTTACAGGTGCATTATTGGCAGTAATCTGCAGGAACATTCAAGTCCTAACATGTGGATGTGACATGTACTACCTACCTAACCATTGTACAGACAAGTGCCCCCTTCATGGCAGTGGTGCCCCCTAATGGCAGTGCCCTCTTTCAGCAGGGTAATGCCCGACCGCGCTGTAAACTGTCCAGGAATGAGGAACACGACAAAGAGATGAAGGGGACGCCTTGTCTCCAAATTCCCAGCGCTCAATCCGATCGGGTGACGCTGGGAGGCTCGTCCCTGTCCCCGCCTGCCATTGGCTGCTCGCCCGACACGGGTGTTTTTATCTGTGTACAGGGAGAAGCAACAGCGGCGGTGCGGGGACCGGGAGCGGGGTAAGTATATTACCGGTGAGGGCCCCGGCACGTGTGTGTGTGTGGGGGGGGGTTATTGAAGCTTCTCCGCCCTCTTCACATATGCGGGTCCACTTTAGGTTTTCTTTCTAGTCTCTTGACTAGTGTTGAGCGAAGCGAGTTTCGTATGCTTTCTGCGAAGTCACTTCGTTCAAAACTTTGGAATAATACTGTACGGAATTAGAATGTATGGGCTCCGATGAGCCGACGTGAGTTATTCACGAAGTCGCACGTGGCTTTGTTGAATAACTTCTGTAATTGAGGAATCCGAAGAACCCGCAGGAGACCCCCGCAAACACGCGGAGAACATACAAACTCCGTGCAGATGTTGTGTTTGGTCGGATTTGAACCTGGGACCCCGCGTTAACCACTGAGCTGCCAAATGTGGTGATAGGAGCCCTCCGCACCTCCAGTTCACGGCCTGAAGACACCATGCAGCTTCTTAGGGGTGTAATGCCCCCTTGTTAACACTTTAGGATCGTTCTCTTGGAGTTCCAGACGTCTGCAGATCTCTCCAACAAAGAACTTCTCCGCTCAGTCTGTTTACCATAAGGAGAGGCACCCAAATCCCCCTGGAGCCCTCTTTGTATCCGCGGTTTATGTAGCTCCGATATTTTCCTCCTAGACGCACGTTTCTTGTTCTTCTTAGTCCACCTGTCTTCTCAGATGTTCCACAAATGACTGATCCATTGAAAAACAAACATTTCCATCTCCCAACATCCAAAGCCATCAGATATCTGCTGGGCAACAATAGTTTTCTCCTGGCACCAAAGACAGGCCTTACCCGTCTCCTCCGAAGTCAAAGTCACATCCAAACTTCTCCGGCAATTTTCCTGCGCCCAGAAATCCGTCTCCGCAATAGCAGCCGGTGCGGAGATGAGATGATCCCCCCAGGAACGGGGCCCCTTCCAGCCAAGACCAAATGTAGAAACCACGACTGATCTGAGAAGGACTTGACACGTACCACCTCAGGGGTGTGGAAATTTTAAAAAAAAACTACTTGTCGAAGGACTAAAGCGGGGGCTCGATCTACTTGTCCTGATACAAAAAATAGTTTTAAATAATGGAGATGTGACATGGAGGCGGGAGATGTGACAGGAAGGGGGGGGGGGCGCGGGAGATGTGACATGAGGGGCGGGAGAGATGTGACATGGGGGCGGGCGAGAGATGTGACATTTCTCCCCCATGACACATTTCTCTGAATCCCACCCCCCATGTCACATTTTCTCTCCCCCTCCCCCATATCACATTTTCTCTCCCCCTCCCCCATGTCACATTTTCTCTCCCCCTCCCCCATGTCACATTTTCTCTCCCCTCCCCCATGTCACATTTTCTCTCCCCTCCCCATGTCACATTTCTCTCCCCTCCCCATGTCACATTTTCTCTCCCCTCCCCATGTCACATTTTCTCTCCCCTCCCCATGTCACATTTTCTCTCCCCTCCCCATGTCACATTTTCTCTCCCTCCCCATGTCACATTTCTCTCCCCTCCCCATGTCACATTTCTCTCCCCTCCCCATGTCACATTTTCTCTCCCTCCCCATGTCACATTTTCTCTCCCTCCCCCATGTCACATTTTCTCTCCCCTCCCCATGTCACATTTTCTCTCCCCTCCCCCATGTCACATTTTCTCTCCCTCCCCATGTCACATTTTCTCTCCCCTCCCCATGTCACATTTTCTCTCCCCTCCCCATGTCACATTTTCTCTCCCCTCCCCCATGTCACATTTTCTCTCCCTCCCCCATGTCACATTTTCTCTCCCCTCCCCATGTCACATTTTCTCTCCCCTCCCCATGTCACATTTTCTCTCCCCCTCCATGTCACATTTTCTCTCCCTCCCCATGTCACATTTTCTCTCCCCCTCCATGTCACATTTTCTCTCCCCTCCCCATGTCACATTTTCTCTCCCCTCCATGTCACATTTCTCTCCCCCTCCATGTCACATTTCTCTCTCCCCCATGTCACATTTCACCCTCTCCCCCATGTCACATTTCACCCCTCTCCCACCCCCTCTATTAATGTGTAAAAACCATTATACTCACCTGATCCCGTCTGCAGCCAATCCCCTTCTCTATATAATCCTGGTATTTTAGGCTCCCGACAAGTTGTTTGAGGACCTGGGAAAACTCAGCCAATCAGTGGCCGCAGCTGTGTCATGTGTCAGGCCAGGGATTGGCTAAGCAGGAAATCCCTAGCCTGACATGTGATACAGCTTCAGCCACTGATTGGCTGAGTGTTCCCAGGTCCTCAAACAACTTGTCGGGAGCGCAAGATATTATGATCAGAGGAGAACAGCAGCGGCCGGCCGGAGGCGCGCAAGTGATGTATTTAAATTTTTCCTCCCCCTCCCTTGGCCCGGCGTCTCTGTCAGCCTTGCTACTTGCCCGAAGCAGGGCTAAGCTACAGAACAAACTACCTGCCCGGCGCCCGGAACTGCATGTCCCGGGCGTCGGGCGATACAATTTCCACACCCCTGCACCTACCTCACCACAAGTGCCCCCTTCATGGCAGTGGTGCCCCTATTGGCAGTGCCCTCTTTCAGCAGAATAATGGAGAAACGTGACAAAGAGATGTTTTTGCCTAAACATTAATGTCTTATATATTTTCACTACAACATAAAACCCTACGGAAAGCTGTCGGGTAGAAGAGAAGAAGTAACGGGTGTCACCATTCACTGCCGGCAAGCAGAGGGACCTTGGAGCGCCTTTAATTCACAGTGAGAAGCAGGTGCAGCTCCACCCTGTACGGTCCTGCGTGTATTCATTCTCAGCCCCATCCGTCCATTGTTCTACAGAGGAGGCCAAACACAGCAAAAGGATCAGACAGTGAAAATCCAACATGCCCGATCCCTATCTCACGGAAGGAGGGAGGTCAGCGGATCACACTAAATTCAGCAGGTTTGATATGTAACTTGTACGGCCATCTTAAGACATAGAGTTTGCAGCAGATGTATCCATCGCATGAATATACAACCCGGGGGAATCTACCCTTAAAGCGGATATGCCATGATTGATGTAAAAGTCAGACATCATATAGTGCATGACAAAGCTAGAGCCGGCCCCGGGCCTCAGAGAGCCCCACACTCACTGCCCCAACTGTTCTGCTAGATTATCTTCAGCCAGGCAGTTTAAGGAGCGTGTCCTTTCTGCTGCAGCTCTCTTCCTGTAACTAAGAGAACATATGGCTGGTGGCAGCTGACAGACCAAAAAATAAAGAAAAGAAGAAGCAGCAGGTGGCGCTGTACAGATAATGTTTACTGGATAGCTCAGGGGCTAAACTAATATTTTAATTACATGCGATTACAAAAGTGATCCAATCCCGGGAGATCAGTGAGACACCCATTAATAATCCCTACTGTCTGTAATTGAGCAGGAAGGAGTGGGGCTAATCCCTACTGTCTGTAATTGAGCAGGAAGGAGTGGGGCTAATCCCTACTGTCTGTAGATAAGCAGGAAGGGGCGGGGCTAATCCCTACTGTCTGTAGATAAGCAGGAAGGGGCGGGGCTAATCCCTACTGTATGTAGATAAGCAGGAAGGGGCGGGGCTAATCCCTACTGTATGTAGATAAGCAGGAAGGCGTGGGGCTAATCCCTACTGTCTGTAGATAAGCAGGAAGGGGCGGGGCTAATCCCTACTGTCTGTAGATAAGCAGGAATGGATGGGGCTAATCCCTACTGTCTGTAAATAAACAGGAAGGGGCGGGGCTAATCCCTACTGTCTGTAATTGAGCAGGAAGGGGCGGGGCTAATCCCTACTGTCTGTAATTGAGCAGGAAGGGGTGGAGCTAATAAATCCATTGTCAGAGTATGTTCACATGGGGATGAAATGCTGAGGATTAGCCGCTGTGTCGCTCCGTGTCATCAGTGATTATTGCTCTTTTATTGTTTGCTGAAAAACCTTAATGTTTGTTAAAAAATAAAAATAAAGTTAAACATTGCTATGTTGAATTCAGTTTTAAAAACATTAACTACTTAATAGGATGTGCTTTCTCCAAAAAGTTAATAAAGCTTGGAAGCATTTGATGGATACGGGTGACAGTCCTGAAACATAGAATACACAGGGAACACCCCCAGCTCCATGAGAAAGCGCAGCGCCCCAGAGACCCTCTCCTAGAAGAGCCCAGACCTATAAAAACATTAAAAAAAAACTAGTCATAGTAGTGTTGATACGTGTATTTTTCTATTTTTTCACAAACATTTGGTGCTTCTCAGCATTTGCTGAAAAGCTGTTAAACAATTAGTAAAAGAGCTACAAGCACTGATGACACAGAGCGTCTCCTCCGACCTCCCCTCCCCCAATCACCATCCATATCATGGAGACGACACACAACACAGATTTATTATCTGAGGAGAGAAATCATCACAGAATAGAAATGTCCCTCCAGATAATGGATCAGAGATAGACCCCTCCATGTATAATGAGCCAGAGGTCAGGAGGACACATGATTTACATAAACAGGAAGGGGTGGGGCTAGTCCCTACTGTCTGTAGATAAACAGGAAGGGGCGGGGCCAGTCCCTACTGTCTGTAGATAAACAGGAAGGGGCGGGGCCAGTCCCTACTGTCTGTAGATAAGCAGAAAGAGGGCGGGGCTAATATTTCAGTTTTCAGAGTATGTTCACATGGGGATGAAATGCTGAGACGACATCCAACACAGATTTAGGCCATGAC
The DNA here is from genome assembly GCA_033119425.1 of Bufotes viridis. Lineage (NCBI taxonomy): Eukaryota > Metazoa > Chordata > Amphibia > Anura > Bufonidae > Bufotes > Bufotes viridis. Next base: position 434,232,603 of record CM065592.1, read on the forward strand.
CATATGTATTTTGCGATCCGCAAACAATACAGAAGACGTCCGTGTGCATTCCCTTTTTTTTCCGGAAAGGAACAGCTGGCCCCTAATAGAACAGTCCTATCCATATCCTTAATGCGGACAATAATAGGACATGTTCTATTTTTTGCGGAACGGACATACGGAAACAGAATGCACACGGAAGAACGGACACGGAAAGAAAATATGTTCGTGTGCATGAGGCCTTATTATCTGAGGAGAGAAATCATCACAGAATAGAAAGTTCCCTCCAGATAATGGATCAGACGTGTCTAATAATCAGCAGATTTTTTTAAGCCTGAGGTACGTGCGTTCTACACCCGTGCATTAAAATCGTGCACTAGGTCATGGCCCCCCACGACCCCTCCAGGTCAGATGGCTCCTGCACGGGACGAGGACTAGCGGCCATCCCACAGCCGTGGCTGGAGAAGTGCCAGTCTGGCTCTGTCTTCCACCCCAGGTGTTGTCCAGGTGCCAAAAGTCTAGGGCTGGCCTCTACCTGGACGGAGAAGCCAAGGGGTTTGCAGTGGGCTGAGGCACCAGGTGGCCACCACCCGCCCTCAAACCCATCCATTATTGTAGATGGAAAAAAGTCATGTGAACATACTCTGAAAATTAAATTATTAGCCCCACCTCTTCCTGCTTATCTACAGACAGTAGGGATTAGCCCCACCCCTTATTGCTTATCTACAGACAGTAGGGATTAGCCCCACCCCTTCCTGTTTATCTAAAGACATTTGGGACTGGCCCCGCCCCTTCCTGTTTATGTAAATCATGTGTCCTCCTGACCTCTGGCTCATTATACATGGAGGGGTCTATCTCTGATCCATTATCTGGAGGGACATTTCTATTCTGTGATGATTTCTCTCCTCAGATAATAAATTATTATTATTATTATTATTATTATTATTTATTTTTAGAGCGCTATTCATTCCATAGCGCTGTACATATCATAAGCGGTGCACATACATAATACAGGCAATTGCATTAAGCATGAACGAGACAAGTTACAGACTGGTACAGAAGGATAGAGGGCCCTGCCCGCGAGGGCTTACAATCTACATGGTATGGGGGATGAAGACAGTAGGCGAGGGTGAAGCTGGTCATGGCGGTATAGAAGCAGCAGTGTCACTGGTCGTAGGCTTGTCTGAAGAGGTGGGTTTTCAGGTTGCTTTTGAAGGATTCCACTGTAGGTGAGAGTCTGATATGTTGGGGTAGCGAGTTCCAGAGTATAGGGGATGCACGGGAGAAATCCTGGAGGCGAGTGTGGGAAGAGGTGATAAGAGGAGAGAAGGAGGTCCTGTGAGGATCGAAGATTGCGTGTGGGGATGTATCGGTAGAGTAGCTCAGAGATGTAGGGAGGGGACCGATTGTGGACGGCCTTGTATGTGTGGGTTAGTATTTTAAACTGAATTCGCTGGGCAATGGGGAGCCAGTGCAGGGACTGGCAGAGGGGAGATGCAGAGGAGTAACAGGGGGAGAGATGGATTAGTCGGGCAGCAGAGTTGAGGATAGATTGTAGGGGTGCGAGAGAGCTAGATGGAAGGCCACAGAGGAGAATGTTGCAGCAGTCTAGGCGGGAGATGATGAGGGAATGTATAAGCATTTTTGCCGATTCAAAGTTGAGGAAAGGGCGGATGCGGGAGATGTTTTTGAGTTGGAAACGGCAGGTGGTGGAAAGGGCTTGGATGTGTGGTCGGAAGGAGAGGGCAGAATCCAAGGTCACTCCAAGGCAGCGGACTTGGTTGACCGGGGAGAGTGTGCAGTCATTGATTGTGATAGATAGGTCTGTTGGGGGGAGTGAGCAAGATGGGGGAAAGATGATGAATTCTGTTTTATCCATGTTAAGTTTTAGAAAGCGAGAGGAGAAGAAGGAGGATATGCGAGATAGGCATTGTGGGATTCTGGATAGTAAGGTGGTGATGTCTGGACCAGAGAGATAGATTTGTGTGTCGTCAGCATAAAAGTGATACTGGAAACCATGGGACTCTATAAGCTGTCCCAGGCCGAAGGTGTAGATAGAGAAGAGCAGGGGTCCTAGGACGGAGCCTTGCGGGACACCAACAGAGAGAGAGTGAGGCGAGGAGGTGGCGTGAGAGTGGGAGACGCTAAATGTCCGGTCTGTGAGGTATGATGTGATCCCGGAGAGGGCCAGGTCAGTGATGCCAAGAGATGAGAGGGTTTGTAACAGAAGGGAGTGGTCGACAGTGTCAAAGGCAGAGGACAAGTCAAGGAGAAGGAGGACAGAGTAATGTTTTTTAGTTTTGGCAAGTAGTAGGTCATTGGTGACTTTGGTGAGGGCAGTCTCGGTTGAGTGATGGGGTCGGAAGCCAGATTGTAGCCGGTCAAAGAGGGAGCAGGAGGAGAGGTGAGAGGACAGTTCAGAATGGACATGTTGCTCAAGTAGCTTTGAGGCATATGGAAGAAGTGATATGGGGCGATAACTGGACAAAGAAGATGGGTCAAGTGATGGCTTTTTGAGGATGGGTGTAATGGTAGCTTGTTTAAAAGCAGAGGGGAAGAGACCAGAGGTTAGTGATAGGTTGAAGAGATGAGTTAGGGCTGGAATAAACACTGTGGTGAGGTTAGGGATGAGGTGGGATGGGATTGGGTCAGGTGCACAGGTGGTGAGATGGGATTTGGAGAGTAGAGTGGAGAGTTTTTCTTCTGTAATAGCGGAGAAGCTGGTTTTGGGTGAAGAGGACGGAGCGGCTGTGTGGAGGGTCTGTGGAGACTGTGTGTTGAAGCTTTCTCTGATGTTGACTATCTTTTGTTTGAAGAATGTGGCGAAATCCTCAGCTGAGATGAGAGGAGAGGGCGGGGGCGCTGGTGGACGGGGAAGAGAATTAAAGGTGTTAAAAAGTTGTTTTGGGTTGTGGGATAGGGAAGATATGAGAGATGAGAAGTAGGCCTGTTTTGCATCAGCAAGTGAGGATTTGAAAATGAGGAGGGATTGCTTGTATGCGGTGAATTCATCTTTAGAATGGGATTTCTTCCATCGCCGCTCTGCAGCCCTGGAAGCTTGTCTGAGATTTTTGGTCAGGTCGGTGCCAGGGTTGTCTGGTGATTTTTCTGGTTTTGTTGTGTGTAAGTGGGGCAATAGTGTCCAGAGTTGCACTTATTGTTGTGTTATATAGGGTGGTGGCAGTATCTGGGTCTTGGAGGGAAAAAATTGAGGAGAGCGGCAGAAGAGAGTCGGAGAGCAAGCGAAAGTCAAGATGTTTAAGGTTCCTGCGTGGATGTGTTAGTGTGTGGACCGAGGGAGCAGCAGAAGAGACCAGTGAAGAGAAGGTGAGTAGGTTGTGGTCGGATAGGGGGAGAGGCGAATTAGAAAGGTTAGATAGGGAGCAGAGGCGGGTAAAGATAAGATCCAGAGTGTGACCATCTCTGTGTGTGGGAGCGGAAGACCACTGTGAGAGGCCGAAGGAGGAAGAGAGCAATAGGAGTTTAGAGGCGGCTGAGTGGCAGGTGTCAATGGGGATGTTGAAGTCACCCATGATGACAGTGGGGATGTTAGCAGAAAGAAAGTGTAGGAGCCAGGTGTTAAAGTGGTCAAGAAAGATGGTGGCTGGGCCTGGGGGGCGGTAAATAACAGCTACTTGGAGGTTGGAGGGAGAGTAGATGCGGACAGAGTGTACTTCAAATGAAGTGGGTGCAATGGAGGGCGGCAGTGGAGTTGGGCTGTAGGAGCAGGTATCTGATAGGAGCAGACCAACTCCTCCACCATGTTTGCTGCCAGGGCGGGGGGTGTGAGTGAAATGAAATCCACTATACGAGAGTGCAGCAGGGGAGGAGGTGTCGGAGGGTGTCAGCCATGTTTCTGTGAGACCCAGAAAGGAAAGTTTTTGAGAGATAAAGAGATCATGAATGTAGGAGAGTTTGTTACAGACAGAGCGAGCGTTCCAAAATGCTCCTGCAAGAGGAACCAAAGGAGCAGGGGTCAGAGGAATGGTTATTAGGTTTAAGGGGTTGCAAAAATTTGTGGAATGAGATTTGTAGTAGGAGGTAGAGTTGATAGTGGGGATTTGCTGAGGGGGGCCTGGATTTGGTGAGATATCACCAGCAATAAGGAGAAGCAGAGAAAGTGTCAGTAGGTGAGAAAAAGAAAGGGTAGGGGGTATCTGTGTGTGTTTGGGAAGGAAGTGTTTTACATTGCCAAACAAGTTTGTGCAATCAGTCAGATGAGAAGGTAAGATGGAGGGAGATATGAATAGTTCCTTGCTGGGAGGATGGATGTGGGGGTATTTTAGGAGGTTTAGGAACAGTGGGAAGAGTAAGATGAAAAAGTAAAACATTGTTTACATTAACTTTTTTGTAGTTACCTTTGGGTCCCTTCTGGTTCAATTCTGGTATAATTCAGTCTCAGCACTTAGAATGTTGCACTTTGAAGATGTTGCATGTTAGAATGACCAAGGTCTGGAATGACCTAACAACTTAGATTTATACCACTCAGTGTTCAATCAGGTGTGAACAAGAGGGGAGGGGGCTACTTATGGCCTAATCAAGGGAGGACCAGATACAGAAATAGTCAATGTAAACAAATACTCAATAAATCCAGCAGGGAAAGAGACATTAATGCTTCAGAGTAGACATACCAAGCAATGTGAAGGAAACAGGAGGGGTGTGGACGATATCAGACTCTGGGAAAGCTGGATGTAGCAGTTAGCTTCAGAGTAGACATACCAAGCAATGTGAAGGAAACAGGAGGGGTGTGGACAATATCAGACTCTGGGAAAGCTGGATGTAGCAGTTAGCTTCAGAGTAGACATACCTGGAGAGGAGAGAATTGGGTGATGGTCAGTAGGCAGTGATGACAAGGTGGATTCCATATCCATAATATTAAATTCTGGTATAATTCAGTCTCAGCACTTAGAATTAGAGCCCATAGAGGTATGGCACTTAGAAGAATCCAAAAATCATATTCTGGTCATAACTCGAATATACCGCTCAGTAGAGGTTGTTGACCTACGCCATTGTAACAGTCAAGGAATGTCGGTTAGGCTCATATCAAGAACCACCCACTTGTGATAACCCTGGCTCAGGAAATCGGTTCTACTGATTGGGGCCACGTGGACACCCCGTGTTTGGTACCTCTGTGACCCCAACCCTGAAAGCTGAAAAATGAGCCCACAATCATCGGGCGGGCGTTCTCCTGTGCCGGGTTATGTGCAGAAATCAATTTCAGACCAGATTTCAGTGGGTCTGACAGGTCATAAACCTCACAGCCCACCCATGTGTCCCGCCTTACAGGTCGGCTTACAGACTGCCTGGACCAGTCCTCATAAATTGGACAGAGCAGATTGTACTGTGTTCCCCATTTTGAGGTCAATCTGATTGAATGAGGATCCGTGTTTCTGTCTTGCCTCAGGACCTGATAGCTGCAGTCTCTGTGTGAGTAACGTAAGCGTCAGTCTTCATTTATCCCTTTAATTTTAAAACTGTTCTCTGTATATATCTGTATGCTTCTGTTTTTTAGTAATATCTTTATGTTTATTAAAACCTTTTCTTACCCCAGCACGGGCAATATTTTTGAGGCAATTAGAGTTCCTAATTTTCAGCTACCTGTTTGCTTTAAATGCCAATCTTTCTCTGAAGGTGACTGTGGATGTCTGATTGTAAGTCTGTGACCATAGCTTCTGTGTGAAGTGTGGATAGTGGGGTATCCTCTGTGTACGTGCCGAGACTCTGTGTGCGGTCTCAGTACCAGGTATATCATAGACCGAGGTGTGTGGGGTAATTGATCCCACGGACAAGGTGAGGACAGCAGCCTCTTAGAGGAGAGGTCTGCGTCCGGGTTGTAGGTTTCCCTTGAAGGCCCTGTGTGTGTGGCAGGAGGGATTCTGTGTCCGCCAAGTCTCACCAAGCCTGATCTGGCAGATCGGGTTGGTTAGATCGGATTGGTGGGGGTTTGCTGTGTGAATGAGTGTGTGGGCTGGTAGGTGGGAGAGGAGTTCTTCCAAGCCTAGGCCCCTGTAAAGTTCCTTCATTTCTAAAAAGGAACCGGTCACAATTTGATCTCCTGTACAATCTGGTGGATTGTAAGAGCAGGGTGATCAAATTGGATAGTGTGTAGTGTCAGAACTTGTCCCGATTGATTGCTGGCATCTGATCCCGGTCTGATCAGGTACTGCGGTCTGGGAGCTCGGGGCGAGTTCGTGACAGATTGGTCACGAACGAACGAACGAAATAAGTGTTGTGTGTCGTCTGTGCCTTTCACTTCTCGACCTTTTGGCTAAGATCAAGTGTTCTCTGCCCTTTCAGTCTGCCTTGATTTGACATCCCAGGTGCTTTTGGCACCATCAATTAATTTTGTCTTAAGCTCACTGCTGTTTTTGGGTGTTCCGCTAGGAACGAGAGAGTTCTGGTTTCTGAGCACCTCTCAGCCTGTTGCTTGGCGGTTTTAGTGTACGATGTTAGAACGTGCTTACTTGGCTCTTGACATCCGAAGACCATGACATCTGGATGATTTTCTCCGACTATGATCAAGGAGAAGATCTTTGTGGACTCGATGAGGAACCCCAATGTGGAGGATCGTCGATCTCGGGGATCCCTGACGAGGAAAAGAAGCTCAGTGAATCTTCCCCGGAAGAACTCCACCCAGCAAGAAGAAGATTTGCATAGCCCCACCCCCTCTGGCAAAAGTCACTCTTTGCAAGATTCTCCAGGGAGAGGAATGCTAGAAAGGAGAAGCCATGGCCTCGACTTCCAAGATTTCTATGGATGCTGCAGGACCAGCCAAGAAAGCCCAAGCCAACAAGCCCCCTGGAACTCCTGAAGCTGCCACCACCACTTCTGCCCAGAAGAAGGTCGGCGAAAAGGCCTCCAGGCCGCTCTTACCCTAGGACCGTGGATGCGCAGACTGTTGCCCTGAAGCTGAACGAGGTGGACGGAAGGTTCTGTCAGAAGTTTTTTTGGAATCTTGTATGTAAACTTCATGTCAATAAACATCTGTAGAAGATGCGGTCAAATCAGCAGCACCAGAATGTCCTTTTGCTCGCTTTGTCCAGAACTACCCTTTAAGAAGAGAAGAGAGAAGGATTAAAGTGTCTATGAGGAATCCGCACACCCCAGCAAGGAAATTGCCACTTTCCTCAAGCGGTTCTGTCCAGTGGTGAGGGAACCCACCCACATCCTGAACATACTTGGCTTCTGGACCGTGAAGTGGTCAGTAATTGATAAATTGAACAAGGACTCAACCTCAGAAGACGGCCTCCAGCAATCCTACTGTCTCGTCCAGTACCTAATATGCCACAGTTCTGCCTGAGATGCATCATGAAGGGCGACGAGATGATGAACTAAAGGAGTATTCATGCCGATTTTGCCAGATCACAGGTCATGAGATCAAAAAATGTCCTAAGAAGATAGCATGCAACCTGTGAGGACTGTCCAAAGAGGGATGGCACCTGGGCATCTGTTACTGCTAAAGCTCTGGCCAGAGGGAACCCACCTCAGCCACAGCATAGGTGGTGACAAAGCCCAAGGAGAAGCCATCCAAGAAGGAGGGTAAACGGACACCTGCCCCTGGCCTGGTTCCCAAGTGTCTCTCTTCCTAATGTGAGGCAGCATGCGCATGTCTCCTATCTTTCTTAGCCTATGGGTGGTCTGCAGTAGGTATTTAAAGGTGCCTCCTTCTACAGGAAGGTGCCTGAGCAACTTTGGTTCCTAGCCTTGTCTAGTTCCTGTGAGCGAAGGTGTTTTTGTGATTTTGGCAATTACTGTCTACCGGACCCTGCATCTTGTTTAACAGACCTTGCTTTACTGCCGCCTGCCCTGACTTTGTATCTTGTCTTATGGATTTTGCTATCTTGCCACCTGCCCTGACCTCGGACCTAGTCTATGGACTTTGCCGTATTGACTTCTGCCCTGACCTCAGACCTCCTTTGTTCCGCATCCGTGGTCCGTGTTTACATTCCGTCAAAAAAATAGAGCATGTCCTTTTTATTTCACGGTTGCGGAAAAGGAGAGGCATTATTACAATGGATCTGCCATAAAAACGGATCCGCCCAAAAAAACGGTCCGTCATCCGTTTTTTTTTTGGCGGACGGAACGTACGCGGAAACAAACAATGGTCGTGTGCATGAGGCCTAAGGCTGAGTTCATACTTCAGTTTTTACCAGCAGTTACTGTATGGTGAGCCAAACTCAGGAGCTAATCCTACTCTCAGATAAGTTATCCTGAAAAGATCTGGACCTGTCCTGTGTTTTTGACCCATAACTGACCAAATAAATATAGAGTGAACTGAGCCTAATAGTGACGCACAGCCATTCTACAGCTAACAGAAGTGATTAAAAAACATATGTTTGTACTGCCACAACATGACCTAAATTAACCCTTTTTTCTCTCCACTACTCATTTTAAGTGCGGAATGCAAAATGGAACCCTTTAGAGGCATTTTGTTTTGATCCATCCTAATAGAGTTCTATGGGCACATGCCTTGTTTTGCTATGTAAGACGGAAAAAAAGTCCTGTCGACAGGAAATAAAGTTTTTAAAACTAAACTCTGTTTAACAAATAAAGGGACCCAACCTGGGTAAGGGTGATTATATAACACTTATTTACAACACCTAAAAGGCTTAACCCTATCTTGACCAGGTATAATATGGTGATTAAGACTGGACTTTTATTAATATCTAATAATAAACTGGCTGTGAGCCAAGACAGTTAAAAACTATGCTGTCACCGAAAAGCACTGAAGTGATTGATATGCTGGAAAATGGAGATGTGCACAATCTGTAAATCACTACCAGCCGTCTGTGCTAGTGTAAGTATGAGGCCAGTGGAGATTCACTATATAGCTAGCCACCTGCGGTTTGATCCTAGATGGTGACAATCCTGTGAATGTTGCTGTGTTGAGAACAAACGCACTCAATGACCGGCACACTTGTCCGACACGACGTCAGTAGCTGTCAAATCACACTCATGCAACAACTCACACACCGCACACTGTGACCTATAATCAAATTACGTGATGCAACTCTAGGTACTGCCCCAGGTGCTCATAGACATTATTCCAAGGAGCAACCCAAAGAACAGACTTTACGGACTATTCCATGGAACCCGTTCGGTTGAGGCTATCTAGAAGGCCTGGTGCCTTATAAACTGTTTAAAGGACGCTCTGTAGCTTGCCAGGAAATGTCTAGTGATGAACTGGGAGAGAAGGTCCATCCAGGATTAAAACCCCTCTGCTTCCCTCCTCTTCCCCCCAGTGTCTCTGTCTTTCAATAAAGTTTTTGGGCCTGTGACTGCAATTCCCCACTTCCCTTACCACATGTCCGATGCCTACTGATTGATGTGTGATGTTAAAATGTTAGTGTGGTGTACAGTTCAGGGTCTATGCTTGCGCTGTGTGTGGTGTACAGTACAGGGTCTGTGCCTGCGCTGTGTGTGGTGTACAGTACAGGATCTGTGCTTGCGCTGTGTGTGGTGTACAGTACAGGGTCTGTGCCTGTGCTGTGTGTGGTGTACAGTACAGGGTCTGTGCCTGTGCTGTGTGTGGTGTACAGTACAGGGTCTGTGCCTGCGCTGTGTGTGGTGTACAGTACAGGGTCTGTGCCTGCGCTGTGTGTGGTGTACAGTACAGGGTCTGTGCCTGCGCTGTGTGTGGTGTACAGTACAGGAACTGTGCCTGCGCTGTGTGTGGTGTACAGTTCAGGGTCTATGCTTGCGCTGTGTGTGGTGTACAGTACAGGGTCTGTGCCTGCGCTGTGTGTGGTGTACAGTTCAGGGTCTGTGCCTGCGCTGTGCTCTACGCCCATGCACAAATCATTCTCCATGTAAGTATTTATTGTACTGTGTTTCAGCCTGTTCTGTGTCAAAGTACAATGTATGCTTTGTATTGATGACTGATTGCTAATAAAAGCTATTTTCACAAAAAAAGGGTCTATTTACATTATCTTTGCTAAGGAAGCTGAAGAAATCTACATTGCTCCACCCAACTGGTAATGCTAATTGTAGAAATCTGCTCCATCCACCCAAATCTATTTGAAAGACCATGATTTCTGTGGATTAGCATGAAGGACCTAAAACTGTCTGGTAAGGACTGTGTTGTGTCAGACATTGCTGTGTGATCGGGGAATACTGTATAGTAAGACAATCCCCGTCTTGGCCGGATACTTCTAGGTCCTGATCAACTTTTAAGGATGTTCATTAACCCAGTAAGAACATTCCTTTGAAGAACACTCAGGAACATTGCTTAGAAAGACCAAGAACTTTATGAAGAATTTCCTCCCTTCCTCCAAGAAGCTTCTCTCATCAGATGATAAATCTGTGTTGTGTGTCGTCTCCATGATATGGATGGTGATTGGGGAGGGGAGGTCGGAGGAGACGCTCTGTGTCATCAGTGGTTATAGCTCTTTTACTATTTGTTTAACAGCTTTTTAGCAAATGCTGAAAAGCCCTAAAAGCTTGTAGAATAATAGAAAAATATTCTTATCAGTACTTTGGGTTGTTTTGTAGGTAGTCTAATTTCTTTTTGTAGAATTGTAGCTTCTGAGCGAAGTAGATGTTCCCTATGGGGTGTGCTTTCAGAGATAAGCAGGTAATTCTTATGGAGCTCAGGAGGTATTCTCTGTGTATTCTATGTTTAAAGACTCCGATCTTACTCTGTCAATTGCTTTTACACCTTATTGACTTTTTGGGGTAAGCACAAAATCCAATTAAGTGTGCTTAACCCCTTTGCTATCAGCGCTTTACATGTACTGCGACCGGCAATAAAGCTGGTTACGGTAATTAAAGGGGGCATATTGTTAGATAGGTGTGGGTCTCAACTCTGGGACCCTCACCTACAACGAGAACAGAGAGGGGAATTTAATTGAGGGTGCACAGCCACCCTCCATTCATTTCAATGGGGCCACCGAAAATAGCCAAGCCCTGGCACGGCTTTTTCCGTCTGCCCCATAGAAATAAATAGGAACCCACCATATGTCCTCGGCCCTGGTCAGCCTCTACCAGGAAAAGGCATTTGATTGTGTTTCACACATCTTTATGGGCAAGGTCCTGCGAAGGTTCGGGCTGAGGGAAATGTTCTGCTCCTATGTTCACCTGATATACCTTAACATTTTCAGCATAGTGCTGGTGAACGGCTTGAAGACTGACCCCTTTCTGGTCCTCTCTGCGGTCGACATGACCGTCTTTTGTGCAGACAGGTGTTTGGTGACAGCGCTCGTCCAGACCTGCAAGGAATTTCGGCTGGGCTTCGGGAGCAAAGGTCAACTACGGGAAGTCGGAAACCATGCTGTTCGAGGAGCAGGCCCTGACTTCCTCTGCCTCCTTCCCCTTCTTAATCCAGACAGAAGTTCAATCAAAAGTTCGGACTGTGGGGCCTCAGACAACTCACCATCAAAGACTCTTGTGCTGCGGAACGAGATCCTACTGGTTCTTCAGTACATAGCATAAGCCTAGCATCCTCACATCACCGTGCGGCAGGCCATTTCAAGGACTGTCTTCTGCTTCATCTGGGGCTCCAAAATGGACAGAGTAAAACAGGCCGTCATGTACAAAGAGCTCCGCAATGGTGGGAAAAGAGATCCAGACATCCCCACTCTGCTGTGGGCAGCCCTTGTGTGTGACAGCATCCCCAAGATGATGGCTTGATGGTCCAGTCCCAGTCCATGTCCCGTTACTTTCTCCTGCCTCTCTGGAGGAGGCTGGGTTGGGACAAGTCAGACAGCTCCTACCTCTACAACTGGGATGTCCCCTAGTACTACCAGGACCTTCTCAAGTTTTTAAGGGAAAATTAGCTGGAGGGAGTGAAGCCAACTTGTGGAAACCAAAGACTATCCGCAAGCTGATCTGAGCAAACTACTTAATGGAGTCTATTCCAGGGCTCCCTGCTGCCACTGCTGAGACTGGAAGAACGTGGCTTCTAGCAGGTTAACCAATGGGCACAAAGACCTGGCATGGATGGCCATTAAGTGGGACCTGCCACCGAGAACTTTCATGTATGCCAGTGGACTATGCAAGTCCAGGTACTGCTCCAGGTGCCCTTTCCAGGAAGAAACTCCTTTGCACCTTTTTTGGCAGTGCCCATTTGCGCAGGCCTTGTTAGACGCACTGGAAAATTAACTCAGAGAGTCTATTCCCCAGGGCAGGCTGAAGCACACCGCCATGCTTTACGGACTATTGCATGAGACCCATACGGTTGAGGCTATCCAGGAGGCCTGGTGGCTTATGAACGGTTTTAAGGATGCTGTGTGGCTTGCCAGCAAACGCCTAGTGATTAACTGGGAGAGGATGTCTGTCCAGGACTGCTGCAGGCTGGTTCTCAGACTGCTCAGAGACTACTCCATCATGGATGATCCGGACGTTGATGAAGAAAACCCCTCTCTTCCACCCCGCTGTGTCTGTCTTTCAATAAAGCTTCGGGCCTGTAACTCCCCTCCTTTCCTCACCCTCTTCCCCTGTCACTCGTCCAATGCTTAGTGATTGATGTGTGATGTTAAAAGTGTGGTGCTGTGTATAGTGTACAGTACAGGATCTGTGCTTGCGCTGTGTGTGGTGTACAGTACAGGATCTGTGCTTGCGCTGTGTGTGGTGTACAGTACAGGATCTGTGCCTGCGCTGTGTGTGGTGTACAGTACAGGATCTGTGCTTGCGCTGTGTGTGGTGTACAGTACAGGATCTGTGCTTGCGCTGTGTGTGGTGTACAGTACAGGATCTGTGCTTGCGCTGTGTGTGGTGTACAGTACAGGATCCGTGCTTGCGCTGTGTGTGGTGTACAGTACAGGATCTGTGCCTGCGCTGTGTGTGGTGTACAGTACAGGATCTGTGCTTGCGCTGTGTGTGGTGTACAGTACAGGATCTGTGCTTGCGCTGTGTGTGGTGTACAGTACAGGATCTGTGCTTGTGCTGTGTGTGGTTTACAGTACAGGACCTGTGCCTGCGCTGTGTGTGGTGTACAGTACAGGATCTATGTCTGTGCTTTGCTCTTCGCCCATGCACAAATTGCTTCTGTGTAGTATATATTGTACTGTGTTCTAACCTGCACTGCGTCACAGTATAATGTTTGTTTGTAATGACGACTGATTGCTAATAAAAGCTATTGTCAATCAAAAATTAGCAAATGCTAAAAAGCCCTAAATGCCTGTGGAACTATAAAAAATGATATCAGCAATATTGTGAATCATGTTATCAAGAATGTTTTTATAGGCAATCTAATTTCTTTTTGTGGAGTTGTAGTCTCAGAGTACAGTGGGCATACCTAGTAGGTGTTCCCTTTTATCCCATATTGAAATATTCTAATAATTGTCCATTATTGACATTTTTGGGAAAGAAAACATCCAATTATATGTGTTTGAAAACGTGTCGAACAGAGTCTGAGCAAGGGCAATGCTTTCTCTTTAAATAAAAGCCCGAGGTACATGCTTTCTACACCCATGCAACAAAAACATGCACTAGGTTGCGGTCTATCACAGGCCCTCTCCATAAAAGAAGGGCCCCCCATAAACCAATCCCAGTCCCTCCAGGCCAGAAGGCACCTGCAAGGGTCTGGGAGTAGTGGCCATCTTTAGCAGAAGTCAAAGCTGGAGAAGAGCTTTGCGGCTTTTTGGCTAAGATCAAGTGTAGTCTGCTCTTTCAGTTTGCCTTGCCTTGACTTGCTGATTCAGGGGCTTTGGGCATCGTCGATTAAATTCGGCCTCAGCTCACTGCTGCTATTGGGTGTGGGGCTATTCCCCTAGTAACAAGAGTGTTCTGGTCTCTGACCTCCTCTTGGCCTATGGCTTAATAGTCTTGGTGTACAATGTTAGACAGTGCTTAGGGTGGGTTTACACTAGCATTATGGTTCCCGTTACGACTTTCCGTTATAACATGGTTATAACGGAAAATAACAGAATCCATAAAACGGAACCGTTCTGGAGCACATAGACTTGTATTATGACGGAATGCAAGACAGAAGCCTTTAAAAGGTATTCCGTTTGCTTTCCGTCATAATAGAAGTCTATGACAAAGCATAACGGATCCGTCTGGTTCCCGTTATGGAAGACAGAAAATAAAGTCCTGTCGACAGGACTTTGTTTTTCGTCTTGCATAACGGGACCCAGACGGATCTGTTATTCTTTCCCATAGCCTTCTATTAGGATGGAGCAAAAGGGAATGCCTCTTCTATATAGGATTCCCTTTTGCATTCTGTCTTATGGATTCTGTTATTTTCTGTTATAACCATGTTATAACGGAAAGCCATAACGGAAAACATAACGCTAGTGTGAACCCACCCTTACTTGGATCTCAACAGCCGAAGACGATTATTGGAAGATTTTCTCCGACTGCGATCAAGGAGAAGATCTTTGCGAAGACTCGACGAAGAACCCCGACGACAAGACCTGAAGACTTCAGCCCCGGGGAACCTCGACAAAGAAATGAAGCTCGGCGAAGACCTTCACCGGAAGAAGCTCTGCCCAGCAAGAATAAATCTGCATAGCCCTGCCCACCAGTGGCAAAAGGGACACTTTGAGAAGCTTCTTCAGGGAGAGGAAGGCAGGAAGGAAGAAGCCATGGCCTCAACCTCCAAGAAGAATGCCACTGATGGAAGAAAGGCCATGGAAGAGCCCCACCAGGACTTTTCAGCCTTCGCATCACAGATCTCTGACCCGGCGGCAACCACTCCTCTCAAGCAACAGAGCGGCAGGAACCAAAACCCTGGCTCCCCACCTCTGTAGCCATAGACGAGGCAGACTGTTGTGCTGAAGCTGAAAGAGGTGGATGGGAAAGTGCCAGACACGAATCAGGACATGTTTGGAGCCGGAGGTTCATTAATCACAGGGATGTCATATATCACCTTCGCCTCCATGGCCATATGCAAACGGTACTGGGGGCTAGTCAAACCGCTGAGACCCGACTCACCTTTCAAGCACTTTGTCGGCAGCTGCCCAGTCCAGAAGGAAGAGAGGAGAGTGACTGTCTCAATGCGGAACCCACACATCCCAGGCAAGGACATCGTCACGTACCTGAAGCGCTTCTGCACCGTGGTGAGGGACCCCACCCACATCTTGGACGGAAACGGCTTCTGGACAGGCAAGTGGTCAGTCATCATCCGTCTGAAAAAGGATTCTATAGCCCCGGATGGCATGCAACACCTGCCTCAGACATTTTCTTTGGGCAACTCTTTGGCGCTCATCTACTACCAGGATATGCGGCAAGTAGGGTCATGGGATGAAGGACTACAGAGAGGCCGCCTGCTGGATCTGTCATGTGGCAGGGCACAAAACCAGGGACTGCCCCAAGCAGACGGCATGCAACCTGTGCGGGTTGTCCTCACAAATCTACAAGGACTGCCCAAAGAGAGAATGCACCTGGGCAGCAGTCGCAGCCATAGATCCGGTCAGCGGGAACCCCACCTCAGCCTCAACTCCGGCATCGACAAATCCCAAGGTGAAGCCATCCAAAAAAGAGGGTAAGCGGACACCTGCCCCCGGCAGGTCATGCTTTCCCAAGAAGCATTGCCTGATGTGAATGATGCCTCGCACAAAAGAGCTTTAAGAAGACCTACAATTAAGATTTGTTGACTTGCATAAAGCTGGAAAGGGTTATAAAAGTATCTCCAAAAGCCTTGCTGTTCATCAGTCCACGGTAAGACAAATTATCTATAAATAGCGAAAGTTCAGCACTGCTGCTACTCTCCCTAGGAGTGGCCGTCCTGTAAAGATGACTGCAAGAGCACAGCGCAGACTGCTCAATGAGGTGAAGAAGAAACTAGAGTCTCAGCTAAAGACTTACAAAAGTCTCTGGCATATGCTAACATCCCTGTTAGCGAATCTACGATACGTAAAACACTAAACAAGAATGGATTTCATGGGAGGATACCACAGAGGAAGCCACTGCTGTCCAAAAAAAACATTGCTGCACAATTGCACCTGGATGTTCCACAGCAGTACTGGCAAAATATTCTGTGGACAGATAAAATCAAAGTTGAGTTGTTTGGAAGAAACACACAACACTATGTGAGGAGAAAAGAGGCACAGCACACCAACATCAAAACCTCATCCCAACTGTGAAGTATGGTGGTGGGGGCATCATGGTTTGAGGCTGCTTTGCTGTGTCAGGGCATGGACGGATTGCTATCATCGAAGGAAAAATTAATTCCCAAGTTTATCAAGACATTTTGCAGGAGAACTTAAGGCCATCTGTCCACCAGCTGAAGCTCAGCAGAAGATGGGTGTTGCAACAGGACAACGACCCAAAGCATAGAAGTAAATCAAGAACAGAATGGCTTAAACAGAAGAAAATACGCCTTCTGGAGTGGCCCAGTCAGAGTCCTGACCTCAGCCTGATTAAGATGCTGTGGCATGACCTCAAGAAAGCGACTCACACCAGACATCCCGAGAATATTGCTGAACTGAAACAGTGATGTAAAGAGGAATGGTCAAGAATTACTCCTGACCGTTGTGCACATCTGATCTGCAACTACAGGAAACGGTTGGTTGAAGTTATTGCTGCCAAAGGAGGTTCAACCAGTTATCAAATCCATACTTTTTCCACCTGCACTGTGAATGTTTACATGGTGTGTTCAATAAAAAACATGGTAACATTTAATTCTTTGTGTGTTATTAGTTTAAGCAGACTGTGATTGTCTATTGTTGTGACTTGTGATCAGATCACATGTTATGACCAATTTGTGCAGAAATCCATATCATTCCAAAGAGTTCACATACTTTTTCTTGCAACTGTAGCTTGGCGGAATGCCAAATGATTGTTTAAATGGACTAGTGACTGGTGGGAGTGTGTTATATTCCGGTTTCGTTGTTTCTTTCAGGCCAAGCAACAACAACAGGTGTGTGATAAGAAGAGGGCCTTCAGAGAGCTGCAGAGTGAGCTGCGATCCCTGCAAGACCTTCACCGGTGTGGCTGGAGCGTTAAAGACTAGCTGGAGGAGACCAAAAGGAGCCTGAAAAGACACTTTGAGGAGGAATCCAAGCGAATTATCTTCCACTCCAAAGTGGAGAACCTGGAGAAGGGTGAGAAATATAACTCTTTCTGAAAACTCCATGTCGGCCACACGCCCCTGAGACAAGGAAGGCAACATGCGATCAGGAAAGGAGGAAGTGATGGGAGTCGTCACAGACTACTACAGCAACTTCTACTCCCTGAAGAACACCGACAAGACAGCCGCTGATAAATTCCTGTATCACTAACCATATTGATCCTGCAGGTGCGGAGACAATGGATGACCCTCTGACGGTGGGGGAGCTGCTCTTTGCCGCTAGATCCTTTAGGTCCGGCAGGACCTCGGGCAGTGACGATCTTCCAGCGGAGCTCTATGTAGCGCTGGGTGACCTGATCTGTCCGGACCTGCTGGAACTCTATGAGGAGGTGGTGGCAGAGGGTAGGATGCCCCCATCGTTGAGGGAAGGAATTTTTTTTTAATAGTATCTTTTTATTTATTTATCGATGCAAGAATAAAAAAACATCACAAACATTTGCAAACAGGTTCAACATACCAGGCACAACAAAGTACACAGGCACACATAAGGCAATCATGGCATCCTTACTCGTGCTTCGATCAGGATCTCCACGTGGGATCACTGGATACCACATATATTACCTCCAGAAATCATGTTCGAGCTAATAAATCATATTGCATGCACACACACATTCATCCACTACTCACTGGTCGGAACCTAGAGATCCCATCACCTTAAGGTAGCAGCGTTTGGGCACTAATCCAGGGATCCCAGATTTTCATAAAACGATCTGGCGTTCCACGTTTCTCATATATAAACTTATACAACTCAAGGTTAGAATTAACTAATTGCATCCATTGCTGCACCGTAGGGATTTTCGAGGGCTTCCAATTAAGCAGGATAGTTTTCCTCGCATAAAATAGTAGGATTCGGTACAGTTTCCTTCCAAATTTAGTGGGAACAACCTCATTTGCTATCCCCAATAGACTCGTCAACTCGGAACAGACATTAGGGAAACCCAATTTGCTGTTAATATAGGCATGAACTTCCATCCTAAAGCTATGAATGATTGGGCACTTCCATATCATATGGATTAGGCAACCTCCCTCAGAATCACACCTTGTGCATCTCGAGTCTGGTAGCTTGCCCATCTTAAACAATCTCTCAGGAGTATAGTATACTCTTTGAAGCCATTTTGCCTGTATCACCTGATCTCTAGCACTTACCACTATTGATCGCCAAATGTGGCCAATTTCTTTCTCATGGGCATCCTCTATATTTTCAACATCCCTTGAGGGAAGGAATGATCACGATCTTGTATAAGTGGAAGGGAGAGAGATGTGACCTGAGAAATCGGCGTCCCATCACTCTCCTGAATGTGGACTGCAAGATCCTTGCCAAGATACTGGCCAACTGGCTGAAGGTTGTCATCGGCAGGGTCATCCACCCGGACCAGACCTGCATCATTCCTGGCTGCAGGATCGCAGACAGTCTCGCTCTCATGAGAGACACAGTACAATACATCAGAGACTGCCGTGCACATGCGGCCCTGGTCAGTCTTGACCAGGAGAAGGCCTTTGACGAGTCTCTCATGAATTCATGAGCAAGTCCTCTCTGGGGTCATACAAGGCTGCCCTCTTTCACCTCTCCTTTTTGTTTGTGTTATAGAACTCTTTGCGGAGTCTATCTGGCAGAATGGAGAGATCACCTCATCAGGACCAGGACACTACGAGGTCAAGTGCTCGCTGTATATGCTCCATCCCTTACAACTGGCATGCTCCATGGTGCTATGGAGAAGTCGTCAAGTTTGTGAGGGAACATCAACTGGAGGGCCTCAAGCCCGACTTGTGGAAACCAAAGACTATCAAACTCAGAGCAAAGGATGCGGTGGAGTCAATTCCAGGGATCCATGACGACACTGTAGAGACAGTCTGGACTAATGTGTCGTCAGACAGGTTAACCAACGGGCACAAGTACTTGTCATGGAAGGCCATCCAGGGAGGACTGCCAATTCAGTCATTCCTGCACACCCGTTACCTGTGCAAAACCCGACCCGGTACTGCCCCAGGTGCCCTTTCAAGGAGGAAATATCGTACCACTTGTTTTGGGAGTGCCCCTTTGTGCAGGGCCTGTTGGATGCCCTGGAACATGAACTCAAAGACTCTGTACCCAGGAACAGCCTGCAATACACTTCGGTGCTGTACGGACTATTTCCTGGGATTTATTCTGTTGAGGCCATCCAGGAGGCCTGGCGCCTTATGAACTGTTTTAAGGATGCTATATGCCTTGCCAGGAACCGGCTTACACTCAGGAGGGAGAACATGTTCATCCTGGACTGCCGCAGGCTTATCCACAGTCTTCTGCGGGACTACAACATCTTCGATGTTGACGAAGAAGAAGAGGACTAAACCCCCTCTCCTTACCCCTCTCCCCCTGTTTCTTTCTGTCTTCTCAATAAAGCTTCAGACACCTACTAAGCTCTGAAACCGCAGCTTCATATAGAACACCCACTGAACTCTGAACCTACAGCTTCATAGAAAACATCCACTGAGCTCTGAACCCGCAGTTTCATAGAGAACACCCACTGAGCTCTGAACCCGCAGCTTCATAGAGATCACCCACTGAGCTCTGAAGCCGCAGCTTTATAGAGAACACCTACTAAGCTCTGAACCCACAGCTTCATAGAGAACACCCACTGAGCTCTGAACCCGCAGCTTCATAAAGAACACCCACTGAGCTCTGAACCCATAGCTTCATAGAGAACACCCAATGAGCTCTAAACCCAAGGCTTCATAGGGAACACCCACTGAGCTCTAAACCCATAGCTTCATAGGGAACACCCACTGAGCTCTGAACCCACAGCTTCATAGAGAACATCCACTGAGCTCTGAAGCCGCAGCTTTATAAAGAACATCCACTGAGCTCTGAAGCCGCAGCTTTATAGAGAACATCCACTGAGCTCTGAACCCGCAATTCATAGAGAACACTCACTGAGCTCTGAACCCATAGCTTCATAGAGAACACTCACTGAGCTCTGAACCCGCAGCTTCATAAAGAACACCCACTAAGCTCTGAAGCCGCGGCTTTATAGAGAACATCCACTGAGCTCTGAACCCATAGGCTTCATAGAGAACACCCACTGAGCTCTGAACCTGCAGCTTCATAGAGAACACCCACTGAGCTCTGAACCCGCAGCTTCATAGAGAACACCCACTGAGCTCTGAATCCGCAGCTTCATAGGGAACACCCACTGAGCTCTGAACCTGCAGCTTCATAGGGAACACCCACTGAGCTCTGAAGCCGCAGCTTTATAAAGAACATCCACTGAGCTCTGAACCTGCAGCTTCATAGAGAACACCCACTGAGCTCTGAACCTGCAGCTTCATAGAGAACACCCACTGAGCTCTGAACCCGCAGCTTCTTACAGAACACCCACTGAGCTCTGAACCCACAGCTTCATAGAAAACACACACTGAGCTCTGAACCCGCAGCTTCATAGAGAACACCCACTGAGCTCTGAACCCATAGCTTCATAGAGATCATCCACTGAGCTTTGAACCCGCAGCTTCATAGAGAACACCCACTGAGCTCTGAACCCGCAGCTTCATAGAGAACACCCACTGAGCTCTGAACCCATAACTTCATAGAGAACATCCACTGAGCTCTGAACCCATAGCTTCATAGAGAACACCCACTGAGCTCTGAACCCGCAGCTTCATAGAGAACACCCACTGAGCTCTGAACCTGCAGCTTCATAAGAACACCCACTGAGCTCTGAACCCGCAGCTTCATAGAGAACACCCACTGAGCTCTGAACCTGCAGCTTCATAGAGATCACCCACTGAGCTCTGAACCCATAGCTTCATAGAGAACACCCACTGAGCTCTGAAGCCGCAGCTTCATAGAGAACACCCACTGAGCTCTGAACCCGCAGCTTCATAGAGAAATTACAAATACAGCAGAAATTGCATTCTTGCCAAGCACCGAACATGTACAGAGCTCTGAGCAGACAGCAAGAGCTGTTCTTGTCCGATCAATGCAGGGGCCCAACTCTTACTGCTGTATCATCCAGCGTCAATGAAAACACTGATGGCAGCAGATTAATCCCTCAGATGCTGTGGTCACTGCTGACCTGTGCATCTGAAGGGTTTGCAGAGGAAATGGGGTCCTTCTCTGAACCCAGAGGGCTCCACGTGCTGGAATGATGGGGAGCCAATGGTTGCGTGGCTACTGGCTCTATGAAAATATCACGTGATCTGCCCCATCAGTGAACACTGTTAAAGAAAAATAATGTTGCCAAAACAGCCATTTATTTATCACCTTACTGACCTGCAGAATAAAGATAACACATCATTTTTCCTGCACGGTGGACACCGCAATAACAAAAACCAATGGCATAGTTGCTGCCTTTTCTTTATCCTGCTTCCCAAAAAGCAAAAGAAAAAGTGATCAAAAAGTCGAATGTACTCCAAATTAAAACCAATGATGATGGTAACTCTGCAAGAAAATACACCCTCACACAGCCCCACCGAGATAAACATAAGTGCATGGTTGTCAGAAAACGGCTGCACTAGTCCCCAGAGGATGAGCAAAAGCAACATGGTGCCTGTAAACCAATCCATCAAAATCTTTCCCTTCTGAACCCTGCAGCGTACCCGAACCGCAGTTTGCGTATGGCAATTCCATACTCAGTAGAACCTGCCTGACAATATAAAGGACATGGTGGGTCTCAGATGGCATGAGGTGGGCACATTATATTGGGCACAGAAATGCCATATCTGTGAAAAACCTGCAGTTGTCACTTCCACACTCCATTGCAAATTCATTTACGCAAAATACCATTGGGGTCAAGATGATCACTACACGCCCTGGGGTTCGCTGCTCGGGGTTCCATTTATTATTTCATCACCTCTACAGTTGTCATCACAAGATGCGTAAATCACCATATTGGGTCTCAAAATGTACATGGTGCTCTTATACTCCTGAGCCCTCTCATACGTTTTGGCAACAGATTAGGGTCATCTGTAGGGCGTCTATAAAACCTAGTCCGGCATAATAATTAGAGGGCTGACTTTTTGCACTGGCACACGCTGAGCACAACATATTGGGCACTGAAATGGCAGATCTGTGTAATCTGCTATTAACTAATATTTGCAAAACACCTGAAGGATAAAAATGCTCCCTACACCCTTAGTAAATTCTGTAAAGGGTGTGGTCTCTAAAATGGGGTAACTTCATGGGGTTGTCTGTTTCAATTTAACCTCAGAGCCTCTGCAGTTGTCAGCCAGTACTGTATACATCAACAAACTAAGCCTCAAGTGCACGCAGTGCTCTTTCTCTTCTGAGCCCTTAGTGTGCCCAGACAGCAGTTTACAACCACATATGGGGTGTTGCCATATTCAAGAGAAAATGGCTAAAAACACGTGGGGTGATTTTCTACTGTTACCACTTGTGAAAATGAAAGATCTAGGGCGAAGCCAAGATTTTACTAAAAATATAAAAACATTTATTTTTACCTCTAAGGGTTTCTGAATTCTGTGAAACACCTGTTAGGCCAAAGTGCTCACTGCACTATTTGGAATATATAGGAGTACCTTTGGGTCTCTTCATATGTGGCATGGCTCCCAAAAACCATTCCAGTAAAATCTGCCCTCCAAACACCATATGAAGCTCCTTCCCTTCTGACCCCTGCTGTGCACCCATGCAGCCGTATACGACCACAAGTGTGGTGTTTATGTAAACTGCAGAATCAGGGTAACAAATATTGAGGTTTATTTGGCTATTAACCCCTGCTGTGTTACAGAAAAAATTGGTTAAATTGGAAAATCTCCAAAAAAAAAGGTTTACTTTCAATTTCACTTCAATTTTCCTGTAATTCTTGTGGAACATGTAAAGGGCTAACAAATTTGTGTAAAATCAGTTTTGAATAACTTGAGGTGTGTAGTTTCTAAAATGGGGTAATTTATGGGTGGTTTCTGTAATGTAAGCCTCACAAAATGACTTCATAACTGAATTGTTCCTTTAAAAAGTGGTTTAGAAATTTACTAAATAACATCAACAAAATAGACATATGGGGAATGTTAAGTAACAACTGTTTTATGAGGAATCGCTCTCCATCCTAAAAGCAGAGAAATTCAAATGTCAACTGTGGCGAAACCAACCGCGCCACTGGGTTTTGGAGGGGACAGATTGCCAGCCTCTTGCCCCAGGATTATGGGCCCTCTCATCAGCCCATGCTAAACTTAAACCCCATGGCGATTTGACTGTGTTTGTGGCATCTGAGCGCTGTTTGGATATATTGAGCGCTCAGATCCAAGCCATCTGGGGATATGTTAAATGTCTGTGTGTACTGTAAAGGGTGGGACATTGTATATTGAATAATGATGTCTGTCCTATTGTCCCCACGTGTGTATTGGCGATTTCCCTTTGTCCTGAGAGATAATTGAATGAGTCCTCGATTGTCTCCAGGACAGAAGACATTGTGTATTCTCATGCCTGTGATGATTACATTAACCTGTGTGGGGTAATTGTATCACAGGCAGAGGGGAGGGATATGCTGGGGGTGTCTGTATTGTCCCATTGTGTGTGATTGGCTGCTGTATCCCCTGTGTCGCAGTCTTCCTTCTGGTCCCCTAGGGGAGTGTCCACCAGGTGGCAGACCTGCATAAATACCGGGCAGGTAGCCCTCAATAAAGTTAGAATTCCTGTTTAACCATTAATACGGAGCCTCGTCTCGTACTTGGGGGGAATTGCTACGTCAGAACGTTCTCTTGCCTGTTCCAGGAAAGGAGGACTTCGTATGGTTCCAGTTTGTTGGATTCCAGCGGTTGTGGGTTGCTGTGCTCTTCTCCAGGGGAATCGCCCGAACGGTATTAACCCTCGCTATACCGGGTTATACCGTAACATCAACAATTGTGAACTTTTCAAAAGTTTTAGTAAATTTTAGATTTTTTTATGAATAAAATTGAAACATATTGACTTAAATTTACCACTGTCATAAAGATCAACGTATCACAAAAAAACTATCTCAGAATGGCTGGAATAAGTAAAATTATTACTAAGCCATTACCACATAAAGTGACACATCCGATTTCCTTTAAAGTGTCTTAAACTGGCTGCATGCTAAAGGGGTAAGAAAATAACTCACACTTTTGCTAATATTTTTCTATCATACCACAAACTTATAGGGCTTTTCAGCATCTGCTTTAATAAAAAATAAAAAAAAATGTTAAACAAAAAGCAAAAGAGCTAAAACCACTGATCACTTCCTCCTTCCCTGATCGCATGTTGCCATTCTTGTCTCAAAGTTCGTTCAGAGGCGTGCGGCCGGCGTGGCGTTTCCTGAAATAGAACGAGTTCCTTTTCTCACCCTTCTTCAGATTCTCCACTTTGGAATGGAAGATGATTCGCTTGGATTCCCCCTATAAGTGTCTTTTCAGGCTCTTTTTGGTCTCCTCTAGCGCCTCTCTAACTCTCCAGCCGCACAGGTGTAGGTCTTGCAGGGATCGCAGCTGATGCTGCAGCTCTCTGAAGTCCCTCTTCTTCTCAGACGCCTGTTGTTGCTTGGCCCAAAAGAAACAACAAAACTGGCTCGGCGTATAATTTCCCCATGGAGACCACAACGTCCTGGAAGGATGCTTCGGTCACCATCTAAATAAGCAGTTTGGAAGTGACATCTAACTTGCTTGAAGTGCCAGAGCTGCGTCTGTCCTCCTCGATCGGGCAGTTGAAGTCATCGGCCATCACTACAGTCCTAGTGGTAGCGAGCTGCAGTCGCTCACCTTTGTCAGGGGAAGCATACACATTGATGAGCCTAACCGGCTCTCCCGCCTAGCAACGGTCTATGACAAGAAGTCTGCCGCAGACGAGCTCCTGGACGGAGTCAAGTGTAAAAGTGCTTCCCCTGAGGAGGATGACAACCCCGGTCGACTTACAGTCACCACCACCGGACCAGTAGGAGTCCGGACGGGCCATGGGGACCACTGCCTGGCCAGATGGTTGTAAGACCTAGAGGGGGGAAGTGCACACCCCTGCAACAGGTACACGTTGTCAACCTGAAATGCAAGAAAATCTAGCACCGTCCGGCACCTAGACCTATCCCTAATACTCCTAACATTAATGGAAAAAAGGTTAAAACTTGCCATCTTCAAGGAGAAAGAAACAGGTTAGTGGGAAAGATACAGCTTAGTTACCGTCTCGGTCGTCCGGCGGCTTTTCTTCATCTTGCCCACTGTCTGTGGGTTGCCCCATCAAGATCAGGCACTGGGCGTCGAGCTCATCGAGGAGTGCGGAGGTCTGCAGCAGTGGTGTACACACAATACATGGGGCCCCGGTGTTTTCCATCTTGCATAATGGGACTCAGATGCTTTATGCTTTCTCATAGACTTCAATTAGGACGGATCAAAATGGAATGCCTCTTAAAAGCGGAAACCATAACACTAGTGTGAACCCACCCTTACCAGGAAAGCACCAAGACCTCAGTGATCATTGATACCTCCACTGCCAAAGAAAGGCAATGCCTTCCGTTTTTCCAATGGAAAAAATTGATTGTAGAGGCCATGGATTTTTCAAACAGTTCATATCACAGAGAATGGTTATGGGTGGAGCTATGCAAATTTCTATTTGGTTTTCCTGGTTCTCCATTGAAGGGAATGTTCCTCAAACAAAAAAATATCTGTCATTGCTGCATTTACTTAACCCAGTAAGAACATTCCTTAGAAGAACACTGAGGAACATTGCTTAGAAAGACCAAGAACTTTATGAAGAATTTCCTCCTTTCCTCCGAGAAGCTTCTCTCATCAGATGATAAGTCTGTGTTGTGTGTCGTCTCCATGATATGGATGGTGATTGGGGGAGGGGAGGTCGGAGGAGACGCTCTGTGTCATCAGTGGTTTCAGCTCTTTTACTATTTGTTTAAAAGCTTTTAGCAAATGCTGAAAAGCCCTCAAGGCTTGTGCAATAATAGAAAAAGCAATTCCCTTAAAACATAACATTTATAAAATATAGGGCTGATACTCCTATTACTACAATATCAAGGGGACACTCTCTGCAGTCTACTGATCCTTGTTCCCTGCGTCCGATGTGACATACATGCGGGTCTTGTTCTCATATAGTTATTGATACGCGGATATAATGCTGTGTGAGGGACGTAGATATCTGTCCCTAGTTCAGCCCTCAGTTAAACCTCAGCCCAGGGACCTCCTAATGGTGGGGACTCCCTGTCCTCGTACCTAGTCTATATATCCCTAGTAGTCCCTACCAGGACCACTCAAGACTACATATAGGACGCAAGTGACAAGTACCAAATTGGCAGAACCTGGTGCCAATTCTCATGCTCTGTCAACAGTGATTAGGTTGGACTGAGATACATCAGCCTCATACGATTCCTACTGTGACGCTGAAACAGCAGGACTAAACTAGTTACAACTAGATAGAATCCCCCCTGTGGTGACATACCACCAGGGTGCCGTTCAGCATATATGATGACAGCCCAAGGCTCATTAAAGCCCATATAGATTACAGAATAAAGTACTCAAAGCCTCAGATTACAGAATAAAGTACTCAAAGCCTCAGATTACAGAATAAAGTACTCAAAGACCAACGCGTTTCTCCGTTGTAATCAAGCAAGGGTTCATCAGGAGGACAAAACTCTGTTGTATGGTATCAAAAGGATCAGGCACTGTTAGTTGGGAGTGCTATAAAGTAACGTGCTATCGGTAGGGCACATCTCACGCCGCTAGCACAGGAGGGAACATGAATAGATATACACCGCAGGTTGATTTCATGATAAGACCTATAGAGAGACAAGAGAGAGGATGCAACCTAATCAAACAAAACCATTTTGATGTCACGAGAAACTCAAAAATAGTACAATTCGAACCACTCACTTTGTCAATATCCAATAGCGCCTTACACCAGTAGCCCATACGATCCATGGCTTAAGATATACAGATGTAGCGCTGTCAACCAAAAATACATATCATGACATAAACCGCGAGTGACCAAACTTGGTGAAAAACATAGATCTCAGCTGCTCCTCTACACTCACGTAACCCCACACGCATCAATCCTCCTGTATCGGCACAGCCCTATGCGCCAGATATTTAAATGTTCTCGCTCCCCTACGTCACATCCTGATTGGGAGGTGCCGGTGAATTGACTCCCCCGCAGACCAGTCATGCCGCACAGAGCCTAACCGGTCCTTCCTCCAGAAGCTCTGCTGATGCGGCTGTCAGCCAGAACACCTTCGCTCCGACCCCGTCACTTCCTGCAGGTGGAACGCAAGGAAGCCGGTCTTTGGGACGCATACATAGGCTCACTACGCATCACTTCCTGTCATTGGACTGCACGGAAGTCGGTCTTTGAAGCGCAATGTAAACAGGCTCCATTACCTTGTAGC
This sequence comes from Bufotes viridis, assembly GCA_033119425.1. Classification (NCBI taxonomy): domain Eukaryota; kingdom Metazoa; phylum Chordata; class Amphibia; order Anura; family Bufonidae; genus Bufotes; species Bufotes viridis. Next base: position 434,259,912 of record CM065592.1, read on the forward strand.
GGCCCGTGTATTGACATTATGCAGCCTATAAGACTGTAAATATTGCCACATAATGCACTTATAAGCAGCAGCAGGTGATAGTCAATTATGGAATTCACTAAGCTTATAATGGTGTCTATTCATCACAAATGGGCTTCAGGAACAGTCAAAAATACTTCACAGAAGGCCACATTATGGTGAGACGACCAGCACTCAAAAGAGAGTTCCATATTACGTTGTCGCCATCTGGTTAAAGATGTGTGACCTACTAGAAATAATCCGCACACGATACATGGCGAATGCATATTCCTCAGTTCCGATGTTTCCCACATCCAGCTATAGTCATAGGTGATACCATAGAGGCAAGCAAACAGACAGGTCTTCCGGACAGTGTGCTTATACGGGAGGTCCCACATCCAAGATTATAGGAAGCAAGTATATGTGATCCTCTCATTAAGACCAAGGGGGGTCTGGGATCTGAACCGATGGATCCATTTGCACTCCTTGTGGAGTATCTTCTGGTCCCAGTCCCCCTCCCCCCCCTTGGGGAGGCGGTATAGTTTCCGAGATGGAAAATTTCAGGGCCTAGGGATCCCCACCATGTTTTTCCACCACGTGGGATGCGACCAGGGTCTCTTTTTTCTTGATAATGTCATTGACATCTTCTAAAAATCGTCTCCGTGCCTCCCTAGTAGTTTTACCTACATAGTCTAGGGGGCATGGACATTGGCATACATATATAGCCTGCCGGCTTCTGCAATTGTGGAAATCCATGATCGCAAATACACAACCTGTTACTGAACATGTTATAGTTTCGAGGTCCGAATGAAATCCCAGGCCTTACATCCCCCACATTTATACATCCCCCTGGGTTACCGATCTAGCCACGTGTTCTTACCCTGGGGAGGGATGTAATAACTGTGAACCAGACGGTCCCTGATGTTCTTGCCACGTCTGTATGTGACACCCGTGTTCCGAGGCAGAATATCCCCAGGTCGGGGTCCATCAACAAAATGGGCCAATATCGTCTCAAGATACCCATCACCTCAGTGTTCGCCGAATCGAACGTTGATATGATACGGGCCAACTGACCTGTGTCAGTTCCCCGTACCCGTGGTGTCAATAAATGATCACGGTCCCGTTGTGATGCAATCTTAAAAGCCTCTGGAAGAACAGTTTGAGGGTAGCCTCCCTAAAGAAGTCTTCCTTGCTGGTACAATTTCGTCGTACCTGCAGGTACTGCCCCCTAGGGATACCCCGTTTGAGGGGTCCCGGGTGGTGGCTTTCCCATTGTAAAAGGGAATTCGTTGCCGTTGTTTTTCTATAAATATCAGCAACCAATCTATCCTCCTGGTTGGACACCTTCACATCCAGAAATGCCAATGAGGTAGAATCCATCTCAAAGGTAAATTTGAGACCTATCTCGTTCCTATTAAGTTCACCGATGAAGGAACGGAATTCCTCTGACCCACCTTTCCAGACCACAAACACGTCATCAATATAACGTGTCCAGAAGATGATTTTCTCGGACCACCACGTGTTGTGGTCTGGAAAGACACACCGGTCCTCCCACCAGCCCAGGAAGAGATTGGCATAGGTGGGGGCACAAGGGCTCCCCATAGCCGTCCCCCTGAGTTGATGGTAGAACCGGTGTTGAAGAGAAAAAAATTGTGGGTCAGAGTGAATTCGAGTAAAGAGAGAATAAATTGGTTGTGTGTCCTAAATTGTGTCCCCCTAGTTTTCAAATAATGGTCAATTGCCAACAGGCCTTACTCATGGGGAATAGAACTATACAGGGACTCAACGTCCACACTAGCCAGATGGCAATCCGGGTCTACTGTAATAGAGTCTATCTTGTTGAGGAAGTCCATCGTGTACACGTCGTCAACCTGAAATGCAAGAAAAGCTAGCACCATATGGCACCTAGACCTATCCCTAATACTCCTAACATTAATGGAAAAAAGGTTCAAATTTGCCATCTTGAAGGAGAAAGAAACAGGTTAGTGGGAAAGATACAGCTTAGTTACCGTCTCGGTCGTCCGGCAGCTTTTCTTCGTCTTGCCCACTGTCTGTGGGTTGCCCCATCAAGATCAGGCACTGGGCGTCGAGCTCATCGAGGAGTGCGGAGGTCTGCAGCAGTGGTGTACACACAATCCATGGGGACCCGGTGTTTTCCGTCTTGCATAACGGGACCCTGATGGATCCGCTATGCTTTGTCATAGACTTCTTTTAGGACGGATCAAAATGGAATGCCTCTTAAAAGCGGAAACCATATAACGGAAACCATAACACTAGTGTAAACCCACCCTTACCAGGAAAGCACCAAGACCTCAGTGATCATGGTGCCTTCACTGCCAAAGATAGGCAATGCCTTCCATTTTTCCAATGGAAAAACTTGATTGTAGAGGCCATGGATTTTTCATGCAGTTCATATCACAGAGAATGGTCATGGGTGGAGCTATGCAAATTTCTACTTGGCTTTCCTGGTACTCCAGTGAAGGTAATGTTCCTCAAACAAACAAATATCACTCATTGCTGCATTTACTTAACCCAGTAAGAACATTCCTTTGAAGAACACTCAGGAACATTGCTTAGAAAGACCAAGAACTTTATGAAGAATTTCCTCCCTTCCTCCAAGAAGCTTCTCTCCTCAGATGATAAGTCTGTGTTGTGTGTCGTCTCCATGATATGGATGGTGATTGGGGGAGGGGAGGTCGGAGGAGACGCTCTGTGTCATCAGTGGTTGTAGCTCTTTTACTAATTGTTTAAAAGCTTTTTAGCAAATGCTGAAAAGCCCCAAAAGCTTGTGGAACAATAGAAAAATATGCATATCAACGATACTGATAGTGAGTTGTTTTGTTCTTGTAGTTTTGAAGGATAGCAGATGTTCCCCATAGAGCTACAGGTTCAAAGCTCGGTGGGTTTTTGTTCTCTATCCTGCAGCAGCTCTATAGCATAGGGGGTGTCACCTGTGCAGCTGCAGGTTCAGATCTCAGTGGGTTTTCTCTATTTCAAGACATTATGGTTTTGGTCTCCATTTAGGAGCAGGAGAACGGATGGAAACTAAGGACCCTATAGACTATAATGGGGTCTGTTAGGTTTCTGCTCAGAAGATTATTTTGGAGCGGAGACAAAAGTCCTGCATGCAGGAGAAGGGAAAGGGTGAATGAAGCGAGCCCTATATCTATCAATTGTCCTTAAATTTTACTGGCCTTTAGAGGGAAGCACAACATCCAATTAAACGTGATTAAAACTAAACCCAGTATAGCAACTTTTTAAACACAAACATTTTTATTTTTTTTTGACAAATAGTAAAAGAGCAATAATCACTGATGACATGGAGCGACACAGCGGCTAATCCTCAGCATTTCATCCCCATGTGAACATACTCTGAAAACTGAAATATTAGCCCCGCCCTCTTTCTGCCTATCTACAGACAGTAGGGACTGGCCCCGCCCCTTCCTGCTTATCTACAGACAGTAGGGACTGGCCCCGCCCCTTCCTGTTTATCTACAGACAGTAGGGACTGGCCCCGCCCCTTCCTGTTTATGTAAATCATGTGTCCTCCTGACCTCTGTCTCATTATACATGGAGGGGTCTATCTCTTGATCCATTATCTGGAGGGACATTTCTATTCTGTGATGATTTCTCTCCTCAGATGATAAATCTGTCTTGTGTGTCGTCTCCATGATGTGGATGGTGATTGGGGAGGGGAGGTCGGAGGAGACGCTCTGTGTCATCAGTGGTTGTAGCTCTTTTACTAATTGTTTAACAGCTTTTCAGCAAATGCTGAGAAGCACCAAATTCTTGTGGAATAATAGAAAAATATGTATATCAACACTACTATGAACAGTTTTATGTGTTTTTATAGGTCTGGGCTCTTGTAGTAGAGGTTCTCTGTGGCGCTGCGCTTTCTCATGGAGCTGGGGGTGTTCCCTGTGTATTCTATGTTTCAGGACTGTCACCCGTATCCATCAAATGCTTCCAAGCTTTATTAACTTTTTGGAGAAAGCACATCCTATTTAGTAGTTGATGTTTTTAAAACTTAATTCAACATAGCAATGTTTAACTTTATTTTTATTTTTTAGCAAACATTAAGGTTTTTTTTTTGTTTTTTTTTAAAACATTTTTATTTTAATCATCTCAAAAGACACAATTCGTGAAGCAAAATTACAAAAAGAACCTCCCCATCCTCCCACACCCCCTTAACCCACCCCCCAATCCTGCAGGGAAGAAAAAAGAAAAAAGAAAAAAGAAAAAATTCCTCAACCATCCCAATCCCTCTAAATATTGCTCCATTTTACGTAGGACCCTCTTTGTGTGTGCATAATCCTTTCATAGATTTTCACCTTGTCCACTAAACATAGCCAGTTATTGCAGTCTGGAGCAGAGGGGGAAAACCATTCTCTGGCTACAAGAAGCCTGGCCAGAAAGATCACTTTAGTCAACAGTCGGCCCTTCATAGGCCGGCAATTAACCTCTGATAGGTCCCCTAAAACCCATACCAAAGGAATATCTATATTAAGTCTCCGAGCCAAGGTTGTTTGAATCGTTCTCCAATATTTACTCACTATCGGGCAATCCCAGAACAGATGTAAATGATCTGCCGCGGGGTCCCCACAGCGAAGACAGTCAGAGGAGGCTCTAAATCCCCTCTTATGGAGCCATAAAGGTGTCACATATATTTTGTGTATAATATTAAACTGTACAACAATGTGATTAAAATTGTGCGAAACCTGACTAAAATTCTCCCCTATATTCTCCCAGTCCGGGGGACCCACCTCTGACAATAAAACAGACCAGGATCTCTGTCCTGGAGAAAAACATTCCGAAAAAAAACTTTTCATCAAGTGTCTATAACAATGTGATAATTTAACTTTCATACCACCTTTCTTACAAATCAAATTGTGCAAAAATTCCGGAGTGTCTACCTCAAGTGAATAACTATCGACAATATTAAAAAGTGCTGACCTCAATTGAAAATACGCATACCAAGCCACCTCACCTAAGTTTAAGTTTTGTTTTAGCTCCATAAGAGACAGGATTTGCCCGTCTTTAACAACCTGATTCAGATATTGAATATTTCTCGTCCTCCAATATTGCCAACAGTTTAGATCATCTAAATTCAGAAGCTTTGAGTTATGCCATAATGGGGTGCAGATAAGTGCTGCCTTGACTTTAAACCAGCTCTTTATCACCAGCCATGCCTTTGTAGCCATTCTGCAGAAAGGTTTATATCCAATCTGTGTATTAAGTAAATAGTCGGACTCCAATACTGTAAATAGATCTGAGAAGCCTGAGTCTTTCACCAGTTTTCTACAGAGTTGGCTATTTTCCCAGTCATTAAAGAAGCAAAGTTGAGAGGCCATAAAATAACCCCTAAAATAGCGGAGGTTGAGGCCTCCCCTATTATAGGGCATAGAAAAATACAGCGCCTTTAGTCTCACCCGCCTCCTCCCCCATAGTAAATCATTAATCATCCGTTCTATTAACCTAAAATACTTATCCTCAATCCAAACAGGCGAATTGCGGAGAACATAAAGAACCTGGGGCAGCACCACCATTTTTATTAATGAAATTCTGTCCCCTCTTGCGGGTAGAATTTTTTGCCATATCTTAATTTTTGATCTCACCTTTGACAATAGCGGAATCAAATTAAGTTGGAGATAGTCTTGGATTTTAGCAGAGGCTATAATCCCCAGATATTTTATTGAATCGGAAATCGATATCCGATTAGTGACATTTTCCACAGATCCTCGCAATTTGTCTACAGGGAGAAGAACAGTCTTCCCCCAATTAACCTCCAGGCCAGAAGGATAAGAAAACAGGCTGACCAGTTCCATTATTCGAGGGAGTGTTTTTTCTGTTTGGTGAATAAAAACCAAGATATCATCTGCATAAAGGGATATACGATCCTGCTTCTCCATTACACCAAAGCCAGCCACTCTCGAGTCTTGCCTTATACTAGCTGCAAGAGGTTCAATATAGAAATTAAATAAAAAAGGGGAAAGAGGACATCCTTGACGAGCACCTCTGCCCAACACAAAACTCTCTGTCAGCATGTCATTAATCCTAATTCTGGCCACTGGACATTTATATAACAACTGAACCATCCCCATGAATTTAGGGCCAAAACCCATTCTTTTCATCACCTCCCAGAGAAACGTCCACTCGACCCTGTCGAACGCCTTCGTAGCATCCAGTGACAGGACCGAGCGGGCGTCGCCACCGGGAGACTGAATGTTAGTGAAGAACCTATGCAGGTTATGGTGGGTGCCCCTTTTTGACATAAAGCCATTTTGATCTGGATGAATCAGAAAGGACATAACCTGAGAAAGCCTCTTAGCCAAAACCTTTGATAACAACTTAACGTCCGTATTTAATAGGGAAATTGGTCTATATGAGCTCAGGTCCGCCAGATCTTTATCTTTTTTAGGGATTAAAACTATCACAGCTTCCATCATAGACTGTGGCAAAGCCCCTTCCTGCGATGCTTGAGAAACACTTCCAGTAGATGAGGGAGGATGACATCACTATACTTACGGTAGATTTCATATGGAAAACCATCTGACCCTGGCGATGAGTTCCCGGAGATAGACCTCAAAGCCTCTTGGATCTCCACAAGAGACAACTCTCCTTCCAGAGATTCTTTTTGGGCTTCTGTTAGCATCGGAAGAGAAATTCTCTCCAGGAACTTTCTCGCCAGGTCGGTTGGCAGACCAGGAGAAGCTCTATATATCTGGGAGAAGTATTGCAGAAAAGTGTCTCTAATTCCCTCTGGGTCTGATATTATTACCCCATCTGTATTACGAACTAGAGTAATAGCTTTCTTTTTTTGGTCCTGTTGTGAAATTATTTTAGCTAGAAGCTTACCAGGATGTCCGGACTCTGAGAAATACTTCTGTCCCTTAAAAATAACCTATGATTTGCTTTCTCAGTTACATATTCCTTCAGAGAGCGACTAGCCTTCTGCATCTCTTCCTTATTATATTCAGTAGGTTGATCAATAAATCGTTCCGTTGTAGAAGCCACGATATCAGTCAGGTCCTCCTCCCTCCTCTTAAATGATCTCCTCACAGCAGTGATATCACTAATAAGACCCCCCTCAGATATGCTTTCAGAGCGTCCCAAACTAAATTGATGTTAGCAGAGGGAAGATTCACCTCCCAAAAGGAAGATACATGTGTTTTAATAGACTGATAATTATCCATGATAGTAAGCCAATACGGGTTCAGCTTAAACCCAAATCCCCTATTGACTTTATTCTCCCCAATGTGAACCTCAATAAAAAACGGTGAATGGTCTGAAACTGTTCTTACTCCGTAACGTATCCTTTTAATATTATTCAAGTTGTTCTCATTAGTAAGCGCCAAATCAATCCTAGACATTGCTCTGCCTCCTCTGCTAACACAGGAGTACACTCTCTTTCCTCCGCCAACATGTTCCCATATATCCACCAATCCAGTCTCCGAGCAGAACTGAGGCAGCGGAAAATTACACATGCTCCTTCCCCGATCTGCGTCTAAAGTTAGTCTGTCCTTTCTGGGATCCATAACATCAGTAGTTGGATGAGTGGATACATAGAGAATGGCGGAGGTATATAGAAAAAGGCGAGAATGTAACTACATCCATGGAGCCTCCCATACAGAAAAATAAATCTGCCTTGGTTATCTATGTAAGATTCAATTAAGGAAAAATCTATAGAATTATGGATCAGAACCGATAACCCCTAGAGGCACTGCTAAAGGTAGAATGATAGGATTGGGAATGCCATCCCGTCATCAAACGGGACACGGTCTCTTCAGTAAGGTGAGTTTCAACTATACAAATAATTGCAGGGAGATGTCTCTTAACTGCATCCATAATAGCTTGTCTCTTAACCCTCTCCCCAAGACCTCTGACATTCCAAGAAACGATTCTAACAGACATTAATCAAAAATGAGAGAAAAAAAATAAAAATAAAAATTTAATCCCTGCAGGTTGAATTCCCTCCCCCATTCCCTCTCCCCCCCTTTGGTCCGCCCGATCTAGTCAGCAAACCTCTACCTTCCGGTCATTCTCTCCCCCCCCCCCCACTAATCCCCTCCTCCCTCTAATCCCCTCTTCCCTCCATCACTTCAAAAAAAATATAAAAATATTTCAAATGCCCATTTGCTCCATCCAATCCAGCACTTGTTGCAGTTTCTTAAAAAATTGAATAGTCCCATTGTAGATTACTCTTAGTTTCGCTGGATACTGTAAGGAATGTTTAGTGTCTTTTAGCGCCAAACGTTTCTTTATCTCACTGAAGCTTCTTCTTTTTTCCTGGGTCTGTCGAGCAAAGTCAGGGAAGAATAACAGTCTAGTGCCCTGATAGTCAATGGGTGGGCATTCTCTGCCCTTCTCAGTATCATATCTCTATCCATGGATAGTAATAGTTTCATTAGGATTACTCGCGGCGGCCTCCCTGGAGTGGGTTTCCCCCCTGGAATCCGATGGGCTCTTTCTATTTGGAACATGGAGGAAAAGTGTTCACTGCCCAAATTTTTCAAAATGACATCCTTAAGTTGTTCAACTAGCGGCCAGCCTTCAGCTCCTTCTGGAAATCCGACTAAGCGGATATTGTACCACCTTGATCTATTTTCCAAATCCTCCAGTTTATTTTGTAGGAGGTGGTTTTCCGAGGAAAGAGACAGAGTCTTAGATTTAATCATGTCCATGTCGGATTGGAGGGAGTCGACCGTCTTCTCCATGTTAAGTACTCGATCCTGGATTTTAGTCAGATCTTCTCTTATTAGAGATACATCGCTCTGCATTGACCCGAGTTGAATAGACATCCCTTGCACTAGCATGCCATTATTTTCCACAGCGCACAGGATTTTTCCCAAAGCTGAGGGGTCATGTTCGCGCTAAGAGACTTTCCTCCCCTCCTTCCTGATCTAATAGCCCGTCCTCAGATAGTTCTTCAGCTTGGGGAGTTTTAACGATTTTCTTGGAGTTAGTGCTCATTTTCCCTTTAGGTAACCCCTTTTCGTTAAGAGAGGGAGATTTCAAAAACTTGTCAATTTTACCCTCTGGTGTCTTAGTCCCCAGCTTTGTTCCAGAGGAGTCCACCGACCGCCGCTTTGGAGCCATTAACCGTTAGAGGCCCCTTTCAATATATATGTAGAAATTTTTTCTTTTTTTTTTTTGTGAATTTATTTCCCCTCTTCCTTTTTTTTTTTTTTTTTTCACAAATTTGGTAATCCCCCCTCTCCTTTCACACCTGCATCCACCCTGCTTTCAGCACCTTTTTTTTTTTTTTTCCCTTTTTCTACTCTTTTCCCCTTTTTTTTTTTTTTTTTTTCTCTCCCCCCCCCCTTTCTTCCTTTAAATTCTTCCCTTCTCTGTTTCTCTTTTCTTTATTCCCCCTTTTCTCTCCTTTATTCTTTTCTTCTTAAATGCCAACCACCACAGTCATTAAACAAAGTCCCAGAACTGATACAAGGCAACAAGCAAATGGGAGAGCAAAAAAAAAAAAAAAACAGTTTTATCTCTCACATATCCAGCGTCCAGGAGCAGAGGTAAGCAGGTGAGCTGGGAAGGCTCAACAAAACCGGAGCAGGAAGACGGAGGCGTGCAGGAGGATAGGGAGCGGAGCAGGTCAAAACCGGTGAAGCCAGCAAGCAGCAGGCAGCAGACAAGGCAAGGGAGCGGACAGCAGGCTTGAGATCTGAAACAAGCGGAGGCACGAGGAGTCCGACGTTTTTCCACAGGGCGGCAGGCGGCAAGCGGCAGAGGGCTCAGGCGTGCTCAGGGCTCAAACATCAGCGGAGGAGCCGAAGGGCCAGAGGAGGAAGGTAGGAGGGGGAGGAGAGCGCGACGTAGCGCATTCACGTCATCACACCGCCCCAGTCAGTCCTTTTGAGGGAAGCACAACATCCAATTAAACGTGATTAAAACTAAACTCAGTATAGCAACTTTTTAAACACAAACATTTTTTTTTTTTTGACAAATAGTAAAAGAGCAATAATCACTGATGACACGGAGCGACACAACGGCTAATCCTCAGCATTTCATCCCCATGTGAACATACTCTGAAAACTGAAATATTAGCCCCGCCCTCTTTCAGCTTATCTACAGACAGTATGGACTGGCCCCGCCCCTTCCTGTTTATGTAAATCATGTGTCCTCCTGACCTCTGGCTCATTATACATGGAGGGGTCTATCTCTGATCCATTATCTGGAGGGACATTTCTATTCTGTGATGATTTCTCTCCTCAGATAATTAATCTGTGTTGTGTGTCGTCTCCATGATATGGATGGTGATTGGGGGAGGGGAGGTCGGAGGAGACGCTCTGTGTCATCAGTGGTTGTAGCTCTTTTACTAATTGTTTAACAGCTTTTTAGCAATTGCTGAAAAGCCCCAAAAGCTTGTGAAAGAATAGAGAATGATGTCAGTAATGCTGTAAGTGATGAGCAAAATATGTAAAGGGAACACACAGTGAACATAAAAAGTAAGTAAGTGGATGTGTGCCAGTTACTGCCTGGTCCTTCAGCTGAAATTATAAATAATTTTTTTGGCTTATGTCAGGCACAGAGAAGTGTTTTGTGTAAACGTGCCATCGCTCTGTGGGCTCCCACCCCCAGGTCACCAACTCTTTCTTTTTCAGGAAACTGCACGCTGGCCACATGCCCCTGAATGAACTCCGGGACAAAGACGGCAACATGTGTTTGGGGGAAGAGGAAGTGATGGGAGTCGTCACAGACTACTACAGTGACCAGAAGGCCGCGGATAAATTCCTGTCAGGTATCACTAACCATCTTGACCCTCAGGTACGGAGGCAATAGATGTCCCTCTGACGGTGGGGGAGGGTCCTCTCTGCCGCTAAATCCTTTAGGTCCGGCAGGACCCCAGGCAATGATGGTCTTCCAGTGGAGCTCTATGTAGCGCTGGGGGATCTGATCTGTCCGGATCTGCTGGAACTCTATGAGGAGAGGGTGGTGGAGGGTAGAATGCCCCATCGTTAAGGGAAGGAATGATCATGATCCTGTATAAGTGGAAGGGAGAGAGATGTGACCCAAAAAAACGGTGTCCCATCTCTCTCCTGAACGTGAACTACAAGATCCTCGCCAAGGTACTGGCTAACCGGCTAAAGGTCGTCATCGGCAGGATCGTCCACCCGGACCAGACCTGCGGCATTCCTGGCCGCAGGATCGCAGACAGCCTCGCTCTTGTGAGAGACATGGTGCACTACATCCAGGACCGCCGTGTCAAGCCAGACTTCATTAAAATCCTGGGAGTCTGGTTCAGGAAGGAAGGCGCAGCCCTCAAGTCCTGGGAAGAAAGCTTGGCCAAAGTGAATCAATGAATTGGACTATGGAGCCTCAGACAGCTCACTATCAAGGTTAAAGCACTCGTCCAGGGGACGAGTTCTGGGGACACAGCATAGGCACGGCCCCCTCTTGCCACCATTTCCGGGCCATCACCGAAACAGTGTTTTGTTTTGTCTGGGGATCCAAGATGGACAGAGTGAAGCGTGCCATCATGTATAAAGAGCCACGCAAGGACGGAAAGGGCATTCCTGACCTGCCCACGTTACTGCGGATCGCCTTTGTGTGTGACAGCGTTCGTCGGACTCTGAGAACAGCAAACGGCTCTGCGGGCAAGGCTATGTCTTGGTTCTTCCTACTGCCTCTCTGACGGGGCCTCGGCTGGGACAAATGGGACGCTCCCTGGTTCTACGGAGATGTCGTCAGGTTTGTGAGGGAACATCAACTGGAGGGCCTCAAACCCGACTTGTGGAAACCAAAGACAATCCACAAGCTCATCAGAGCAAAGGACGTGGTGCAGTCAATTCCAGGGATCCATGACGACACTGTAGAGACTGTTTGGACTAATGTGTCGTCAGATAGGTTGTTCAGCGGGCACAAGGACTTGTCATGGATGGCCATACAGGGTGGCTTGCCCATCCGGTCATTCATGCACGCCCGCAACATGTGCCAAACCCGGTACTGCCCCAGGTGACCTTTTAAGGAGGAAACATCTTACTACCTGTTTTGGGAGTGCCCCTTTGCGCAGGGCCTGTTGGATGTCCTGGAACATGAACTCAAGACTCTGTGCCCAGGAACAGCCTGCAACACACTTCAGTGCTGTACGGACTATTTCCTGGGATTCATACTGTTGAGGCCATTCAGGAGGCCTGGCGCCTTATTAACTGTTTTAAGGACGCTATATGGGCCCCAAGAACCGGCTTGTACTCAGGAGGGAGAACATGTCCGTCCTGGACTGCCGCAGACTTATTCACAGTCTGCTGCGGGACTACAACATCTTGGAGGACGTCGATGAAGAAGAGGACTAAATAAAGCTTCGGGCATGTGATCCCCCACACCACATCACTGTCTGTACGCTTTGTTAGAAGGTTTTTGTGATTGAATAGGTATGTTAGTGTAGCATGCATTGTGATGTATAGCGTAGGGTAGCCTGTGATTTACATGACAATGCCATGCTCACAAAGATGATCAAATGTAATTTATTGAGTGCTGACTAGCACTAAAAGTAGGTATGTATATTTATTGACTGTAATAAAGGTGTTTTCAATCAAAAAACCTGTTCTTATCAGTGGTTGGACTGGGCTACTGAGATGGGGCAGAGAAACACAGAGATTAACCTGGAGGTGATCTTGGCCTATGGGTCGGAGTCATGAGCCAGGATGTTCACAAGCCTCAGGTGTAGAAGTGTCTCAGGATTAGACTTCTCACCCTTCTCCAGGTTCTCCACCTTGGAACGGAAGACGATTCTCCTGGATTCCTCCTGAAAGTGTCTTTTCAGGCTCTTTTAGGTCTCTTGCAGGGACCGCAACTCACGCTTTAGCACTCTAAAGGCCCTCTTCTCACAAGCCTGATGTTGTTGCTTGGCCTGAAAGAAACTGGACTTTAACATACTCCCACCAGTCACTAGTCCGTTTAAACAAGCATTTGTCATTCCGCCAGCCTATGTAGACCTCTCTAAGTTCTGCAAGCGCATCCTCGCGGTTCAGCAGGGTGCAGTTCAGCTTCCAGGACCCACGGCCCTGTGATCGGATAAGAAGCAAGGGACCATAGAGTGCCTACACCGCCTGACTGCCCGAGAGGTGAACACAAAGTTGATCTGAGAACGAAGTGAGCCATCGGGTCGACACCACGTATAATTAATGGAGCCTTTCCCCATGGAACCCACAACATCCTGCAAGGATGCTTCGGTCACCATCTCAATAACCAGTTTAGAAGTGACAACAAGCTTGCTTGAGGTCCCGGAGCTGTGCCCGTCTTCCTCGATCGGGCAGTTGAAATCCCCGGCCATCACTACGGCCCTGGTGGCAGCGAGTTGCAGTCGCTCACCCTTGTCAGGGGAGGCGTACACGTTGATGAGCCTAACAGGCTCTCCCGCCCAGGAGCCGTCTATGACAAGAAGACTGCCGCAGACAAGCTCCTGGACGGAGTCAAGTGTGAACACGTTTCCCCTGAGGAGGATGGCGACCCCACCTGACTTGCATTCGCCACCACCGGACGAGTAGGAGGTGCCATGGGACCTAGAGGGGGGCATAGCCCACTCCTGCAACATAAACACGTCGGTGACCTGTGAAGCAAGAAAGGTTAATACCGTCTGACGCCTAGAACGATCCCTAATGCTCCTAACATTGATGGAAAAAAGTTTCAAGTTTGCCATCATGTAAGAGAAAAGAAAAGGGTTAACAGAAACGATACAGCCTAGTTACCACTCCGGTCATCCGGCGGCTTCTCTTCCTCTTGCCCGCTGTCTGTGGGTGGTCCCCTCAAAAGCACGAACTGGACTTCGATTTCTTCTATCGTTATTCGGAGCTTTATCGGGTCAGCGGATGCCCCATTGGCCACGATTTCCTCCATGTCTGTCTCGTTGAGGCTTGCGGTGGTATGGAGGATTTGGTATGCTGGTTTTTCCTTCTGCTCCATTCCTGTACCTAACCATTCACACGTCCGCAATTCTGTTTGTGGAACGGAATTGCGGACCCATTCATTTCTATGGGGACAGACTTTGTCCCGCTCGGATCCGGAATTGCGGATCCGCACTTCCGTTCCGCAAAAATATAGAACATGTCCTATTTTTGTCCGCAATTGAAAAGGCCTTTTCTATATAGTTCTGGCAATGTGCGGATCTTCAAAATGCGGAAAGCACGTTGCCGGTGGATCCGTGGATCCGCAAAACACATATGGACATGTGAATGGAGCCTTACAGGGGGGTGATCAGTGACAGGGGGGTGATGAGAGAGTCTATATGGGATGATCAGGGGTTAACAAGGGGTTAATAAGTGGCAGGGGGGGGTTTAGTGTGGTGCTTGGTGCTACTTTACATTGCTACCTGGTCCTCTGGTGGTCGATCCCAGTAAATAGGACCAGAGGAGCCGGGAGCAGGTATATCAGACGCTGGTAACAAAACAAAACAAAACAGCGTCTGATATACCTCTTTGATTTAATTTACTTTGCATTTACAGCCTGCCAGCGATTGATTATCGCTGGCAGGCTGCAGTATAACTTCCGAGATGCAAACTGCTGTGAACGCGCGCGTGCGCGTCCACAGCAAATCTCGCCTCTCGTGAGATGACGCGACCGCGTGTCAACGAGGAGTAACTGGGCCGCCGAGATCACGCGATCCTGCGTGCAGCGGTCCAGAAGAGATTAAAACTAAACTCAGTATAGCAACTTTTTAAACACAAACATTTGGGGTTTTAAACAAATAGTAAAAGAGCAATAATCACTGATGACACGGAGCGACACAGCGGCCAATCCTCAGCATTTCATCCCCATGTGAACATACTCTGAAAATGGAAATATTAGCCCCACCCCTTTCTGCTTATCTACAGACTGTTTATGTAAATCATGTGTCCTCCTGACCTCTGGCTCATTATACATGGAGGGGTCTATCTCTGATCCATTATCTGGAGGGACATTTCTATTCTGTGATGATTTCTCTCCTCAGATGATAAATCTGTGTTGTGTGTCGTCTCCATGATATGGATGGTGATTGGGGGAGGGGAGGTCGGAGGAGACGCTCTGTGTCATCAGTGGTTGTAGCTCTTTTACTAATTGTTTAACAGCTTTTCAGCAAATGCTGGGAAGCACCAAATGCTTGTGAAAAAATAGAAAATTATGTCAGTAATGCTGTAAGTGACAAAAAAAATGCAGAAGGTGAACACACAATAAACATAAAAATTAAATAATGACTGTGTGCTAGTTACTACCTGATCATTCAGCTGAAATTGTAAATAATTTCTCTTTTTGTACCCGGCTGTGTCAGGCAAAGAGAGGTGTTTTGTGTAAATGTGCCATCCCTCAGTGGGCTCCCACCCCCAGGTCACCGTTCCTGAGACACTTCTACACCTCAGGCTTGTGAACATCCTGGCTCATGACTCCGACCCATAGGCCCAAGATTTATTTTGTTTACATTGTATTAAGAATAAGGATAATATTGAGGCCTCATAGTAGTAATGTCCCACATGTATGCCCAAGAAGATTCGCTCTTAGTGTTAAAGGTTCTATAACATTATAGGTTATATTAAGTTTAATTTTTGATGATCAAGTATATAGAATCATAAAGATCCACAGGTAAATGTTATAATTTAATTTATAAATGTTTCATGGTAATATTGTTATGGGATTTACTTTCTATAAGATTGTTTTATTTTCAAAGGTGTTTTTTTTATTTATAGTGGTGATTTACTATTTATGCTACACATACATACACAATTATATTCTCATTTACAGAGAGATGTTATATATTTTATATATGCCAGTCATATATAGGTCTTAATGTGAATGAACAATATATATATATATATATATCCCAACTGAACATTTGTAGGGTTTTAAGCACTACAGATGGTCAAAGCAAACTTATGTCTCTAAAGAGCTAAAGTCTAAGAATAACAGTCAAACTTAGATAATTTGAGTTAATAAGTATTGGTACATGAAAGAAAGTATGCAAATACAAGAGTATAATGGAATATTATATAGTTATCTATTACACAATTGTATGAACCTATCATCTTATCAGGATATATGAGTATGACACACATGAACTACATGGTAATCACGGAGTTACTATAAGTGTTATCTGAGATATTGTATTCCAGAGAGTTTCCAAATATGGAAGGGGTTAATCCTGGATCACTAATAGGAATGGAAACTTAATTAATGGTCATGATTAAATATAAGGGTCAACTGTATTGGAAGCATATCCAGCTATAGGGATTATGTTAATACGTATTTGTTGTTTTTGTAAACAAATGTTTATATTTTCAGTTATATTTTAAAGAAGAACACAATGATATTTAATAGAGTAATATCTCATATCTCATGCAGAATGTTACTTTATTAAAAAGGTAAAGATTTGGTTTTACTGTGAAGAAATATATTTTGTGTGATTAATTTACATACTCAATATAATTTTTAGTAATAAAATTCCACAAACATACACAAAGATACATGACTGAAGGAATAAAGATTAAAAGGTTACACTTACATAAAGGATTTAGTATTAGGATTCTATCTTCAATAATATATCAGCATCTATAATATGTTGAAATATAATATGGTAATAGATGAACGGTATGGTGCACTGTGATATAATAGGTTAGCTATAATCACCAAGTTTGACGTAGCAGTAGGAAAGAAGAAGACGAAATCTTCAATCAAGACTAAAGACAACAGTTAATGTAATGTTTTTTTTAGAGACTGTGATAATCATGAAATCTATAAACATAAAGGTAAATTTCATAGAAAAAGTTCTGTCGACACAGAAATGAGTAGTGTTGAGCACGAATATTCGAATAGCGATTTTTTTTTTTAGCAAATATCGGCACTTCGCTAATTCGCGAATATTTCAAATATAGCGCTATAAATTCGCTATTTCGAATATTCGTTTTTTTGTTTTTTTTTTAGATATATTTTTTTCTTTCCCACTTCCCAAAAGTAGTTCTTACCTGTCCTGAGGATTCCTGGCTTCCTGGCTGCTCCAGTCAGTGCCCGTTGCCGCTTCTACCGACTTCTGTGCTCATGGAGCGTCCCCATTCAGCATGGGAACGTCTCCATATACTAAAATGTACTGTCGGATTTGAGGAATTACGTTTAAATCGCAATGCGATTAATTCAAGTTATATTAATCGCATTGCGATTACAACTTAGCACTGCTATCTTACATAGGCTAGAATTAACGAATATGGAATATAGCAGCAGTGCTAAGTAGAAATCGCAATGCGAGTACTCCAAGTTACATTAATCGCATTGCGAATTCAACTTAGCACTGCTATAATATATTCCATATTCGTTAACTTCGTTCATTCTAGCAAGCTGAACCATTATAAACCCAGCTCGAAGTTGAAATCGCAATGTGATTAATATAACTTGAATTAATCGCATTGCGATTTCAACGTAATTCCTCAAATCCGACAGTACATTTTAGTATATGGAGATGTTCCCATGGTGATGGGGACGCTCCATGAGCAAGGAAGTTTATGGTTGGCTTGGTAGAATTAGCGAATAGCGAATATGACGAATGTATTCGTCATATTCCTCAAAACGAAGATAACGAAGTATTCTCCATCTTCGTTTTAGCTACCTATTCGTCTCGTCATCGTCAACTTCGCTATTCGCTAATTCTAGCAATCAAATAGGAAGGTTGACTATAGAGACAGCTGTGTTTAATTCGCTATGCGATTTTATTATTTTTTTTTTAATAGAATAATTATATTACTTGATATAATTATTATAATTATTCTATTTATTAAAAAAAATATATATATAATCGCATAGCGAATTAAACACAGCTGTCTCTATAGTCAACCTTCCTATTTGATTGCTAGAATTAGCGAAGTTGATGAATAGGTTGCTAAAACGAAGATGTAGAATACTTCGTTATCTTCGTTTTGAGGAATATGACGAATACATTCGTCATATCCGTCATCCTCGCTAATTCTAGATATGAAACCAATAGGAAAGTAGCCTTAAGTTAAAATCGCAATACGCTATTATTTAAATCGCATATTAATCGCGATAACTAGAATAATGACAAATATTCGATTTCGACGAATATGAAACGAATATTCTTTCGAATGTTCGCGAATTTCGTCGAAATCGAATATGGCACCTGCCGCTCATCACTAGAAATGAGGTCTGTGACAGAAGAAATGGCATCTAAAATGGAGAACTGAGCTCAAAGAGAGCAAGTACTGAAAAGCCTCAGTAAATAATTTAGAGTTAGAATAGCTACGTAGGTTTCCAGAAAGTGAGATATTTTAGCGCCTATGTACGGCCTAGGATGTTTTTTTTTCCCTGAAAAAGTTATTTCATTGGTTTGCCATAAACACCTCTGTGAAGTTCAGTAATCTGCTACTCATGATGCTATCAGCAATTCATGGGCTTCTCATCTTCTTTGTGTGGTGCCAAATAAAATAGAAGTTATAAGTATGTGTACACCATACTGCTTTCATAATGAGACCAGACACAAGTTGGCTCCATTCAAAGCACTTCTCATACCTCAAAACCAAGAGACCTTTATTCAAGTTCCATTCACTTAAATAGCAGACATGACATCACATAAGGGGTGTTCCTTAAGAAAAGGTAATTGGTTCCTTAACTTCATAGGAGTGGTTTCAGCAACTTCAACTCTGAGTTCATAGGTAGATTTGAAACTTGTAACCTAACTCCCCCTCCCCCTTCACAGTGACCTTACACACACATATGGGTAGCGGCCATCTTGTGGACAAAAATGTGTACTACATGATTTTCTAAAATGCTATCTCTCACAAATCCCTCCTTTTTGCGGGAAATAGACCAAAGGTGAACAGGCAAAGTGAGGTACTCTCCCAACGCCCTAAACAGCGAAGAGCTGGACTTTCCTTATTGCTTCACCAGGTCCCCTCAACTCCCTTTCGGGTTTGCCTTCACCTTGTCCTATGTACCCCGCAATCATCAACAAGGTTTTATACTTTTTTTTTTTTATCAACAAGGATAGAATACTTTTTGACAGGGGCACAGCACATATACATGATATGGGCATGGATAAATTTCCAAAACAATTTTCCTAACAGAAAACTATACAGCACCCTGTTAAAGCCAAAGGCAAAAAACACTGTAGTCACTGAACCAGTTCCCAAAACATTATTCTGATCATGATGTGATTAATTTTCGAATTTTTCTCATCAGTTCATTTAATAAAGTCTATCAGTTTCTTCAGATCCTCGGTAATCCTTCCATCAGGTCAGTTTGTCTGGAATGTAGATGCAGCAGGAACTTCCAATGCTCTTGTAGATCCCTCCTTTTTCTGCTCTCAAGGACCAGTCTGTTCTGTAAAGTTATCACTGGAAAAGAGTTTAGTTGTTCTTCTATTCCCTTCGCAGCATCACAGATGTAATTCACAAATCTCTGTTGATGACAATAGAGATGTTAATCCAATCTACAATTGTATTATTTCTAATCGTGGGAATTAATGACTCAAATCCTGCAGCTATATGACTTTTAGCTTTAAATTAGTCAGAAACTCTTCTACAGACTCCTGTGACATCCATGTATACATGTGTTTCAAAGGATGTTGGGAGTGACCTCCTTAGTCGTGACTGGATATTGTATTTCTTACTGATTTGATCCCAATCAGGAGGGGAGAATAGAACCAATGGCATGAGTACTTTATCAGGTTACATTGGCCACTTCATTCTATCTGCATCCTGAGTCAGAGTTTCAAATCTGCACACAATCACCAGATATCTTCGTTTTGATGATTTTGGTTGATTAACCACCTGTCAGGAACTATCAGAGTCACTACTTGTCTTATTCAGCTGAATTATATAAGAACAATATCCTGGAGGGAAAATACCAAAGGGATTTCCTGTATAAAATCCTGTCTCTAAGACCAGTTTGTCTTTATATTTTTCAATTGGCCAAAAATTTAATGCCAATTATAGGTAAGGACGTAGGAGCCACAGATATAACTGAACTTTGAGGTTTTTCCCTTTCCAACATTCTAAATTTGCCTAGGGATCTTTGTCACTTACATATGCGCCTAAAACGTATATCCCCAAATCCTGTTGGACAGGAACAGAGGATTACAATCATTATATTACAACTGTTTGGTGGTGTTCCCTTCAGGCCAGTCATCCTTTGAGACAAACCTTCACCTTTACTGACTCTAGAGGTAGTTTCCACTGGTTTATTTTCCCAACACTTCGTATTGGTGTTCCATCCTGTCAATCTCCAATCTCCACAGTTGGTATGGTCATATCTAAACACAATTACCATAGACCAGGACAGTTCCAGTCACAGGTATGTACTTATCAGACCAAAACCAAGTGTCCTATCTGTCATCTGTCTT
This sequence comes from Bufotes viridis, assembly GCA_033119425.1. Taxonomy (NCBI): domain Eukaryota; kingdom Metazoa; phylum Chordata; class Amphibia; order Anura; family Bufonidae; genus Bufotes; species Bufotes viridis. Next base: position 434,280,229 of record CM065592.1, read on the forward strand.
ATAGTCCACTATACTGAAAAAGTCAACTTAGTTGTTCCTGACTCATCTTGTTAGTATAACACCATGGAAATTTGATTTGACTGTGATTTCCCACTTGTACAATATAAGACCAAACAATATGACATGAAACAAAACATTATGGCTCGTATAGTCCTGGAATTTGATTGCAACATGACACTTAGATCCAATCAGGCTCTCCTTCCAATTCGACAGCAGTGGCGGTGGTTATCAGGACTTGATGTAGATTATCAAACCGTAGCTCTAGGACTTTCTCGTTTTATCACTACCCAATCTCCTGATTGTAAAGAATGAATTTCTTCTAGACAATCTGGATTCTAGAAGACAACTAAAACTTGGAAATACACATTTGTCAATCAATTTGTGCAACAGACAACATGATTTGGAAAACTACTATGCTTCATCTGGAGCTGTTGGGGAAAATAGTGACCTAATCTAGGGGTATTCCTAAAGAGAACTTCATAAGGACTTAGGCCTATCTTCCAGTTAGGGGAGTACCAGATGGAGAAAAGCCCCAGGGGTAGGTACTCTCACCTCAGTCAGTCCCTTTTATCTGTAGCCTTTGCTATAGGTCAAATCTCTGAATATCCTGGAAAGAGATCAATATAGACACAGACATATTCACACTGATCCACTTTTGTTCTGAATATAGTTAATCCGCAGTCTCTGAAATGGTAAGATGATCTTGCTTCGTGGAACTCCCATAGTTCTCCCCTCATTATTACAGAATTAACCTTCAACTAACCTAATGGAAGCATTGTTGAACCCAGGAGCCATCCACCACAGAAACCAATCACACCTTCTCTCTATTGATTTGCCCATGTCCTAAATCCATCCTCTCTAGGTAAAGTGGCCTCTAGAGGTAGAGTTTATCAACCCCCCAGAGTCCATTCTCAATCATCACTTCTACCTTTATCCTTTGATGTTTCCTCTCTGTAGCCTGTATCTGAAAAAGACAAACTTTTTAAAAGTCTACTAGCCCTAAGCCATCCTGTATCACACAGACTTCCATGTAGCATAGACTTCAGATAATAGTTCAGCCTTTACCTTCTCAGGCAGCATCAGGGCATCAAACATCTTTTATACACTCAGCATCCATTATTGATGGGCTTACCCATGGATTAAACAATCTCTGCTTCGCCAGATTAGACCATAATAATGAGTGATACCGAAGGCATATCTGCATTAATATTGATGTTAGCAGTCTTACCCTCAGCCATCTTACAAACCTCAGAGAGTGTCTTTAGCTCTGTCTCCTGCACTAACATTGCTGGAGGGAGTGGTTCTTTCGTGACAACATCAGCATATCCTGTCTAAGATGATCCATCTTCCAAGAACCTGAAATTATCTACCAGAAACTCAAAAATGTGGTTATTAATTGGAGATAATCATGTGAATTTGAATTTTTATTTTAGAGGTACTACAGTACTACTCCTTCCCCCTTCCAGAGGCCGCAGAGTAGTTAGATGTAAAATTGTTCACCTTTAAGGCAGTGAACAGTTGGTAAGAGGAGTAGGAACTGTATTACTATCTACTCCTACACATGTGATACTACCCTTAGCCATGAGGAGAGATCGTGGAATATGTTTGCTATGAGGCAATGGAAGCAAATCCTAAAGATTGTATAGATAATAGGGATCCAGTATTTGATTCTGGATTGTTGATTCCCTATGGGCGTTGCACTTGAAGGGCTGAACATTTGTAGCTCCTCCCACAGGTGGGCAAGTACATACAGAGTCTTCCTTCCCCCTTTCTTGTGGGGAGGACTGATAGGCAGCCACGCTCTCCTTAGGCCTTTATTCAATTGAACTTCGACAACATGGAGGACTATAGTGAACTGTACTCGGGCCTAGCTAATACTAGACCTTTCCAGATGATCCTCAAAACCATCCACAAAGGCAGCACTTATGATTTTCTCATTCATCTCTAAGGTATGTTCAAAGCCCAAATCCACCCAACTTTCCTGGAGTCTAATGAAAACTATCTCCACACTCTCTGCCCTGTACTGATGCACATTCAGATAGTGTGACAGGCTAATCACTTAAATGCTTTCTCCCCCACCCACTAACAACATGAGAAAATGCTCCTTTTTTTTTTTTTACTACAAACCAGCATAGGTAAGTCCTCTGAATTCGGAATTCTACTTATCAGTAAAATGTATGTTATTACTATTTAGGGATAATGGGTACAGCAGATTTCATACATCATAAAATGATGCTAGAAATCTCACATTTTCCTGTGATTGTAATCCACTTCTAAATAAGGACTAAGAGTCCGTAATTTAATCGAATTGGACACTTCCAATTGGCATCATAGGGATAATCACTGCATGCACATTTTTAACTAGTGACCCATACAATTGGGACATACTGGAACCTATAATATGAACATATGTTAGTAACTTCACAGATGCATTACCAATTACCAGTCCCCACCATAAGGGGGTTGAATTCCTGAGGAGGGGGTTCAAGCAGAGCACAGTTGAGGGATATAAAGGAAATGAATAGACTCACACAGATGGGAGTGGCGCAGCTGGAGGAGTACATGCTAGACAGAAGCAAGGAGTTTTTATAGAACTACAAGGCACAGAAAAACACTGTGTGGGTTATAGCAGATGTGGTGGGGAAAGGGATGCCACATGGCAGACTCTTTGTTCTCTATAGGATTCAAAATCCTCCATCTTGCATAGACATTCTCCACTTTCTTCAATTTCTATCAATCACTTCATAGGCAATTTTCACCATAACTGTACCAGCCTATTACTATCCTTCAACCAACTTCTCTTTTCATTCAATACACTTTCTACAATTCTTCATTTAGTCTACCTCCTACTGCACTTTCCTTCTTATGTTGTTTTGATATACAGTTCTCTAGAGTCAACTCTTACACAATACTACATATTTCTGGATAATACCGGAAATCTCTGCTACATAGTATTATATAATGCTATCAAACTTTTTTTTTTGACTCTTAACTGAAACATTTCCTCTCGTTCTTTACATTAGCTGAGCCGCTGTTAACATCTCCTCATTATATCCTGCAAAATTAGAATTTCCCATTATTGGGGGCTCCACAGCTTAACAATATGTGGCTATTATTGATCCCACAATCTTACACTAAAATAAGAAAATTGTAATACACAATTCAAACAATATATAACTGCTACTGATCCCACTCTACCTTTGATGAAGACCCTAGTCTAATTTACCTCTTAGGGATACACAATTTTAATAACTTCCATACGCGATTGGTGTTAATCCTACTCTCTGTACGGATACACAATCTTAATAACTGCCAATCGAATTGGTGTTAATCTTACTAGTCACTCTCCAAGACTCTTGTCAGAGCTTGGCTGGGATCCAATTCTATGTCACAGGATATTCGACTCAGCTTTGTAACAACTTCCGCTTTCTTCTTAGTTTCAGCATGTTCTACCACACATAGAAGGAATATTTAAATGGGTTATTTCGTTTTAAAGGACATATCAGCTATTATTTGAACCCTTCTATCGCGATAACACCAATTCAACTCTTGAGAATTAACTTGGGCAAAAGATTCAGAGGAGGTTTGTAAGAATTAAAGCTTCTTACCTTGTTTTAACCGGCATGACCTCGTCTGATGATGTTGGCCAAGTCCTCTTATGGCGTTTGAATCTGAAATTATGCAAGCTGTCTGCCCAGCCCAGGGACGCCATTTTGTCAGTGCAATTCATGCGCTTCTCATCATCTTTGTGTGGAGCCAAATAAAATAGAAGTTATAAGTATGTGTACACCATACTGCTTTCATAATGAGACCAGACACAAGTTGGTTCCATTCAAAGCACTTCTCATCCCCCAAAACCAAGAGACCTTTATTCAAGTTCCATTCACTAAAATAGTAGACATGACATCACATAAGAGGTGTTCCTTAAGGAAAGGTAATTGGTTCCTTAACTTCATAGGAGTGGTTTCAGCAACTTCAACTCTGAATTCATAGGTAGATTTGAAACCTGTAACCTAACTCCCCTTCACAGTGACCTTACTCACACATCTGGATAGCGGCCATCTTGTGGACAAAAATGTGTACTACATGATTTTCAAAAATGCTATCTCTCACAATACTAACGCTAAAAATGTTTTAATAAAGGACTAAGTTCTACAATCATGCTGAGAATGTGAAAATGGGAGGTCTGTATGAGCACGTCAAAAACTATATTTGAAGTCTACCATATATGATAATGTAAAGTACATACATGCCTGTTTTCTATGGTATAAATGATTGACAGAGACAGACAAGGATTCGTCTTCCCACTCTCACTCTGGTGGAAGAGGTTGCTAAAGATGGAAGGAACACATGGAGCCTGAAGTAGGAGGATCTACCCTTCAACCATGATACTTCAAGGACTTTTATATTCACACACGGACAATTAGACTAAGAGTATTTTTGTAAGTAATCAACTTTTATAAAGATTGAAAAAAAATCGCATTATTCATTTTCTTTTTATAACTCTTGTTGAATCCTGGTGAATGAGTCATCCTGGTCTTCCTTACTCCAAATAAGCATACACTACATTTGGAGAGAATTACCAATCAAGTTATTATTTTTTTGATACATAAAATATCATATTTGAAATAATATTTTACAAGGCGTGGATGCCAGAAGCTGTGTACTACACCTATTTGCAAAGGTGCCTGGGAAGCACTCTAAAACGGCTGTTTGCTAACCTTTGACTTGAATACATATACTGATCCCCTTGAAACTTTCTGTTTGCAGCTTTGTCAGTGGTTACCCCTGAGGAACAAGCTATAGAAGTAGATTTCTCACCTCTAGGCTGAATCTTATAGGCTTTAACCCTGGACCGTGGAGGCATCAGGGAGAGCAGAGAGGCAGGAGGCCTCCCTCTAGAGGGCAGCAACATCTTGACTAAACTCCAGGAGAACTGACTTTTCACTGCCTGACTGGCCCAAGCTAAGCTATTTATACACTGTCACACTGCCCTATGTAGTGGTAAGACTAGTGTGGTGCAATCTAACTGGCCAGAATAAAAGGATCTTACATAGAATCATATAGTGACATGGGAGAATAAGACATGGGATGAAGCATGGCATTCAGACATAATATCTGACAATAAAACATAGTAAAACCAGTTTGCAGTGCCCCACAATCATGAGTGGGACACTGCATTGTCAATGTGCAAATGTGTAATATGTCTAATACGGCCAACAATTTGAAAGACCTTGCATGGATGATAAAGCATGAGTGGGTTCCAACTAGAGACTTTCAGTATATGAGAAGATTAAGTGAAATACCCAAGAAGGAACTGTTTAAGTGATGAAACCACGATGCATGTTTTTTGAACTGTACTTTCGCTCAAAATGTATGGAGAAGAGTTGGGGTAATCCTGAAACATACATGCGACCTTCAGAGACTAGATCATAAACTAGTACTATATGGCCTAGGAAATACAGTCAGGCCAGAAAAAAAGAGAATAATGTGGATTATGCTCAATTGTATTAAAAATGCAATCTGGTAGGTGCACAACATCTTGCTTTTCAGAAGAGATCTTATTAAGTAAAAGGATTGTGTGAATCTGGCCTTAATTCGAAATGTACATATATTATTTACAGGACCGGAGCAAGATGGGAAGAACTGCTGCCGCACTATGGAACATATATATGTGCAACAGGCTAGTTTAGTTATAGTATAGAAAGTTTTCCTTTTGATAAAACAGATACATTTTAGCAAAGTATACTTATCGATTTCTCTAAATTGCTGATTGTAATGTAAGTTTTTCTAGTTTTATAATAAAAAATGAAGAGAGCTGGTCTTGAAAGTCTCATAGTGCACAAGGCTCCCATTGTAAGGTATGCTGACTGTATCTGTCTCATGGATCGGTTGTTAGCTTGCACATACCTGGCTTTTGGCATACAGCCTTTGTGTGATTGTCTGTTTATTATATGTTATAGGTAATCAAATTGTGCGTGTATATTATATTATTAATATTGCAGTCATGAATTCTCAAATTTGCAAATTTATGGCAAATATTTGGCCAAAAATTTGGGAAGTATGGCGAATTATGAATATATTCTATGCCGCTAATCACTATTCCTCAACTCAGTTAAAACATTCCTTTGAAGAACATTCAGGAACATTGCTTAGAAAGACCAAGAACTTTATGAAGAATTTCCTCCCTTCCTCCAAGAAGCTTCTCACATCAGATGATAAGTCTGTGTTGTGTGTCGTCTCCATGATATGGATGGTGATCGGGGGAGGGGAGGTCGGAGGAGACGCTCTGTGTCATCAGTGGTTATAGCTCTTTTGCTGTTTTTTAAAAAGCTTTTTAGCAAATGCTGAAAAGCCCCAAAAGATTGTACAATAGTTGACAAATACACATGTTGACAATATTTAGGTTTATTTTTTATTATTGTTTTGTAGATTTGGAGGCCAATAGATGTTTCCTCGGGAGCTACAGGTTCAAATCTTTTTGGGTTTTTGTTCTTAATCTTGCAGCAGCTCTATAGCATAGTGGGTGTTCCCTGTGGAGCTGTAGGTTCAGATCTCACTGGTTGTTCTCTCTGTATTCTATATTTCAAGACTCTAACCTGTACCTATCATTTGCCATTAAATTTTACAGGCCTTTTGAGGGAAGCACAACATCCGATTAAATGTGATTGAAATTAAACTTTTAAGACACAAACATTTGGGTTTTTCAACAAATAGTAAAAGAGCAATAATCACTGATGACATGGAGCGACACAGCCGCTAATCCTCAGCATTTCATCCCCATGTGAACATACTCTGAAAATTTACATATTAGCCCCACCCCTTTCTGCTTATCTACAGACAGTAGGGACTGGCCCCACCCCTTCCTGTTTATGTAAATCATGTGTCCTCCTGACCTCTGGCTCATTATACATGGAGGGGTCTATCTCTGATCCATTATCTGGAGGGACATTTCTATTCTGTGATGATTTCTCTCCTCAGATAATAAATCTGTGTTGTGTGTCGTCTCCATGATATGGATGGTGATTGGGGGAGGGGAGGTCGGAGGAGACGCTCTTTGTCATTAGTGGTTGTAGCTCTTTTACTAATTGTTTAACAGCTTTTTAGCAAATGCTGAAAAGCACCAAATACTTGTAAAAGAATAGAAAATTATGTGAGTAATGCTGTAAGTAACAAGCCAAATGCTGAAAGTAAACACACGATGGATGTAAAAACTAAATAAGTGAATATGTAGCAGTTTCTGCCTGATCAGTCAGCTGGAATTATAAATAATTCTTCTTTTTGTACCAGGCTTTAAAGTCAGGTAAAGAGAGGTATTCTGTGTAAACGTGCCATCCCTCAGTGGGCTCCCACCCCCAGGTCACCATTCCTGAGACACTTCTACACCTGAGGCTTGTGAACATCCTGGCTCATGACTCCGACCCATAGGCCTAAGATGCACCTCCAGGTTAATCTCTGTGTTTCTCTGCTCCATCTCAGTAGCCCAGTCCAACCACTGATAAGAACAGGTTCTTCACATTGTCTAGGCCACAAAACCAGGAAGCTACGTTATCAGGAAAGCACCAAGACCTCGGTGATCATGGCACCTCCACTGCCAAAGAAAGGCAATGCCTTCCATTTTTCCAAATAGAAGAATTAATTGTACAAACCATGGATTTATTAGGCAGTTCATATCACAGAGAATGGTCCTGGGTGGAGCTATGCAAATTTCTATTTGGCTTTCCTGGTACTCCTTTGAAGGGAATGTTCCTCAAACAAACAAATATCCGTCATTGCTGCTGCTGTTGGGTGCAGGACCGATCCCTGGGAGTCAGAGCGACCAATCTCTGATCACTTCTAAGCCTACTCAATGCCAATGTGGGTCTGCAGCTTGACTCTCTGCTCCCCAACCAGGAAAAGATCTAGGACACCAACACTGCCACGGAAGACTTACACAAGGGTCTACTTAGATGATCTTTGCTAAGGAAGCTGGAGAAATCTACATAGCTCCACCCATTTGTAGAGCTAATTAGAAAAATCTGCATAGCTCCATCAACCCAAATCTATTTGAAAGACCATGATTTCTGTGGATGAGCATGAAGGACCTAAAACTGTCTGGTAAGGACTGTGTTGTGTCAGACATTGTTGTGTGATCGGGGAATACTGTATAGTAAGACAATCCCCGTCTTGGCCTGATACTTCTAGGTCCTGATCAACTTTTAAGGATGTTCATTAACCCAGTAAGAACATTCCTTTGAAGAACACTGAGGAACATTGCTTAGAAAGACCAAGAACTTTATGAAGAATTTCCTCCCTTCCTCCAAGAAGCTTCTCTCCTCAGATGATAAATCTGTGTTGTGTGTCGTCTCCATGATATGGATGGTGATTGGGGGAGGGGAGGTCGGAGGAGACGCTCTGTGTCATCAGTGGTTGTAGCTCTTTTACTATTTGTTTAAAAGCTTTTTAGCAAATGCTGAGAAGCTCCAAAAGCTTGTGGAAGAATAGAAAAAACATATATTAATACTATTATGATTTATTTTTTATTAACTTTTTGTAGGTTGGGAGGATAATAGATGTTCTCTATAGAGCTACAGGTTCAAAGCTCAGTGGGTTTTTGTTCTGTATCCTGCAACAGCTTTATGGCATAGTGAGTGTTCCTTGTGTGTTCTTTATTTCAAGACTCTAATCTGTATCTTACAATTGCCCTTAAAATTTACAGGCCTTTTAAGGGAAGTATAACATCTAATTAAATGTGATTAAGGCTACATTCACACGACCGTAGTGTATTACGGATCCGCAATACACCCAGCCGCACCCCCCATAGAAATGCCTATTCTTGTCCGCAGGCTGCGGACAAGAATAGGACATGTTCTATCTTTTGCGGAGCCGCGGACCGGAAGTTCGGGGCCGCGCTCCGCAAATGCGGAAGCGGAGAGCACCTAGTGTGCTCTCCGCACCTCGTCCGCACCCGTCCTGCAGAATTGCGGAACGGACGCGGACACATTCACGGTCGTGTGAATGTAGCCTAAAACTAAACATTTAAGTCACACACATTAGGGTTCTTCAACAAATAGTAAAAGAGCAATAATCACTGATGACACGGAGCGACACAGCGGCTAATCCTCAGCATTTCATCCCCATGTGAACATACTCTGAAAATTTAAATATTAGCCCCGCCCTCTTTCTGATTATCTACAGACAGTGGGGACTGGCCCCGCCCCTTCCTGTTTATGTAAATCATGTGTCCTCCTCCTGACTTCTGTCTCATTATACATGGAGGGGTCTATCTCTGATCCATTATCTGGAGGGACATTTCTATTCTGTGATGATTTCTCTCCTCAGATAATAAATCTGTGTTGTGTGTCGTCTCCATGATATGGATGGTGATTGGGGGAGGGGAGGTCGGAGGAGACGCTCTGGGTCATCAGTGGTTGTAGCTCTTTTACTAATTGTTTAACAGCTTTTCAGCAAATGCTGAAAAGCACAAAATGCTTGTGAAAAAATAGAAAATTACATCAGCAATGCTGTAAGTGACAAAATGCAGAAGGTGGACACACAATGAACATAAAAATTAAATAATGACTGTGTGCTAGTTACTGCCTGATCATTCAGCAGAAATTATGAGTAGTTTCTCTTTTCTACCAGGCTGTAAAGTCAGGCAAAGAGAAGTATTCTGTGTAAACGTGCCATCGCTCAGTGGGCTCCCACCCCCAGGTCACCATTCCTGAGACACTTCTACACCTGAGGCTTGTGAACATCCTGGCTCATGACTCCGACCCATAGGCCCAAGATCACCTCCAGGTTAATCTCTGTGTTTCTCTGCTCCGTCTCAGTAGATCAGTCCAACCACTGATAAGAACAGGTTCTTCACATTGTCTAGGCCACAAAACCAGGAGGCTACGTTATCAGGAAAGCACCAACACCTCGGTGATCATGGCACATCCACTGCCAAAGAAAAGCAATGCCTTCCATTTTTCCAAATAGAAGAATTGATTGTAAAGGCCAAGGATTTTTCAGGCAGTTCATATCACAGAGCATGGTTATGGGTGGAGCTATGCAAATTTCTATTTGGCTTTCCTGGTACTCCTTTGAAGGAAATGTTCTTCAAACAAACAATTCCCTTACGTCCTAACCAGTGGCACAGATGGGGTATTCTGCTCCTGTGGACTGGTTAGAACAGGTAGAAGTTTAATGAATAAAAACATGACATACATACACGCCCTCCCTGCCCCCAATAAAGAAGGGCCGTGACCCCCAGGACCTTGTGTTTTTTTCTGTCCTGTGGATAGACAGGATGGGTGGTTCCTCCTCTCCTTCTCATCTGGGAGAGGGGTCTTTTTTTCTTGGGTGTTTTTTGCGCTTTGTAGGGCCAAGACACTCCCTCAGCAGGAGCCGACGGTCCTTGACGTCGTTGATTGGGTCAAAGGTTACATGGAGACCAACATGAACCAAGTCAACGCTTCCATTGAAGAATTGAAGCACGCCCTGGTGTCCAAACGTCGTCGTCCTTCCTCCCCCCATCGTGCTATGGAGGTTTCGGGGGTCCAGGATGCTGGGGATGCTTCGGCCTTTTCCTCTTCTGAGGAGGAGGACGGGTTTTCATATTTTTTTCCGCCAGAAAAAACCCAGCGGCTGCTTAGATCCATCCGGTCGGGGGACCAGGACGTTGATCCGGGGGAAGCCTCATCATCTGCCTCTAAGGGGCCTAGGGCCTTTAAAGCGGATAATTCCCTCTTGTCTCTGATGAAGACGGAATGGAAAAAGCCTGAAAAAGGTCCAGTATTGACCAAAAGGTTTAAGGCTGTATTTCCGGTCAAAGAGGATCAAGTGTCTTCTTGGGGGCCTGTTCCTAAAGTGGACATGGCAATATCAAAGCTATCAAGAAGGACCCTTATTCCATCGGACGACGGATCAAGCTTACAGGATCCCATGGACCGGAAGGCAGATTGCGCCCTTAGGCGCGCTTATTCGGCAGCCTCAGCTTCCGCCTCGGTTGCGATTTCCTCTTCCGAAGTGGCGAATTTTTAAAGACAAGATTCGCCCAGGTACAGTCTGACCTAGACCAGGGGTCTCCAGGGACGACATTTTGGCCTCTTGCAAGACGGCCAGCCTTGCCATAGACTTCCTGTGCGACGCAGCTCCACAACAGTTGAAGTTGGCATCTAAGACCATGGCCCTTTCAACCGCGGGCAGGCGTCCGCTTTGGTTAAAACCTTGGAAGGCCGATACGACTTCCAAACACAATCTTTGTGCCATGGCGTACGAACCCGGCAAACTCTTTGGTGCAGAGCTGGACCAAATTATGGAGGGCTGTCGGACAAGAAGGGCAAGTCCCTTCCCCAGCAGTCCTTTCGTGGTCGGGGCAAGAGGTTCGGTTCCAGGTCGGAACCTCAACCTAGAGCCCAGAGAGATTGGGGCTCCCGTAGAGGAGGAAGATCCTCTAGGGGTTCTAGACCCCCAAGAAGTCCTCGACGCTCTGATTGCGGGCCTCCTCGAGGCTCTTGGTATTTAGCCGGTCCGACTGGAAATCCCATTCCCCCTTTTCCCCACATTCCCGTAGGCGGGCGCCTACAGCATTTTCTTCCTTGTTGGCAGGATCATATCCAGGACCAATGGGTCCTGCGTATAATTTCACATGGGTACCTTGTGGACCTGAGCAGTCCGCCGTCGGACAAGTTCGTCCAAACAAGGATTCTTCCCTGCAACAAGCAAAGGATTCTAGAGAATTATGTCCTAGAATACTTTCAGAAGGGAGCCCTGCAGGAAGTTCCTCTCCAAGAGAGAGGAACAGGTATCTACTCCCCAGTCTTCCTGGTACCCAAGAATACCGGAGGTTGGAGGATGATTATAGATCTGAGGTACTTCAACCGTTTCATAAAACAAAAGAAGTTCCGTATGGAAACTATCCAGTCGGTGACCAATCTTCTTTTGCCGGGAGATTTCCTGGCAACCTTAGACCTCAAGGATGCTTATCTCCATATTCCCATCCATCCTGGGTCCAGAAGATTCTTAAGGATCGCGGTGAACATCAGGGGGTCCTAAGACATTTCCAGTTTGTGGCCCTTCCGTTTGGGATTTCTTCAGCCCCACACACTTTCACCAAGGTAGTGGTGTCCGTGGTGGCTGCTCTAAGGCTTCAAGGCCTGAGCATAGTTCCATACCTGGACGATTGGCTCCTCAGAGCACCTTCCCAAGCGATCCTGTCTCAACATATCCAGAAGGCTGTTGCATTCCTCCATCAATTGGGATGGATAATCAATTGGGACAAGTCCCAGCTTCAGCCAGCCACCTCGGTAAAGTTCCTGGGGTTCGTGGTGGATTCAGTCAGGATGACTATTCATCTTACTCCCGGAAGAAGACAATCCGTTCAGCAAACAGCCCGTTCTCTCTCCGTACCGAAGCAGGTAACGATTCGAACATTGATGAGAATGTTGGGACTAATGTCTTCAACCGCGAAGCGGTACCTTGGGCATTATGGCATCTACGTCCGCTTCAGTCGGAAGTACTAGCCAAGTGGAATCACAGTCCGGTGGGACTCAATTCCGTGCTCTCCCTGCCTTACAAGGTCCGGTCCTCCCTAAGGTGGTGGTCCCACCTCGAGGACGGCAAGTCCCTGATCCAGCCCTCCTGGATCATACTTACTTCAGACGCATCCCTGGTAGGCTGGGGTGCTCATCTTTTGGACAAGACAGTCCAAGGAACTTGGACACCTCAGGAGAGGTTATTGTCATCGAATCTCCTGGAGATCAGAGCGATCAGATTAGCTCTTTTTCATTTTGCTCCTTCCATTCAAGGGAAGGCCGTGAGAATACAGTCAGACAGCATGACTGCCGTACTGTACATCAACAAGCAGGGAGGCACTGAGGTCACAAAGTCTCCTGAGAGAGATAGGTGTGATATTGGATTGGGCAGAAATGAACCTCACCCACTTGTCAGCCGTCCACATTCGCGGAGTTCACAATGTGATCGCGGACCGCCTGAGCCGAGGTCTTCCGACCGGAGAATGGTCACTTCATCCAGAGGTCTTCAAGGAGATAACGCTCAGGTGGGGCATGCCAGAGATCGATCTCATGGCAACGAGGTTCAACACCAAAGTGGAGAAGTATTGCTCCCTTTACAGGGAGGACAACCCGGTGGCAATAGATGCTCTGTCAATCCCATGGAGGTTCAGGCTGGCCTACATCTTCCCTCCAATTTCCTTGATACCAAGGGTCTTGATGAAAATCAGGCAGGACCAAGCGTCAGTCATCGCCATTATCCCATACTGGCCGAAGAGAGCTTGGTTTACCCAACTCTTACAGATGAGTCGGGGTCAATTTCTGAGGCTTCCCCAGAGAGAGTACTGGTGTCGGGGACACACAGATCTCCTCAAATCTTCAAATGTTCAACCTGACAGCCTGGAGGTTGATCAGTCCCTTCCAAGAATAGAAGGGCTATCGGGGTCTGTCTTGAGAACCTTAGAGCACTCCAGATCAGAAGCTACCAACAAAGCCTACTCCAGAATCTGGAAGATTTTTTTCGTCCTGGTGTTCTAGGCATCAGCAGACGTCGGCTGAAGCTTCCGTCCCGGTAATTCTCCAATTCCTACAAGATGGTCTGGACAAGGGGTTATCACCCTCTACCCTCAAAGTGCAGGTCTCAGCGATCTCTGCTTGTCTCAACAGAGCTGTTTCTCAAGACCCCCTTATCAAGAGATTCCTGAAGGGAGCCTCAAGATTAAAGCCTACAGTAATCAGGCCTATCCCTGTTTGGGATTTATCGGTCGTGCTCAGGGGGTTGACGTCTCCCCCTTTGAGCCCCTAGAGGAGGCGGGATTCAAGTTCTTAACCTGGAAAGTCACCTTCCTATTGGCCGTTACCTCTGCAAAGCGAGTTGGGGAACTCCAAGCTTTTTCTGCTTTTGAACCCTATACGAAGTTTCTTCAAGATCGGGTGCTTCTTAGATTTCTTCCTACGTTTGTCCCAAAGGTTCCTTCCTTTGACAATATCAACCAGGTGATTTCCCTGCCGACTCTGGCTCCACCCCCTCCTCTGAAGAAAGAGGGCTCCATACCCTCGACATTTCGAGATGTCTGCGGATTTACCTGGATCGCTCCAAGGTATTTAGGAAGGATGAAAACCTCCTTATCCTTTTTCCGGTACCCATAAGGGAAGGAAAGCCTCTAAGCCCTCCATCAGCCGATGGATTAAGGAGGCAATTCGGGAGTCCTATATTTCTCAGGGTTCGGAGCCCCCTGAATTTGTAAGAGCCCACTCTACTCGAGCTGTGGCCACTTCTTTTGCAGAGAGAAGCTCGATCCCATTGGACGTGATCTGTAAGTCAGCTTCTTGGAGTTCTCACTTCACCTTTATTTCACACTATAGAGTGGATACTAGAATACATAGTTATTCCTCCTTTGGCCGGACAGTATTGTCTTCCGCCAGGCATGAGGACCCTCCCATAGGGGTTTCTACTTGCTAAATCGCCATCTGTGCCACTGGTTAGGACGTAAGGGAATCGTTAATTTCTAACGATAATTTGTTTTCCCTTAGTCCTAACAGTGGCACACAAATATCCCCCCCTTAGTTATATTGTTATTTTCTTTCTACTTGTAATGACACAAGGTCCTGGGGGTCACGCCCCCTCTTTATTGGGGGCAGGGAGGGCGTGTATGTATGTCATGTGTTTAATGTTTTTATTCATTAAACTTCCACCTGTCCTAACCAGTCCACAGGGGCAGAATACCCCATCTGTGCCACTGTTAGGACTAAGGGAAAACAAATTATCGTTAGAAATTAACAAATATCCGTCATTGCTGCTGCTGTTGGGTGCAGGGCCAATCCCTGAGAGTCAGAGCGACCAATCTCTGATCACTACTAAGCCTACTCAATGCCAATGTGGGTCTGCAGCTTGACTCTCTGCTCCCCAACCTGGAAAAGATCTAGGACATCACAACTGCCACGGAAGACTTACACAAGGGTCTACTTAGATGAACTTTGCTAAGGAAGCTGGATAAATCTACATAGCTCCGCCCATTTGTAGAGCTAATTAGAAAAATCTGCATAGCTCCATCAACCCAAATCTATTTGAAAGACCATGATTTCTGTGGATTAGCATGAAGAACCTAAAACTGTCTGGTAAGGACTGTGTTGTGTCAGACATTGTTGTGTGATCGGGGAATACTGTATAGTAAGACAATCCCCGTCTTGGCCGGATACTTCTAGGTCCTGATCAACTTTTAAGGATGTTCATTAACCCAGTAAGAACATTCCTTTGAAGAACACTGAGGAACATTGCTTAGAAAGAGCAAGAACTTTATGAAGAATTTCCTCCCTTCCTCCAAGAAGCTTCTCTCCTCAGATGATAAGTCTGTCTTGTGTCGTCTCCATGATATGGATGGTGATTGGGGGAGGGGAGGTCGGAGGAGACGCTCTGTGTCATCAGTGGTTGTAGCTCTTTTACTATTGGTTTAAAAGCTTTTTAGTAAATGCTGAGATGCTCCATAAGCTTGTGGAAGAATAGAAGAATACATATGTTGACACTATTATGATTTACTTTTTACTAACTTTTTGTAGCTTTGGAGGACAATAGATGTTTACTATTGAGCTACAGGTTCAAAGCTCGGTGAGTTTTTGTTCTCATATCCTGCAGCAGCTCTATAGTATAGTTGGTGTCCCCTGTGGAGCTGCAGGTTCAGATCTCAGTGGGTGTTACCTGTGTGTTCTCTTGTACCAAGACTCTAATCTGTATCTATCAATTGCCCATAAACTATACTGGTCTTCTGAGGGAAGCACAACATCCAATTAAACAGAAACATTTTGGGTTTTTCAACAAATAGTAAAAGAGCAATAATCACTGATGACACGGAGCGACACAGCGGCTAATCCTCAGCATTTCATCCCCATGTGAACATACTCTGAAAATTTAAATATTAGCCCCGCCCTCTTACTGCTTATCTACAGACAGTAGGGACTGGCTCCGCCCCTTCCTGTTTATGTAAATCATGTGTCCTCCTGACCTCTGGCTCATTATACATGGAGGGGTCTATCTCTGATCCATTATCTGGAGGGACATTTCTATTCTGTGATGATTTCTCTCCTCAGATAATAAATCTGTGTTGTGTGTCGTCTCCATGATATGGATGGTGATTGGGGGAGGGGAGGTCGGAGGAGACGCTCTGTGTCATCAGTGGTTGTAGCTCTTTTACTAATTGTTTAACAGCTTTTTAGCAAATGCTGAAAAGCACCAAATGCTTGTGAAAGAATAGAAAATTATGTCAGTGATGCTGTAAATAACAAATAAAATGCAGAAGGTTAACACACAGTGAACATAAAAATTAAATAATGACTGTGTGCTAGTTACTGCCTGATCGTTCAGCTGAAATTATAAATAATTTCTCTTTTTGTAACAGGCTGTAAAGTCAGGCAAAGAGAGGTGTTCTGTGTAAACGTGCCATCGCTCATTGGGCTCCCACCCCCAGGTCACCATTCCTGAGACACTTCTACACCTGAGGCTTGTAAACATCCTGGCTCATGACTCCGACCCATAGGCCAAGATCACCTCCAGGTTAATCTCTGTGTTTCTCTGCTCCGTCTCAGGTGCCCAGTCCAACCACTGATAAGAACAGGTTCTTCACATTGTCTAGGCTACAAAACCAGGAAGCTACGTTATCAGGAAAGCACCAAGACCTCAGTGATCATGGCACCTCCACTGCCAAAGAAAAGCAATGCCTTCCATTTTTCCAAATAGAAGATTTAATTGTAGAAGCCATGGATTATTCAGGCAGTTCATATCACAGAGAATGGTCATGGGTGGAGCTATGCAAATTTCTATTTGGCTTTCCTGGTAGTCCTTTGAAATTTGCAAATTTTTCAAAATTTTTTATAAATTTGGTATTTTTTTTTACTCAGTTTTACCACTGCTATGAAGTACAATATGTGACGAGAAAACAGTCTCAGAATGGCCTGGATAAGTAAAAGCATTTTAAAGTTTTTACCACATAAAGTGACACATGTCAGATTTGCTAAAAATGGCCTGGGCAGAAAGGTGAAAAATGTCTTGGTCTTTATGGGGTTAAAGAAGCTCTACTCTGTGATACCTTACCTGGATCTTGGAGGAGAGGAATAGTGATTTTGCTGTATAAAAAAAAGAGACAGAGTAAATCTAGAAAACTGGAGACCCATAACTTTGCTAAATGTTGACTATCTTAAATCTTAGCCAAAATCGTGGTTAAAAGAATCAAGAAAGTTATTGGGAAATTAATTCACAAAGTTCCAGAAAGGAGTTTAAGTGAAAATCTCAACATTATTAAAGACTGCATATGGTGTCAGAATAAAAGAAAACAAGAGCTGGCGATCTGATCACTGGATTTCCTTAAAGCATACGATCGTATATCTCATGAGTTCTTGAGGAAAGTCTTAGAACATATAAACTTCCCGACAAATATGATCAAACAGATTTCCGCCCTGTACAATGCGGCTTACAGCCAAGTATCTATTAATGGGTTTCTATCCGAAAAAGTGCACCTTAAGTGCATCAGAGGGTACCAATCCCTGGAGGTAGGGGTCTGTCTGTTAAAACCAACACATATATGGATGAAGTGACAATATTCTGTACGACTGCCCCATCACTCAGAAGAGCCCTCCAAGTTACAGATTATTTATGTCAAGCTTCAGGTTTCAAATTCAATAGACAAAAGTGTAACTGTTTTGTGATTGGAGACGGGTCAGACGTACACTTACAGGATATTAAGATCCAGTCAGAAGAGATAAAAATACTCAGAGTCATCTTTGATATAGAGAATAAGGGGAGGAAAAGCCGGGATGCTGTAAAAAAGAAAATACAGGACAAATTAGAGATTTGGAGACTAAGACAATAACTAATAATACCAATTATGCTGCACCTGTCACAAGTATTCCCACCAGATAAGAAGCTGCTTTCAATTCATCTGGAGTTCAAAGAATGAAAAATTAGAAAGGGAAGTTATGTACAAGGTAAAAAAATATGGAGGTAAAGAAAACCGAACCTCAAATGGTTCCTGCATTTACAATTTTTTTCTCTATGTTCGAAAGTGATAGATACGGAGACTACGTGGTCTTTTTTTCTGAGATACGCAGCTGGTCACCTGTTTCGGAAAAGAAAATGGATCCAGTTACCATTGACAACCCCAGTGTTATTAGTGCCACAAAAACAATATGCAATAATAGAGAAAATAATAAGACTATACTCTCTGGAAAAATTTGAAAGCAATATCCGTAATAATCCAAAGAAAGTAAGAGCCATTCTTGACAATGAACAGCAAACTGAAACGGTGGCAAATTATCCCCCAAATAAATCTCTCGATTGCTGAAAAATGTGTAATATGTCTTATATGGCCAACAATTTGAAAGACCTTGCTTGGATAATGATGCATGAGTGTGTTCCAACTAGAGACTTTCAGTATCGGGGGAGATTAAGTGAAATACCCAAGAAGGAACTGTTTAAGTGATGAAACCACGATACATGTTTTTTAGAACTGTACTTTCGCTCAAAATGTATGGAGAAGAGTTGGGGTGATCCTGAAACATACATGCGACCTTCAGAGACTAGATCATAAACTAGTACTATATGGCCTAGGAAATACAGTAAGGCCAGAAAAAAAGAGAATAATGTGGATTATGCTCAATTGTATTAAAAATGTAATCTGGAAGGTGCGTAACATCTTGCTTTTCAGACGAGATCTTATTAAAAAAAAAGGACTGTGTGAATCTGGCCTTAATCGAAATCTACGTATATTATTTACAGGACCGGAAGAAGATGGGTAGAACTGCTGCCACACTATGGAACATATATACAGTTGTGTTCAAAATGATTCACCCCCGATGCTGTAAAGGGTTTTAGGGAATTTAGTGCACATTTGTAATTGTGTTCAGAATGAAATCTTACAAGGACTTTTTATAGAACTAAATGCAACTAAAATGACATCAATTGTTTTTGTAATACAGTATTAAATGTTTTTTTTGTGATTTCTTCATTGACACAATTATTCAACCCCTTAAAGACGACCGCTCTTAAGAACAGAGGTTCATTCTGCTGAGCTACAACAGCTTTTTGCTGCTCTGAAACAGACCTCCCGATGTGTCCGAATGCAGGAAAGTGGCTACAAAATCCTGACCAGGTGGCACCTGACCCCGGTCCTCCTACATAAATATAACCCTAGCTACGATCCTACCTGTTGGAGATGTAAGACCCATATAGGAACCTACTTCCACCTCTGGTGGACTTGCCCACGTATTATACCTTATTGGGAGGAGGTGATCTCACAAATTAATAAGTTAGTAAACTTGGACCTTCCTTTGGACCCCGAGCTATGCCTCTTTCAGCTTCTACCCGATAAGCTCCCTAAACACACTGTGAAACTACTCAGACACCTCCTGGCTGCGGCTCGCATACTTATTCCTACCTTATGGAAAGCTTCACACCCCCCTTCCCAGGCCTTATGGATGGATAAAGTTGACTCTCTTTATAGATTGGAAGAACTTGCTAGGTGGGAGACGAAGACTCATAAAATCTTTCATGATATTTGGTCCCCTTGGGCGTCATTTAGACGCTTTGACACTCATTCGCCATGAGACGACCTGCTATGATTAGCTGTTAACATTAGATCTTCGACCTATTCATAATCGCTATGCAATGCGGCTCTTCCCCCCCCCCTCTTTCCTTTCCTCCCCTTACTTCCCGCCCTACCCTGTATTCACTGTCGGTATGCGTCTGTGTGTACTGTTGGTTTGCCTATGTATATCTCGCCATGTGATAGAATGTCTCACACAGTATACCTATTTGTGGATGACCAATAGACTTGCCGGAGAAGATTTTTTCTTGCAAGGTTGCTTGCTCTCATTCCTTAATGCATACGTTTTTCTTTTGTTTGTACTGACTTGATGTACCATGTCACTTCTCCGACTATCTGATATATACGGTCTTTGATATTCTATTGGCCTCTCTGATGTCTTTACCCTGTGAATGTTTGTTTATTATATATTTAATAAAAAGATTTTTGAAAAGAAAAAAAAAAAAGAACAGAGGTTCATTCAAGTGTTTTCGATCAGGTATTGAAAACACCTGTGGATGTCAAGGAGCAGCAATCAAGCAGAATAAGCCCCAATTAGGCCGATGTAAAATGACTGTGATACTCGGCTCCTTCTAGACATTTACTGGTGTGTTTACAGACATGGTGAAGTCAAGAGAATGGTCCAGGAAGACAAGAGAAGAGGTGATTTCTCTTCACAGGAAGGGCAATGGCTATAAGAAGATTGCAAAGATGTTACACATACCAAGAGACACCATAAGAAGCATCATTCGCAAATTCAAGGCAAAGGGCACTGCTGAAACGCTACCTGGTCGTGGCAGAAAGAAGATGCTGACTGCGACTGCTGTGCGCTACCTGAAGCGCAAAGTGGAGAAAAGTCCCCGTGTGACTGCTGAGGAACTGAGAAAAGATTTGTCAGATGCGGGTACTGAAGTTTCAGCTCAGACAATAAGGCGCACACTGCGTAATGAAGGCCTCCATGCCAGAACTCCCAGGCGCACCCCCTGCTGTCTCCAAAGAATAAGAAGAGTCGACTGCAGTATGCCAAAAGTCATGTGGACAAACCACAAAAGTTTTGGGATAGTGTTCTGTGGACTGATGAAACAAAATAAGAACTGTTTGGGCCCATGGATCAGCGCTATGTTTGGAGGAGGAAGAACAAGGCCTATGAAGAAAAGAACACCTTGCCTACTGTGAAGCATGGCGGGGGTCAATCATGCTTTGGGGCTGTTTTGCTTCTACAGGTACAGGGAAGCTTCAGCGTGTGCAAGATGCCATGAATTCTCTTCAGTACCAGGAGATATTGGATGAAAATGTGATGCAGTCCGTCACAAACCTGAGGCTTGGGAGACGTTGGACCTTTCAACAGGACAATGATCCCAAGCATAGCTCCAAGTCCACTACAGCATGGCTGCAGATTAAAGGCTGGAACATTGTGAAGTGGCCATCGCAGTCACCAGACTAAAATCCGATTGAGAACCTCTGGTGGGACTTAAAGAAAGCAGCTGCAGCGCGCGGCCTAAGAATGGGACTGAACTGGAGGCTTTTACCATGAAGAATGGGCGAAGATACCCGTAGATCGCTGCAAGACACTTGTGTCAAGCTATGCTTCATGTGTAAAAGGATGTTGTACTAAGTACTAAGATTGAATGTCACTTGGGGGTTGAATAAAACTGATAATGATGTGAGCACAGAAAAGACATTTGTGGTTATTTCATTATAAATGTTATGTTATATTTGTCTGACTTACAAGGGCCTCTGTGATTTATTGTAAACAAGATGACTGAAATGATCAAAATCAATGTCAAACTGGCCAAAACACTCAATTTCAGTGGGGGTTGAATAATTTTGAACACAACTTTATGTGCAACAGGTTAGTTTAGTTATAGTATAGAAAGTTTTCCTTTTGATAAGATAGAAGATGGTATTTTTTGAGATTGAATAGATAGGAAATATAATTTGAGCAAAGTATGCTTATCGATTTCTCTAAATTGCTGATTAAAATGTAAGTTTTTCTAGTTTTATAATAAAAAATGAAGAGAGCTGGTAGTGAAAGTCTCATAGTGCAGAAGGCTCCCATTGTAAGGTATGCTGACTGTATCTGTCTCATGGATAGGTTGTTAGCTTGCACATACCTGGCTTTTGGCATACAGCCTTTGTGTGATTGTCTACTATATATTATAGGTAATAAAATTGCGCATGTATATTACATTATCAATTTTTACAATCATGAATTCTCAAATTGCGAATTTATGGCGAATATTGGGCCAAAAATTTGCGAACTATCGCAAATTCAAATATTGACTATGCCGCTCATCACTATTCCTTAACCCAGTAAGAACATTCCTTTGAAGAACACTGAGGAACATTGCTTAGAAAGACCAAGAACTTGATGAAGAATTTTCTTCCTTCCTCCAAGAAGCTTCTCTCATCAGATAATAAATCTGTGTTGTCTATCGTCTCCATGATATGGATGGTGATTGGGGGAGGGGAGGTCGGAGGAGACGCTCATTGTCATCAGTGGTAAAAGTGCTTTTACTGTTTGTTTAAAAGTTTTTTAGCAAATGTTAAAAAGTCCCAAAAGCTTGTGGAGTAATAGAAAAATGCATATCACAACTATGTTGTGATTAAGTGTTTTTTGTAGGTTTGGAGGCCAATAGATGTTTCCTATAGATGTACAGGTTAAAAGCTCGGTGGGTTTTTGTTCTCTATCCTGCAGCAGCTCTATAGCATAGTGGGTGTCACCTGTGGAGCTGCAGGTTCAGATCTCAGTGGGTGTTACCTGTGTATTCTATGTTTCAAGACTCTAACCTGTATCTATCAATTGCCCTTAAACTTTACAGTCCTTTTTTTAGGGAAGCACAACATCCAATTAAATGTGATTAAAATTAAACTCCGTATAGCAACTTTTTAAACACAAACATTTGGGTTTTTTCAACAAATAGTAAAAGAGTAATAATCATTCATGACATGGAGCGACACAGCGGCTAATCCTCAGCATTTCATCTCCATGTGAACATACTCTGGAAATTTAAATATTAGCCCCACCCCCTTTCTGATTATCTACAGACAGTAGGGACTGGCCCCGCCCCTTCCTGTTTATGTAAATCATGTGTCCTCCTGACCTCTGGCTCATTATACATGGAGGGGTCTATCTCTGATCCATTATCTGGAGGGACATTTCTATTCTGTGATGATTTCTCTCCTCAGATGATAAATCTGTGTTGTGTGTCGTCTCCATGATATGGATGGTGATTGGGGGAGGGGAGGTCGGAGGAGACGCTCTGTGTCATCAGTGGTTGTAGCTCTTTTACTAATTGTTTAACAGCTTTTCAGAAAATGCTTGTGAAAAAATAGAAAATTATGTCAGCAATGCTGTAAGTAAAAAATGCAGAAGGTGAACACACAATAAACATAAAAATTAAATAATGACTGTGTGCTAGTTGCTACCTGATCATTCAGCGGAAATTATAAATACTTTTACTTTTCGTACCAGGCTGTAAAGAGAGGTATTCTGTGTAAACGTGCCATCGCTCAGTGGGCTCCCACCCCCAGGTCACCGTTCCTGAGACACTTCTACACCTGAGGCTTGTAAACATCCTGGCTCATGACTCCGACCCATAGGCCAAGATCACCTCCAGGTTAATCTCTGTGTCTCTCTGCTCCGTCTCAGCTGCCCAGTCCAACCACTGATAAGAACAGGTTCTTCCCATTGTCTAGGCCACAAAACCAGGAAGCTACGTTATCAGGAAAGCACCAAGACCTCAGTGATCATGGCACATCCACTGCCAAAGAAAAAAAAAGACAATACCTTTCATTTTTCCAAATAGAAGAATTGATTGTAGAGGCCATGGATTATTCAGGCAGTTCATATCACAGAGAATGGTCATGGGTGGAGCTATGCAAATTTCTATTTGGCTTTCCTGGTACTCCATTGAAGGGAATGTTCCTCAAATGAACAAATATCCGTCATTGCTGCTGCTGTTGGGTGCAGGGCCGATCCCTGGGAGTCAGAGCGACCAATCTCTGATCACTTCTAAGCCTACTCAATGCCAATGTGGGTCTGTAGCTTGACTCTCTGCTCCCCAACCAGGAAAAGATCTAGGACACCACCACTGCCACGGAAGACTTACTCAAGGGTCTACTTAGATGATTTTTGCTAAGGAAGCTGGAGAAATCTACCCATTCGTAAAGTTAATTAGAAAAACCTACTTAAAAGACCATGATTTCTGAGGATTAGCATGAACAACCTAAAACTGTCTGGTAAGGATTGTGTTGTGTCAGACATTGTTTTTTGATCGGGGAATACTGTATAATAAGATAATCCCCATCTTGACCTGATACTTCTAGGTCCTGATCAACATTTAAGGATGTTCCTTAATAGTGTTGAGTGCGTCACAAATGTTTATCGCGAATATTGGCGTTTCAAGAATTCGCAAATCAAAAATAGAATATATTTGTAATCGAAAATATTCAAGTTTTTTTTTATTCATTATTATGCTATCTTTCGTCCATAACCCTTTTTTCATACTTATTATTTTACCTATCATTATTAATAAACTTTTATTATAAGCATTTTCATACATATTATTAATAACTTCTTTTTTTTATTTTTTATGAATCATTATTTGTAACATACAATAGTCAACATCTAAGGCCTCTTTCACACTTGCGTATTTCTTTTCCGGCATAGAGATCCGTTGTCGGGTCTCTATGCCGGAAAAATCCTGATCAGGATTATCCCAATGCATTCTGAATGGAGAGAAATCCGTTCATGATGCATCAGGATGTCTTCAGTTCAGGACCGGAACGTTTTTTGGCCGGAGAAAATACCGCAGCATGCTGCGCTTTTTGCTCCGGCCAAAAATCCTGAACACTTGCCGCAAGGCATTAACCATTGAAAGGCATTAATCCGGATCCGGCCTTAAGCTAAACGTCGTTTCACGTGATTCATGTGCATGGGGCGCTCTGATGTCATTCTGGAGCGCCACGGGAGCCGCACGGACTGTAAGTATACTGCTCCCCAGCTCCCCAATACTACTATGGCAACCAGGACTTTAAGGCTGGGAACACACCTAGGCGTTTCTGAATCACGCGTATCATGCGCGTTTTACGCGCGTTTTTGGATGCGCGTTTTTGAAACTAAGAAACGCGCGTCATACGTGATTCTCCCCTATGGCATCATTGTCCATAGGCGCGTTAAAACGCCCCAAAGAACCTCATGTACTTGTTTGGGCGTGGGGCGTTTTACAGCGCGTTCAAAGGCGCTGTAAAACGCCCAAATGTGAACCATGCCCATAGGGAAGCATGGCTTTTCACATGTTGTGCGTTTTACAGCGCGTTTGAACGCGCTGTAAAACGCTTAGGTGTGTACCTAGGGTAAAAGCGTCCTGGCTGCCATGGTAACCTGAAAGCATTTCAAAGACTGATCAGGATCCTGATCAGTCTTCTAATGCTTTCAGGCGACTTGCGTTCTGCCGGATCCTCAGAACGCAAGTGTTAAAGAGGCCTAACAGACAACCACACAAAGGCTGTATACCAAAAGCCAGGAATTTGCAAGCTAACAACCTATCCATGAGACAGGTACAGTCAATGACAGCCTTGTGCACAATGAGACATTCAAGACCAGTTCTTATCTGACTGAGTCAGTAAGCTTCAAAATTGCTAGATCTTTGTTGGATGGCTTGGGGGACCTGCGCACCTAGATCATTAGGGTGACAAAAATTGTAAAAAAAAAATCGGATGCCAGCTAAGGGTATTTTCACACTTGCGTTAAAGTTTTACATTATTGAGTTCTGTTCTAGGGGCTCAATACCAAAAACGGATCAGTTTTATACTAAGGCATTCTGAATGGATAACAGTCCGTTCAGTATGCATCAGGTTGTCTTCAGTTCAGTTACTCTTACGGTATTTGGCCAGAGAAAATACCGCAGCATGCTGCAGTATTTTCTCCGTCCAAAATTCCGGATCACTTGCCGAAATGCCGGATCCGGCATTATTTTCCATTGAAATGCATAAATGCCTGATCCGGCACTAGGTATCCTGGCAAAAAGAATCTGGTTTTAAAAGTGCAAAAATAAATAAATAATGGATCTGTTTTTCCGGAATGACACCGGGGAGACGGGTCCGGTGTTTCAATGCATTTGTTAGACGCATCCGCATTGGGATCCGTCTACAAATGCTTTCCGTTTGCACATGGATTTCTGGGTCCGGCAGGCAGTTCCAACGACTGAACTGCCTGCCGGATCCTCACAACGCAAGTGTTAAAGTACCCTAACTCTTCTCTCACTGCTTAGGAGGGGTGCATAAAAATGTTTCGTTTTCTAATTGTCCTAACATTTATATTAAATGACCTTTGTATTCTGTCATATAAACTCATTTGCATAAACATGGGCATATGGGAAAGACATGCAAATAGTGTTCCAGCTGAAAAACAAGGCATATTCTGCTAATTTGCATGTCTTTTCCATATGCCCATGTTTATGTCAAAGAGTTTACATGACTAAACAGTATACAAAAGTTATTGAATATAAATGCTAGGACTAGAGATGAGCGAACACCTGGATGTTCGGGTTCGAGAGGTTCGGCCGAACTTCCGGAAAATGTCCGGGTTCGTGATCCGAACTCAACCCGAACTTCATCCCGAACCCCATAGAAGTCAATGGGGACCCGAACTTTTGGGCACTAAAAAGGCTGTAAAAGACACCCAGAGGGATAATATACCGCAATAAACGCATTGCGATTACAACTTTGAGCTAACGATCACCATGGGAACGCCTCCTCCAGTAGAATGTACTGTCCGATCTGAGAATTAAGTTGAAATCGCAATGCGATTCTTATATATTTGCTTAATCACATTGCGATTTCAACTTAGCATTGCTAAATAATTCCATCCATATCGTTAACTTACTGAGTCAGTAAGTTAACGAATATGGATGGAATTATTTAGCAATGCTAAGTTGAAACGACAATGCGATTAAGCAGATATATAAGAATCGCATTGCGATTTCAACTTAATTCTCATCCGACAGTACATTCTACTGGAGGAGGCGTTCCATGGTGATCGATAACTCAAGTTGTAATCGCAATGCGATTAAGCAAATACATAGGAATCGCATTGCGATTCCAACTTTTTAGTACTCAACTTTTAAAATCGTACACCACTTTAAGTTCCAAAGTTGCAATCGCGTTCGAATAGAACTTAAAGCTGTCTCTTAGTCAGTTTTAGTATTGGTGTGCTGTAATAGAAGTTACATTCGTACGAGAATATAACTTAGAGCAATACAGTCAACTTTACACTGTTAGTTTAATTATCGCGATAATACATCCTCTGCCAGCAACAGAGGCTCCACGGACACCACCACGACCGCGTCCTCGTCCCTTAATAGAATGTTTCCTCATTGTTGCGATTCAACTCGCACCACAATAAAATATATTATTTTTTAGCCCCAAAATTCCCACACTGGAAGATATACCGTAATTCCTTTTTCCGGTATTAATTACAAGAAAACTGCTGCAAATTGGACACCAGAATTTTTTAAATGTTACTTATGTTAAATGAATTCCCACAGTGGGAGAACTATTTCCTTTTTAAAGGAGTAACAACGTGCGGCCTACTATTTCGGGTGTCACCAACACCAGATTGATTAAATTGGCCTTTTTTGAACCAAAATGACAACACTGGACACTATAATGCCTTTTTCTGGTATTAATTACAAGAGGACTGCTGGTATTTCAGAACACCGGAATTTTTAAAATGCTCGTTTTGGTACATAAATTGCCCA
This sequence comes from Bufotes viridis, assembly GCA_033119425.1. Taxonomy (NCBI): domain Eukaryota; kingdom Metazoa; phylum Chordata; class Amphibia; order Anura; family Bufonidae; genus Bufotes; species Bufotes viridis. The sequence goes on from CM065592.1 coordinate 434,307,538, forward strand.
CATTGGGAGAATTATTGCCTAAACCTTTTTACAGTATTATTTACTGAAGGAGTGCTTCTTCTGGTCTCACACCAGATATATGTTTGTTACAGGGAAAGATTTTTTTAATTTATATTTCTGGCAAAAAAAAAATAAATTAATTTCTGGCTGACAGTATTGGACCTGGCTGTAGTGACACTGGCTAGCCTAGCTGGAACAGCACATTCATGGGATTTGCTATCCAAGTGGGTTACTTTCAGTTTCACCACTGATATATTAAATATATTGGCAGTTGGTAGGGGTGACACAAGCTCAGCCATACCCCTGATGTAGTATCTCTATGAAAAAATCGACTATTACATGAGATTAATAGACGCTGTGGCAGCTTTTGCTGTAGCACCACAAGTCCCAAAATGGCCGCCGCCTATCAGCCCAGTAACATGTGCCAGAAAATGGTCTGCCCAGACAGAAAAAAAATTGACTTTGACTGAGCAGCTGAATCGCTGTTGTTCTGTGTCACAGGAGTAGATTTTTCAATTCTTTGGAGCTTTTCTTTGGACTCTGTGGCAGCTTGAGCTGGCGCACCACAGGTCCCAAAATGGCCGCCGCCTGTCAGCCCAGTTACATGTGCCGGTAAAAATCGATCTGGCCAGTGTAAAAAAAAATAAACTTTCAGTGAACAGCTCAGCTGAGTTGTTTTGATTCACTGGTGTAGATCTTTCACTTCTTCTCAGGTTTTTCCTCGATTATTCCCTGCCTATCTCGCCCTCACAGCAGCTGCATCTATCCCTGTTCTATTCACATCGGGAGTGAGCACGTCCCGACGTGCGCATAAGCTTATAAAGAGGCTGAGTCACATGCTGCACTTGGCCAATCACAGCCTTGCCAATAGTAGGCATGGCTGCGATGGCATCTTAGGGCAAGTAGTATGATGCATGTTGATTGGCTGCTTTGCAGCCTTTCAAAATGCGCCACAAAAATGACGAACTACAAAACCGAACCCGAATCTTTATAAAAATGTTCGGGTTCGGTCGTGTCACTGAACACCCCAAAATTCTGTACGGACCGGAACTATTCTCGAAATGTGCGCTCAACAACACTAGTGCTATTCAGTATCCCACTCTTAAGTTCTAATCGCATTCGATTTTAACTTATGCTTTTTTTTTGCCAGGCATCGCATTCTAACTTACTGCTGATGCCTGGCAAAAAAAAAAAAAATGCATAAGTTAACATCGAATGCGATTAGAACTTAAGAGTGGGATACGAATAGCACTGCGTGCTAGAACAGCACGCACACGATTATTCAAATTTTGTATTATCGCGATACAAAACCAAACAGTAAAGTTAAAATCGAATGCAATTAGAACGTGTAGTGTGATGCGATTTATTTCAGTTCTAAGAATCGCATTGCGATTTCTGCTTCAGCCGGATTCCGTGCTAATGGAGGGTCTACATCACCATGGGAAAAATGCTAGAATGTACTGTCGGATTTGAGAAGTTGAAATCGCAATGCGATTAAGCAAATATATAAGAATCGCATTGCGATTTCAACGTAATTCAAACATCCGACAGTACATTCTACTGGAGGAAGCGTTCCCATGGTGATCGGTAGCTCAAAGTTGTAATCGCAATGCGATTTCAGCTTTAAGCCTGTACTATTCTGCTATATAGTACTTTCAAAATGCGCCGAGAGAACATGCCGAACTCCGAACCCGAACCCGAACTTTTACGAAAATGTTAGTGTTCGGGTCCGTGTCACGAACACCCCAAAGTTCGGTACGAACCCGAACTATTCTCGAACTGTTCGCTCAACACTAGCTAGGACAATTAGAAAACTGATTTTTTTTATGCAGCCCTTCTAAGCAGTGAGAGAAGAGTTAGCTGGCACACAAAAAAAAAAAAAAAAAAGAATTCCATTGAAGAATCAGCGGAAGAAAGAGAAAAAGTCAAATTGCTTTATTTTGTGGACGAAATCCTTAGAAAAAAATCTACCAGTAAGAAACGAAAACATCTTGGCGTTAAATGACTCAAAAAATCTTACCTACATCCTGACATTTGATAATATTTCTGACTGCCATAATTTTTATGAACAATTGAAATTCATCATGCTGACCTAATTCCAAAAGGACTTAAATTCATTTCACTTTATTTAACGGGGGAAATACCTTTAGTAATTCACATGTATAACGTTTTTATTGCCTTGGGAGACATCAAATTTTCTTATCAACGTATTGTCTGACCATGAAGTCCTGTCGCAAGCTGATGAATGAGGCAGATTTGTGGACAGGGAAACATCAATTTCATCTGACCTTTAGAGAGGATCCAGGAGGGATTGGGGGATTGAGTCGCCCCCATCTAACTTTGTCATTGGAAGAGATAGGGGATATCTGTATTATCCAGGGATACCACAGTATTGCCAAAAGTGCAAAAGCTTCGGACACATACAAACACCCTGCTCTATAAAAATACTACATGATCTCACCTGTCAGATGAACATTGTAAATAACAAAAAATAAAAACGGTGTCAAAACAGCTATTTTTTGTTACCTTAAAGTGTAATTTAGAGCAACCAAAAATCATATCTACCCTAAAATAGTACCAACAAAACTGCCACCTTATCCCCTAATTTCCAAAATGGGGTCATTTTATTGGAGTTTCTACTCTAGGGGTGCATCAGGGGTCTTTAAATGTGACACAGCAGCTTAAAATTATCCCAGTGAAATCTGCTTTCCAAAAACATATGGCATTCCTTTCCTTCTGCGCCCTGCCGTGTGCCCGTACAGCAGTTTACGACAACATATGGGGTGTTTCTGTAAACTACAGAATCAGGGCAATAAATATTGAGTTTTGTTTTGCTGTTAACCCTTGCTTTGTTACTGGAAAGAATGGATTAAAATGGAAAATCTGCCAAAAAAGGGAAGATCTAAAATTTCATCCCTATTTTCCAGTAATTCTTGTAGAACACCTAAAGAATTAACAAAGTTTGTAAAATCAGTTTTGAATGCCGTCAGGTGTGTAGTTTCTAAAATTGTTGTGGTTTCTATTATGTAAGCCCCACAAAGTGACTTCAGACCTGAACTGTTCCTTAAAAAGTGGGTTTTGAAAATTTTCTGAAAAATTTAAAGATTTGCTTCTAAACTTCTGAGCCTTCTAACATCCCCAAAAATAAACTGGCATTCCCAAAATGATCCAAACATGAAGTAGACATATGGGGAATGTAAAGTGATAACTATTTTTGGAGTTATTACTATCTATTATAAATGTAGCAAAATTGAAATTTGGAAATTTGCCAATTTTCCAAAATTTTTGGTAAATTTGGTATTTTTGTTTACTCAGTTTTACCACTGTTATGAAGTACAATATGTGACGAGAAAACAGTCTCAGAATGGCCTGGATAAGTAAAAGCATTTTAAAGTTTTTACCACATAAAGTGGGTTAAAGAAGCTCTACTCTGTGATACCTTACCTGGATCTTGGAGGAGAGGAATAGTCATTTTGCTGTATAAAAAAAGAGACAGAGAAAATCTAGAAAACTGGAGACCTATAACTTTGCTAAATGTTGACTATCTTAAATCTTAGCCAAAATCGTGGTTAAAAGAATCAAGAAAGTTATTGGGAAATGAATTCACAAAGTTCCAGAAAGGAGTTTAAGTGAAAATCTCAACATTATTAAAGAATGCATATGGTGTCAGAATGAAAGAAAACAAGAGCTGGCGATCTGATCACTGGATTTCCTTAAAGCATACGATCGTATATCTCATGAGTTCTTGAGGAAAGTCTTGGAACATATAAACTTCCCGACAAATATGACCAAACAGATTTCCGCCCTGTACAATGCGGCTTACAGCCAAGTATCTATTAATGGGTTTCTGTCAGAAAAAGTGCACCTTAAATCCGTAGTGAAACAGGGTTGTCCTCTGTCGCCAATACTGTTTATCTGCGTACTGGAGCCGCTATTAGCATCACTGAGAAGAGACAGAGTCATCAGAGGGTACCAATCCCTGGAGGTAGGGGTCTGTCTGTTAAAACCAACACATATATGGATGCAGTGACAATATTCTGTACTAATGCCCCATCACTCAGAAGAGCCCTCCAAGTTACAGATTATTTATGTCAAGCTTCGGGTTTCAAATTAAATAGACAAAAGTGTGACTGTTTTGTGATTGGAGACGGGTCAGACGTACACTTACAGGATATTAAGATCCAGTCAGAAGAGATAAAAATACTCAGAGTCATCTTTGATATAGAGAATAAGGGGAGGAAAAGCTGGGATGCTGTAAAAAAGAAAATACAGGACAAATTAGAGATTTGGAGACTAAGACAATAACTAGTAATACCAATTATGCTGCACCTGTCACAAGTATTCCCACCAGATAAGAAGCTGCTTTCAATTCATCTGGAGTTCAAAGAATGAAAAATTAGAAAGGGAAGTTATGTACAAGGTAAAAAAATATCGAGGTAAAGAAAAACCGAACCTCAAACGGTTCCTGCATTTGCAATTTTTTTCTATATGTTTGAAGGTAATAGATACGGAGATTACGTGGTCTTTTTTTCTGAGATACGCAGCTGGTCGCCTGTTTCAGAAAAGAAAATGGATCCAGTTACTATTGACAACCCCAGTGTTATTAGTGCCACAAAAACAATATGCAATAATGGAGAAAATAATAAGACTATGCTCTCTTGAAAAATATGAAAGCAATATCCATAATAATCAAAAGAAAGTAAGAGCCATTCTTGACAATGAACAGCAAACTGAAACGGTGGCAAATTATCCTCCAAATAAATCTCTCGATTGCTGAAAAATGTGTAATATGTCTTATATGGCCAACAATTTGAAAGACCTTGCTTGGATAATGATGCATGAGTGTGTTCCAACCAGAGACTTTCAGTATCGGAGGAGATTAAGTGAAATACCCAAGAAGGAACTGTTTAAGTGATGAAACCACGATGCGTGTTTTTTGAACTGTACTTTCGCTCTAAATGTATGGAGAAGAGTTGGAGTAATACTGAAACATACATGCGACCTTCAGAGACTAGATCATAAACTAGTACTATATGGCCTAGAAAATACAGTAAGGCCAGAAAAAAAGAGAATAATGTGGATTATGCTCAATTGTATTATAAATGTAATCTGGAAGGTGCGTAACATCTTGCTTTTCAGAAGAGATCTTATTGAGGAAAAGGACTGTGTGAATCTGGCCCTAATCGAAATGTACATATATTATTTACAGGACCGGAAGAAGATGGGAAGAATTGCTGCCACACTATGGAACATATATATGTGCAACAGGTTAGTTTAGTTATAGTATGGAAAGTTTTCCTTTTGATAAGATAGATTTTTTGAGATTGAATAGATAGGATATATAACTTGAGCAAAGTATGCTTATCGATTTCTCTAAATTGTTGATTGAAATGTAAGTTTTTCGAGTTTTATAATAAAAAATGAAGAGAGCTGGTAGTGAAAGTCTCATAGTGCAGAAGGCTCCCATTGTAAGGTATGCTGACTGTATCTGTCTCATGGATAGGTTGTTAGCTTGCACATACCTGGCTTTTGGCATACAGCCTTTGTGTGATTGTCTACTATATATTATAGGTAATAAAATTGTGCATGTATATTACATTATCAATTTTTACAATCATGAATTCTCAAATTGCGAATTTATGGCGAAAAATTCGAGAACTATCGCAAATTCAAATATTGACTATGCCGCTCATCACTTTCTTAACCCAGTAAGAACATTCCTTTGAAGAACACTGAGAAACATTGCTTAGAAAGACCAAGAACTTTATGAAGAATTTTCTCCCTTCCTCCAAGAAGCTTCTCTCCTCAGATAATAAATCTGTGTTGTGTGTCGTCTCCATGATATGGATGGTGATTGGGGGAGGGGAGGTCGGAGGAGACGCTCTGTGTCATCAGTGGTTAAAGTGCTTTTACTATTTGTTTAAAAGTTTTTTTGTTTTTTTTTAGTAAATGGTGAAAATCCCCAAAAGCTTGTGGAATAATAAACAAATGCAGATAATAACTCTGTTGTGATTAATTTTTTTTGTATGTACAGGTTTAAAGCTTGGTGGGTTTTTGTTCTCTATCCTTCAGCAGCTCTATAGCATAGTGGGTGTCACCTGTGGAGCTGCAGGTTCAGATCTCAGTGGGTGTTACCTGTGTATTCTATGTTTCAAGACTCTAACCTGTATCTATCAATTGCCCTTAAACTTTACAGACCTTTTGAGGGAAGCACAACATCCAATTAAATGTGATTAAAACTAAACTCAGTATAGCAACTTCTTAAACACAAACATTTGGGTTTTTTCAACAAATAGTAAAAGAGTAATAATCACTGATGACATGGAGCGACACAGCGGCTAATCCTCAGCATTTCATCCCCATGTGAACATACTCTGAAAATTTAAATATTAGCTCCGCCCTCTTTCTGCTTATCTACAGTTTATGTAAATCATGTGTTCCTGCTGTGTCCTCCTGACCTCTGGCTCATTATACATGGAGGGGTCTATGTCTGATCCATTATCTGGAGGGACTTTTCTATTCTGTGATGATTTCTCTCCTCAGATAATAAATCTGTGTTGTGTGTCGTCTCCATGATATGGATGGTGATTGGGGGAGGGGAGGTCGGAGGAGACGCTCTGTGTCATCAGTGGTTGTAGCTCTTTTACTAATTGTTTAACAGCTTTTCATCAAATGCTGAAAAGCACTGAATGCTTGTGAAAAAATAAAAAATTATGTCAGTAATGCTACAAGTAACAAAAAAAATGCAGAAGGTGAACACACAATGAACATAAAAATTAATTAATGACTGTGTGTTAGTTACTGCCTGATCATTCAGCTGATATTAAAAATAATTTATCTTTTTGTACCAGGCTGTAAAGTCAGGCAAAGAGAGGTGTTTTGTGTAAATATGCCATCACTCAGTGGGCTCCCACCCCCAGCTCACCACTCTGTGGTCTCCTCATGCTGCTGCCACCTCAACCCTCTGACTCTGGGCCGTTCTGTGGACTTCTCATGCTGTTCCCACCCTCCCCACTCCATGACTGGACCACTATTTTGTATTTTTGGCCTGGTTGACATCATCATTAATATTACCTTCTTCTGATCTGTCAGAAGAAAGGGAAAATGAGACGCACAACAGATCCTGTCTATGTAGCAGCTGTAAGGCCTATATGACATGATCCATATTTTGCATCAGAATTGGCTTATGATTTGGTAGCCAAAAGCAGGAGTGCGCACAAAACACAGAAGACATGCAAAGATTCCATTCACTTGTCATCTTTGTTTTGGATCCACTCCTGTTTTATTTTGCTTCAGCAATACTGATGGATTACTGACCAAATGTTGACTGTGTGAGGGTGGATACTCAACAGACAGGATCTGTTTTTTGAGGGTTATTGTTTTGACAGATCAGAAGAAGGGCATAATAACCAGTGACGTCAACACAAACTTACTGCTGACACCCTCTTCACTCTGTCATGGGGGCTCTACTTGTATAAGCATTTAATAGAACAGTTTCTGTAGACATCTATGTAGAGACAGCTGACGACAGTGTAAAAGGAGTGCACTCTTTCACGCTATAGCAGGATCTTGGGCCACTGCACAGTTCTTTATACTTGATGGTAACATTAACCCCATGAAGCGTGCAGTGATTCTAAGAGCGACGCCTGTCATATGGATTCACAGTATTATTTCACTACCACAGTGGGCTTCCTATGCATGTTACTGCAAGGCACAATGTTCTACACCACTATAAAGGCTCTCTGCAGCTAGGAAATAGCTGTTTTTTTAACAAGAGTCGCCACAAGTACATTTGAATCGAATATTTTTGGAAAATTCGGCGACCGACCGAATCGAAATTTTGAGAAATTTGCTCATCTCTAATTCTAACTTGTATCTATCAATTGCCCTCAAACTTTAAAAAATGAGATCAGTGGTATACGAGTCCCTATCAGACTGGAACAATTTCAATGGAGTCCAAGAGAAATGGGACTACTTAAAATTGGCACTACTGAAGGCAACAGAAAAGTGCATTAGGCTTGTCAGTAAAGGCAAAAAAAGGAAGAGACCCCTGTGGTACTCAGCAGAAGTGGCCAAAATCATTAAAAACAAAAAGATGGCATTCAGTAAGTATAAAAACACCCAAAACGAGGATGACCGGGAAATCTATAAGATGAGGCAGAGAGAGGCCAAGCAAGTTATAAGAGCTTCTAAAGCTCAGGCAGAAGAGAAATGAGCTCAGTCAGTGAAAAAAGGTGATAAGACATTCTTCAGATACATAAATGAAAAAAGGAAATTAAAAAAAGGAATTACCAAATTAAAAACAAAAGAAGGAAGGTAAATGGAAGAGGATAAAGAACTAGCTGACTGCCTCAATGAAAGGAAAATGAAGGAGAAGGACCTCAGTTAGGGGAGGAAGACTAATGAATCCTTTGATGCATGTGTCTTTACATTGGAAGAGGTTCTAAGTCGGCTGTCTAAAATTAATACAAATAAAATCACAGGGTCCTGATGGGATACACCCAAAGCTAATAAAAGAGCTTAGAGGTGTACTAGCAAAACCATTAACAGATTTATTTAACCAATCACTGGTAACAGGTGTCATCCCAGAAGATTGGAAATTAGCAAACGTTGTGCCAATTCACAAGAAAGGTAGTAGAGAGGAATCAGACAACTATAGGCCAGTAAGCCTGACATCAATAGTGGGGAAATTAATGGAAACCATACTCAAGGAGAGGATTGTGGAACATCTAAAAACTAGAGTTGAGCGAACACCTGGATGTTCGGGTTCGACGAGTTCGGCCGAACTTTCGAAAAATGTTCGGGTTCGGGATCCGAACTCGACCCGAACTTCATCCCGAACCCGAACCCCATAGAAGTCAATGGGGACCCGAACTTTTGGGCACTAAAAAGGCTGTAAAACACACCCGGAAAGGGCTAGAGGGCTGCAAAAGGCAGCAAAATGTAGTTAAATCCCCTGCAAACAAATGTAGATAGGGAAATGATGAGTTAACATAAAATAAATAAAAATTAAACAATATTAATTGGAGTGAGGTCCCATAGCACAGAATCAGGCTTCAAGTCACCCACCAATGGAGAAGGTCACTTACTATTATTTTGACCACAGCACCCAGACAAAGGAGAGAGGTCCCACAGCAGAGAACCAGGCATCATATCACCCACCACAGGAGTAGGCCACCATTTAGTTACTTTGACCCCTACACCCAGACGGAGGAGAGAGGTTACACAGCAGAGAATCAGGCATTTAGATCACCCACCACAGGAGTAGGCCACCATTGAATCAGACCCCGGCAACCATGTCAGATGGCACAAGCATAAGCTTTATATCAATCAGCACAGGAGAAGGCGACTTTGACAGACTTTGACCCCTACACCCGGACGGAGGAGAGAGGTTTCAAAGCAGAGAATCAGGCATTTAGATCACCCACCACAGGAGTAGGCCCCAATTTAATGGGACCCCGGCAACCATGTCAGATGGCACAACCATCAGCTTCATATCAATCAGCACAGGAGAAGGCGACTTTGAAAGACTTTGACCCCTACACCCAGACGGAGGAGAGAGGTTTCACAGCAGAGAATCAGGCATTTAGATCACCCACCACAGGAGTAGGCCCCCATTGAATCAGACCCTGGCAACCATGTCAGATGGCACAACCATCAGCTTTATATCAATCAGCACAGGAGAAGGCGACTTTGAAAGACTTTGACCCCTACACCCAGATGGAGGAGAGAGGTTTCACAGCAGAGAATCAGGCATCATATCAACCACCACAGGAGAAGCCACCATTTAGTTACTTTGACCCCTGCACCCAGGAAGAGGAGAGAGGCACCACAGCACATATTCTGGCATCATATCAGCCACCACAGGAGAAGCCACCATTGAGTTACTTTGACCCCTGCACCCAGGAAGAGGAGAGAGGCCCCACAGCACATATTCTGGCATCATACTAACCACCACAGGAGAAGCCACCATTGAGTTACTTTGACCCCTGCACCCAGGAAGAGGAGAGAGGCCCCACAGCACATATTCTGGCATCATATCAGCCACCACAGGAGAAGCCACCATTGAGTTACTTTGACCCCGCACCCAGGAAGAGGAGAGAGGCACCACAGCACATATTCTGGCATCATATCAGCCACCACAGGAGAAGCCACCATTGAGTTACTTTGACCCCTGCACCCAGGAAGAGGAGAGAGGCCCCACAGCACATATTCTGGCATCATACTAACCACCACAGGAGAAGCCACCATTGAGTTACTTTGACCCCTGCACCCAGGAAGAGGAGAGAGGCCCCACAGCACATATTCTGGCATCATATCAGCCACCACAGGAGAAGCCACCATTGAGTTACTTTGACCCCGCACCCAGGAAGAGGAGAGAGGCACCACAGCACATATTCTGGCATCATATCAGCCACCACAGGAGAAGCCACCATTGAGTTACTTTGACCCCGCACCCAGGAAGAGGAGAGAGGCACCACAGCACATATTCTGGCATCATATCAGCCACCACAGGAGAAGCCACCATTGAGTTACTTTGACCCCTGCACCCAGGAAGAGGAGAGAGGCCCCACAGCACATATTCTGGCATCATATCAGCCACCACAGGAGAAGCCACCATTTAGTTACTTTGACCCCTTCACCCAAACAGAGGAGAGAGGTTCCACATCAGAGAATCAGGCATCATATCAACCACCACAGGAGTAGGCCACAATTTAATGGGACCCCGGCAACCATGTCAGATGGCACAACCATCAGCTTCATATCAATCAGCACAGGAGAAGGCGACTTTGAAAGACTTTGACCCCTACACCCAGACGGAGGAGAGAGGTTTCACAGCAGAGAATCAGGCATTTAGATCACCCACCACAGGAGTAGGCCCCCATTGAATCAGACCCTGGCAACCATGTCAGATGGCACAACCATCAGCTTTATATCAATCAGCACAGGAGAAGCCACCATTGAGTTACTTTGACCCCTGCACCCAGGAAGAGGAGAGAGGCCCCACAGCACATATTCTGACATCATACTAACCACCACAGGAGAAGCCACCATTGAGTTACTTTGACCCCTGCACCCAGGAAGAGGAGAGAGGCCCCACAGCACATATTCTGGCATCATATCAGCCACCACAGGAGAAGCCACCATTGAGTTACTTTGACCCCTGCACCCAGGAAGAGGAGAGAGGCCCCACAGCACATATTCTGGCATCATACTAACCACCACAGGAGAAGCCACCATTGAGTTACTTTGACCCCTGCACCCAGGAAGAGGAGAGAGGCCCCACAGCACATATTCTGGCATCATATCAGCCACCACAGGAGAAGCCACCATTGAGTTACTTTGACCCCCGCACCCAGGAAGAGGAGAGAGGCACCACAGCACATATTCTGGCATCATATCAGCCACCACAGGAGAAGCCACCATTGAGTTACTTTGACCCCTGCACCCAGGAAGAGGAGAGAGGCACCACAGCACATATTCTGGCATCATATCAGCCACCACAGGAGAAGCCACCATTGAGTTACTTTGACCCCTGCACCCAGGAAGAGGAGAGAGGCCCCACAGCACATATTCTGGCATCATATCAGCCACCACAGGAGAAGCCACCATTTAGTTACTTTGACCCCTTCACCCAAACAGAGGAGAGAGGTTCCACATCAGAGAATCAGGCATCATATCAACCACCACAGGAGTAGGCCACAATTTAGTTTATTTGACCCTGCACCCAGGAAGAGGAGAGAGGCCCCACAGCACATATTCTGGCATCATATCACACACCACAGGAGAAGGCCTCTTTCAGTGATTTAGGCCTTTGGACCCAGACAGAGGAGAGAGGTCAGAGATTAGCTTCATATCCCCCAGCACAGCAGAAGACCGCTTTATTTGACTTAGGCCTCAGCACCCAGACAGAAGACAGAGGTAGCATGGCAGAGGTTATGGCTTCATGTCACCCGTTAGTTTAACCGGCCACTTTCATCTGGTTAGGCCCCGGCGCCCAGACAGAGAAGAGTTTCATTCAACTGTGGGTTTCATAAAATTTGTATCAAATAAAGAAGTGGCCCGTAGCACAACAAGACATGTTTTAGGCAGTTAATAAGGACTACTCTGCACAAGGGAGGGACAGGTCCTGTGGGATCCATGCCTGGTTCATCTTTATGAAGGTCAGCTTGTCCACGTTGGCTGTGGACAGGCGGCTGCGCTTGTCAGTAATGACGCCCCTGCCGTGGCTGAATACGCTGCTCAGATAAAACGCTGGCCGCCGGGCAGGAAAGCACCTCCAAGGCATAACATGCTAACTCTGGCCACGTGGACAATTTCGAAACCCAGTAGTTGAATGGGGCCGAACCATCCGTCAGGATGTGGAGGGGTGTGCAGACATACTGTTCAACCATGTTAGTGAAATGCTGCCTCCTGCTAACACGTTCCGTATCAGGTGTCGGTGCAGATAGCTGTGGCGTGGAGACAAAACCTTTCCACATTTCTGCCATGCTAACCCTGCCCTCAGATGAGCTGGCCGTGACACAGCTGCGTTGGCGACCTCTTGCCACTCCTCTGCCTTCACCTTCCACCTGTTCCCCTGTGACATGTGGGAATGCTCTCAAGAGCGCTCTATCAGCGCAGCGCTTGTACTCGCGCATCTTACGGTCGCGCTCCAGTTCAGGAATTAAAGTGGGCACATTGTCTTTATACCGGGATCCAGCAGGGTGGCCACCCAGTAGTCTGCACACGTTAAAACGTGGGCAACTCTGCTGTCGTTGCGCAGGCATTGGAGCATATATTCGCTCATGTGGGCCAGGCTACCCATGGGTAAGGACAAGCTGTCCTCTGTGGGAGGCGTATCGTCATCGTCCACCGTATCCCCCAGCCACGCACCAGTGATGGGCCTGGGCTGCCACCCCGCTGTGAACTTGCGCCATCCTCGTCCCCCTCCACCTCCTCCTCCTCATCCTCCTCGTCCTCCAGTACAGTGCCTTGGCTGGCGACTCTGTGAACCTGTCCTCTGCTGCTTAAACAAACCTCCCTCTGAGCCACTTCGAACAGACTGGCCCGAAAGTGTTAGAAACGAGCCCTCATCCTCCTCCTCCTCCTCCACCTGGGCCACCTCCTCTAACATCATTGCCCTAAGTGTTTTCTCAAGGAGACATAGAAGTGGTATTGTAACGCTGATAACAGTGTCATCGCCACTGGCCATGTTGGTGGAGTACTCGAAACAGCGCAGCAGGGCACACAGGTCTCGCATGGAGGCCCAATCATTGGTGGTGAAGTGGTGCTGTTCGGCAGTACGACTGACGCGAGCGTGCTGCAGCTGAAACTCCACTATGGCCTGCTGCTGCTCGCACAGTCTCTCCAGCATGTGCAAGGTGGAGTTCCACCGGGTGGGCACGCCGCATATGAGGCGGTGAGCGGGAAGGCCGAAGTTCCGCTGTAGCGCAGACAGGACAGCAGCGGCAGGATGTGAACGGCGGAAGCGCGCACAGACGGCCCGCACTTTATGCAGCAGCTCTGACATGTTGGGGTAGTGGTGAATGAACCTCTGCACCACCAAGTTCAGCACATGCGCCAGGCAAGGGATGTGCGCCAAACCGGCTAGTCCCAGAGCTGCCACGAGATTTCGCCCATTATCGCATACCACCAGGCCTGGCTTGAGGCCCACCGGCAGAAACCACTCGTCGGTCTGTTGTTCAATACCCCGCCACAACTCCTTTGCGCTGTGGGGCCTGTCCCCCAAACATATGAGTTTCAGAATGGCCTGCTGACGTTTACCCCGGGCTGTGCTGAAGTTGGTGGTGAAGGTGTGTGGCTGACCGGATGAGCTGGTGGAAGCAGTGGAGGAGGAAGCCGAGTAGGAGGAGGAGGCTACAGGAGGCAGAGAATGATGCCCTGCGATCCTAGGGGGCGGAAGGACGTGCGCCAAGGAACTGTCCGCCGAGGCCCAGCCGCCACTACATTCATCCAGTGTGCAGTTAGTGAGATATAGCGTCCCTGGCCGTGCTTACTGGTCCACGTATCTGTGGTTAGGTGGACCTTGCCACAAATGGCGTTGCGCAGTGCACACTTGATTTTATCGGACACTTGCATGTGCAGGGAAGGCACGGCTGTCTTGGAGAAGTAGTGGCGGCTGGGAACCACATACTGCGGGACAGCCATGGCCATCAGCTGTTTGAAGCTGTCTGTGTCCACCAGCCGGAATGACAGCATTTCAAAGGCCAGCAGTTTAGAAATGCTGGCGTTCAGGCCAAGGGCCTCGAGGGTGACTCGGGGAATTTGCGCTTCTCTCTAAGGTTTGAGATATTGAGAGCTGAACGCTGCTGTGTGATATAGTGGAGACGCTAGTTGACGGTGGCGGTGGTGGTGGTGTCGGTGGCACATCCTCTGTTTGCTGCTCGGCAGGTGGCAACATTCCTCTCGAGGCGGAAGCCGAGGCAGCAGCGGTAGAGGGAGCAGGGGGAGCCTCAGCGAGTGCCTGGTTTTTAAGGTGTGTACCCCACTGCAGTTCATGCTTTGCATGTAGATGCCTGGTCATGCAGGTTGTGCTGAGGTTCAGAACGTTAATGCCTCGCCTCAGGCTCTGATGGCAGAGCGTGCAAGTCACTCGGGTCTTGTCGGTAGGACATTGTTTAAAGAAGTGCCATGCCAGGGAACTCTTTGAAGCTGCCTTTGTGGGGCTGGGTCCCTGTTGGCGATGTCCAGTAGCAGGCGAACTCTGGGGGCGGCGGCTCGTCTGCTTTGGCCCCCTGCTCCTCTTTGGCTTCGCTGTTGTCTCGGTCTCACCACTACCTCTTCCTCTGAACTGTGAAAGTCATCGCCACGACCTTCAGTCCATGTGGGGTCTAAGACCTCATCGTCCTCTGCATCGTCTTCCACCCAGTCTCCTCCCTGACCTCCTCCTGTTCAGTCTGCACACTGCAAAAAGACGCGGCAGTGGGCACCTGTGTTTCGTCATCATCAGAGAGTCGGTGACTCTGCTGTGGTGGTATTCCCATGTCCTCTTCATCTGGAGACATAAGTGGTTGTGCGTCAGTGCATGGTATGTCTTCCTCCACTGGGGAAGGGCTAGGTGGACGCCCCTGGGAAACCCTGGAAGCAGAGTCTTCAAACAGAAGAAGAGACTGCTGCATAACTTGTGGCTCAGACCGTTTCCCTGATATGCTTGGGGGTGATGTGACAGACTGATGGGCTTGGTTTTCAGGTGCCACCTGTGCGCTTTCCGCAGAAGACTGGGTGGAAGACCATGTGGTGAACGTGCTGGAAGCACTGTCGGCCACCCAATCGATTAATGCCTGTACCTGCTCAGGCCTTACCATCCTAAGAGCGGCATTGGGCCCCACGAGATATTGCGGTACATTCTGCCGGCTAGTTGAGGGAGTTCGTTCCCTACTGTGTGCGCCTGGAGCCGAACGGCCACGCCCTCTACCAGCAACAGAGGCTCCACGGACACCACCACGACCGCGCCCTCGTCCCTTAATAGTATTTTTCTTCATTGTTGCGATTCAACTCGCACCACAATGAAATATATTATTTTTTATAAGCAAAATCCCTCACTGGAATACTTTCAGTCTTTTGACTGTATGGATTACAGATGGAATGACTGTTATATGTGAGTACCGCTTTCTTTGACAGATTCTAGTATGGGTACATATATGTTTTCCCAACCCCAGCACATTAGTTTGCTAATTCCAGATGTATGAAACGCAGGCCTAACTGTATCTAGTATATTGAACGCCAGATAAACTAACTTGGCCTTTTTAAATAAAAAAATTCCCTCACTGGAATACTTTCAGTCTTTTGACTGTATGGATTACAGATGGAATGACTGTTATATGTGAGTACCGCTTTCTTTGACAGATTCTAGTATGGGTACATATATGTTTTCCCAACCCCAGCACATTAGTTTGCTAATTCCAGATGTATGAAACGCAGGCCTAACTGTATCTAGTATATTGAACGCCAGATAAACTAACTTGGCCTTTTTAAATAAAAAAATTCCCTCACTGGAATACTTTATGGCTTTTCACTGTATGGATTACAGGTGGACTGGTATTAGTAGGGGTGACACAAGCACACCCAAGTCCCTGATGTAGGATTTCTATGGCACAGACCACTATTACAAGTGATTAATGGACGTTGGGAGAGATTGTGCTGCAGCACTAGTCCCAAGATGGCCGCCGCCTATCAGCCCAGTAACATGTGCCACAAAATGGTCTGCACAACCTTTAAAAAAATAGCCTTGGACTGTGCTGCTAAATCGCTATTGGTCTGAATCCCAGGTGTAGATGTCTGACTTGTTTGGAGCTTTGGAATGCACACTGTGGCAGCTTCTGCTGCAGCACTACAAGTCGCAAAATGGCGGCCGGCGGTCAGCCCAGGTACATGTGGATGGAAAATCACTCTGGCCACTCTAAAAATAGCCAATCCCTATCAAAAAGCAGCTCAGCTGCAGTTGTTCAGATGAATCACAGGTGGAGGAGAGAAATTTGCTTCCAGTTATTCAATTATCCCTGCCTATTCTCGCCCTAGCATCAGCTGCGTCTATCCCTGTTCTATTCACATCGGGAGTGAGCACGTCCCGACGTGCGCACAAGCTTATAAAGAGGCTGAGTCACATGCTGCACTTGGCCAATCACAGCCTTGCCAATAGTAGGCATGGCTGCGATGGCATCTTAGGGCAAGTAGTATGATGCATGTTGATTGGCTGCTTTGCAGCCTTTCAAAATGCGCCAAAATACATGCCGAACGACGAACCCGAACCCGAACTTTTACGAAAAAGTTCGGGTTCGGGTCCGTGTCACGAACACCCCAAAATTCGGTACGGACCCGAACTATGCTCGAACTGTTCGCTCAACACTACTAAAAACCCATGGGTTGATTGATAAAAAACAGCATGGGTTTACTTCAGGGAGATCATGTCAAACTAATCTTATTGACTTTTTTGATTGGGTGACTAAAATAATAGATGGCGGAGGTGCAGTAGACATTGCTTATCTGGACTTTAGTAAGGCTTTTGATACTGTCCCACATAGAAGGCTCATCAATAAACTGCAGTCTCTGAGCTCGGGCTCACATATTGTTGAATGGATTAGGCAGTGGCTGAAGGACAGAAAACAGAGGGTTGTAGTCAGTGGAGTATATTCAGACCATGGTATTGTTACCAGTGGGGACCTCAGGGATCTGTTCTGGGACCCATATTGTTTAATATCTTTATCAACGACATTGCAGAAGGCCTCAATGGTAAGGTGGGTCTTTTTGCTGATGACACAAAGATTTGTAACAGGGTTGATGTTCCTGGAGGGATGCACCAAATGGAAAAGGATTTGGGAAAACTAGAGGAATGGTCAAAAATCTGGCAACTAAAATTTAATGTCGATAAGTGCAGGATAATGCACCTGGGGCGTAAAAACCCAAGAGCCACTGGAATACTTTATGGCTTTTCACTGTATGGATTTCAGGTGGACTGGTATTAGTAGGGGTGACACAAGCACACCCAAGTCCCTGATGTAGGATTTCTATGGCACAGACCACTATTACAAGTGATTAATGGACGTTGGGAGAGATTGTGCTGCAGCACTAGTCCCAAGATGGCCGCCGCCTATCAGCCCAGTAACATGTGCCACAAAATGGTCTGCACAACCTTTAAAAAAATAGCCTTGGACTGTGCTGCTAAATCGCTATTGGTCTGAATCCCAGGTGTAGATGTCTGACTTGTTTGGAGCTTTGGAATGCACACTGTGGCAGCTTCTGCTGCAGCACTACAAGTCGCAAAATGGCGGCCGGCGGTCAGCCCAGGTACATGTGGATGGAAAAATCACTCTGGCCACTCTAAAAATAGCCAATCCCTATCAAAAAAGCAGCTCAGCTGCAGTTGTTCAGATGAATCACAGGTGGAGGAGAGAAATTTGCTTCCAGTTATTCAATTATCCCTGCCTATTCTCGCCCTAGCATCAGCTGCGTCTATCCCTGTTCTATTCACATCGGGAGTGAGCACGTCCCGACGTGCGCACAAGCTTATAAAGAGGCTGAGTCACATGCTGCACTTGGCCAATCACAGCCTTGCCAATAGTAGGCATGGCTGCGATGGCATCTTAGGGCAAGTAGTATGATGCATGTTGATTGGCTGCTTTGCAGCCTTTCAAAATGCGCCAAAATACATGCCGAACGATCGAACCCGAACCCGAACTTTTACGAAAAAGTTCGGGTTCGAGTCCGTGTCACTGAACACCCCAAAATTCGGTACGGACCCGAACTATGCTCGAACTGTTCGCTCAACACTACTAAAAACCCATGGGTTGATTGATAAAAAACAGCATGGGTTTACTTCAGGGAGATCATGTCAAACTAATCTTATTGACTTTTTTGATTGGGTGACTAAAATAATAGATGGCGGAGGTGCAGTAGACATCGCTTATCTGGACTTTAGTAAGGCATTTGATACTGTCCCACATAGAAGGCTCATCAATAAACTGCAGTCTTTGAGCTCGGGCTCACATATTGTTGAATGGATTAGGCAGTGGCTGAAGGACAGAAAACAGAGGGTTGTAGTCAATGGAGTATATTCAGACCATGGTATTGTTACCAGTGGGGACCTCAGGGATCTGTTCTGGGACCCATATTGTTTAATATCTTTATCAGCGACATTGCAGAAGGCCTCAATGGTAAGGTGGGTCTTTTTGCTGATGACACAAAGATTTGTAACAGGGTTGATGTTCCTGGAGGGATACACCAAATGGAAAAGGATTTGGGAAAACTAGAGGAATGGTCAAAAATCTGGCAACTAAAATTTAATGTCGATAAGTGCAAGATAATGCACCTGGGGCGTAAAACCCAAGAGCAGAATATAAAATCAGTGATACAGTACTAACCTCAGTATCTGAGGAAAGGGATTTAGGGGTCATTATATCAGACGACCTAAAGGTGGGCAGACAATGTCATAGAGCAGCAGGTAATGCCAGCAGAATGCTTGGGTGTATAGGGAGAGGCATTAACAGTAGGGAGGTGCTCGTGCCGCTCTACAGAGCACTAGGGAGACCTCATTGGGAGTATTGTGTGCAGGACTGGAGACCAGATCTGCAGAAGGACATTCAGAGAAGAGCTACTAAACTAGTACATGGACTGCAGGACAAAACTTACCAGGAAAGGTTAAAGGACCTTAACATGTATAGCTTGGAAGGAAGAAGAGACAGAGGGGATATGATAGAAACTGTTAAATACATAAAGGGAGTCATCACGGTAAAAGAGGAGAGAATATTTAAAAGAAGAAAAACTGCTACAAGAGGACATAGTTTTAAATTAGAGGGGCAAAGGTTTAAAAGTAACATCAGGAAGTATTACTTTACTGAGAGAGTAGTGGACGCATGGAATAGCCTTCCTGCAGAAGTGGTAGCTGCAAATACAGTGAAGGAGTTTAAGCATGCATGGGATAGGCATAAGGCCATCCTTCATATAAGATAGGGCCGGGGGCTATTCATAGTATTCAGCATATTGGGCATAAGGCCATCCTTCATATAAGATAGGGCCTGGGGCTACTCATAGGATCCAGTATATTGGGCATAAGGCCATCCTTCATATAAGATAGGGCCTGGGGCTAGTCATAGGATTCAGTATACTGGGCAGACTAGATGGGCCAAATGGTTCTTATCTGCCGACACATTCTATGTTTCTATGGAAATGTGATTAAAACTAATCTCAGTATAGCAACTTTTTAAACACAAACATTTGGGTTTTTTCAACAAATAGTAAAAGAGCAATAATCACTGATGGCATAGAGTCACACAGCGGCTAATCCTCAGCATTTTTTCCCCATGTGAACATACCCTGAAAATTTAAATATTAGCCCCGCCCTCTTTCTGCTTATCTACCGACAGCAGGGACTGGCCCCGCCCCTTCCTGTTTATGTAAATCATGTGTCCTCCTGACCTCTGGCTCATTATACATGGAGGGGTCTATCTCTGATCCATTATCTGGAGGGACATTTCTATTCTGTGATGATTTCTCTCCTCAGATAATAAATCTGTCTTGTGTGTCGTCTCCATGATATGGATGGTGATTGGGGGAGGGGAGGTCGGAGGAGACGCTCTGTGTCATCAGTGGTTGTAGCTCTTTTACTAATTGTTTAACAGCTTTTCAGCAAATGCTGAGAAGCACCAAATGCTTGTGAAAAAATATAGAATTATGTCAGCAATGCTGTAAGTGACAACCAAAATATGGAAATGAACACAGTTAGTAAGTGAATGTGTGCTAGTTATTGTCTGGTCATTTGACTGAAATTATAAATAATTTTTCCGTTTATACCAGACTGCAAAGAGCTGTATTCTGTGTAAATGTGCCGTCGCTCAGTGGGCTCCCACCCCCGGTCACCATTACTGAGACACTTCCTACACCTGAGGCTTGTGAACATCCTGGCTCATGACTCTGACCCATAGGCCAAGATCACCTCCAGGTAAATCTCTGTGTTTCTCTGCTCCATATCAGGAGCCCAGTCCAACCACTGATAAGAACAGGTTCTTCCCATTGTCTAGGCCACAAAACCAGGAAGCTACGTTATCAGGAAAGCACCAAGACCTCAGTGATCATGGCACCTCCACTGCCAAAGAAAGGAAATGCCTTCCATTTTTCCAAATAGAAGAATTAATTGTAGAGGCCATGGATTTTTCCAGCAGTTCATATCACAGAGAATGGTCCTGGGTGGAGCTATGCAAATTTCTATTTGGCTTTCCTGGTAACTCCATTGAAGGGAATGTTCCTCAAACAAACAAATATCTGTCATTGCTGCTGTTGTTGGGTGCAGGGCCGATCCCTGGGAGTCAGAGCGGCCAATCTCTGATCACTACTAAGCCTACTCAATGCCAATGTGGGTCTGCAGCTTGACTCTCTGCTCCCCAACCAGGAAAAGATCTAGGACACCACCACTGCCACGGAAGACTTACACAAGGGTCTACTTAGATGATCTTTGCTAAGGAAGCTGGAAAAATCTACATAGCTCCACCCATTTATAGAGCTATCTATAAAAATCTGCATAGCTCCACCCATTTGTAGAGCTAAGTAGAAAAATTTGCATAGCTCCATCAACCAAAATCTACTTGAAAGACCATGATTTCCGTGGATTAGCATCAAGGACCTAAAACTGTCTGGTAAGGACTGTGTTGTGTCAGACATTGCTGTGTGATCGGGGAATACTGTACAGTAAGACAATCCCCGTCTTGGCCTGATACTTCTAGGTCCTGATCAACTTTTAAGGATGTTCCTTAACCCAGTAAGAACATTCCTTTGAAGAACACTGAGGAACATTGCTTAGAAAGACCAAGAACTTTATGAAGAATTTCCTCCCTTCCTCCAAGAAGCTTCTCTCATCAGATAATAAATCTGTCTTGTGTGTCGTCTCCATGATATGGATGGTGATTGGGGGAGGGGAGGTCGGAGGAGACGCTCTGTGTCATCAGTGGTTGTAGCTCTTTTACTATTTGTTGAAAAGCTTTTTAGCAAATGCTGAAAAGCCCCAAAAGCTTGTGGAAGAACAGAAATATTATATATTATTTTTTATTACATGTTTGTAGGGCAATAGATGTTTACTATTGAGCTACAAGTTCAAAGCTCGGTGGGTTTTTGTTCTCTATCTTGCAGCAGCTCTATAGTATAGTGGGTGTCAACTGTGGAGCTGCAGGTTCAGATCTCAGTGGGTGTTACCTCTGTGTTCTTTGTACCAAGACTCTAATCTGTACCTATCAATTGCCCATAAACTATATGGTCTTTTGAGGGAAGCACAAGATCCAATTAAACAGAAACATTTGGGGTTTTTCAACAAATAGTAAAGAGCAATAATCACTGATGACACGGAGCGACACAGCGGCTAATCCTCAGCATTTCATCCCCATGTGAAGATACTCTGGAAACTGAAATATTAGCCCCACCCTCTTTCTGCTTATCTACAGACAGTAGGGACTGGCCCCGCCCCTTCCTGTTTATGTAAATCATGTGTCCCCCTGACTTCTGGCTCATTATACATGGAGGGGTCTATCTCTGATCCATTATCCGGAGGGACATTTCTATTCTGTGATGATTTCTCTCCTCAGATAATAAATCTGTGTTGTGTGTCGTCTCCATGATATGGATGGTGATTGGGGGAGGGGAGGTCGGAGGAGACGCTCTGTGTCATCAGTGGTTGTAGCTCTTTTACTAATTGTTTAACAGCTTTTCAGCAAATGCTTGTGAAAAAATAGAAAATTATGTTAGAAATGCTGTAAGTAACAAAAAAACGCAGAAGGTGGACACACAATAAACATAAAAATTTAATAATGACTGTGTGGTAGTTACTACCTGATTATTCAGCTGAAGTTATAAATGATTTCTCTTTTGTACCAGGCTGTAAAGTCAGGCAAAGAGAGGTATTCTGTGTAAATGTGCCGTCCTCAGTGGGCTCCCACCCCCAGGTCACCGTTCCTGAGACACTTCTACACCTCAGGCTTTGTAAACATCCTGGCTCATGACTCCGACCCATAGGCCCAAGATCACCTCCAGGTTAATCTCTGTGTTTCTCTGCTCCGTCTCAGTAGCCCAGTCCAACCACTGATAAGAACAGGTACTTCCCATTGTCTAGGCCACAAAACCAGGAAGCTACATTATCAGGAAAGCACCAAGACCTCAGTGATCATGGCACCTCCACTGCCCAAAAAAAAAAAAAAGCAATACCTTTCATTTTTCTAAATAGAAGATTTAATTGTAGAGGCCATGGATTATTCAGGCAGTTCATATCACAGAGAATGGTCATGGGTGGAGCTATGCAAATTTATATTTGGCTTTCCTGGTAATCCTTTGAAGGGAATGTTCCTCAAACAAACAAATATCCGTCATTGCTGCTGCTGTTGGGTGCAGGGCCGATCCCTGGGAGTCAGAGCGACCAATCTCTGATCACTTCTAAGCCTACTCAATGCCAATGTGGGTCTGCAGCTTGACTCTCTGCTCCCCAACCTGGAAAAGATCTAGGACACCACCACTGCCACGGAAGACTTACACAAGGGTCTACTTAGATGATCTTTGCTAAGGAAGCTGGAAAAATCTACCCATTTGTAGAGCTAATTATAAAAACCTACTTAAAAGACCATGATTTCTGCGGATTAGCATGAACGACCTAAAACTGTCTGGTAAGGATTGTGTTGTGTCAGACATTGTTTTTTGATCAGGGAATACTGTATAATAAGACAATCCCCGTCTTGTCCTGATACTTCTAGATCCTGATCAACATTTAAGGTTGTTCCTTAATAGCGATGAGTGCGTCACAAATTTTTATCGCGAATATTGGCATTTAAAGAATTCGCAAATCTAAAATAGAATATATTTGTAATCGAAAATATTCAAGTTTTTTTTTATTCATTATTATGCTATCTTTCGCCCATAACCCTTTTTTCATACTTATTATTTTACCTATCATTAATAAACCTTTATTATAAGCATTTTCCTACCTATTATTAATAACTCCTTTTTTTTTTTTTTTATAAATCATTATTTGTAACATACAATAGTCAACATCTAACAGACAACCACACAAAGGCTGTATACCAAAAGCCAGGTATTTGCAAGCCAACAACCTATCCATGAGACAGGAACAGTCAGCATACCTTACAATGGCAGCCTTGTGCACAATGAGACACTCAAGACCAGCTCTTATCTGACTGAGTCAGTAAGCCTCAAAGTTGGTAGATTTTTGTTGGATGGCTTTGGGGACCTGTGCACCTAGATCATTAGGGTGACAAAAATTGTAAAAAAAAAAAATCGGATTCCAGCTAAGGGTATTTTCACACTTGCGTTAAAGTTTTACGTTATTGAGTTCTGTCCTAGGGGCTTAATACCAGAAAAAAACTGATCAGTTTTATCCTAAAGCATTCTGAATGGATAGCAGTCTGTTCGGTA
Source organism: Bufotes viridis (assembly GCA_033119425.1). Classification (NCBI taxonomy): domain Eukaryota; kingdom Metazoa; phylum Chordata; class Amphibia; order Anura; family Bufonidae; genus Bufotes; species Bufotes viridis. The sequence goes on from CM065592.1 coordinate 434,331,439, forward strand.
TGCATCAGAATGTTACTCTTAAGGTATTTGGCCAGAGAAAATACCGCAGCATGCTGCAGTATTTTCTCCGACCAAAATTCCGTATCACTTGCCGGAATGCCGGATCCGGCATTATTTTCCATTGAAATGCATTAATGCCTTATCCTGCACTAAGTATCCTGGCAAAACGAATCTGGTTTTAAAAGTGCAAAAATAAATAAATACTGGATCTGTTTTTCCAGATGACACTGGAGAGACGGGTCCGGTGTTTCAATGCATTTGTTAGACAGATCCGCAATGGGATCCGTCTACAAATGCTTTCCATTTGCACATGGATTTCTGGATCGGGCAGGCAGTTTCGGCGACTGAACTGCCTGCCTGATCCTCACAACGCAAGTGTGAAAGTATCCTAACTCTTCTCTCACTGCTTAGGAGGGGTGCATAAACATGTTTCGTTTTCTAATTGTCCTAACATTTATATTCAATAACCTTTCTATACTGTTTTGTCATGTAAACTCATTTGCATAAACATGGGCATATGGGAAAAACATTCAAATAGTGTTCCAGCTGTAAAACAAGGCATATTCTGCTAATTTGCATGTCTTTCCCATATGCCCATGTTTATGTCAAAGAGTTTACATGACTAAACAGTATAGAAAGGTTATTGAATATAAATTTTAGGACAATTAGAAAACTGACACTTTTTATGCAGCCCTCCTAAGCAGCGAGAGAAGAGTTAGCTGGCACAAAAAAAAAAAGAATTCCATTGAAGTATCAGAGGAAGAAAGAGAAAAAGTCAAATTGCTTTATTTTGTGGACGAAATACTTATAAAAACCTACAAGTAAGAAACAAAAACATATTGGCGTTAAATGACTCAAAAAATTTAACCTACATCCTTACATTTGATAATATTTCTGACTGCCATAATTTTTATGAACAATTGAAATTCATCATGCTGACCCAATTCCAAAAGGACTTAAATTCATTTTACTTTATTCAATGGGGGAAATACCGTTAGTAATACACATGTATAACGTTTTTATTGCCTTGGGAGACATCGAATTTTCTAATCAACGTATTGTCTGACCATGAAGTCCTGTCGCAATCTGATGAATGAGGCAGATTTGTGGACAGGGAAATATCAATTTCATCTGACCTTTAGAGAGGATCCAGAAGGGATTGGGGGATTGAGTCTCCCACCATCTAACTTTGTCATTGGAAGAGATAGGGGATATCTGTATTATCCAGGGATACCACAGTATTGCCAAAAGTGCAAAAGCTTCGGACACATACAAACAGCCTGCTCTATAAAAATACTACATGATCTCACCTGTCAGATGAACATTGTAAATAACAAAATATAAAAGCGGTGCCAAAACAGCTATTTTTTTGTTACCTTAAAGTGTAATTTAGAGCAACCAAAAATCATATCTACCCTAAAATAGTACCAACAAAACTGCCACCTTATCCCATAATTTCCAAAATGGGGTCATTTTATTGGAGTTTCTACTCTAGGGGTGCATCAGGGAGTCTTCAAATGTGACACAGCAGCTTAAAATTATCCCAGTGAAATCTGCTTTCCAAAAAACATATGGCGCTCCTTTCCTTCTGCGCCCTGCTGTGTGCCCGTACAGTTTACGACCATATATGGGGTGCTTCTGAAAACTACAGAATCATGGCAATAAATAGTGAGTTTTGTTTGGCTGTTAATGCTTGCTTTGTTAGCGGAAATTTTTTTATCAAAATGGAAAATCTTCCAAAAAAGTGAAATTCTGAAATCTCATCTTCATTTTCCATTAATTCTTGCGGAACACCTAAAGGGTTAACAAAGTTTGTAAAATCAGTTTTGAATACCTTCAGGGGTGTAGTTTCTAAAATTGTTGTGGTTTCTATTATGTAAGCCCCACAAAGTGACTTCAGACCTGAACTGGTCATAAAAAAGTGGGTTTTGAAAATCTAAACTTCTGAGCCTTCTAACATCCCCAAAAAATAAACTGGCATTCCCAAAATGATCCAAACATGAAGTAGACACAGTGGTGTATCTTGGTTTTGTGCTGCCCTAGGCGAGACTAAACTCGGGCACCCCCCCTAATATAAATTTGAACCGCCCCTTCCTTTCAAGGCCAAACCCCTTCCTCTGTAAAAACCGCTCTTCCTTTTAGTCTCCACCCTTTCCTGTATTAAAAAATGAATAACGACAGCCAAACACCCTTCCAGGACCTCACACCCCTCCCTAGATCCCACTAAGTGTCATCCACAGATCCAACTCCCCCCTTAAGTGCAATCCACAAACCCCCTTAAGTGCCATCCACAGATCCCTCCCCCTTAAGTGCCATCCACAGATCCCCCCCTTAAGTGCCATCCACAGATCCCCCCCCTTAAGTGCCATCCACAGATCCCCCCCTTAAGTGTCATCCACAGATCCCCCCCATCCAGAGTCATCCACAGATCCCCCCCATCCAGAGTCATCCACAGATCCCCCCCATTCAGTGTCATCCACAGATCCCCCCCCCCTTCTCAGTGCCATCCACAGATTCCCTCCCTCTCAGTGTCATCCACAGATTCCCCCCCCTTCTCAGTGTCATCCACAGATTCCCCCCCTTCTCAGTGTCATCCACAGATTCCCCCCCATCCAGTGTCATCCACAGATTCCCCCCTCTCAGTGTCATCCACAGTCCCCCCATCCAGTGCATCCACAGATTCCCCCATCCAGTGTCATCCACAGATTCCCCCCAGTGTCATCCACAGATCCCCCAGTGTCATTAACAGATTCCCTACCTGCCCAGCGCCGCCTCCTCCCAGCCCAGCGCCGTTGTAGGTAATTATTATTCACTTCACTTGCCTGAGAAGAGAAGCGCCGGAAGACTCACACAGGCGCACTGGCAGGCGCATGCGCACTTCAATGCCTCTGCCAGTGCGCCTGTGTGAGTCTTCCGGCGCTTCTCTTCTCAGGCAAGTGAAGTGAATAATAATTACCTACAACGGCGCTGGGCTGGGAGGAGGCTGGGAGGAGGCGGCGCTCTGCAGGGGGGAGCGGTCCCGGCGCACCCCTACAGCGCGGCCAGCCAAAAAAGATTTCTATCACTGAGGCAAACAGGGCATTTTGCCGCCCCATTGGAAGTGCCGCCCTAGGCAAATGCCTTGTTTGCCTCGTGATAGATACGCCACTGAGTAGACATATGGGGAATGTAAAGTAATAAATATTTTTAGAGTTATTACTATCTATTATAAATGTAGCAAAATTGAAATCTGCAAATTTGCACATTTTTCAATTTTTTTTGTAAATTTGGTATTTTTTTTTACTCAGTCTCAGAATGGCCTGGATAAGTAAAAGCATTTTAAAGTTTTTACCACATAAAGTGACACATGTCAGATTTGCTAAAAATGGCCTGGGCAGAAAGGTGAAAAATGTCTTGGTCTTTATGGGGTTAAAGAAGCTCTACTCTGTGATACCTTACCTGGATCTTGGAGGAGAGGAATAGTCATTTTGCTGTATAAAAAAAGAGACAGAGAAAATCTAGAAAACTGGAGACCCATAACTTTGCTAAATGTTGACTATCTTAAATCTTAGCCAAAATCGTGGTTAAAAGAATCAAGAAAGTTATTGGGAAATTAATTCACAAAGTTCCAGAAAGGAGTTTAAGTGAAAATCTCAACATTATTAAAGACTGCATATGGTGTCAGAATAAAAGAAAACAAGAGCTGGCGATCTGATCACTGGATTTCCTTAAAGCATACGATCGTATATCTCATGAGTTCTTGAGGAAAGTCTTGGAACATATAAACTTCCCGACAAATATGACCAAACAGATTTCCGCCCTGTACAATGCGGCTTACAGCCAAGTATCTATTAATGGGTTTCTGTCAGAAAAAGTGCACCTAAAATCCGTAGTGAAACAGGGTTGTCCTCTGTCGCCAATACTGTTTATCTGCGTACTGGAGCCGGTATTAGCCTCACTGAGAAGAGACAGAGTCATCAGAGGGTACCAATCCCTGGAGGTAGGGGTCTGTCTGTTAAAACCAGCGCATATATGGATGAAGTGACAATATTCTGTACGACTGCCCCATCACTCAGAAGAGCCCTCCAAGTTACAGATTATTTATGTCAAGCTTCAGGTTTCAAATTAAATAGACAAAAGTGTGACTGTTTTGTGATTGGAGACGGGTCAGACGTACACTTACAGGATATTAAGATCCAGTCAGAAGAGATAAAAATACTCAGAGTCATCTTTGATATAGAGAATAAGGGGAGGAAAAGCCGGGATGCTGTAAAAAAGTAAATACAGGACAAATTAGAGATTTGGAGACTAAGACAATAACTAGTAATACCAATTATGCTGCACCTGTCACAAGTATTCCCACCAGATAAGAAGCTGCTTTCAATTCATCTGGAGTTCAAAGAATGAAAAATTAGAAAGGGAAGTTATGTACAAGTTAAAAAAATATGGAGGTAAAGAAAACCGAACCTCAAACGGTTTCTGCATTTACAATTTTTTTCTCTATGTTTGAAGGTAATAGATACGGAGACTACGTGGTCTTTTTTTCTGAGATACGCAGCTGGTCACCTGTTTCGGAAAAGAAAAAGGATCCAGTGACTATTGACAACCCCAGTGTTATTAGTGCCACAAAAACAATATGCAATAATAGATAAAATAATAAGACTATAATCTCTGGAAAAATTTGAAAGCAATATCCGTAATAATCCAAAGAAAGTAAGAGCCATTCTTGACAATGAACAGCAAGCTGAAACGGTGGCAAATTATCCCCCAAATAAATCTCTCGATTGCTGGAAAATGTGTAATATGTCTTATATGGCCAACAATTTGAAAGACCTTGCTTGGATAATGATGCATGAGTGTGTTCCAACTAGAGACTTTCAGTTTCGGAAGAAGATAAAGTGAAATACCCAAGAAGGAACTGTTTAAGTGATGAAACCACGATGCGTGTTTTTTTGAACTGTACTTTCGCTCTAAATGTATGGAGAAGAGTTGGGGTAATCCTGAAACATACATGCGACCTTCAGAGACTAGATCATAAACTAGTACTATATGGCCTAGAAAATACAGTACGGCCAGAAAAAAAGAGAATAATGTGGATTATGCTCAATTGTATTATAAATGTAATCTGGAAGGTGCGTAACATCTTGCTTTTCAGACGAGATCTTATTAAGCCAAAGGACTGTGTGAATCTGGCCTTAATCGAAATCTACGTATATTTTTTACAGGACCGGAAGAAGATGGGTAGAACTGCTGCCACACTACGGAACATATATATGTGCAACAGGTTAGTTTAGTTATAGTATAGAAAGTTTTCCTTTTGATAAGATAGAAGATGGTATTTTTTGAGATTGAATAGATAGGATATATAATTTGAGCAAAGTATGCTTATCGATTTCTCTAAATTGCTGATTAAAAAGTAAGTTTTTCTAGTTTTATAATAAAAAATGAAGAAAGCTGGTCTTGAAAGTCTCATAGTGCAGAAGGCTCCCATTGTAAGGTATGCTGACTGTATCTGTCTCATGGATAGGTTGTTAGCTTGCACATACCTGGCTTTTGGCATACAGCCTTTGTGTGATTGTCTACTATATATTATAGGTAATAAAATTGCGCATGTATATTACACTATCAATTTTTACAATCATGAATTCTCAAATTGCGAATTTATGGAGAATATTCGGCCAAAAATTTGCGAACTATCGCAAATTCAAATATTGACTAATGCGCTCATCACTATTCCTTAACCCAGTAAGAACATTCCTTTGAAGAACACTGAGGAACATTGCTTAGAAAGACCAAGAACTTTATGAAGTATTTTCTCCCTTCCTCCAAGAAGCTTCTCTCATCAGATAATAAATCTGTGTTGTGTGTCGTCTCCATGATATGGATGGTGATTGGGGGAGGGGAGGTCGGAGGAGACGCTCTGTGTCATCAGTGGTTGTAGCTTTTTTTTGTTTTTTGTTTAATAGCTTTTTAGTAAATGTGGAAAAGCCCTAAATGTTTATGAAAGAATAGAGAATTATGTCAGCAATGCTGTAATTAACAAACAAAACATGGAAAAGGACACAATCAATAAGTGAATATGTGACAGTTATTGTCTGGTCATTTGACTGAAATTATAAATAATTTCTCGTTTTATACCAGGCTGTAAAGAGAGGTATTCTGTGTAAACGTGCCGTCCCTCAGTGGGCTCCCACCCCAGGTCACCGTTCCTGAGACACTTCTACACCTGAGGCTTGTAAACATCCGGGCTCATGACTCCGACCCATAGGCCAAGATCACCTCCAAGTAAATCTCTGTGTTTCTCTGCTCCATCTCAGCAGCCCAGTCCAACCACTGATAAGAACAGGTTCTTCACATTGTCTAGGCCACAAAACCAGGAAGCTACATTATCAGGAAAGCACCAAGACCTCAGTGATCATGGCACCTCCACTGCCAAAGAAAGGAAATGCCTTCCATTTTTCCAAATTGAAGAATAAATTGTGTTCCCTGTGTGTTCTTTATTTCAAGACTCTAACCTGTATCTAACAATTGCTCTTAAAATTTACGGGCCTTTTGAGGGAAGCGCAACATCCAATTAAACGTGATTAAAACTAAACTTTTAACCTCCTCAGGACCGCCTAACGCACGGATGCATCCGGCCGGCGGTCCTGTTGCTCTGGCTGGACGCATCAGCGCGTCATCTCGCGAGGCGCGTCTCAGCAGTTATACTGCAGCCTGCCAGCAATGATCAATCGCTGGCAGGCTGTAGATGCGGAATTAATCGCATCAAACATGTATATCAGACGCTGTTTTGTTAACAGCGTCTGATATAGCTGCTACATGGTCCTCTGGTCCCATTTGCTGGGATCGACCACCAGAGGACCAGGGAGCTATGTAAAGTTGCACCAAGAACCACACTACACTACCCCCCCCCCCGTCACTTATTAACCCCTTGTTAACCCCTTGATCACCCCATGTAGATTCCCTTATCACCCCCCTGTCATTGATCACACCCCTTGTAAGGCTCCATTCAGACGTCCATATGTGTTTTGCAGATCCGTGAATCTGATCCACGGATCCGCAATATACGGACACCGGCAATGTGCTTTCCGCATTTTGCAGATCCGCACATAGCCAGAACTATATAGAAAATGCTTTTTCTTGTCCGCAATTGCAGACAAGAATAGGACATGTTCTATATTTTTGCGGAACGGAAGTGCAGACCCGGAAGTGTGGATCCGCAATTCCGGATCCTAGCGGGACAAAGTCTGTCCCCATAGAAATTAATGGGTCCGCAATTCCGTTCCGCAAACAGAATTGCGGACGTGTGAATGGGGCATAAGGGTCCCTTATCACCGCCAGTTAGTTAGCTACTTGTTAGGTAGTTGGCGCCCAGCCCACCGCACCGCAGTCACTGATTTGGGCAGAGATATTTTCATCCACATTGATCGATACCAATGAAAAAATCTGTGCCGTTCATTTTTTTTCTTTTTTCAGCCCAGAGGCCGAACGAAAAAAAAAAATCTCATTACCCGTATGCTCAATATACGGAGAATCGCAGAAACTCCTAATGCTGGCCATACGTGTAATGATTGCGGAGAGCCTCAAATGCCAGGACAGTACAAACACCCCACATGTGACCCCATTTTAGAAAGAAGACACCCCAAGGTATTCCGTGAGGGGGAAGGTGAGTTCATGTAAAATTTTATTTTTTGTCACAAGTTAGTGGAATATGAGACTTTGTAAAAAAAAAAAATATATCAATTTCCGCTAACTTGTGGCAAATTTTTTTTTTATCTGTGAACTCGCCATACCCCTCACAGAACACCTTGGGGTGTCTTCTTTCCACAATGGGGTCACATGTGGGGTATTTATACTGCCCTGGCATTTTAGGGGGCCCTAAAGCGTGAGAAGAAAAATGCGTAAAAATGTCCTGTGAAATCCTAAAGGTACTCATTGGTTTTAGGGCCCCTTGTAGTATCACTGTACTCAGGAGAAGTAGGGCAATGTGTTTTGGGGTGTATTTTTACATATAACCATGCTGGGTGTGAGAAATATCTCTGTAAATGACAACTTTTTAAATTTTTTTATACAAAGTTTTCAGTTTACAGAGATATTTCTCTCACCCAACATGGTTATATGTAAAAATACACCTCAAAACACATTGCCCTACTTCTCCTGAGTACGGCGATACCACATGAGTGACACTTTTTTGCAGCCAAGATGCGCAAAGGGGCCCAAATTCCAACGAGTACCTTTAGGTTTTACATGGCGGCTCACAATTTAGCCCCGCTCAAAATGCCAGAACAGTAAACACACCCCACAAATGACCCCATTTTGGAAAATAGACACCCCAAGGTATTCACTGAGGGGCATAGTGAGTCCGTGGGAGGTTTTATTTATTTTTTGCCAGAAGTTAGCAGAAATGGAAACTTTATTATTGTTTTTTTTCCTCAGAAAGTGTCATTTTCCGCTAACTTGTGAAAAAAAATGAAATGATACATGAACTCACCATGCTCTCCGCGAATACCTTGGGGTGTCTTCTTTCTAAAATGGTGTCATTTGGGGGGTATTTATACTATCCTGACATTCTAGCTCCTGAAGAAACATGACAGGCGCTCAGAAAGTCAGAGCTGCTTCAAAATGCCGAAATTCACTTTTTTGCACCATAGTTTGTAAACGCTATAACTTTTACCCAAACCAATAACTATACACTTATTGGATTTTTTTTATCAAAGACATGTAGAACAATAAAGTAAAGTTATAGAAAAATTTATATAGAAATGTAGTTTTTTTAAAAAAAATTTACAACAGAAAGTGAAAAATGTCATTTTTTTGCAAAAATGTCGTTACATTTTTATTAATAGCAAAAAAAGTAAAAATGTCAGCAACAATGAAATACCACCAAATGAAAGCTCTATTAGTGAGAAGAAAAGGAGGTAAAATTAATTTGGGTGGTAAGTTGTACGACGGAGCAATAAACGGTGAAAGTAGTGTAGTGCAGAATTGTAAAAAGTGGCCTGGTCATTAAGGGGGTTTAAGCTACGGGGGCTGAAGTGGTTCAGTCACAAACATTTGGGTTTTTAAACAAATAGTAAAAGAGCAATAATCACTGATGACATGGAGTGACACAGCGGCTAATCCTCAACATTTCATCCCCATGTGAACATACTCTGAAAACTGAAATATTAGCCCCGCCCTCTTCCTGCTTATCTACAGACAGTAGGGACTGGCCCCGCCTCTTCCTGCTTATCTACAGACAGTAGGGACTGGCCCCGCCCCTTCCTGCTTATCTACAGACAGTAGGTACTGGCCCCGCCCCTTCCTGTTTATGTAAATCGTGTGTCCTCCTGACCTCTGGCTCATTATACATGGAGGGGTCTATCTCTGATCCATTATCTGGAGGGACATTTCTATTCTGTGATGATTTCTCTCCTCAGATAATAAATCTGTGTTGTGTGTCGTCTCCATGATATGGATGGTGATTGGGGGAGGGGAGGTCGGAGGAGACGCTCTGTGTCATCAGTGCTTGTAGCTCTTTTACTAATTGTTTAACAGCTTTTTAGTAGATGCTGAAAAGCCCTATTTGATTGTGGAAGAATAGAGAATTATGTCAGCAATGCTGTATTTGACCAACAAAACATGGAAATAAACGCAATCAATAAGCGAATGTGGGCCAGTTATTGTCTGAGCATTTGGCTAAAATTATAAATAATTTCTCCTTTTATACCAGGCTGTAAAGAGAGGTATTCTGTGTAAATGTGCCGTCCCTCAGTGGGCTCCCACCCCCAGGTCACCATTCCTGAGACACTTCTACACCTGAGGCTTGTGAACATCCGGGCTCATGACTCCGAGCCATAGGCCAAGATCACCTCCAGGTTAATCTCTGTGTTTCTCTGCTCCATATCAGGAGCCCAGTCCAACCACTGATAAGAACAGGTTCTTCACATTGTCTAGGCCACAAAACCAGGAAGCTACGTTATCAGGAAAGCACCAAGACCTCGGTGATCATGGCACCTCCACTGCCAAAGAAAGGCAATGCCTTCCATGTTTCCAAATAGAAGAATTGATTGTAGAGGCCATGGATTTTTTAGGCAGTTCATATCACAGAGAATGGTCATGGGTGGAGCTATGCAAATTTCTGTTTGGCTTTCCTGGTACTCCATTGAAGGGAATGTTCCTCAAACAAACAAATATCCGTCATTGCTGCTGCTGTTGGGTGCAGGGCCGATCCCTGGGAGTCAGAGCGACCAATCTCTGATCACTACTAAGCCTACTCAATGCCAATGTGGGTCTGCAGCTTGACTCTTTGCTTCCCAACCAGGAAAAGATCTAGGACACCACCACTGCCACGGAAGACTTACACAAGGGTCTACTTAGATGATCTTTGCAATCAAGCTGGAAAAATCTACCCATTTGTAGAGCTAATTAGAAACATCTGCATAGCTCCACCCATTTGTAGATATAATTAGAAAAATCTGCATAGCTCCACCCATTTGTAGAGCTAATTAGAATAATCTGCATAGCTCCACCAACCCAAATCTATTTGAAAGACCATGATTTCCGTGGATTAGCATGAACGGCCTAAAACTGTCTGGTAAGGACTGTGTTGTGTCAGACATTGCTCTGTGATCGGGGAATACTGTACAGTAAGACAATCCCCGTCTTGGCCGGATACTTCTAGGTCCTGATCAACTTTTAAGGACGTTCATTAACCCAGTAAGAACATTCCTTTGAAGAACACTGAGGAACATTGCTTAGAAAGACCAAGAACTTTATGAAGAATTTCCTCCCTTCCTCCAAGAAGCTTCTCTCATCAGATAATAAATCTGTCTTGTGTGTCGTCTCCATGATATGGATGGTGATTGGGGGAGGGGAGGTCGGAGGAGACGCTCTGTGTCATCAGTGGTTATAGCTCTTTTACTATTTGTTTAAAAGCTTTTTAGTAAATGCTGAGAAGCTCCATAGGCTTGTGAAAAAATAGAAAAATACATATATTGACATTATTGTGATTTATTTTTTATTACATTTTTCGAGGACAATAGATGTTCAGTATTGAGCTACAGGTTCAAAGCTCGGTGGGTTTTTGTTCTCTATCCTGCAGCAGCTCTATAGCATAGTTGGTGTTACCAGTGGAGCTGCAGGTTCAGATCTCAGTGGGTGTTACCGGTGTGTTCTTTTTACCGAAACTCTAATCTGTATCTATCAATTGCCCATAAACTATATGGTCTTCTGAGGGAAGCACAACATCCAATTAAACAGAAACATTTGGGGTTTTTCAACAAATAGTAAAAGAGCAATAATCACTGATGACACGGAGCGACACAGCGGCTAATCCTCAGCATTTCATCCCCATGTGAACATACTCTGAAAATGTAAATATTAGCCCCACCCTTTTTCTCCTTATCTACAGACAGTAGGGACTGGCCCCGCCCCTTCCTGTTTATGTAAATCATGTGTCCTCCTGACCTCTGGCTCATTATACATGGAGGGGTCTATCTCTGATCCATTATCTGGAGGGACATTTCTATTCTGTGATGATTTCTCTCATCAGATAATAAATCAGTGTTGTGTGTCGTCTCCATGATATGGATGGTGATTGGGGGAGGGGAGGTCGGAGGAGACGCTCTGTGTCATCAGTGGTTGTAGCTCTTTTACTAATTGTTTAACAGCTTTTCAATGCTGAGAAGCACCAAATGCTTGTGAAAAAATAGAAAGTTAAGATCTTTCTTGCCAGGAGGAGCCAAATCATGGTCTCAGCCCTGCAGCATCGCCTTTTATAGGTTTAAGCTGCTCGCTGCTATTGGGGGTAGACTGTGGTACCTGAAGTGATCATGGGTGTGCGGATACACCATGCTGAGGCCGGGGAGCCCTGGGTCATATATGGATTTGCTATTTCCGTGGCAGAGGAGAAGAAGATGAAATTTACTTTGGAGTACCTGGTCCATGAGGTTCTATTCAAGCTTCTGCATGTACGGAGAGATGACATCTTATGCCTTCAGGACCCAAGAAGAGGTTCGTACACTTTGGTGTTAAAGTCTATTGGAGCCTGTCAGAATCTTCATATGTTTTGAAGCAGAATGAACAAAACGCTGAATTAGATGGGCTTACCTTTACCCTTCTATATAATGACGATGTTCATCTTGTGGTGTTGATGCATAATCCTCATGTTAAGAGAGAATACATTGAAATGTTTCTGAGGAACTATTGTTCCTATATTCATTTTTCACACCTGATTAAGAACTCAGAAGGATTGTGGACTGGCAAATACAAGTATTTTGTGCGGTTTGCTGAGGATCCTCATGGGCTAGGAGTATTGCGATACCCCCCTCGCAATTTCGCAATTGGGAGAGATACGGGGATGCTGTTCTTTTCTGGAGCTCCGGAATTTTGCAGACGCTGCAGGGCTTATGGGCACACTCAAGAAAGATGCACAGAAACTATTCTGAGGTGTAATAGATGTGGAAAAACCGGTCACCTTGCTGCATCATGTACCAATCTTCCGGTTTGCAATGCGTGTGGTGTGGAGGGGCATGTCTTCAAAAACTGCCCTTCTAGACCGGAAAGAAGGTTGTATACCGAAGTTGTGAGTGGAGACACTGAAGGGCCACCTGCTGAAGGGGCTGTGAACCCTGACCCTCAGGTAGAAGAGGCAAATGCAGAAGAACAGGAGGAAGAAGGTGGAATGGATCTTTCCTTATTGGAAGACGAAATTCCCCTAATCCCAGATGTCCAAACCGGACTTCAGGGAGAAGGTGAAGGTGAGATGGAGGCATCATATGCTAGAACCCCAGTCATTGATTGGGGTGGTGCAGTACCACAGCCAGAGACGACAGGGAATCAAGGGGACTTTTCTGACGTTGAAACAAGACCAGTGGAAGACGATGGTAGTGCAACTCCTAAAAGACCGAGGATATGGCCATCACAAAGTGAGGATGGAGTTAGCCCAGTTAGGTTGGGTGCGTACCCTGAATCCCAAATTCCGGATAATGCTTCTTTTTTAGATCTGGGCGAGATCGTAGGCTTTCCATCAAGTTGTTTGCCTCCCGAAGGCAAAGGTTGAAGAGAAAGTGGGGCATTGGTAATTATGTCTGGCAAAAGGTAAACATATGGAAGCCAAAACTACACTTAATGTCCTATCCCTGAATGTGAGGAGTATAAAATCAAGGACTAGGAGATTGGCAGCTTTTGACTTTCTTAAAAATCAAAACGTAGACATTATCGCCCTCCAGGAGTGTGGAATATCTGACTCTTTATGTGCTAATGACTGGTTACATGGTGCATCGATCTGGTCGGGATCTACTGCAAACAAAAATAATGGTGTAGGGATATTGTTAAATAATAAGGATTTAATTTTTGATAATTACACTGTGATGGAAAGGGGAAGGTGTGTGATTGCGGTGGTGAAATATAGAAAGTATAAGGTGAGAATTGTAAATGTGTATGCTCCCGTTGATAAGGATGAAAGATTAGAACTATTGGATAAACTGCATGTGTTTCTGAATGGTAGAATGCCCACGATGGTGTTAGGTGACTTTAATTGTGTGATAGAGGGGGACAAGATGGATGGGTCTGGGAGAAAACTATGTCAGATAATAAGTGATTTTTCTTTTTTGGATGTAGCTTTGTCACAGGGAAAGCCGCCTCCAGCGACTTATAAGTCCGATAGTGGGAGAAATAGTTCTCGAATAGATTTTTTATTTCTTAATAAGGGTTTGAAATGTCTGAAATTTGCACAAAAAGATGTTATTTTTTCTGACCATATGGCCTTATTAGGTACTATTGTGTGTGATATGGATGACATATAGGGGCGGGGCATATGAATTGCATATGAATTTGGAGGAAAAGAAAACATGAGTTTGATGATGTATTAAAGTGGTGGGAATGGGTAAAAGGTAGGATTAGATCTTTCTTTAAAAAATGGGGATATAGGAAGGCAAGGAGATTAAGAAATGAATATAATGAGGTATGTTTGAGATATGAGTGGCTCTTAAAATTGCGGACGTTGGGTGTGAATGTTAATGATTTATTAGATGATGCGAGGAAGCAAAAGAAAAAGATTATAGATAAGAAAGGCAAAGAAATTATTTATAGATCAAAAGTGGAACATCTGGAAGAAAACGAAAAATGTACCAGGTTTTTTTTCAAAAAAGTGTGTGGGAAAAAAACAGAAATGGATGAGATTTTGAATAGAGATGGGGATTGTGTTCATGGGAAGCAGGTGACGAAAGTGGTTGAGGATTTCTATCAGGTTTTGTTTGCAGAAAAATGGATTGATGTGGGTTTAAGGAATGATGTTTTGGGCTACTTGGAAAGTAAATTGAATGAAGAGGAAAGTGCAGGGATGTGTGATGATATTACTATGGATGAAATTAAGAAAGTGGTAATGGGAAGTAAGAAAAACTAAACCCCAGGTTTGGATGGTCTTCCTGTTGAACTGTATGTAAAAGCATGGGAATGGATAGGTGCTGATTTGTTTGAAGTTTGTTGTTTTATGTGGAAGCATGGAGTATTAAGTGACAGTATGAAAGAGTGTGTTGTGGTCCTTATTCATAAAAAAGGAGATAAAAAAAGATTAGAAAAATGGAGACCAATTTCTTTGTTAAATACGGACTACAAAATCTTTAGTAAATTTTTGGCAGATCGGATGAAAGGTGTGATTGATAAAGTAATAAATGAAGATCAAGTATGTGCTGTGCCTGGTCGTAGTATGCTTGATAATTTAATCTTATTGCGTGATTTAATTGGAGACTGCGCGTGTCGTAAACGGAAATGTATGGTGTTTATGATCGATTTTGAAAAAGCGTTTGATAGAGTTGCTCATGATTATATGTTTTCTGTCCTAAAAAGAGTGGGTTTTTCTGGAGTGTTTTTGGATAGTGTGAAAAGTTTGTATAAAAGAGTCAAGAGTAGATTTTTGGTGAATGGGGTCTTGAGTGAGGAGATTATGATTCAATCAGGTGTGAGACAAGGGTGTCCGATGTCACCAACGTTGTTTATTTGTGTTATGGAGGTGTTGTTATGTCTGATGAGGAAAGATAAGGTAATGAGTGGTATGTTGATTCCAGGGAGTATGGGTAAATCTGTGAATGTGTTGAGTTATATGGACGATGTTGTGATTATAAACGATAATATGGCAGCTATTAGAAGAGGAAGACTGTGTTTAGATTGGTTTTGTGGTGCATCTGGTTTTAAAGTGAATTGGGAGAAATGTATTTTTAAATGTTTTGGTGATAGTAATACTAGACTTGAGAATGTGAAAAATGTGGAAGGTGCTATAAAGGTGTTAGGAATATGGCTGAATGATGGTTTAAAGGGGATTGAAAGTTGGGATGAGTGTGGTAAGAAGATTGAGAGAAAATAGAATTTTTGGCGGATGAGAGACTTGACTTTGGCTGGGAAAATATTGATTATTAAAGCGGTAATTTTACTGATTATTTTGTTTGTGTATTTAGTGTATCCAATGAGTGTAAACAAACAAGAGCCCAAATATAATCGTATATGCACTCAAATAATGGAATCTATCACTGAAGAAAAGAGAGCGCTTTAGCTTTAGCGCTCTCTTTTATCCAATAAGTGTAAGGAATGTGAGAAAAGTTGAAAAAATGATTTTTACTTTTTTATGGGGAAGTCGAATAGAGAAATTGAAAAGAGAGTATGTATATAAGCTAGTGGAGAATGGTGGTTTAGGGATATGTAATCTTCATTTCTATTTGGGTATGAACTATATTAAGATGTTTGTTGTAGTTGTAGGTAAGAGGAATAAATGTTCTTTTATGGTGAGATATATGGCTGGGTGGATGTTGTATGGTTTGAAATGGGCTACGAAAGATGCGAGAGTGCCTGTGGCTTTTAGATGTCCGGCTTGGTATGTGATGATTGAGAATTTTGTTAGAAAGAATGATTTATTGTCTTTAAGGATGGAGGATTTCAAAAATAAGAATTTGGTGATGAAAAAGTTTTGTCAGAATGAGATTCCATGTGATATACAATTTCTAAGATCAAATGATGCGTTAGTAGTATGGAAGAGGTTGTCAATTAAGGGTGTGTCGAACAAAGAGATATTGCATGGATGGGATTTCATAATATTTTGCCAGTGCGTGAAGTGCAGAAGAAAAGGTGTCTTATTAAGTCCGAATTATGTCCAAGAGGAGGGTGTGGTAAGGAGTGAATCTGTAGGGCATTTGTTCTGGGAGTGTAAATATGCAAAAGAGGTATTAATGGAGTTAGGTGGTTTGATTAAGGAGTTGACTGGGATTGCTCAAGTAAATTGGAAGATTGCTTTGTTTGGGTTAGGAGCTTGTGGTAAGGTGAAATCTAGGATGTTATGGTTTATTATGATGTGTGTAATGGAGAGTTTATGGGATGTGAGGAATCTGATCGTTTTTAAGAAAAAAGATGTGCCTGTAGTGGAATGTGTAAGACTAATTTTGTCAAGAATGTATGTGATTTATTTGTGGGAACTTCAAAAAGGCGGGGTGGATTCGGAAGGAGTGTGGAAGCACAAAAAATTGCGTTTTCTGGTGAAAGCTTAATTATTTATGTTAATAAATTAGGAAAAAGACCATTGTGATGATTGATCAGAAGCAATGAGTAACTTGGGTTAAGTAAGTTATATTGATTGCTTTTTGGTTAACCTGAATGGTTTAAAAAAAAAAATGCTGAGAAGCACCAAATGCTTGTGAAAAAATAGAAAATTATGTCAGCAATGCTGTAAGTGACAAAAAAAAACACAGAAGGTGAACACACAATGAACATAAAAATTAAATAATGACTGTGTGCTAGTTACTACCTGATCGTTCAGCTGAAATTGTACTTATCGTACCAGGCTGTAAAGTCAGGCAAAGAGAGGTATTCTGTGTAAATGTGCCATTCCTCAGTGGGCTCCCACCCCAGGTCACCATTCCTGAGACACTTCTACACCTGAGATTTGTAAACATCCTGGTTCATGACTCCGACCCATAGGCCCAAGATCACCTCCAGGTAAATCTCTGTGTTTCTCTGCTCCGTCTCAGTAGCCCAGTCCAACCACTGATAAGAACAGGTTCTTCACATTGTCTAGGCCACAAAACCAGGAAGCTATGTTATCAGGAAAGCACCAAGACCTCAGTGATCATGGCACCTCCACTGCCAAAAAAATAAAAGACAATACCTTCCATTTCTCTAAATAGAATAGAATTAATTGTAGAGGCCATGGATTTTTTAGGCAGTTCATATCCCAGAGAATGGTCATGGGTGGAGCTATGCAAATTTCTATTTGGCTTTCCTGGTACTCCATTGAAGCAAATGTTACTCAAACAAACAAATATCCGTCATTGCTGCTGCTGTTGGGTGCAGGGCCGATCACTGGGAGTCAGAGCGACCAATTTCTGATCACTACTAAGCCTACTCAATGCCAATGTGGGTCTGCAGCTTGACTCTCTGCTCCCCAACCAGGAAAAGATCTAGGACACCACCACTGCCACGGAAGACTTACACAAGGGTCTACTTAGATGATCTTTGCTAAGGAAGCTGGAGAAATCTACCCATTTGTGGAGCTAATTAGAAAAATCTGATTAAAAGACCATGATTTCTGAGGATTAGCATGAACGAACCTAAAACTGTCTGGTGAGGATTGTGTTGTGTCAGACATTGTTTTGTGATCGGGGAATACTGTATAGTAAGACAATCACCATCTTGTCCTGATACTTCTAGGTCCTGATCAACATTTAAGGATCTTCCTTAATAGCATTGAGTGCGTCACAAATTTTTAGCGCAAATATTGGCATTTCAAGAATTCGCAAATCTAAAATAGAAGATATTTGTAATCAAAAATATTCAATTTTTTTTTTATTCATTATTATGCTATCTTTCATCCATAACCTTTTTTTCATACTTATTATTTTATCTATCATTAATAACCTTTTATTATAAGCATTTCCCTACCTATTATTAATAACTACTTTTTTTTAAAATAAAACATTATTTGTAACAGACAACCACACAAAGGCTGTATACCAAAAGCCAGGTATGTGCAAACCAACAACCTATCCATGAGACAGGAACAGTCAGCATACCTTACAATGGCAGCCTCATGCACAATGAGACATTCAAGACCAGCTCTTATCTGAGTCACTAAGCCTCAAAATTGTTAGATTTTTGTTGGATGGTTTGGGGGACCTCTGCACCTAGATCATTATCATTAGGGTGACAAAAATTGTAAAAAATTTTTGGATGCCAGCTAAGGGTATTTTCACACTTTTGTTAAAGTTTTACGTTATTGAGTTCTGTCCTAGGGGCTTAATACCGGAAAAAAACTGATCAATTTTATCCTAAGGCATTCGGAATGGATAGCAGTCCATTCAGTATGCATCAGAATGTTACTCTTACGGTAGTTGGCCAGAGATAATACCGCAGTATTTTCTTCGTCCAAAATTCCGTATCACTTGCCGGAATGCCGGATTCGGCATTATTTTCCATTGAAATGCATTAATATCTGATGAAGTGCAAAAATAAATAAATACTGGATCTGTTTTTCCGGATGATACTGGAGAGACGGGTCCGTTGTTTCAATGCATTTGTTAGACGCATCCGCATTGGGATCCGTCTACAAATGCTTTCCGTTTGCACATGGATTTCTGGATCTGGCAGGCAGTTCCAGCGACTGAACTGCCTGCCAAATCCTCACAACGCAAGTGTGAAAGTACCCTAAGGCTGGGTTCACACGAGCGTGTCCGGATGCGTTGCGGATGCGTTGCGGATGCGTTCAGTGAAAACTGAGCGTTTTCACAGGCAAAGCCATTCAGTTTTGCCTGCGATTGCGTTCAGTTGTTCAGTTTTTTCCGCGCGGGTGCAATGCGTTTTGATGCGTTTTTCACGCGCGTGATAAAAAACTGAAGGTTTACAAACAACATCTCCTAGCAACCATCAGTGAAACGCAACGCACCCGCACTTGCTTGCGGATGCAATGCGTTTTTAACGCAGCCCCATTCATTTCTATGGGGCTGCGGATGCGTGAAAAACGCAGAATATAGAGCATGCTGCGATTTACACGCGTTGCAGAAGTGATGCGTGAAAAAAAACGCTCATGTACACAGCCCCATAGAAATGAATGGGTCAGGATTCAGTGCGGGTGCAATGCGTTCACATCACGCATTGCACCCGCGCGTAAATCACGCTCGTGTGAATGCAGCCTAACTCTTCTCTCACTGCTTAGGAGGGGTGCATAAACATGTTTCGTTTTCTAATTGTCCTAACATTTATATTCAATAACCTTTCTATACTGTTTTGTCATGTAAACTCATTTTCATAAACATTGACATATGGGAAAAACATTCAAATAGTATTCCAGCTGAAAAACAAGGCATATTCTGCTAATTTGCATGTCTTTCCCATATGCCCATGTTAATGTCAAAGAGTTTACATGACTAAACAGTATAGAACGGTTATTGAATATAAATGTTAGGACAATTAGAAAACTAAATTTTTTTATGCAGCCCTCCTAAGCAGTGAGAGAAGAGTTAGCTGGCACAAAAAAAGAATTCCATTGAAGTATCAGAGGAAGAACGAGAAAAGTCAAATTGCTTTATTTTGGGGACGAAATACTTATAAAAAACCTACTAAAGAAACGAAAACATATTGGCATTAAATGACTCAAAAATTTTACCTACATCCTTATATTTGATAATATTTCTGACTGCCATAATTTTTATGAACAATTGAAATTCATCATGCTGACCCAATTCCAAAAGGACTTAAATTCATTTTACTTTATTCAACGGGGGAAATACCGTTAGGCCTCATGCACACGGCCATTGGTGTTTTGCAGTCCACAAATCACGGATCCGCAAAACACGGAAGCAATTTGCGGAACGGAACGCGGCCCATTATAGAAATGCCTATTCTTGTCCGCAAAACGGATAAGAATAGGACATGCTATATTTTTTTTGCGGGGGCACGGAACGGAGCAATGGATGCGGACAGCACACGGAGTGATGTCCGCATCTTTTGTGGCCCCATTGAAGTGAATGGGTCTGCGGCCGAGCCACGAAATATGCAGCTCGGACGAGGACTCGAACAACGGCCATGTGCATGGGGTCTTAGTAATACACATGTATAACGTTTTTATTGCCTTGGGAGACATCAAATTTTCTTATCAACGTATTGTCTGACCATGAAGTCCTGTCGCAAGCTGATGAATGAGGCAGATTTGTGGACAGGGAAATATCAATTTCATCTGAATTTTAGAGAGGATCCAGGAGGGATTGGGGGATTGAGTCGCCCCCATCTAACTTTGTAATTGGAAGAGATAGGGGATATCTGTATTATCCAGGGATAGCACAGTATTGCCAAAAGTGCAAAAGCTTCAGACACATACAAACAGCCTGCTCTATAAAAATACTACATGATCTCACCTGTCAGATGAACATTGTAAATAACAAAAAATAAACACGGTGCCAAAACAGCTATTTTTTGTTACCTTAAAGTGTAATATAGAGCAACCAAAAATCATATCTACCCTAAAATAGTACCAACAAAACTGCCACCTTATCCCATAATTTCCAAAATGGGGTCATTTTATTGGAGTTTTTACTCTAGGGGTGCATCAGGGAGTCTTCAAATGTGACACAGCAGCTTAAAATTATCCCAGTGAAATCTGCTTTCCAAAAAGACATATGGCGTTCCTTTCATTCTGCGCCCTGCCGTGTGCCCGTACAGTTTACGACCACATATAGGGTGTTTTTGTAAACTACAGGGCAATAAATATTGAGTTTTGTTTGGCTGTTAACCCTTACTTTGTTACTGGAAAAAATGGATTAAAATGGAAAATCTACCAAAAAAGTGAAGATCTGAAATCTCATCTCCATTTTCCATTAATTCTTGTAGAACACCTAAAGGGTTAAGCAAGTTTGTAAAATCAGTTTTGAAAACCTTGAGGGGATTAGTTTCTAAAATGGGGTCACTTTTTGGGAGTTTCTACTCTAGGAGTGCATCAAGGGGTCTTCAAATGTGATATGGCAGCTTAAAATTATCCCAGTGAAATCTGCCTTCCAAAAATCATATTGCGTTCCTTTCTTTCTGCGCCCTGCCGTGTGCCCGTACAGCAGTTTACGACCATGTATGGGGTGATTCTGTAAACTACAGAATTATGGCAATAAATAGTGAGTTTTGTTAGGCTGTTAATGCTTGCTTTGTTACCGGAAAAAAATTGATTAAAATGGAAAATCTTCCAAAAAAGTGAAATTCTAAAATTTCATCTCCATTTTCCATTAATTCTTGTGGAACACCTAAAGGGTTAACAAAGTTTGTAAAATCAGTTTTGAATGCCGTCAGGTGTGTAGTTTCTAAAATTGTTGTGGTTTCTATTATGTAAGCCCCACAAAGTGACTTCAGACCTGAACTGGTCCTTAAAAAGTGGGTTTTGAAAATTTTCTGAAAAATTTCAAGATTTGCTTCTAAACTTCTGAGCCTTCTAACATCCCCCAAAAATAAACTGGCATTCCCAAAATGATCCAAACATGAAGTAGACATATGGGGAATGTAAAGTAATAACTATTTTTGGAGTTATTACTATCTATTATAAATGTAGCAAAATTGAAATTTGGAAATTTGCTAATTTTTCTAAATTTTTGGTAAATTTTTTTTTTTTTATTTTACTCAGTTTTACCACTGTTATGAAGTACAACATGTGACGAGAAAACAGTCTCAGAATGGCCTGGATAAGTAAAAGCATTTTAAAGTTTTTACCACATAAAGTGACACATGTCAGATTTGCTAAAAATGGCCTGGGCAGAAAGGTGAAAAATGTCTTGGTCTTTATGGGGTTAAAGAAGCTCTACTCTGTGATACCTTACCTGGATCTTGGAGGAGAGGAATAGTCATTTTGCTGTAAAAATTAAAGAGACAGAGTAAATCTAGAAAACTGGAGACCCATAACTTTGCTAAATGTTGACTATCTTAAATCTTAGCCAAAATCGTGGTTAAAAGAATCAAGAAAGTTATTGGGAAATGAATTCACAAAGTTAAAGAAAGGAGTTAAGTGAAAATCTCAACATTGTTAAAGAATGCATATGGTGTCAGAATAAAAGAAAACAAGAGCTGGCGATCTAATCACTGGATTTCCTTAACCTCTTAAGGACGCAGGGCGTACATGTATGCCCTAGCGTCCTGGTACTTAAGGACTCAGGGCGTACATGTACGCCCTGAGAAGTTCCGATCACCGCAGCGCTGCGGGTGGTGATCGGAACAGGATGCCTGCTGAAATCATTCAGCAGGCATCCTGTGACAATGCCGAGGGGGGTCATGTGACCCCCATGTCGGCGATCGCAACAAACCGCAGGTCAATTCAGACCTGCGGTTTGTTGCGTTTCCGGGTACATCGCGTCACCTGTGACCCGATTACCCGGAAATGACGGTGATCGGATGGCATGAGGACACCATCCAATCACCGTCATGCATGTCTGCAGCCGATGGAGGAGAGGGGGCCCTGTGATTGGCTGCCGGGGAGGGAGGTGGCTGCTGCGGTGGCAGATTCAAATCTCCTCCTCTCTTCGAGCAGCTTCCTTTTGGTTCCTGCTCTTGGAGAGAGGAGACGTGCCGTGCAGCCCCGATCTTCAGGGTAAGTCAGGGACAGGGTTTGGTCAGGCAGGGTCAGTTCAGGGACAGATTTTTTTTTTTTTTTTTCCATCTTATTCTTTTTTTTTGCAGGTAGTTGCTGTCTGGGGTCCACAGCACACTCAGCTGTGAGACCCTAGACCCTGCTGTAGCTTGTGCTGCATATGGGCCTGGTCAAAAAACCCAGTGTCAGGCTGTACTGGAGTGGGGACGTCCTCTACCAGACCCCACTGTACAGTTCAGCCATGACACGTCCCAGATTCGAGGCCATCCGGAAATGCCTGCATTATGCAGATAATGCAGCATGTCCCCCCGAACTGATCCCGCCTATGACCGGCTGTATAAGATACGGCCGATCATCGATCATTTCGGGGTCAAGTTTGCACAGGCCTACGTACCTGGAAGGGAGGTCGCGATTGATGAGTCTCTCGTTGCTTTCAAGGGGAGACTCGTTTTCCGCCAATACATTCCCAGCAAGCGAGCAAGGTATGGCGTGAAGCTCTACAAAATTTGTGAGAGTACCTCAGGGTACACTTACAAATTTCGTGTTTACGAGGGGCGAGATTCCCGTATTGAACCCCCAGAATGTCCCCCCACTCTGGGTGTTAGCGGGAAACTCGTATGGGACCTTATGTACCCACTACTGGATAAGGGTTACCACCTGTACGTGGATAACTTTTATACCAGTATTCCCTTGTATCAGGCCCTCTACGCCAGATCCACGTTCGCTTGTGGGACCGTGCAGAAAAATCAGCGCGGCCTCCCTGCCCACCCCCTCCAGGTACCTATCCCCTCCAGGTACCTATCCCCAGGGGTGAGACCCGTGCCCTTACTTGTGGAAACCTGCTGTTGGTCAGGTATAAGGACAAGAGGGATGTCCTTATGCTGACCACAATCCATGGTAATGGCACCACCCCAGTCTCTGTGCGAGGTACCACGGCAACGGTCCTCAAGCCCGATTGTATCGTCGACTACAATCGGTATATGGGTGGAGTTGATCTATCTGATCAAGTTCGCCAACCATATAATGCCATGCGGAAAACCCGGACATGGTACAAAAAAGTTGCGGTCTACATGGTGCAGGTTGCCTTGTACAACGCTTTTGTACTATGCCGAAGCGCTGGCAGCACAGAGACTTTCCTCCATTTCTATGAGGCAGTCCTCAGGGACCTGATATTTTCTGACCGGGAAAGAGCAGGTCAGAGTACCTCGGGAATTGGAGGAGCCCGGGTCGTCCCTGGCCAACACTTTCCAGGTGTGGTCCCCCATACTGGAAAGAGGGGACGAACCCAAAAAAAAGTGCAGAGTGTGTCGCAAGAGGGGGATACGGAAGGACACCACTACTCAATGTGACACTTGCCCTGATCATCCGGGCCTCTGCATTGATGGTTGCTTCAGGGAGTATCACACTTCCATGGAGTTCTAAATTTTTATAATTTTTATAATTCCCGACAGGCCCCTAGAAAATATATAAAAAAAAGTATGGCTCTCAGACTTTGGAGTCACATAAACAATTTTTTTTCCAAAAATATTAGCTTCCTCAAACTGCGATCTTCCAGATGTTGTAAAACTCCAAATTCTGAGAGGCACACTTATTGGGCATCGCTGCGTCCGTAAAAATCTTCTCTATACAAATGCCCCATAAACTGGCCCCTCTGACAAACTCTGTAAAAAAATAAAATAAAAAACTATATAAAAAAGCCATTTTTATTGTCACCTTGAATCCCAAAAAGTGTAATAGCTAGCAATCCAAAAGCCATATGCGCCCCCAAATAGTGCCAATAAAACCGCCATCTCGCCCCGCACAAAATGAGCCCCCACATTAGATAGTCGCCCAACTAAAAAAAACAAAACTGTAGCTCCCAGTCTAGAGATAGTAAATTTTTTTATTTTTTGTTCCCAAAATGATAACCTAGTGTAAACTCCTAAATAATAAAAAAACGTAGACATATTAGGTACGTAAGAATCTTCCCTATCAAATTAACATTTGACCCAACCCCTCAGATCTACAGCGTTAAAAATATGGAATAAAAATGGTGCTAAAACACCCATTTTTGGCAAAATTTCAGTTTTAATCAATTTTTTCCGTTAATAAAGCAAGGGTTAACAGTCAAACAAAACTGAATATTTATTGCCCTCATTCCGTAGTTTGCAGAAACACCCCATATGTGGTCGTAAATGGCTATATGGCCACACGGCAGGACATAGAACAAAGGGAACGCCACATGGCTTCTGGAAGGCAGATTTTTATTTTTGCACCATGTCCCATTAGAAGCCCCCACTGATATAGCCTAGACTAGAAACTCCAAAAAAGTGACCCCATCTAAGAAACTATACCCCTCAAGGTATTCAAAAATTACTTTACAAAGTTTATTAACCCTTTAGGTGATCCACAAAAATGAATGGCAAATGTAGAAACAATTTTAGATTTTTAATTTTTGTTAGCTTCCCTCAAAAAAGTGTAATATAGAGCAACCAAAAATCATATCTACCCTAAAATAGTCCCAAAACAACAACCACCATATCCTGTAGTTTCCTAGATGGGGTCACTTTTATGGAGTTTCTACTCAAGGGGTGCAGCAGGGGGCTTGAAAGGGTACATGGTGTAAATAAACTATTCCAGCAAAATCAGCCTTCCAAAACCCATATGGCGCTCCCCTCCTTCTATGCCCTGCAGTTTGGCCAAACAGTAGTTTAGGACCACATATGGGGTGTTTTTGCAAACTAGAGAATCAGGGCAACCCATACTGAGTGTTGTTTGGCAGTTAACCCTTACTTTATTACTGGAAAAAATGTTTTAATTGGAAACTTTTCCAAAAAATTGAAATTTCTAAATTGTTTCTCCATCTGCCATTAACTCTTGTGGAGCACCTAAAGGGTTAACAAAGATTGTTAACCCAGTTTTGAATACCTTGAGGGGTGTACTTTCTTAGATGGAGTCACTTTTTTGGAATTTCTATGCTAGAATGCATCAGGGAGGCTTGCAATAGGACATGGTGTAAAAAAAACAGTCCTGCAAAATCTGCCATTCAAAACCCATATGGCGCTCCCTTCCTTCTACGCCCTGCGGTTTGGCCAAACAGTAGTTTAGGACCACATATGGGGTGTTTTTGCAAACTAGAGAATCAGGGCAACCCACATTGAGTTTTGTTTGACACTTATCCCTTGCTTTGTTCCTAGAAAAAATTGATTATAATGAACAAATTTTCAAAAAATCAAAATTCTGAAATTACATCTCCATTTTCAATGAATTCTTGTGGAAGACCTAAAGGGTTAACAAAGTTTGTACAATCAGTTTAGAATACCCTGAGGGGTGTTCTTTCTAGAATGGTGTCATTTTTGGGTGGTTTCTATTCTGTAAGCCTCACAAAGTGACTTCAGACCTGTACTGGTCCATAAAAAGTGGGATTTGGAAAATTTCAGAAAAATTTCAAAATTTGCTCCTATACTTCAAAGCTATGTAACATCCCCAAAAAATAAAATAGCATTCCCAAAATGATGGAAACATGAAGCAGGCATATGGGGAATGTAAAGTAATAACTATTTTTGGGGGTATTACTATGTATTAGAGAAGTAGAGAAATTGAAACTTTGAAATTTGCACATTTTTCCAAATTTTTGTTAAATTTGGTATTTTTTTATGCAAAAAATTTAACTTTTTTGACCCAATTTAAGTAGTGTCATGAAGTACAAGATGTGACAAAAAAACAATCTCAGAACGGCCTGCTTAAGTAAAACCGTTTTAAAGTTATTCAGACATAAAGTGACAGTGGTCAGATTTGCAAAAAATGGCCAAGTCCTTTAGGTGAAATAGGGCTGAGTCCTTAAGGGGTTAAAGCGTACGATCGTATATCTCATGAGTTCTTGAGGAAAGTCTTGGAACATATAAACTTCCCGACAAATATGACCAAACAGATTTCCGCCCTGTACAATGCGGCTTACAGCCAAGTATCTATTAATGGGTTTCTGTCAGAAAAAGTGCACCTTAAATCCGTAGTGAAACAGGGTTGTCCTCTGTCGCCAATACTGTTCATCTGCGTACTGGAGCCGGTATTAGCATCACTGAGAAGAGACAGAGTCATCAGAGGGTACAATCCCTGGAGGTAGGGGTCTGTCTGTTAAAACCAACACATATATGGATGAAGTGACAATATTCTGTACTAATGCCCCATCACTCAGAAGAGCCCTCCAAGTTACAGATTATTTATGTCAAGCTTCGGGTTTCAAATTAAATAGACAAAAGTGTGACTGTTTTGTGATTGGAGACGGGTCAGACGTACACTTACAGGATATTAAGATCCAGTCAGAAGAGATAAAAATACTCAGAGTCATCTTTGATATAGAGAATAAGGGGAGGAAAAGCCGGGATGCTGTAAAAAAGTAAATACAGGACAAATTAGAGATTTGGAGACTAAGACAATAACTAGTAATACCAATTATGCTGCACCTGTCACAAGTATTCCCACCAGATAAGAAGCTGCTTTCAATTCATCTGGAGTTCAAAGAATGAAAAATTAGAGAGGGAAGTTATGTACAAGGTAAAAAAATATCGAGGTAAAGAAAAACCGAACCTCAAACGGTTCCTGCATTTACAATTTTTTTCTATATGTTTGAAGGTGATAGATACGGAGACTACGTGGTCTTTTTTTCTGAGATACGCAGCTGGTCACCTGTTTCGGAAAAGAAAAAGGATCCAGTGACTATTGACAACCCCAGTGTTATTAGTGCCACAAAAACAATATGCAATAATAGAGAAAATAATAAGACTATAATCTCTGGAAAAATTTGAAAGCAATATCCGTAATAATCCAAAGAAAGTAAGAGCCATTCTTGACAATGAACAGCAAGCTGAAACGGTGGCAAATTATCCCCAAATAAATCTCTCGATTGCTGGAAAATGTGTAATATGTCTTATATGGCCAACAATTTGAAAGACCTTGCTTGGATAATGATGCATGAGTGTGTTCCAACTAGAGACTTTCAGTATCGGAGGAGATTAAGTGAAATACCCAAGAAGGAACTGTTTAAGTGATGAAACCACGATGCATGTTTTTTTGAACTGTACTTTCGCTCTAAATGTATGGAGAAGAGTTGGGGTGATCCTGAAACATACATGCGACCTTCAGAGACTAGATCATAAACTAGTACTATATGGCCTAGGAAATACAGTAAGGCCAGAAAAAAAGAGAATAATGTGGATTATGCTCAATTGCATTAAAAATGTCATCTGGAAGGTGTGTAACATCTTGCTTTTCAGACGAGATCTTATTAAGGAAAAGGACTGTGTGAATCTGGCCTTAATCGAAATCTACGTATATTATTTACAGGACCGGAGGAAGATGGGAAGAACTGCTGCCGCACTATGGAACATATATATGTGGAACAGGTTAGTTTAGTTATAGTATAGAAAGTTTTCCTTTTGATAAGATAGATGGTATTTTTTGAGATTGAATAGATAGGATATATAATTTGAGCAAAGTATGCTTATCGATTTCTCTAAATTGCTGATTAAAATGTAAGTTTTTCTAGTTTTATAATAAAAAATGAAGAGAGCTGGTAGTGAAAGTCTCATAGTGCAGAAGGCTCCCATTGTAAGGTATGCTGACTGTATCTGTCTCATGGATAGGTTGTTAGCTTGCACATACCTGGCTTTTGGCATACAGCCTTTGTGTGATTGTCTACTATATATTATAGGTAATAAAATTGTGCATGTATATTACATTATCAATTTTTACAATCATGAATTCTCAAATTGCTAATTTATGGCGAATATTGGGCCAAAAATTCGCGAACTACCGCAAATTCAAATATTGACTATGCCGCTCATCACTATTCCTTAACCCAGTAAGAACATTCCTTTGAAGAACACTGAGGAACATTGCTTAGAAAGACCAAGAACTTTATGAAGAATTTTCTCCCTTCCTCCAAGAAGCTTCTCTCATCAGATAATAAATCTGTGTTGTGTGTCGTCTCCATGATATGGATGGTGATTGGGGGAGGGGAGGTCGGAGGAGACGCTCTGTGTCGTCAGTGGTTAAAGTGCTTTTACTATTTGTTTAAGGTTTTTTTTTTAGCAAATGTTGAAATGTCCCAAAAGCTTGTGAAATTATAGAAAAATGCATATAACAATGCTGTTGTGATTTTTTTTTTTTTGTAGGTTTGGAGGCCAATAAATGTTTCCTATAGATGTAGAGGTTCAAAGCTCGGTGGGTTTTTGTTCTCTATCCTGCAGTAGCTCTATAGCATAGTGGGACTCACCTGTGGAGCTGCAGGTTCGGATCTCAGTGGGTGTCACCTGTGTATTCTATCAATTGCCCTTAAACTTTACAGGCCTTTTGAGGGAAGCACAACATCCAATTAAATGTGATTAAAACTAATCTCAGTATAGTAACTTTTTAAACACAAACATTTGGGTTTTTTCAACAAATAGTAAAAGAGCTATAATCATTGATGACACGGAGCGACACAGCGGCTAATCCTCAGCATTTCATCCCCGTGTGAACATACTCTGGAAATTTAAATATTAGCCCCACCCTTTTTCTGCTTATCTACAGACAGTAGGGACTGGCCCCGCCCCTTCCTGTTTATGTAAATCATGTGTCCTCCTGACCTCTGGCTCATTATACATGGAGGGGTCTATCTCTGATCCATTATCTGGAGGGACATTTCTATTCTGTGATGATTTCTCTCCTCAGATGATAAATCTGTGTTGTGTGTCGTCTCCATGATATGGATGGTGATTGGGGGAGGGGAGGTCGGAGGAGACGCTCTGTGTCATCAGTGGTTGTAGCTCTTTTACTAATTGTTTAACAGCTTTTTAGTAGATGCTGAAAAGCCCTATTTGATTGTGGAAGAATAGAGAATTATGTCAGTGATGCTGTAAGTTACAAACAGTCATCATAATAAATATATCAGTGAATGTGGGCCAGTTATTGTCTGAGCATTTGGCTGAAATTATAAATAATTTCTTCTTTTATACCAGGCTGTAAAGAGAGGTATTCTGTGTAAATGTGCCATCGCTCAGTGGGCTCCCACCCCCAGGTCACCATTCCTGAGACACTTCTACACCTGAGGCTTGTGAACATCCTGGCTCATGACTCCGACCCATAGGCCCAAGATCACCTCCAGGTTAATCTCTGTGTTTCTCTGCTCCGTCTCAGTAGCCCAGTCCAACCACTGATAAGAACAGGTTCTTCCCATTGTCTAGGCCACAAAACCAGGAAGCTACGTTATCAGGAAAGCACCAAGACCTCAGTGATCATGGCACATCCACTGCCAAAGAAAGACAATACCTTCCATTTTTCCAAATAGAAAAATTAATTGTACAAACCATGGATTTTTCAGGCAGTTCATATCACAGAGAATGGTCATGGGTGGAGCTATGCAAATTTCTATTTGACTTTCCTGGTGCTCCATTGAAGGGAATGTTCCTCAAACTAACAAATATCTGTCATTGCTGCTGCTGTTGGGTGCAGGGCCGATCTCTGGGAGTCAGAGCGACCGATCTCTGATCACTTCTAAGCCTACTCAATGCCAATGTGGGTCTGCAGCTTGACTCTCTGCTCCCCAACCAGGAAAAGATCTAGGACACCACCACTGCCACGGAAGACTTACTCAAGGGTCTACTTAGATGATCTTTAGTTCAGTTACTCTTACGGTAATTTGCCAGAGAAAATAACGCAGCATGCTGCAGTATTTTCTCCGTCCAAAATTCCGTATCACTTGCCAGCTGGCCGTATTCGGCATTATTTTCCATTGAAATGCATTAATGCCTGATTCGGCACCAAGTATCCTGGCAAAAATAAATAAATACTGGATCTGTTTTTCCGGATGACACCGGAGAGATGGGTCCGGTGTTTCAATGCATTTGTTAGACGCATCCGCATTGGGATCTATCTACAAATGCTTTCCGTTTGCACATGGATTTCTGGATCCGGCAGGCAGTTCCAGCGACTGAACTGCCTGCCGGATCCTCACAACGCAAGTGTGAAAGTATCCTAACTCTTCTCTCACTGCTTAGGAGGGGTGCATAAAAATGTTTCATTTTCTAATTGTCCTAACATTTAGATTCCATAACTTTCTATACTGTTTTGTCATGTAAACTCATTTGCATAAACATGGGCATATGGGAAAGACATGCAAATAGTGTTCCAGCTGAAAAACAAGGCATATTCTGCTAATTTGCATGTCTTTCCCATATGCTGATGTTTATGTACATGACTAAACAGTATAGAAAGGTTATTGAATATAAATGTTAGGACAATTAGAAAACTAAAATTTTTTATGCAGCCCTCCTAAGCAGTGAGAGAAGAGTTAGCTGGCACAAAAAAAATAATAAATTCCATTGAAGTATCAGAGGAAGAAAGAGAAAAAGTCAAATTGCTTTATTTCGTGGACGAAATCCTTATAAAAACCTACCAGTAAGAAACAAAAACATCTTGGCATTAAATGACTCAAAAATGTTACCTGCATCCTTATATTTGATAATATTTCTGACTGCCATAATTTTTATGAACAATTGAAATTCATCATACTGACGCAATTCCAAAAAGACTTAAATTCATTTTACTTTATTTAACGGGGGAAATACCTTTAGTAATTCACATGTATAACGTTTTTATTGCCTTGGGAGACATACATTTTTCTTATCAACGTATTGTCTGACCATGAAGTCCTGTCGCAAGCTGATGAATGAGGCAGATTTGTGGACAGGGAAATATCAATTTCATCTGAATTTTAGAGAGGATCCAGGAGGGATTGGGGGATTGAGTCGCCCCCATCTAACTTTGTCATTGGAAGAGATAGGGGATATCTGTATTATCTAGGGATACCACAGTATTGCCAAAAGTGCAAAAGCTTCGGACACATACAAACAGCCTGCTCTATAAAAATACTACATGATCTCACCTGTCAGATGAACATTGTAAATAACAAAAAATAAAAACGGTGCCAAAACAGCTATTTTTTGTTACCTTAAAGGGGTTGTCCAAGTTATATTTATTGATGACCTGTCCTCAGGATAGGTCATCAATATCAGATCGGCGGGGCTCTGTTGTATACACTTGTATAGAAACGAGCCGTCCCATTGAAATGAATGGAACGGCTTGGGTGTAATTACACCTGCTCACCGCTGCAGATGCAACGGCCAGCATGTAAACAATGACGAGGAGGCAGCGCTGGCACGGCGCTCGCCTTCTCTTCAAACAGCTGATCGGCGGGGGTGCCGGGTGTCGGACCCCTGCCGATCTGATATTGATGACCTATCCTGAGAATAGGTCATCAATAAATATAACTTGGACAACCCCTTTAAAGTATAATATAGAGCAACCAAAAATCATATCTGACCTAAAATAGTACCAACAAAGCTGCCACCTCATCCCATAATTTCCCAAATGGGGTCATTTTATTGGAGTTTCTACTCTAGGGGTGCATCAGGGAGTCTTCAAATGTGACACAGCAGCTTAAAATTATCCCAGGGAAATCTGCTTTCCAAAAACATATGGCATTCCTTTCCTTCTGCGCCCTGCCGTGTGCCCGTACAGTTTACGACCACATATAGGGTGTTTTTGTAAACTACAGAATCAGGGCAAGAAATATTGAGTTTTGTTTGGCTGTTAACCCTTGCTTTGTTACTGGAAAAAATGGATTAAAATAAAAAATCTGCCAAAAAAGTAAAGATCAGAAATTTCATCTCCAATTTCCCTTAATTCTTGTAGAACACCTAAAGGGTTAACAAAGTTTGTAAAATTAGTTTTGAAAACCGTGAGAGTATTAGTTTCTAAAATGGGGTAACTTTTTGGGAGTTTCTACTCTAGGGGTGCATCAGGGGGTCTTCAAATGTGATATGGCAGCTTAAAATTATCCCAGTGAAATCTGCCTTCCAAAAATCATATTGCGTTCCTTTCTTTCTGCGCCCTGCCGTGTGCCCGTACAGCAGTTTACGACCATATATGGGGTGATTCTGTAAACTACAGAATCATGGCAATAAATAGTGAGTTTTGTTAGGCTGTTAATGCTTGCTTTGTTAGCGGAAAAAAATTGATTAAAATGGAAAATCTTCCAGTGAAATTCTAAAATTTCATCTCCATTTTCCATTAATGCTTGTGGAACACCTAAAGGGTTAACAAAGTTTGTAAAATCAGTTTTGAATACCTTCAGGGGTGTAGTTTCTAAAATTGTTGTGGTTTTTATTCTGTAAGCCCCACAAAGTGACTTCAAACCTGAACTGTTACTTAAAAAGTGGGTTTTGAAAATTTTCTGAAAAATTTCAAGATTTGCTTCTAAACTTCTGAGCCTTCTAACATCCCCAAAAAATAAACTGGCATTCCCAAAATGATCCAAACATGAAGTGGACATATGGGAAATGTAAAGTAATAACTATTTTTGGAGTTATTACTATCTATTATAAATGTAGCAAATTTGAAATTTGCAATTTACAAATTTTTCCAAATTTTTTGTAAATTTGGTATTTTTTTTACTCAGTTTTACCACTGCTATGAAGTACAATATGTGACGAGAAAACAGTCTCAGAATGGCCTGGATAAGTAAAAGCATTTTAAAGTTTTTACCACATAAAGTGACACATGTCAGATTTGCTAAAAATGGCCTGGGCAGAAAGGTGAAAAATGTCTTGGTCTTTATGGGGTTAAAGAAGCTCTACTCTGTGATACCTTACCTGGATCTTGGAGGAGAGGAATAGTCATTTTGCTAGATAACAAAAGAGACAGAGAAAATCTAGAAAACTGGAGACCCATAACTTTGCTAAATGTTGACTATCTTAAATCTTAGCCAAAATCGTGGTTAAAAGAATCAAGAAAGTTATTGGGAAATGAATTCACAAAGTTCCAGAAAGGAGTTTAAGTGAAAATCTCAACATTATTAAAGACTGCATATGGTGTCAGAATAAAAGAAAACAAGAGCTGGCGATCTGATCACTGGATTTCCTTAAAGCATACGATCGTATATCTCATGAGTTCTTGAGGAAAGTCTTAGAACTAGAGTTGAGCGAACACCTGGATGTTCGGGTTCGACGAGTTCGGCCGAACTTTCGAAAAATGTTCGGGTTCGGGATCCGAACTCGACCCGAACTTCATCCCGAACCCGAACCCCATAGAAGTCAATGGGGACCCGAACTTTTGGGCACTAAAAAGGCTGTAAAACACACCCGGAAAGGGCTAGAGGGCTGCAAAAGGCAGCAAAATGTAGTTAAATCCCCTGCAAACAAATGTAGATAGGGAAATGATGAGTTAACATAAAATAAATAAAAAGTAAACAATATTAATTGGAGTGAGGTCCCATAGCACAGAATCAGGCTTCAAGTCACCCACCAATGGAGAAGGTCACTTACTATTATTTTGACCACAGCACCCAGACAAAGGAGAGAGGTCCCACAGCAGAGAACCAGGCATCATATCACCCACCACAGGAGTAGGCCACCATTTAGTTACTTTGACCCCTACACCCAGACGGAGGAGAGAGGTTACACAGCAGAGAATCAGGCATTTAGATCACCCACCACAGGAGTAGGCCCCCATTGAATCAGACCCTGGCAACCATGTCAGATGGCACAACCATCAGCTTTATATCAATCAGCACAGGAGAAGGCGACTTTGAAAGACTTTGACCCCTACACCCAGATGGAGGAGAGAGGTTTCACAGCAGAGAATCAGGCATCATATCAACCACCACAGGAGAAGCCACCATTTAGTTACTTTGACCCCTGCACCCAGGAAGAGGAGAGAGGCACCACAGCACATATTCTGGCATCATATCAGCCACCACAGGAGAAGCCACCATTGAGTTACTTTGACCCCTGCACCCAGGAAGAGGAGAGAGGCCCCACAGCACATATTCTGGCATCATATCACCCACCACAGGAGTAGGCCACCATTTAGTTACTTTGACCCCTACACCCAGACGGAGGAGAGAGGTTACACAGCAGAGAATCAGGCATTTAGATCACCCACCACAGGAGTAGGCCACCATTGAATCAGACCCGGCAACCATGTCAGATGGCACAAGCATAAGCTTTATATCAATCAGCACAGGAGAAGGCGACTTTGACAGACTTTGACCCCTACACCCGGACGGAGGAGAGAGGTTTCAAAGCAGAGAATCAGGCATTTAGATCACCCACCACAGGAGTAGGCCCCAATTTAATGGGACCCCGGCAACCATGTCAGATGGCACAACCATCAGCTTCATATCAATCAGCACAGGAGAAGGCGACTTTGAAAGACTTTGACCCCTACACCCAGACGGAGGAGAGAGGTTTCACAGCAGAGAATCAGGCATTTAGATCACCCACCACAGGAGTAGGCCCCCATTGAATCAGACCCTGGCAACCATGTCAGATGGCACAACCATCAGCTTTATATCAATCAGCACAGGAGAAGGCGACTTTGAAAGACTTTGACCCCTACACCCAGATGGAGGAGAGAGGTTTCACAGCAGAGAATCAGGCATCATATCAACCACCACAGGAGAAGCCACCATTTAGTTACTTTGACCCCTGCACCCAGGAAGAGGAGAGAGGCCCCACAGCACATATTCTGGCATCATATCAGCCACCACAGGAGAAGCCACCATTTAGTTACTTTGACCCCTGCACCCAGGAAGAGGAGAGAGGCCCCACAGCACATATTCTGGCATCATATCAGCCACCACAGGAGAAGCCACCATTGAGTTACTTTGACCCCTGCACCCAGGAAGAGGAGAGAGGCCCCACAGCACATATTCTGGCATCATATCACCCACCACAGGAGTAGGCCACCATTTAGTTACTTTGACCCCTACACCCAGACGGAGGAGAGAGGTTACACAGCAGAGAATCAGGCATTTAGATCACCCACCACAGGAGTAGGTCACCATTGAATCAGACCCCGGCAACCATGTCAGATGGCACAAGCATAAGCTTTATATCAATCAGCACAGGAGAAGGCGACTTTGACAGACTTTGACCCCTACACCCGGACGGAGGAGAGAGGTTTCAAAGCAGAGAATCAGGCATTTAGATCACCCACCACAGGAGTAGGCCCCAATTTAATGGGACCCCGGCAACCATGTCAGATGGTACAACCATCAGCTTCATATCAATCAGCACAGGAGAAGGCGACTTTGAAAGACTTTGACCCCTACACCCAGATGGAGGAGAGAGGTTTCACAGCAGAGAATCAGGCATCATATCAACCACCACAGGAGAAGCCACCATTTAGTTACTTTGACCCCTGCACCCAGGAAGAGGAGAGAGGCCCCACAGCACATATTCTGGCATCATATCAGCCACCACAGGAGAAGCCACCATTGAGTTACTTTGACCCCGCACCCAGGAAGAGGAGAGAGGCACCACAGCACATATTCAGGCATCATATCACACACCACAGGAGAAGGCCTCTTTCAGTGATTTAGGCCTTTGGACCCAGACAGAGGAGAGAGGCACCACAGCACATATTCTGGCATCATATCAGCCACCACAGGAGAAGCCACCATTGAGTTACTTTGACCCCGCACCCAGGAAGAGGAGAGAGGCACCACAGCACATATTCAGGCATCATATCACACACCACAGGAGAAGGCCTCTTTCAGTGATTTAGGCCTTTGGACCCAGACAGAGGAGAGAGGCACCACAGCACATATTCTGGCATCATATCAGCCACCACAGGAGAAGCCACCATTGAGTTACTTTGACCCCTGCACCCAGGAAGAGGAGAGAGGCCCCACAGCACATATTCTGGCATCATATCACCCACCACAGGAGTAGGCCACCATTTAGTTACTTTGACCCCTACACCCAGACGGAGGAGAGAGGTTACACAGCAGAGAATCAGGCATTTAGATCACCCACCACAGGAGTAGGCCACCATTGAATCAGACCCCGGCAACCATGTCAGATGGCACAAGCATAAGCTTTATATCAATCAGCACAGGAGAAGGCGACTTTGACAGACTTTGACCCCTACACCCGGACGGAGGAGAGAGGTTTCAAAGCAGAGAATCAGGCATTTAGATCACCCACCACAGGAGTAGGCCACCATTGAATCAGACCCCGGCAACCATGTCAGATGGCACAAGCATAAGCTTTATATCAATCAGCACAGGAGAAGGCGACTTTGACAGACTTTGACCCCTACACCCGGACGGAGGAGAGAGGTTTCAAAGCAGAGAATCAGGCATTTAGATCACCCACCACAGGAGTAGGCCCCAATTTAATGGGACCCCGGCAACCATGTCAGATGGCACAACCATCAGCTTCATATCAATCAGCACAGGAGAAGGCGACTTTGAAAGACTTTGACCCCTACACCCAAATGGAGGAGAGAGGTTTCACAGCAGAGAATCAGGCATCATATCAACCACCACAGGAGAAGCCACCATTGAGTTACTTTGACCCCCGCACCCAGGAAGAGGAGAGAGGCCCCACAGCACATATTCTGGCATCATATCAGCCACCACAGGAGAAGCCACCATTGAGTTACTTTGACCCCTGCACCCAGGAAGAGGAGAGAGGCCCCACAGCACATATTCTGGCATCATATCAGCCACCACAGGAGAAGCCACCATTTAGTTACTTTGACCCCTTCACCCAAACAGAGGAGAGAGGTTCCACATCAGAGAATCAGGCATCATATCAACCACCACAGGAGTAGGCCACAATTTAATGGGACCCCGGCAACCATGTCAGATGGCACAACCATCAGCTTCATATCAATCAGCACAGGAGAAGGCGACTTTGAAAGACTTTGACCCCTACACCCAGACGGAGGAGAGAGGTTTCACAGCAGAGAATCAGGCATTTAGATCACCCAGCACAGGAGTAGGCCCCCATTGAATCAGACCCTGGCAACCATGTCAGATGGCACAACCATCAGCTTCATATCAATCAGCACAGGAGAAGGCGACTTTGAAAGACTTTGACCCCTACACCCAGACGGAGGAGAGAGGTTTCACAGCAGAGAATCAGGCATTTAGATCACCCACCACAGGAGTAGGCCCCCATTGAATCAGACCCTGGCAACCATGTCAGATGGCACAACCATCAGCTTTATATCAATCAGCACAGGAGAAGGCGACTTTGAAAGACTTTGACCCCTACACCCGGACGGAGGAGAGAGGTTTCACAGCAGAGAATCAGGCATTTAGATCACCCACCACAGGAGTAGGCCCTCATTGAATCAGACCCTGGCAACCATGTCAGATGGCACAACCATCAGCTTCATATCAATCAGCACAGGAGAAGGCGACTTTGAAAGACTTTGACCCCTACACCCAGATGGAGGAGAGAGGCTTCACAGCAGAGAATCAGGCATCATATCAACCACCACAGGAGAAGCCACCATTTAGTTACTTTGACCCCTGCACCCAGGAAGAGGAGAGAGGCACCACAGCACATATTCTGGCATCATATCAGCCACCACAGGAGAAGCCACCATTGAGTTACTTTGACCCTGCACCCAGGAAGAGGAGAGAGGCCCCACAGCACATATTCTGGCATCATATCAGCCACCACAGGAGAAGCCACCATTTAGTTACTTTGACCCCTTCACCCAAACAGAGGAGAGAGGTTCCACATCAGAGAATCAGGCATCATATCAACCACCACAGGAGTAGGCCACAATTTAGTTTATTTGACCCCTGCACCCAGGAAGAGGAGAGAGGCCCCACAGCACATATTCTGGCATCATATCACACACCACAGGAGAAGGCCTCTTTCAGTGATTTAGGCCTTTGGACCCAGACAGAGGAGAGAGGTCAGAGATTAGCTTCATATCCCCCAGCACAGCAGAAGACCGCTTTATTTGACTTAGGCCTCAGCACCCAGACAGAAGACAGAGGTAGCATGGCAGAGGTTATGGCTTCATGTCACCCGTTAGTTTAACCGGCCACTTTCATCTGGTTAGGCCCCGGCGCCCAGACAGAGAAGAGTTTCATTCAACTGTGGGTTTCATAAAATTTGTATCAAATAAAGAAGTGGCCCGTAGCACAACAAGACATGTTTTAGGCAGTTAATAAGGACTACTCTGCACAAGGGAGGGACAGGTCCTGTGGGATCCATGCCTGGTTCATCTTTATGAAGGTCAGCTTGTCCACGTTGGCTGTGGACAGGCGGCTGCGCTTGTCAGTAATGACGCCCCCTGCCGTGCTGAATACGCGTTCAGATAAAACGCTGGCCGCCGGGCAGGAAAGCACCTCCAAGGCATAACATGCTAACTCTGGCCACGTGGACAATTTCGAAACCCAGTAGTTGAATGGGGCCGAACCATCCGTCAGGATGTGGAGGTGTGCAGACATACTGTTCAACCATGTTAGTGAAATGCTGCCTCCTGCTAACACGTTCCGTATCAGGTGTCGGTGCAGATAGCTGTGGCGTGGAGACAAAACTTTTCCACATTTCTGCCATGCTAACCCTGCCCTCAGATGAGCTGGCCGTGACACAGCTGCGTTGGCGACCTCTTGCCACTCCTCTGCCTTCACCTTCCACCTGTTCCCCTGTGACATGTGGGAATGCTCTCAAGAGCGCTCTATCAGCGTGCGCTTGTACTCGCAGCATCTTACGGTCGCGCTCCAGTTCAGGAATTAAAGTGGGCACATTGTCTTTATACCGGGGATCCAGCAGGGTGGCCACCCAGTAGTCTGCACACGTTAAAACGTGGGCAACTCTGCTGTCGTTGCGCAGGCATTGGAGCATATATTCGCTCATGTGGGCCAGGCTACCCATGGGTAAGGACAAGCTGTCCTCTGTGGGAGGCGTATCGTCATCGTCCACCGTATCCCCCAGCCACGCACCAGTGATGGGCCTGGGCTGCCACCCCGCTGTGAACTTGCGTCATCCTCGTCCCCCTCCACCTCCTCCTCCTCATCCTCCTCGTCCTCCAGTACAGTGCCTTGGCTGGCGACTTGTGAACCTGTCCTCTGCTGCTTAAACAAACCTCCCTCTGAGCCAATTCGAACAGACTGGCCCGAAAGTGTTAGAAACGAGCCCTCATCCTCCTCCTCCTCCTCCACCTGGGCCACCTCCTCTAACATCATTGCCCTAAGTGTTTTCTCAAGGAGACATAGAAGTGGTATTGTAACGCTGATAACAGTGTCATCGCCACTGGCCATGTTGGTGGAGTACTCGAAACAGCGCAGCAGGGCACACAGGTCTCGCATGGAGGCCCAATCATTGATGGTGAAGTGGTGCTGTTCGGCAGTACGACTGACGCGAGCGTGCTGCAGCTGAAACTCCACTATGGCCTGCTGCTGCTCGCACAGTCTCTCCAGCATGTGCAAGGTGGAGTTCCACCGGGTGGGCACGTCGCATATGAGGCGGTGAGCGGGAAGGCCGACGTTCCGCTGTAGCGCAGACAGGCGAGCAGCGGCAAGATGTGAACGGCGGAAGCGCGCACAGACGGCCCGCACTTTATGCAGCAGCTCTGACATGTTGGGGTAGTGGTGAATGAACCTCTGCACCACCAAGTTCAGCACATGCGCCAGGCAAGGGATGTGCGTCAAACCGGCTAGTCCCAGAGCTGCCACGAGATTTCGCCCATTATCGCATACCACCAGGCCTGGCTTGAGGCCCACCGGCAGAAACCACTCGTCGGTCTGTTGTTCAATACCCCGCCACAACTCCTTTGCGCTGTGCGGCCTGTCCCCCAAACATATGAGTTTCAGAATGGCCTGCTGACGTTTACCCCGGGCTGTGCTGAAGTTGGTGGTGAAGGTGTGTGGCTGACCGGATGAGCTGGTGGAAGCAGTGGAGGAGGAAGCCGAGTAGGAGGAGGAGGCTACAGGAGGCAGAGAATGATGCCCTGCGATCCTAGGGGCGGAAGGACGTGCGCCAAGGAACTGTCCGCCGGGGCCCAGCCGCCACTACATTCATCCAGTGTGCAGTTAGTGAGATATAGCGTCCCTGGCCGTGCTTACTGGTCCACGTATCTGTGGTTAGGTGGACCTTGCCACAAATGGCGTTGCGCAGTGCACACTTGATTTTATCGGACACTTGCATGTGCAGGGAAGGCACGGCTGTCTTGGAGAAGTAGTGGCGGCTGGGAACCACATACTGCGGACCATCAGCTGTTTGAAGCTGTCTGTGTCCACCAGCCGGAATGACAGCATTTCAAAGGCCAGCAGTTTAGAAATGCTGGCGTTCAGGCCAAGGGCTCGAGGGTGACTCGGGGAATTTGCGCTTCCTCTCTAAGGTTTGAGATATTGAGAGCTGAACGCTGCTGTGTGATATAGTGGAGACGCTAGTTGACGGTGGCGGTGGTGGTGGTGTCGGTGGCACATCCTCTGTTTGCTGCTCGGCAGGTGGCAACATTCCTCTCGAGGCGGAAGCCGAGGCAGCAGCGGTAGAGGGAGCAGGGGAGCCTCAGCGAGTGCCTGGTTTTTAAGGTGTGTACCCCACTGCAGTTCATGCTTTGCATGTAGATGCCTGGTCATGCAGGTTGTGCTGAGGTTCAGAACGTTAATGCCTCGCCTCAGGCTCTGATGGCAGAGCGTGCAAGTCACTCGGGTCTTGTCGGTAGGACATTGTTTAAAGAAGTGCCATGCCAGGGAACTCTTTGAAGCTGCCTTTGTGGGGCTGGGTCCCTGTTGGCGATGTCCAGTAGCAGGCGAACTCTGGGGCGGCGGCTCGTCTGCTTTGGCCCCCTGCTCCCTCTTTGGCTTCGCTGTTGTCTCGGTCTC
Organism: Bufotes viridis; assembly: GCA_033119425.1. Classification (NCBI taxonomy): domain Eukaryota; kingdom Metazoa; phylum Chordata; class Amphibia; order Anura; family Bufonidae; genus Bufotes; species Bufotes viridis. The sequence goes on from CM065592.1 coordinate 434,372,655, forward strand.
ACCACTACCTCTTCCTCTGAACTGTGAAAGTCATCGCCACGACCTTCAGTCCATGTGGGGTCTAAGACCTCATCGTCCTCTGCATCGTCTTCCACCCAGTCTCCCTCCCTGACCTCCTCCTGTTCAGTCTGCACACTGCAAAAAGACGCGGCAGTGGGCACCTGTGTTTCGTCATCATCAGAGACGTGCGGACTCCGATGAGGTGGTATTCCCATGTCCTCTTCATCTGGAGACATAAGTGGTTGTGCGTCAGTGCATGGTATGTCTTCCTCCACTGGGGAAGGGCTAGGTGGACGCCCCTGGGAAACCCTGGAAGCAGAGTCTTCAAACAGAAGAAGAGACTGCTGCATAACTTGTGGCTCAGACCGTTTCCCTGATATGCTTGGGGGTGATGTGACAGACTGATGGGCTTGGTTTTCAGGTGCCACCTGTGCGCTTCCGCAGAAGACTGGGTGGAAGACCATGTGGTGAACGTGCTGGAAGCACTGTCGGCCACCCAATCGATTAATGCCTGTACCTGCTCAGGCCTTACCATCCTAAGAGCGGCATTGGGCCCCACGAGATATTGCGGTACATTCTGCCGGCTAGTTGAGGGAGTTCGTTCCCTACTGTGTGCGCCTGGGGCCGAACGGCCACGTCCTCTACCAGCAACAGAGGCTCCACGGACACCACCACGACCGCGTCCTCGTCCCTTAATAGTATTTTTCTTCATTGTTGCGATTCAACTCGCACCACAATGAAATATATTATTTTTATAAGCAAAATCCCTCACTGGAATACTTTCAGTCTTTTGACTGTATGGATTACAGATGGAATGACTGTTATATGTGAGTACCGCTTTCTTTGACAGATTCTAGTATGGGTACATATATGTTTTCCCAACCCCAGCACATTAATTTGCTAATTCCAGATGTATGAAACGCAGGCCTAACTGTATCTAGTATATTGAACGCCAGATAAACTAACTTGGCCTTTTTAAATAAAAAAATTCCCTCACTGGAATACTTTCAGTCTTTTGACTGTATGGATTACAGGTGGACTGGTATTAGTAGGGGTGACACAAGCACACCCAAGTCCCTGATGTAGGATTTCTATGGCACAGACCACTATTACAAGTGATTAATGGACGTTGGGAGAGATTGTGCTGCAGCACTAGTCCCAAGATGGCCGCCGCCTATCAGCCCAGTAACATGTGCCACAAAATGGTCTGCACAACCTTTAAAAAAATAGCCTTGGACTGTGCTGCTAAATCGCTATTGGTCTGAATCCCAGGTGTAGATGTCTGACTTGTTTGGAGCTTTGAATGCACACTGTGGCAGCTTCTGCTGCAGCACTACAAGTCGCAAAATGGCGGCCGGCGGTCAGCCCAGGTACATGTGGATGGAAAAATCACTCTGGCCACTCTAAAAATAGCCAATCCCTATCAAAAAGCAGCTCAGCTGCAGTTGTTCAGATGAATCACAGGTGGAGGAGAGAAATTTGCTTCCAGTTATTCAATTATCCCTGCCTATTCTCGCCCTAGCATCAGCTGCGTCTATCCCTGTTCTATTCACATCGGGAGTGAGCACGTCCCGACGTGCGCACAAGCTTATAAAGAGGCTGAGTCACATGCAGCACTTGGCCAATCACAGCCTTGCCAATAGTAGGCATGGCTGCGATGGCATCTTAGGGCAAGTAGTATGATGCATGTTGATTGGCTGCTTTGCAGCCTTTCAAAATGCGCCAAAATACATGCCGAACGACGAACCCGAACCCGAACTTTTTTGAACATGTCCGGGTTCGGGTCCGGGTCCCGGACACCCCAAAATTCGGTACGAACCCGAACGATGCTCGAACTGTTCGCTCAACACTACTTAGAACATATAAACTTCCCGACGAATATGATCAAACAGATTTCCGCCCTGTACAATGAGGCTTACAGCCAAGTATCTATTAATGGGTTTCTATCAGAAAAAGTGCACCTTAAATCTGTAGTGAAACAGGGTTGTCCTCTGTCGCCAATACTGTTTATCTGCGTACTGGAGCCGCTATTAGCATCACTGAGAAGAGATAAAGTCATCAGAGGGTACCAATCCCTGGAGGTAGGGGTCTGTCTGTTAAAACCAACGCATACAGTCATGTGACTGATTGGTCACATGGACCAATCACATGCTCCATCACCATAGTGATGGAGCAGGTGATTGGGCCATGTGATGCTGTGACATCATCACAGGTCCTTTTCCTACTAGCAAGCTAACGGAGAGGATGCCGGGCTTCGCGATCAAATGGACCAGGTAAGTTATTATTAGTTTATTATTTTTAACCCATTCTGCACTGGTTTAAACATTAGGAAGATGACCAAGGGTATTATTTTACATTATAACTATGTTATAATGTGAAATAATACAGAACCGGTTACACATCCCGATGGTTGCATAGCAACCATGCGGGAACATCGCAAAGCATCCGCACTTGCTTGCGGATGCTTGCGATTTTCCCGCAGCCCCATTCACTTCTATGGGGCCTGCGTTCCGTTAAAAACGCAGAAGATAGAGCATGCTGCGATTTTCACGCATCGCAAAAGTGATGCGTGAAAATCAACTGTCATGTGCACAGCCCCATAGAAGTGAATGGGTCCGGATTCAGTGCGGGTGCAATGCGTCCTCCTCACGTGTGAAAGGGGCCTAAGACAACTGACAATTGAAGGGAAAAATAAAAATACTAATAATACCAATTATGCTGTAACTGTCACAAGTATTCCCACCAGATAAGAAGCTGCTTTCAATTCATCTGGAGTTCAAAGAATGAAAAATTAGAAAGGGAAGTTATGTACAAGGTAAAAAAAAAAGGAGGTAAAGAAAAACCGAACCTCAAACGGTTCCTGCATTTACAATTTTTTTCTCTATGTTCGAAGGTGATAGATACGGAGACTACGTGGACTTTTTTTCTGAGATACGCAGCTGGTCACCTGTTTCAGAAAAGAAAATGGATCCAGTTACCATTGACAACCCCAGTGTTATTAGTGCCACAAAAACAATATGCAATAATGGAGAAAATAATAAGACTATAATCTCTTAAAAAATTTGAAAGCAATATCCGTAATAATCCAAAGAAAGTAAGAGCCATTCTTGACAATGAACAGCAAACTGAAACGGTGGCAAATTATCCCCCAAATAAATCTCTTGATTGCTGGAAAATGTGTAATATGTCTTATGTGGCCAACAATTTGAAAGACCTTGCTTGGATAATGATGCATGAGTGTGTTCCAACCAGAGACTTTCAGTATCGGAGGAGATTAAGTGAAATACCCAAGAAGGAACTGTTTAAGTGATGAAACCACGATGCATGTTTTTTTGAACTGTACTTTCGCTCTAAATGTATGGAGAAGAGTTGGGGTAATCCTGAAACATACATGAGACCTTCAGAGACTAGATCTCGAACTAGTACTATATGGCCTAGAAAATACAGTACGGCCAGAAAAAAAGAGAATAATGTGGATTATGCTCAATTGTATTAAAAATGTAATCTGTAATCTGTGCGTAACATCTTGCTTTTCAGAAGAGATCTTATTAAGGAAAAGGACTGTGTGAATCTGGCCTTAATCGAAATGTACGTATATTATTTACAGGACCGGAAGAAGATGGGAAGAACTGCTGCCACACTACGGAACATATATATGTGCAACAGGTTAGTTTAGTTATAGTATAGAAAGTTTTCCTTTTGATAAGATAGATGGTATTTTTTGAGATTGAATAGATAGGATATATAATTTGAGCAAAGTATACTTATCGATTTCTCTAAATTGCTGATTAAAATGTAAGTTTTTCTAGTTTTATAATAAAAAATGAAGAAAGCTGGTCTTGAAAGTCTCATAGTGCAGAAGGCTCCCATTGTAAGGTATGCTGACTGTATCTGTCTCATGGATAGGTTGTTAGCTTGCACATACCTGGCTTTTGGCATACAGCCTTTGCGTGATGTCTACTATATATTATAGGTAATAAAATTGCACATGTATATTACATTATCAATTTTTACAATCATGAATTCTCAAATTGCGAATTTATGGCGAATATTGGGCCAAAAATTCCTGAACTACCGCAAATTCAAATATTGACTATGCTGCTCATCACTATTCCTTAACCCAGTAAGAACATTCCTTTGAAGAACACTGAGGAACATTGCTTAGAAAGACCAAGAACTTTATGAAGTATTTTCTCCCTTCCTCCAAGAAGCTTCTCTCATCAGATAATAAATCTGTGTTGTGTGTCGTCTCCATGATATGGATGGTGATTGGGGGAGGGGAGGTTGGAGGAGACGCTCTGTGTCATCAGTGGTTGTAACGGATCGACGGGCACCCCGACTGGGTACCTCCGTTGAAAGATGCTCCTAGTGCTTCTTGAGGGTTCCAAGCGCTCTAGCCGACACCACAACCACCAAATCGGAGAAGCATATGAATGTGGTAAACAGCTGAATAGGAAAAACCATACAAAGAGGTTTACACTCCTACAGTCAAACTGGAACAGCATACAATAAACCATGCTGTGGGGACTTGAGGGAGGGCAGCTCTCCTACTGGTATAACCTGCAGGACCTCAGGCTCTGGACAGGGGACAAAGGGAGGGCAGAGGCCGACTGCACTCTGCCCAGCTGCCAGCTCTTCTGCTGGGGGGCTAGGAACATAGTCCGGCTCAGTAGCCAGGGGAACATGGGCACCAGTGGGGGTTAACATCGCCTCTGTTAACCCTGGGGCCAAGTTAGGTGTTAGCTGGGGAGGAGAGTTTGTACTTACCCCCTCCTCCTGTTGTCCCGGTGCGGGTAGTTGGGGGTCTGGACAGGCTGTCCAGCATCCCTGTAGGTCAGGCACAGAGACCACGGTTCCATCTGCGCCGTCTGGGAGATTGGTGTCTCCCCTTGTTAGGGTAAGCTGCCGCTGGGGAGAGGGGGTGCTGTGTTCCTCTCCCTGAAACACAGGCTGCTTCTGGAGTGGGAGACCGCCTGTCTCCACTCCCGTAACATTGTCCTGCTGCTGGAGAGAAAGACCAACTGTCTCTGCTCCCTGTAGGACACACTGCTGCTGGGGGGAAAGGACGACACCTTCAGCCCCCTGTAACTCACACTGCCGCTGGGAGGGAAGGACGACACCTTCAGCTCCCTGGGGTACACACAGCCACTGGGGAGGAAGGACGACACCTTGAGCTCCCTGGTGTAAACACTGCCGCTGGGGAGAAAGGACGGCACCTTCAGCTCCCTGGGGTACACACTGCCGCTGGGGAGGAAGGATGACACCTTTAGCTCCCTGGGGTACACCCTGCCACTGGAGAGGAAGGACGACACCTTCAGCTCCCTGGGATACACACTGCCGCTGGGGAGGAAGGACGGCACCTTCAGCTCCCTGGGGTACACACTGCCGCTGGGGATCTGGGCCGAGTGCCCAGCATCCCTGTAGGGCAGGTAGTGAGACCGCAGTCCCATCTCCACCTGCCATCTGTGGGTCTTCCCAGGACCAGTCTATGAGATCCCTCAACATTTGAGAGTAGGGACCACCTGCTTCTGCACCTGGTAACTCAGGCTGCTGCTGGGGATCTGGGCCAGCTTCCCAGCATCCCGGTGGAGAGACCTCGGCCCCATCTCCACCTGCCTGTTGTGGTTACTCGCAGGACCAGTCTATGAGGACCCCTACTTCGGGTTCCTCTGGCCGCCTCCGGGGGAAACTGTTAACCTCCTCCAAGGCTGCTATAACGCTCCTTCTGCTGAGCATACTCCCTCTCTTTCGCCAGCCGTAATTCTCGGTCCAGCCTTGTGTTTCGCTCGGCCATGACCTGGTTTCAGATCACCCGACGTGTCTCCATGGGTACATCATCCCCATACTGGGCCACTCGCTGCCTTACTTCGGCCAGCCAATTATCGCCAGAGCCTTCCATACTTGTCTGCTGCAAGTCGCAGCATACCTCTGCTCCCAGGGGCGCTGTACGGATACTAGCGTTGCCCTCAGTTTGTAATTCCACGAACGGTGTCTCCGAGCTGCTTTACCTCGCACTAGGACGCCATCCCACTGCTGCCACCAATGTAACGGATCGACGGGCACCCCGACTGGGTACCTCCGTTGAAGGATGCTCCTAGCGCTTCTTGTGGATTCCAAGCGCTCTAGCCGACACCACAACCACCAAATCGGAGAAGCATATGAATGCGGTAAACAGCCAAATAGGAAAAACCATACGAAGAGGTTTACACTCCTAGCAGTCAAACTCGAACAGCATCCAATAAATCCCCCCCAATAATGAGACGACACTTCGTTTTGAGGGTCAAGCAGGAACTCTTTATTGGATGGCAAAGCTTGGCCTTTTATGCAAGTCTTCCAGCCAGGGCTACTCCCCCGGGGACCTGATTGAGGACAGGCACACAAACTACAGCGACCAATCAACATACAGCCAGATATATCCCAACCCCACATGCATGGTCCATTGTGATTGCTGATTAGGTCACAGGCAATGTCCATTGTGGATGCTGATTAGGTCACAGGCAATGTCCATTGTGGATGCTGATTAGGTCACAGGTAATGTCCATTGTGGATGTTGATTAGGTCACAACAATGTCCATTGTGGATGCCAACTGTCACTGGGGCCATAGTCACAGGGTAAGAGGCTGACAAGCAGGCCTCTCCAATTACCAGGGATAGATGGCAGTTTGTCACAGTGGTTAAGGTGCTTTTACTATTTGTTTGAAGTTTTTTTTCTAGCAAATGTTGAAAAGTCCCAAAAGCTTGTGAAATTATAGAAAAATGCATATAACAATGCTGTTGTGATTTATTTTTTTGAAGGTTTGGAGGCCAATAAATGTTTCCTATAGATGTAGAGGTTCAAAGCTCGGTGGGTTTTTGTTCTCTATCCTGCAGCAGCTCCATGGCATAGGGGGTGTTCCCTGTGGAGCTGCAGGTTCAGATCTCAGTGGGTGTCACCTGTGTGTTCTATCAATTGCCCTTAAACTTTTCAGGCCTTTTGCGGGAAGCACAACATCTAATTAAACATGATTAAAATTAAACTCCGTATAGCAACTTTTTAAACACAAACATTTGGGTTTTTCAACAAATAGTAAAAGAGCAATAATCACTGATGACACGGAGCGACACAGCGGCTAATCCTCAGCATTTCATCCCCATGTGAACATACTCTGGAAATTTAAATATTAGCCCCACCCCTTTCTGCTTATCTACAGACTGTTTATGTAAATCATGTGTCCTCCTGACTTCTGGCTCATTATACATGGAGGGGTCTATCTCTGATCCATTATCTGGAGGGACATTTCTATTCTGTGATGATTTCTCTCCTCAGATGATAAATCTGTGTTGTGTGTCGTCTCCATGATATGGATGGTGATTGGGGGAGGGGAGGTCGGAGGAGACGCTCTGTGTCATCAGTGGTTGTAGCTCTTTTACTAATTGTTTAACAGCTTTTTAGTAGATGCTGAAAAGCCCTATTTGGTTGTGGAAGAATAGAAAATGATGTCAGTGATGCTGTAAGTGACAAACAGTCATCATAAAAAATATATCAGTGAATGTGGGACAGTTATTGTCTGAGCGTTTGGCTGAAATTATAAATAATTTCTTCTTTTATACCAGGCTGTAAAGAGAGGTATTCTGTGTAAACGTGCCATCGCTCATTGGGCTCCCACCCCCGGTCACCATTCCTGAGACACTTCTACACCTGAGACTTGTAAACATCCTGGCTCATGACTCCGACCCATAGACCCAAGATCACCTCCAGGTTAATCTCTGTGTTTCTCTGCTCCGTCTCAGGAGCCCAGTCCAACCACTGATAAGAACAGGTTCTTCACATTGTCTAGGCCACAAAACCAGGAAGCTACGTTATCAGGAAAGCACCAAGACCTCAGTGATCATGGCACATCCACTGCCAAAGAAAGGCAATGCCTTCCATTTTTCCAAATAGAAGATTTAATTGTAGAGGCCATGGATTATTCAGGCAGTTTATATCACAGAGAATGGTCATGGGTGGAGCTATGCAAATTTCTATTTGGTTTTCCTGGTTCTCAATTGAAGGGAATTTTCCTCAAACAAACAAATATCCGTCATTGCTGCTGCTGTTGGGTGCAGGGCCGATCCCTGGGAGTCAGAGCGACCAATCTCTGATCACTTCTAAGCCTACTCAATGCCAATGTGGGTCTGCAGCTTGACTCTCTGCTCCCCAACCAGGAAAAGATCTAGGACACCACCACTGCCACGGAAGACTTACACAAGGGTCTACTTAGATGATCTTTGCTAAGGAAGCTGGAGAAATCTGCATAGCTCCACCCATTTGTAGAGCTAATTAGAAAAATCTGCATAGCTCCATCAACCCAAATCTATTTGAAAGTCCATGATTTCTGTGGATGAGCATGAAGGACCTAAAACTGTCTGGTAAGGACTGTGTTGTGTCAGACATTGTTGCGTGATCGGGGAATACTGTACAGTAAGACAATCCCCGTCTTGGCCTGATACTTCTAGGTCCTGATCAATTTTTAAGGACGTTCCTTAACCCAGTAAGAACATTCCTTTGAAGAACACTGAGGAACATTGCTTAGAAAGACCAAGAACTTTATGAAGAATTTCCTCCCTTCCTCCAAGAAGCTTCTCTCATCAGATAATAAATCTGTGTTGTGTGTCGTCTCCATGATATGGATGGTGATTGGGGGAGGGGAGGTCGGAGGAGACGCTCTGTGTCATCAGTGGTTGTAGCTCTTTTACTATTTGTTCAAAAGGTTGTGGAATAGAAAAATACACATATCAACAATATTGTGGTTTCTTTTTTATAAATTTTTTTGTAGGAAGGCTGATTTCTTCCTATATGTTCACTATTGAGCTACAAATTTAAAGCTCGGTGGGTTTTTGTTCTCTATCCTGCAGCAGCTCTATGGCATAGGGGGTGTTCCCTGTGCAGCTGCAGGTTCGGGTCTCAGTGGGTGTTCCCTGTGTATTCTGTATTTCAAGACTCTAATCTGTATCTATCAATTGCCCTTAAACTTTACAGGCTCTTTGAGGAAAGCACAACATCCAATTAAACATGATTAAACCCTTAAGGACCAGACCATTTTTTGCAAATCTGACATGTGTCACTTTATGTGGTGATAACTTTAAAACGCTTTTACTTATCCAGGCCATTCTGAGATTGTTTTCTCGTCACATATTGTACGTCATGGCAGTGGTAAAATTGAGTCAAAAAAATTGAGTCATTCATTTTTATTCATAAAAAATACCAAATTTACCAAAAATTTGCAAATTTCCAAGTTTCAATTTCTCTACTTCTATAAAACATAGTAATACCTCAAAAAATAGTTATTACTTTACATTCCCCAAAAACTTCATGTTTGGATCATTTTGTAAATGTCATTTTAGTTTTGGGGACATCAGAAGGCTTAGAAGCAAATCTTGAAATTCCCAAAACCCACTTTTTGAGGACCAGTTCAGGTCTGAGGTCACTTTGTGAGGCTTACATAATAGAAACCACCCAAAAATGACCCTTTTAGAAGCTACACCCCTCAAGGTATTCAAAACTGATTTTGCAAACGTTGTTAACCCTTTAGGTGTTCCACAAGAATTAATGGAAAATGGAGATGAAATTTCCGAATTTCACTTTTTTGACAGATGTTCCATGTTAATCCATTTTTTTCCAGTAACAAAGCAAGGGTTAGCAGCCAAACAAAACTCAATATTTATTGCCCTGATTCTGTAGTTTACAGAAACACCCCATATGTGGTTTTAAACACACGGCACGGTGCAGAATGAATGAAATGCCATCCGATTTTTGGAAGGCAGATTTTGTTGGACTGTTTTTTTGACACCATGTCCCATTTGAAGCCCTCCTGATGCACCACTAGAGTAGAAACTCCCCAAAATGACCCCATTTTGGAAACTATGGGATAAGGTGGCAGTTTTGTTGGTACTATTTTAGGGTACATATGATTTTTGGTTGCTCTATATTACACTTTTTGTAAGGCAAGGTAACAAAAAATAGCTGTTTTTGGCACCGTTTTGTTTTTTGTTATTAACAGTGTTTATTTGGCAGGTTAGATCATGTGGGACTTTTATAGAGCAGTTTGTTACGGACGCGAAAATACCAAATATGTGTACTTTTTTGGGTTGTTTGTGGGCTTCTCATCTTCGTTGTGTGGTGCCAAATAAAATAGAAGTTATAAAAATGTGTACACCATACTGCTTTCACAACTCTGAATTCATAGGTAGATTTGAAACCTGTAACCTAACTCCCCCTTCACAGTGACCTTACACACACATCTGGATAGCGGCCATCTTGTGGACAAAAATGTGTATTACATGATTTTCAAAAATGCTATCTCTCACAATACTAAAGCTAAAAATGTTTTAATAAAGGACTAAGCTCAACAATCATGCTGAGAATGTGAAAATCTTCAGGTGAGGCTGAATGGACAGTTACTAAAAAATTCTGCCGTGTTATAACTGGTGAGAAAGAAGGGGAGTGACAAAGACGTCATAGCTGTTCAGATTGAGTTAAATGACACTTCTGAAGAAGACCAAGGAATTCCTGATGGTATGCAAGTCAAAATCTGTTCCCAGGAAAGCTGTATCACCACAAGTAGTAAAAAGAGATAAATCTTGTATATAAACATTGGGATAATATGATACAATTCAATTTAAGGAGTGCAGATCATCTACATACAGTTCAATCAAACAATCTATCATAGACCCATATGTTCAGCAAATATCATTATTTTGTTGTAAAATAAGTAATTGAAGGACAATTAATTTATAAAGAAGAATGAAAGAGTCCAAGATAATTGTCAAATTTTGATGTTGATGGTTCGTAAAGATATATCTCATCCTCAAGAGGAGGAAATGTTAAATAATATGTGATCTAAATTAATTGATATTTAATATTAAGTATGCATTACACTACACATTGATTGACACCATCTATAGTAATGTACTTGGAAATGGGAGGTCTGTATGAGCACGTCAAAACCTATATTTGAAGTCTCCATATATGACAATGTAAAGTACATACACGCCTGTTTTCTATGGTATAAATGATTGACAGAGACAGACAAGGATTCGTCTTCCCACTCTCACTCTGGTGGAAGAGGTTGCTGAAGATGGAAGGAACACATGGAGCCTGAAGTAGGAGGATCTACCCTTCAACCATGATACTTCAAGGACTTTTATATTCACACACGGACAATTAGACTAAGAGTATTTTTGTAAGTAATCAACTTTTATAAAGATTGACAAAAAATCACATTATTCATTTTTTTATATAACTCCTGTTGAATCCTGGTGAATGAGACATCCTGGTCTTCCTTACTCCAAATAAGCATACACTACATTTGGAGAGAATTACCAATCAAGTTATTATTTTTTTGATACATAAAATATCATATTTGAAATTATATTTTACAAGGCGTGGATGCCAGAAGCTGTGTACTACACCTAATTGCAAAGGTGCCTGGGAAGCACTCTAGAACGGCTGTTTGCTATCCTTTGACTTGAATAAATATACTGATCCCCTTGAAACTTTCTGTTTGCAGCTTTGTCACTGGTTACCCCTGAGGAACAAGCTATAGAAGTAGATTTCTCACTTTTAGGAACATCTTGACTAAACTCCAGGAGAACTGACTTTTCACTGCCTGACTGGCCCATCTAAGCTATTTATACACTGTCACACTGCCCTATGTAGTGGTAAGACTAATGTAGTGCAATCTAACTGGCCTGAATAAAAGGATCTTACATAGAATCATATAGTGACATGGGAGAATATGACATGGGATGAAGCATGGCATTCAGACATAATATCTGACAATAAAACATAGTAAAACCAGTTTGCGGTACCCCACAATCACGAGTGGGACACTGCATTGTCAATGTGCAAATGTGTAAGATGTCTAATACGGCCAACAATTTGAAAGACCTTGCATGGATGATAAAGCATGAGTGGGTTCCAACTAGAGACTTTCAGTATATGAGGAGATTAAGTGAAATAACCAAGAAAGAACTGTTTAAGTGATGAAACCATGATCTATTCAGAAGAGATCTTATTAAGTAAAAGGATTGTGTGAATCTGGCCTTAATTCGAAATGTACATATATTATTTACAGGACCGGAGGAAGATGGAAAGAACTGCTGCCGCACTATGGAGCATATATATGTGCAACAGGCTAGTTTAGTTATAGTATAGAAAGTTTTCCTTTTGATAAAACAGATACATTTTAGCAAAGTATACTTATCGATTTCTCTAAATTGCTGATTGTAATGTAAGTTTTTCAAGTTTTATAATAAAAAATGAAGAGAGCTGGTCTTGAAAGTCTCATAGTGCACAAGGCTCCCATTGTAAGGTATGCTGACTGTATCTGTCTCATGGATCGGTTGTTAGCTTGCACATACCTGGCTTTTGGCATACAGCCTTTGTGTGATTGTCTGTTTATTATATGTTATAGGTAATCAAATTACGCGTGTATATTATATTATTATTTTGCAATCATGAATTCTCAAATTTGCAAATTTATGGCGAATATTTGGTCAAAAATTTGGGAAGTATAGCTAATTTGAATATTGTCTATGTCCCTAATTACTATTCCTCAACTCAGTTAAAACATTCCTTTGAAGAACATTCAGGAACATTGCTTAGAAAGACCAAGAACTTTATGAAGAATTTCCTCCCTTCCTCCAAGAAGCTTCTCTCCTCAGATAATAAATCTGTCTTGTGTGTCGTCTCCATGATATGGATGGTGATTGGGGGAGGGGAGGTCGGAGGAGACGCTCTGTGTCATCAGTGGTTATAATGCTTTTGTTGTTTGTTAAAAAGCTTTTTAGCAAATGCTGAAAAGGCCCAAAAGGTTGTACAATAATTGATAAAGACACATATGAACAATTTTGTGATTTATTTTTCATTAGCCTTTTGTAGATTTGGAGGTCAATAGATGTTCTCTCTGGAGCTACAGGTTCAAATCTTTTGTGGTTTTTGTTCTCTATCCTGCAGCAGCTCTATAGCATAGTGGGTGTTCCCTGTGGAGCTGTAGGTTCAGATCTCAGTGGGTGTTCTCTCTGTATTCTATATTTCAAGACTCTAATCTGTACCTATCATTTGCCATTACATTTTACAGGCCTTTTGAGGGAAGCACAACATCCGATTAAATGTGATTGAAATTAAACTCAGTAAAACAACTTTTTTTTTTTTTTTATAAACATAATTTTTATTGGTTTTCCAAAACATCATGAGAAGTACACGGTAATCATGCGTGTAAAGACAGTATAAACATTGATCTTTTACAGAACAATAGGAAGTACATGATGCTTCTGATTTAGTATCATGCATAAGTCAAGACAGTAATACGTGACAGTTAAATTTAAATCAACTTCCCCCCCCCCAGCCCAGAAACACAGTGTATACATTCATTATATAACTCGTCCCGTAGCCTAACGACCACCGCTACTCTCCTCTGCTCTCAGTTCCAGCTTTCCCAGGGTACCCTTTAGTTGTTCTTTTAGGTACCACTCTGTGGATACGTATGGCTTAATCACCTGCTCAATCTCTTCCATGGTTAAAATTTGTACAATAAACCCCCTCCATTTCCTCATGAGCCTACCTATGTCAGTTTCTTTATTATGCAAAGCTTCCGTAAATTCCATCTGGAGACACCAACGTATTTGGGATACAACCTCATCCATTGTAGGCAAAGAGGGTCTCAGCCAGTGGCACAGCAAACATCTCTTCGCTGCCAATATGCAAAGGTGCATAACAGGCGGTATCCTGCCAGATTCAGTCCAACAATGTAATAAGAGGGTTTCTGCTGACAAAGTTATCTCAATTTTTAGGTTGCTAACACCCCACTGTACAAATCCCTTCCAAAACTCATTCACTCGATGACACATCCATAACCCGTGATACATATCAGTGTCACTCTCCTGACACTTAGGACATCTAGTCAGTTTGTCTAATATCCTCGCGTTTGGGGTATCATAAAAACCATAGATTGCCCTATGCATTACCTTAAACTGAGTTTCTCTCCATTTCTCACAAGGCACGGCCTTCCTCACTTCCATCCACCCTCGTACAATGTCTTTTTCCAAATCAGGGAGGACTAGCGTCTTTTTCCATTTCTTGAATACATGCAAGGCTAAGGAATCCGACTGCAATTTGTATATCATATGCGCAAGATCAGCCAAAGAGACATGGTTAGTTTTAGACAATTTAAGGGCGTCCAAATGATTAGATGGGAGTTCCTTAGAGAGATCTCTTACTCTAGGTTTTACAAAATTAATAACCTGCATGTATGCCAAAAAATGTTTACCTTCCAGACCATATTTTGAGCGCATTTCAGTAAAGGTCATATACCTATTCTCCAATTCCTGCCACAGGTCTCCCACAAATCTGATCCCTCGTCTCTTCCACTCCTGAAACTGTTTATTTTGGTCCCCTTGGACAAATTCCGGGTGACCCCATAAAGGCATATATTTTGATAAATTGAAAGCCAGGCCGTATTCCTTCCTCACCTCCTTCCATGTGGCCACTGTATCCCTAGCTACGACACTACCCTTGGCCTGCCAAGGAAGTTTAGCATATGGCGTATGCAATAAAGCTGCCACATTCCATGGTTTCAATAAGTGTGACTCCAACTCCCAATTAGAATAATGGCTGGATTGAGTGATCCAGTCAATACAATGTCGAAATATCCCAGCGATATTGTAACGTCTAATGTTGGGAAAATTTACTCCTCCCTCTGCCCTTGCTGATTGCAATTTCTTTAATGAAATTCTAGCTTTTTTCCCCTGCCAAATAAAGCAAGAGAAGGCCGACTCCAAGGTCTTAATGTCTGCATGTTTGAGCAAAATTGGAGTCGTCTGCAACGGGTATAATAACCGAGCGAAACTGATCATTTTTATTAAGTGACAGCGGCCTAGCAAGGACAGAGGGAGTTTCATCCATCCCTCCAGCTCCGTCAATATCTTCTTGATTAGAGGAGGGTAATTAAGCTTATATACCGTATCTGGTGACCTGCCTATCAAAATTCCTAGGTATTTAATGTTAGCAGAATTTATTTTTACAGGAAGATGTTGTCCCATCCAGGCTAAATCCCCCTGAGACAAACGTAAGGGCAACAATTCACTTTTGTCCGTGTTGATTTTAAAGCCCGAGAACTCACCATATTCTGACAATACTTGCAGTAGTACGGGAACATCTCTTTTAGGATTATCTAAGAAGAGCAGAAGGTCATCAGCAAACAGGGTGTGCCTTATCTCCTTGTCTCCTACTGTGATGCCTTCGATCTGTGAAGTGGTCAGTAAAAATCTAGACAGAGGTTCCAGAGCTAGATTGAATAGCAACGGTGACATCGGGCATCCCTGCCTGGTCCCTTTCTCCAGAGCAAAGGCAGGTGACAAGAATCCCGGGTTATTGACCCTTGCCTTTGGATTGGCATATAAGACTGTCAGAAATGCCCGAAAACCCCCATCGAAGCCATAAGTATCCAGAACGAGGTCCATCCACCCCCAGCTTACATTATCAAAAGCTTTTTCAGCATCTATGCTTAGTATTGCTGAGGATGGATGGAACCCCGGCCTAAGTTTCACTTCATCCAGAACTGTCAAAACTTTTCTGATATTTGTCACCGCCGCTCTTCCCTTGACAAACCCAACCTGAGGTGTGGCAATGAGTTTTGGCAGTATCTCCCCCAATCTGTCAGCCATTAATTTAGATAAGATTTTAATATCTACGTTTATAAGGGAGATTGGTCTATACGATGATGCCAGTAAGGGATCCCTGCCAGGTTTTGGCAGGAGCTTAATGTATGCTGTATTCATTTCATTCGGTATGCCAACCCCTGCTAAATAGTCATTATAAAGTGAGGTGAGAATAGAACCCACTCTGTCACCCAAGATCTTAAAAACTCCCCAGAATATCCGTCAGGTCCCGGCGCTTTGCCACATTTCAGATTAGATATAACCTTAAGAACCTCCTGAGAAGTGATGGGCTCATTCAGTCTGAGGAGATCTTCTTGTGATAGTTTCGGTAGTTTTAATTTCGTAGCCACTCCCTCCCCTTATCCATACTTTGCGGTCCTGCGGCATACAACTTACTATAATAGTCGCCCAAAATCTTATTAATGCCCTGGGGTTAGTCTCCACCGTACCTGAAACCTGTCTTCAGAGCCAGGATTGGGGAAGCGCTATTATAACCCTTCGCAAGCCGTGCTAACAGCCTGCCGGCCTTATTCCCATACCTGTACAGCCTGGCATCTGCCTGGGTCCTAAAGTAAAGCTCTTTTTGCTTTAGCCAGAATTCATAGGCCGATTTTGTCTCCTTCCAGGTTCTCTCATTCTCAGGGACGGGGCCACTTGAAAAGTGTTATATGCCTGTCTCAATTTCTGACTATGCGTGGCTATATTTTGATTTAGTTTTTCTTTGTACTAATACCATAAGCTATTAACCTTCCCCTTAAGACTGCCTTGGCGGCATCCCAGGTCAGCTGTATATTATTCGGGTCATCATTCATCGACATATAGTCATCCCACCATCCTAATAGCAGCTTATGAAAATCTTCCCTACCATACATACCCGACGGGAATCTCCATAAAAAGTCTTCCCCTCTGGGAATGGTATCAGTAATTTGAGTCATAACTAACGCGTGATCCGAGATCACCATGTCGGCTATGTCCGCAGTTTGGCATTTATGCACTAATGATTCTGACACCAAGATGTGGTCTATACGTGACCAGGAATGGTGAGCCGCAGAATAAAATGTGTAATCCCTGCCCTCAGGGTGGAACCTGCGCCACACATCAATTAGCGATACAGCCTCCACCATGCGACACAGCACGGTATTCTGCAGTTTCAGCTCTTGCCTGTGTTCCCTATCATATTTCCTATCGGCTATAGTATCCATCACTAAGTTCATATCCCCTCCTACAATTATATCACGGATTGGATCCAAGAGTAGCTTATCCGTAAGGTTAGAGAAAAATTCAGCATGTCGATCATTTGGGCCATAGATACAATACAGACTAAGGAGACCTGTGGCAGATTTGAGAGTGACCTGGACCAATCGCCCCTCCTCATCCGCGACATGAGACTGAATCGTATACGGCAAACCTTTCTTCAGCAGGATCAAGACTCCTGCTTTGCGCGCCACTGAATGAGACCCCAGCACCCTATCAACCCACAACTTCTTCATCCTCCAGAAATCCCTCTCCTCCAGATGAGTCTCCTGCAGTAGAGCTATGTCTGCTTTACAGCGCCTCAAGTGGCGGAGCACCATCATCCTTTTATGGGGTGATCGGAGCCCTTTCACATTCCATGAAATGATATTAACCATAATCATGGAGCAAGGGTGACTTCAAGAGCTGGAAAGCCGGGACATAGGCTACCTGTCTGTACACTGTAAGAATACATACTAAACATCCTACCCAAAACTTTTCCCACCCTTCCTCCCACCCAACCTCCCCCAACAATAAAGAGTAACAGCGCAGGATACGTACGCGCCTCATGTGTACCCTAACCAACCTGCATAGGTGTATTTCCCGAACTTCACTTCTTCCCACCATGGTGGGCACACCAAACAGCACTTATAAACGAATCGGACTCCGACCCCCCTCCCTCTCAAAATGTGCAAAACCTTGTGTTTAAGAGTAACCGAACAGTTATAGCAAAATAACCCGATGATCGTCCTCAATGTCCCTTTTTAGAGAAAAATTCCCGATAAACATGCAAATAGCAAACTAGAGTCTGAGAACAGCATCTCAACATCCCGTTAAACCAACGGGGTAGACAAAAGAAGGGCTCATACCACCTGGTCGCGATTCGACCAGTAAAAGTTCTGTCCTCAGGTCGCCCACCGGGCTTTCTTGCGTTGCTCCTTAGGGGATTCCCTCTGTGTAGCGCCACGGTCCGTCTGGGCATGCAGACGTGCCTCACGTGAGGATGGGGACCCCGATGTGCTTCTCCCGTCTCCGTCGCAGTCATCCGACAGGGAAAGGCCCTCCACTGCTTCTCGTGGAGTAAGATAGGTCGTCGAACCCCCGCCTTGGTGGAAGATCTTCAAGGTGGCGGGATACAATAGGGCAAATCGCACTTTTCTGTTAAACAGGTCGGAACATATCTCCGAGAAGGCACGTCTCTTCTTCAGGACTTCTGCTGAAAAGTCATTAAACAATAAGATGGTGTATCCCCTAATCTGTACCGGGGACTTTGTTTGCTTGTAGGCCCGCAGTATCATTGCTTTGTCCGCATAATTGAGGAACTTCATAATTACTTGCCTGGGTCTGTGACCCAACCCCGGCTTATCAGTCTCGATGTGGCGTAGGTCTGGGCCTACTCGATGAGCACGTTCAACTGTGCACATAACTTTGAGGCCCACCGCCTCTGGGAGTTCTCTTTCACAGATGATCAGCAACTCCTGTGGGGGAATGCTTTCTGGTAGGCCCAGGAGGCGTAGATTACTTCTGCGAGAACGATTTTCGAGTTTGTCCACTTTGTCTGCCAGCCGCTTAATTTCTCTCGTAGCCTCTTTCAGCGCCGACTGCGCCGTCAGGATTTCCGACGCTACTGCAGAGTATTGCGCCTCTAAGTTGTTTAGCTGCGTAGAATGCTGGGCGATATCTGCTTTAATAAGTTGTATTGCCTGTGTCACTACCGAGGACAGTGACTCCTGTAAATCAGGTAGTATGCGGGCAGCAACCTCTATAGCAAGCTGCTTGTAGTCGATCCCCTCTTCATCTCCTGGGTCCTCCTCCCGTCCTAGGTGCGGGTCGACATTCGGAGCCTTCTCTGTTGCAGGCGCCATCACAGGCGTGTCTTGTGCGGGCTTAGAGGGTTTTCGGTTAGATTTGCTCCCCATAGCTCTGAGGTAACGATCCATGTACAGTGTCAAGACACCTGTACCCGTCCGCAAAGAATGGCTGGGATCAAGTTCCACTGTGAGAGGAGCTGTGTCTCCGAGGGAGGTTATAGTCGGGAGCTCACTCACATGCGGCCACTCATGGCGGCGCCGGAACCGGAAGTCAAAACAACTTTTTAAACACAAACATTTGGGGATTTTCAACAAATAGTAAAAGAGCAATAATCACTGATGACATGGAGCGACACAGCGGCTAATCCTCAGCATTTCATCCCCATGTGAACATACTCTGAAAATTTTAATATCAGCCCCACCCGTTTCTGCTTATCTACAGACAGTAGGGACTGGCCCCGCCCCTTCCTGTTTATGTAAATCATGTGTCCTCCTGACCTCTGGCTCATTATACATGGAGGGGTCTATCTCTGATCCATTATCTGGAGGGACATTTCTATTCTGTGATGATTTCTCTCCTCAGATGATAAATCTGTGTTGTGTGTCGTCTCCATGATATGGATGGTGATTGGGGGAGGGGAGGTCGGAGGAGACGCTCTGTGTCATCAGTGGTTGTAGCTCTTTTACTAATTGTTTAATAGCTTGTCAGCAAATACTGAGATGCACTAAATGCATGTGAAAAAATAGAAAATTATGTCACCAATGCTATAAGTGACAAATAAAATGCAGAAGAGGAACATACAAATTAAATAATGAATGTGTGCTAGTTACTGCCTGATCGTTCAGCTGAAATTATAAATAATTTCTCTTTTTGTACCAGGCTGTAAAGTCAGGGAAAGAGAGGTGTTTTGTGTAAATGTGCCATCCCTCAGTGGCCTCCCACCCCCAGGTCACCATTCCTGAGACACTTCTGCACCTCAGGCTTTGTAAACATCCTGGCTCATGACTCCGACCCATAGGCCAAGATCACCTCCAGGTTAATCTCTGTGTTTCTCTGCTCCGTCTCAGGAGCTCAGTCCAACCACTGATAAGAACAGGTTCTTCCCATTGTCTAGGCTACAAATCCATCAAGCTACGTTATCAGGAAAGCACCAAGACCTCAGTGATCATGGCACCTCCACTGCCAAAAAAAATAAAAGACAATACCTTTCATTTTTCCAAATAGAAGAATTGATTGTAGAGTTCATGGATTTTTTAGGCAGTTCATATCACAGAGAATGGTCATGGGTGGAGCTATGCAAATTTATATTTGGCTTTCCTGGTACTCCATTGAAGGGAATGTTCCTCAAACAAACAAATATCCGTCATTGCTGCTGCTGTTGGGTGCAGGGCCGATCACTGGGAGTCAGAGCGACCAATCTCTGATCACTACTAAGCCTACTCAATGCCAATGTGGGTCTGCAGCTTGACTCTCTGCTCCCCAAACAGGAAAAGATCTAGGACACCACCACTGCCACGGAAGACTTACACAAGGGTCTACTTAGATGATCTTTGCTAAGGAAGCTGGAGAAATGTACCCATTTGTAGAGCTAATTATAAAAACCTACTTAAAAGACCATGATTTCTGAGGATTAGCATGAACAACCTAAAACTGTCTGGTAAGGATTGTGTTGTGTCAGACATTGTTTTTTGATCAGGGAATACTGTATAATAAGATAATCCCCGTCTTGTCCTGATACTTCTAGGTCCTGATCAACATTTAAGGATGTTCCTTAATAGTGTTGAGTGCGTCACAAATTTTTATCGCAAATATTGGCATTTCAAGAATTCGCAAATCTAAAATAGAATATATTTGTAATCGAAAATATTCAAGTTCTTTTTTATTCATTATTATGCTATCTTTCATCCATATCCTTTTCTTTATATTTATTATTTTACCTATCATTAATAAACTTTTTTTATAAGCCTTTTCCTATCTATTATTAATAACTACTTTTTTTTTAATAAATCATTAATTGTAACAGACAATCACACAAAGGCTGTATACCAAAAGCCAGGTATGTGCAAGCCAACAACCTATCCATGAGACAGGAACAGTCAGCATACCTTACAATGGCAGCCTCGTGCACAATGAGACATTCAAGACCAACTCTTATCTGACTGAGTCAGTAAGCTTCAAAATTGCTAGATCTTTGTTGGATGGCTTGGGGGACCTGCGCACCTAGATCATTATAATTAGGGTGACAAAAATTGTAAAAAAAAAATTTGGATGCCAGCTAAGGGTATTTTCACACTTTCGTTAAAGTTTTACGTTATTGAGTTCTGTCCTAGGGGCTTAATACCAGAAAAAAACTGATCAGTTTTATCCTAAAGCATTCTGAATGGATAGCAATCAGTTCAGTATGCAGCAGGATGTCTTCAGTTCAGTTACTCTTACGGTATTTTGCCAGAGAAAATACCGCAGCATGCTGCAGTATTTTCTCCGTCCAAAATTCCGTATCACTTGCCGGAATGCCGGATTCGGCATTATTTTCCATTGAAATGCATTAATTTGAGTTGACTACCCCACTGGGGTATATTTTATTAAAAACAAAGTTTCAAATTTACATTACAATAAATTAAATAACAATTCTCATATCAGTTTATATACAATTAAGACTAGAGATTTGGTGACATTATATTATGGCGCCCCATTCCCTTAAAAACCATTTATTACATAAAAAAGGAGAACGTTTTTTATCAATCAAATAATATTTATACATTTCATCTAAAATCATTCTTAAAACATTTTCTGTTGAAATCATCTCATGCTTAAATAGTAAAATATTCCTCGCCGCCCATAAAACTAGTTTGACGCAGTTGGTAATCTTCCATGCCATCATTCTCTGTATGTTTGTTGGGCATTCCAGACCGCCGCAAATTACTCCATCCAAGGATATAGTTGTTAGTCCTGTAATCCTCCTCATGAGAGGTAGCATCTTTGTCCATATCTGTTGTGAGAAAAAACAATACCATAGCAGATGACTTGCTGATTCTTCTTCTCTACATCCTCCCCTTGGACAGATGGCTGTGTTTGTTAGGCCCCTTTGGTACTGGAATGCCCGGCATGGAAGACACCCATGGACACTGCTCCACGCTAGATCTTTCTGTTGATTAAAAAAAAAATTAGCATTTACATCCCTCTAAATTCTCTTGCATTTATTCTCATTAAAATTGTTTATAGGCGCCATAATTTTCTCTTCTTTGATTTTGTTTAAAATGTATTTTCTATTCTTTAAGTCTTCTACTCTTTTACCTTTCAAGTTAAGGGAAAGAACAATTTTTTCTAAAATCTTGTATTGGTCTGGCAGGTTAAAAGCATAAGGAGAGTTTAAAACAGTGGAAAACCAACCATTTTTCCTCATAAAAAAACCTGTGTTGCATCTTATAAAATATGACCAAAAGTGTTCTTTAAAAAGGGCGTTAAAACATTGACTAAAATATTTTACTTGAAGGAAAACTTTGAGGTCCGGGAAGTCCTTACCACCTTTTAACTTAGGCAAAGTGACCAGGTCTCTCCGGAGCTTCTCCATCCTGGAATTCCAAAGAAAGGTAAAACAGGTTTTATTTATCTTTTTAAAAACACGATCTGGGGGTGGGAAAACCATGCTAAGATACAATAAAACCGGTAAAATCACCATCTTTGTTACTAAAACTTTTCCTTCCATAGTCAATCTTCTTAAATTCCACATACTTGCTTTTTTGTTAATTTTCTGTGTCACCAAATCCCAGCTATTTACACCATCGTTGGACTCATTGAAGGTGATTCCTAAAATTTGAACTGAGTCCGACTCAGGAAATGGAACATCTTTAAAATTCATATCCCCGACTTTTAAAATATTACTTTTCTCAATATTGACTTTAAAACCGGAAGCACCACAAAAATACTCTAATTGCTTTGAGGCCTTTTGGATCGACAGGGTGTCCCTACATAAAATCGCCATATCATCCATATACCCCACTACCTTTGCCTCCAGTCCCCCCCCCCCCGCCTGGCAGGGGGACTCCACTTATTTGTTTGTCTTTTCGGATCATACATAGAAGGGGCTCTAAAGCACATATAAAGAGTAGTGTGGATAAGGGACAGCCCTGTTTTACCCCTGACCTCAAAAGCACTTCCTGTGTTTTAAAACCATTCACTAAAATTTTACTAGTACATTCATCATAAAAGGCTTTTAAAAAGACAATAAAAAACCTTCTGGTATACCCATTTTACCTAAAACACTAAAAAGATAAAAATGCGACACTCTATCAAAAGCTTTTTCAAAATCTACTGATAAAATCGCCATCTTTCCTTTCCTCTCTTTAATATTATTTATGGCATCTTTTAAAAGATTTAAATTATCCCATATGCTTCTCCCGGGGACTCCACAAACTTGGTTGGAATGTATCACTTTATGAATAATTTTTTTCAGTCTATTTGCACATATCTTAGCCATTATCTTATAATCACAGTTTAATAATGTAATTGGCCTCCAGCTTTTTATGTTAGACTTATCTCCTTTTTTGTAGAGTAAAGACACTTCTCCTTTTTTCCATGACCCCGGGAGAGCCTTTGACCTAAAAACTTCAGTAAATAAAGAAAATAAATCATCTTTTAAAATACCATAAAAGTCACATAAAATTCAATGGGTATACCATCCGGTCCAGGGACTTTTCCTTTCTTAAAACTTTTAATTGTCTCTAAAACCTCTTCTTCAGATATCTCCTGTAATAAAAAATTCTGAGAATCAGTATCTAAAACATTATCTATCACCTTCAATGAGTCCTTTATAAAATATTTATCAACTTTTTTTGTATTAAAAAGATCTGAATAAAACTCGTGCACTTTTTTTAAAATCCCTTCTATTTCCTTCTCTCCATCAATTTCCTCAATCTGGGTATGCTTACTCTGAATCTTTTAAAAAAAAAATCTCGAGCATGTTTCATCTTCTTCTAAATGTTTAATTTTAGTACGGAAGACTATTTCTTTTCCTCTTTGTTCTAAGCATTGTCTTATTTCCTTTTTAATTTCAGCTATTTCTTCTCCTACTTGCATACCCAGACTTCGGAATTTTAGCTGGGTCTGCAGACGGGTATTAAGTTTTTCATAACATTCATGTTTTTCTTTAGCTTTTCTTACTCCCCTTTTAATAAAAAAATCTCTTATTTTTGCCTTCATCTTTTCCCACCACTTAGAAGTAGACATTTTAGGATTTTTTACCCGTCTGCAGGCCTTGTAGAAGGAAATAAAGTCGGATAACACCTGGGGATCTTTTAGCAAGGATACATTAATTTTCCAGGATTTTTTTACTCTTTTTTTACTTTCGAGTTCTATTTTAAAAGATAAAAGTTTATGATCAGAAAGTACATTGGTTATCAGGTCACATTTCTTAGGCTGTATTTGTTGGGAACAAAAAATAAAATCTATTCTTGAGCTACATTGTGTATTGCTCCATGTTACTCCGTCTTTTTCAGGAAGATCATTATTACAGTTTTTAAAAACATCTATCAACTTAAAATCTAAAACAATGTCTTTTAGCATACCAGATGTTTTATCATAATTTCTACTAGTTGCATTTGAAAACGGTGTTCTCCCCTTAAAATACAGTTAAAATCACCCGCTAAAACCAATGGCTCTGCATCATTTAAAAACAAAGGTAGAATTTCTAACATCTCCGCTCTCTCATTTTTGTCTGGAGAGCCATAAATATTTAAAAATTGCCATTTAGTGCCATTTATAAAAGCTTTAACTAAAAGCATACGACCAGGTAATAATCAATAGAAGCGTTCCCTTTAAATAAAATAGCGATACCGGCTGATTTTGTTTCATTTGATCCTGACCACACCGAAGGACTGTATGAATCTGGCCTTAATCGAAATGTACGTATATTATTTACAGGACCGGAAGAAGATGGGCAGAACTGCTGCCGCACTACGGAACATATATATGTGCAACAGGCTAGTTTAGTTATAGTATAGAAAGTGTTCATTTTGATAAGATAGATGGTATTTTTTGAGATTGAACAGATAGGATATATAATTTGAGCAAAGTATGCTTATCGATTTCTCTAAATTGCTGATTGAAAAAGTTTTTCTAGTTTAATAATAAAAAATGAAGAGAGCTGGTAGTGAAAGTCTCATAGTGCAGAAGGCTCCCATTGTAAGGTATGCTGACTGTATCTGTCTCATGGATAGGTTGTTAGCTTGCACATACCTGGCTTTTGGCATACAGCCTTTGTGTGATTGTCTACTATATATTATAGGTAATAAAATTGCGCATGTATATTACATTATCAATTTTTACAATCATGAATTCTCAAATTGCGAATTTATGGAGAATATTTGACTAAAAATTCGCGAACTATCGCAAATTCAAATATTGACTAATGCGCTCATCACTATTCCTTAACCCAGTTAGAACATTCCTTTGAAGAACACTGAGGAACATTGCTTAGAAAGACCAAGAACTTTATGAAGAATTTCCTCCCTTCCTCCAAGAAGCTTCTCTCCTCAGATGATAAGTCTGTGTTGTGTGTCGTCTCCATGATATGGATGGTGATTGGGGGAGGGGAGGTCGGAGGAGACGCTCTGTGTCATCAGTGGTAAAAGTCCTTTTACTGTTTGTTTAAAGGTTTTTAAGCAAATGTTGAAAAGTCCCAAAAGCTTATGAAATAATAGGAAAATGCATATAACAATGTTGTTGTGATTTATTTTTTTGTAGGTTTGGGGGCTAATAGATGTTTCCTATAGATGTACAGGTTCAAAGCTCGGTGGGTTTTTGTTCTTTATCTTGCAGCAGCTCTATAGCATAGGGGGTGTTACCTGTGGAGCTGCAGGTTCAGATCTCAGTGGGTGTCACTTGTGTATTCTATCAATTGCCCTTAAACTTTTAAGGCCTTTTGCGGGAAGCACAACATCTAATTAAACATGATTAAAACTAAACTCAGTATAGCAACTTTTTAAACACAAACATTTGGGTTTTTTCAACAAATAGTAAAAGAGCAATAATCACTGATGACATGGAGCGACACAGCGGCTAATCCTCAGCATTTCATCCCCATGTGAACATACTCTGGAAATTTAAATATTAGCCCCACCCTGTTTCTGCTTATCTACAGACAGTAGGGACTGGCCACGTCCCTTCCTGCTTATCTACAGACAGTAGGGACTGGCCCCGTCCCTTCCTGCTTATCTACAGACAGTAGGGACTGGCCCCGCCCTTCCTGTTTATGTAAATCATGTGTCCCTGCTGTGTCCTCCTGACCTCTGGCTCATTATACATGGAGGGGTCTATCTCTGATCCATTATCTGGAGGGACATTTCTATTCTGTGATGATTTCTCTCATCAGATAATAAATCTGTGTTGTGTGTCGTCTCCATGATATGGATGGTGATTGGGGGAGGGGAGGTCGGAGGAGACGCTCTGTGTCATCAGTGGTTGTAGCTCTTTTACTAATTGTTTACCAGCTTTTTAGTAGATGCTGAAAAGCCCTATTTGATTGTGGAAGAATAGAGAATTATGTCAGTGATGCTGTAAGTTACAAACAGTCATCATAATAAATATATCAGTGAATGTGGGCCAGTTATTGTCTGAGCATTTGGCTGAAATTATAAATAATTTCTTCTTTTATACCAGGCTGTAAAGAGAGGTATTCTGTGTAAATGTGCCATCCCTCAGTGGGCTCCCACCCCCAGGTCACCATTCCTGAGACACTTCTACACCTGAGGCTTGTGAACATCCTGGCTCATGACTCCGACCCATAGGCCCAAGATCACCTCCAGGTAAATCTCTGTATTTCTCTGCTCCATCTCAGGAGCCCAGTCCAACCACTGATAAGAACAGGTTCTTCCCATTGTCTAGGCCACAAAACCAGGAAGCTACATTATCAGGAAAGCACCAAGACCTCAGTGATCATGGCACCTCCACTGCCAAAGAAAGGAAATGCCTTCCATTTTTCCAAATAGAAGATTTAATTGTACAAACCATGGATTTTTCAGGCAGTTTATATCACAGAGAATGGTCATGGGTGGAGCTATGCAAATTTCTATTTGGCTTTCCTGGTTCTCCATTGAAGGGAATGTTCCTCAAACAAACAAATATCCGTCATTGCTGCTGCTGTTGGGTGCAGGTCCAATCCCTGGGAGTCAGAGCGACCGATCTCTGATCACTTCTAAGCCTACTCAATGCCAATGTGGGTCTGCAGCTTGACTCTCTGCTCCCCAACCAGGAAAAGATCTAGGACACCACCACTGCCACGGAAGACTTACACAAGGGTCTACTTAGATGATCTTTGCTAAGGAAGCTGGAGAAATCTGCATAGCCTCACCCATTTGTAGAGATAATTAGAAAAATCTGCATAGCTCCACCCATTTGTAGAGATAATTAGAAAAATCTGCATAGCTCCATCAACCCAAATCTATTTGAAAGACCATGATTTCTGTAGATTAGCATGAAAGACCTAAAACTGTCTGGTAAGGACTGTGTTGTGTCAGACATTGCTCTGTGATCGGGGAATACTGTACAGTAAGACAATCCCCGTCTTGGCCTGATACTTCTAGGTCCTGATCAACTTTTAAGGATGTTCATTAACCCAGTAAGAACATTCCTTTGAAGAACACTGAGGAACATTGCTTAGAAAGACCAAGAACTTTATGAAGAATTTCCTCCCTTCCTCCAAGAAGCTTCTCTCATCAGATGATAAGTCTGTCTTGTGTGTCGTCTCCATGATATGGATGGTGATTGGGGGAGGGGAGGTCGGAGGAGACGCTCTGTGTCATCAGTGGTTATAGCTCTTTTACTATTTGTTTAAAAGCTTTTTAGCAAATGCTGAGAAGCTCCATAGGCTTGTGGAAGAATAGAAAAACACATATATTGACATTATTGTGAATTATTTTTTATTATGTTTTTGGAGGACAATTGATGTTCATTATTGAGCTACAGGTTTAAAGCTTGGTGGGTTTTTGTTCTCTATCCTGCAGCAGCTCTACTGGCATAGTGGGTGTCCCCTGTGGAGCTGCAGGTTCATATCTAAGTGGGTGTTACCTGTGTGTTCTTTGTACCAAGACTCTAACCCAGGCATGCTCAACCTGCAGTCCTCCAGCTGTTGCAAAACTACAACTCCCATCATTCCCGGACAGCCTACAGCTATCAGCCTACAGAAGGGCATGGTGGGAGTTGTAGTTTTACAACAGCTGGAGGGCCACAGGTTGAGCATCCCTGCTCTGACCTGTATCTATCAATTGCCCATAAACTATACTGGTCTTCTGAGGGAAGCACAACATCCAATTAAACAGAAACATTTGGGGTTTTTCAACAAATAGTAAAAGAGCAATGATCACTGATGACATGGAGCGACACAGCGGCTAATCCTCAGCATTTCATCCGCCTGTGAACATACTCTGAAAATTTAAATATTAGCCCCGTCCTCTTTCTGCTTATCTACAGACGGTAGGGACTGGCCCCGCCCCTTCCTGCTTATCTACAGACAGTAGGGACTGGCCCCGCCCCTTCCTGTTTATGTAAATCATGTGTCCTCCTGACTTCTGGCTCATTATACATGGAGGGGTCTATCTCTGATCCATTATCTGGAGGGACATTTCTATTCTGTGATGATTTCTCTCCTCAGATGATAAATCTGTGTTGTGTGTCGTCTCCATGATATGGATGGTGATTGGGGGAGGGGAGGTCGGAGGAGACGCTCTGTGTCATCAGTGGTTGTAGCTCTTTTACTAATTGTTTAACAGCTTTTCAGCAAATGCTGAGGAGCCTCAAATGCTTGTGAAAAAATAGAAAATTATGTCAGCAATGCTGTAAAAAAAAAGTAGAAGGTGAACACACAATGAACATAAAAATTAAATAATGACTGTGTGCTAGTTACTGCCTGATCATTTAGCTGAAATTAAAAATTATTTCTCTTTTTGTACCAGGCTGTAAAGTCAGGCAAAGAGAGGTGTTTTGTGCAAATGTGCCAGCACTCAGTGGGCTCCCACCCCTAGCTCACCACTCTATGATCTCCTAATGCTGCTGCCACCTTAGCACTCTGGTTTTCTCATGCTGCTGCCAGTTCTCCACTATGTCACTGGGCCACTCTGTGGTCTCCTCATGCTGCTGCCACCTCAACACTCTGTCACTGGGCCACTCTGTGGTCTCCTCATGCTGCTGCCACCTCAACACTCTGTCACTGGGACACTCTGTGGTCTCCTCATGCTGCTGCCACCTCAACACTCTGACACTGGGACACTGTGGTCTCCTCATGCTGCTGCCACCTCAACACTCTGTCACTGGGACACTCTGTGATATATTTGTAGATGATGGTCGGCACTGCGTTTGGATGTTAGCGGTGCACGTGTCAGCGGGCGGGCATCCCAACGAACAATATGAAAATAGAAGACCGGCACTCGCTGTAGATATGCAGGGTAGGGTTTATTTCAGTCACTTATTAAATCATAGTGACGCGTTTCAGCACCAAAAATGTGCTTTCTTCAGACTACATTTAAGCATCCTACCATTGTGCCTTAAATACATTATCAGGATAACAACGGAACTGACGTCATGTGATGTATAGCTCCTCCCACCTGGAGGCCGATACAGAGACAGGGGTAGACATCATTTATCATAGGAACCAATGGAATGCGGGGAAAATTCAAGTCCGCTAAAAAATGAAACATAATTAAAGATGTCAATGATAAGCAAACATCATAGTTATATTTGTAATCATTATTACATAAACCCAGTAATATTGTAGTCTCTATTGAGACCTCTTGGTTCCACCGTTTGTAGTCGGTGGATCCAGTATGCTTCTCTCTTCAGTAGTAGTTTATTTCTATCCCCACCGCGGCGTGGTAGTGATACACTTTCGATAACCTGGAAGCGTAGTTGGGATATTGCATGTCTTTTTTCATGAAAGTGATACGGTATTGGAAGTAACAAGTTCTCAGTGCGGATGGTCGATTTGTGTTTACTGAGTCTATCCTTCATCCGCATGGAGGTTTCACCTACATAGAGTAGGCCACAGGGACATTTGAGTACATATATGACATATTTACTGTCAAATGTGAACATGCCCCTAATTGGGATCTGTTCACCTGAATGGGGATGGTTCAGATAGGCACCTTTGATTACACTAGAGCAATTAACACATCCCAAGCTCATGTGCCCTGACGTGGGGTGGTCAGTGTGGTCTGTCTGAGGCCAGGTTTGTTAGTGCCTATGTCGGCTCTAATGATCTTATCGCGGATATTTTCCGCTCTCTTGAAAAACATCATAGGAGAATTCTGAAATTCTTCAATCTGAGGATATGACCTGGAGACTATGTGCCAATGTTTGTTCACGATGCCCATGACGCGATCGCAGGTACAGCACAGAACTTAGTATTGAACTTATCCAGTAAAACCCTGAGTCCCGCACAATTGAATTTGTTGAAGAAGGGATTGTCCTTCAGTCCCACTGGGACGCTGGACACCTTCTCTTTGGACATTGATCTCCAGAGATTTTTCCGTAATATACGTCTCAAAACACATTTCAACAACACTAAAAGTGGCACTGATGAGGCTAGGGATGATACTAATACACACTCTGACCAATTAACGTTGAAACAATTTTCATTAAGAATAAAGAGCAACTTCATACCACCTAAAATATATCATCCAGTAGAAACATTTGCCAATTTAGTTCAGCGAGATGTTAATCAGTTATTGCAACAGTGTAGACAGGGCGATCTACATATAAGACACAATCTTACTTCAGAAGAGAAACATGCACTAAATCATCTACTTGATGACAAATCTCTCATATTCAAGCCAGCCGACAAGGGGGGAGCACTGGTGATCCTGGACAAGGAGTACTACATCAAAGAGATCATGAGCCAACTAAACGATACCCTCACATATAAAATTCTAGATTCTGATCCCGTATATTCTATTAAGGATACACTACAAAGAATAGTGATGGAGGCGAAAGAGGATGGGATTATTGACAGTAAATTAAGTGAATTTTTAATTAACCAGCATCCAATCACGCCGGTGTTCTATACGCTTCCAAAAGTACATAAATCAATGACGAGACCACCGGGACGCCCCATTGTGGCTTCTTCTGATTCCATCCTCTCTCCCCCTGCTATCTTTTTGGAGAAAATCCTGACACCTTTAACAACACAGTCACCTTCCTATATACGTGACACAGGTCACTTCTTGTCTGAGGTCCGCCCCCTGAAGATGGATGGAGACTGCATACTGGTCACATTTGACGTCTGCAGTCTCTATACTTCCATCACTCATGAAAAAGGCCTGGAAGCAGCCTCCAGGCTACTTAATACCAGCAATCACACTGCATCACAAAAATAATTTTTTCTGATGCTTTTAGGTATTGTACTTGAAAAAAATTATTTTCTCTTCCAAGACACGTTTTTTCAACAGCGCCGTGGGACCGCGATGGGATCGAACGTCGCACCGCCTTACGCAAATAGCTATATGTCATCCTTTGAGAACGAATTTATCTATTCTAATTTACTATTTCTGAAACATTGTATATTTTGGCGTCGATTTATTGATGACGTATTTTGCGTTTGGCGGGGCAACGTTCGATCCCTCACGGAGTTTAATCACCACCTTAACTCCATTTGGAGTGAATTACAGTTTACCATGCAGTTTGATCATCAAAAAATAGCTTTTCTTGACACATGGGTTATACGCAACGGCGATGGCACTGTTCACACAGACCTATTCACAAAAGAAACTGATCGCAACAGTTTACTCACTTTCACAAGTAGTCATCCCCCAGCGACAAAAGAATCTATTCCTTTCTCACAATTCCAGCGGGTAAAAAGGATCGTAACTGACCCCGATACCTGTCAAGTAAGAATGACAGAAATGACCAACACGTTTCTCAATAGAGGTTATCCTAAACATTTATTGGAAACACAAAGGAACAAACTTGACAATCCACAGGGACAAAAAACCGACAAACCACCACGCATTCCATTAGTGGTAAAATATCACCCATGGGTACAAAAATCAGGGGCATCGTGAATAAACATTGGCACATAGTCTCCAGGTCATATCCTCAGATTGAAGAATTTCAGAATTCTCCTATGATGTGTTTCAAGAGAGCGGAAAATATCCGCGATAAGATCATTAGAGCCGACATAGGCACTAACAAACCTGGCCTCAGACAGACCACACTGACCACCCCACGTCAGGGCACATGAGCCTGGGATGTGCTAATTGCTCCAGTGTAATCAAAGGTGCCTACCTGAACCATCCCCACTCAGGGGAACAGATCCCAATTAGGGGCATGTTCACATGTGACAGTAAATATGTCATATATGTACTCAAATGTCCCTGTGGCCTACTCTATGTAGGCGAAACCTCCATGCGGATGAAGGATAGACTCAGTAAACATAAATCGACCATCCGCACTGAGAACTTGTTACTTCCAATACCGTATCACTTTCATGAAAAAAGACATGCAATATCCCAACTACGCTTCCAGGTCATCGAGAGTGTATCACTACCACGCCGCGGTGGAGATAGAAACAAACTACTACTGAAGAGGGAAGCATACTGGATCCACCGACTACAAACGGTGGAGCCAAGAGGTCTCAATAGAGACTATAATATTACTGGGTTTATGTAATAATGATTATAATCACAACTATGATGTTTGCTTATCATTGACATCTTTAATTATGTTTCATTTTTTAGCGGACTTGAATTTTCCCCGCATTCCATTGGTTCCTATGATAAATGATGTCTACCCCTGTCTCTGTATCGGCCTCCAGGTGGGAGGAGCTATACATCACATGACGTCAGTTCCGTTGTTATCCTGATAATGTATTTAAGGCACAATGGTAGGATGATTAAATGTAGTCTGAAGAAAGCACATTTTTGGTGCTGAAACGCGTCACTATGATTTAATAAGTGACTGAAATAAACCCTACCCTGCATATCTACAGCGAGTGCCGGTCTTCTATTTTCATATGGGACACTCTGTGGTCTCCTCATGCTGCTGCCACCTCAACACTCTGACACTGGGCCACTCTGTGGTCTCCTCACGCTGCCTCCACCTCAACACTCTGTCACTGGGCCACTGTGTGGTCTCCTCATGCTTCTGACACCTAAGCACTCTGTGGTCTCCTCATGCCGCTGACACCTCAACACTCTGTCACTGGGACACTCTGTGGTCTCCTCATGCTGCTGCCACCTCAACACTCTGACACTAGGACACTCTGTGGTCTCCTCATGCTGCTGCCACCTCAACACTCTGACACTGGGACATTCTGTAGACTTCTCATGCTGTTCCCACCCTCCCCACTCCATGACTGGACCACTACTTTGTCTTTTTGGCCTGGTTGACATCATCATTTATTTTACCTTCTTCTGATCTGTCAGAAGAAAGGGAAAATGAGACGCACAACAGATCCTGTCTATGTAGCAGCTGTAAGGTCTGTATGACATGGTCCATATTTTGAATCAGAATTGGCTTAGGATTTGGTAGCCAAAAACAGGAGTGCGTACAAAACACAGAAGACATGCAAAGATTCCATTCACTTGTCATCTCTGTTTTGGATCCACTCCTGTTTTTTTTTGGTTCAGCAATACTGATAGATTACTGACCAAATGTTGACTGTGTGAGGGTGGATACTCAACAGACAGGATCCGTTTTTTTGGGGGTTATTGTTTTAACGGATCAGAGGAAGGGCAAAAAAATCAGAGATGTCAACACAAACTTACTGCTGACACCCTCTCCACTCTATAAAATAGATGACCGACACCCACTTGTCTTGCAAAAGTAGAAAAGTTTTATTTAGTCACATCAGTAGAATATCGGTGACGCGTTTCGGCTCAAACAGTGAGCCTTTCTCAAACAAGCAGATGTAAAAATAATCAAACGTTCAGGACTTTATATAGACCGCTACAAACGGAAATTACATCATATTGCTATGGAAACCAAAGATACAAAACATCGATCGTAGAAGTAAGTATAATCATAGTAGACATGACACACTTATCAATGATCAAATACAGATATGATCATAAAGGATGATTATTATTGCAATGTAAAATGTAACAGAATAGTATTTTAAACAAAAGAAATTAACAAAGCTAAATCGGAAATGACATCACGTTACCCTAGAAACAAAACAAACCTCCAAATGAAAGACATGTGGGCAGGCCAAGCAGCGTCAAACATGGAACTCAATAGATACATCATGAAGTATTATAGTAAGCGAAGTAGTCGACTACACACTATCACATAAATTCTCACATAGATAGAATCTTATTTGCATAACGAAGAATTCATATGTGTGAAGACCACAAATACGCCACCTGATGCCGCTTGGTATGCTCCTCACGTCTTCTATAAAACAAAGAAAAAATAAAAAAAGGTGTCATATCTAATATAGAAACATATAGAATATTCTCAAAGATAAAAAATTATTTATTAACAATAGAAAAAGAAAAAATAGAAAGAAGACATGGAAACTGTCACAGAAAGCTATTCACATCATATTCACGATTTAACCCCTTGGGTTCTAAAGTCTGTAATTTATGTATCCAAAACGCCTCGCGCTTCTTTAACATCTTGATTCTATCTCCTCGCCTGCACGGTTGTGGTACATGTTCAATAATTTGAAAGCGCAATTGTGAGATATTATGGTGATGCCGTTCAAAATGATGGGGAATGGGGAGCAGGGAGTTCTGTTTGCGAATAGTGGATTTGTGTTTGGAAAAGCGATCTTTCATCCTCATAGAGGTTTCTCCAATGTACAAGAGCCCACACGGGCATTTTAATAAGTAGATTACATGATTGCTGTTACAGGTGAAAAACCTTTAATCGGAAATTTCTCCCCTGTATGAGGATGAGTCATATATTCGCCCCGGATCACACTAGAACAACTGATACATTGTAAACAAGGGAATGTACCCTTTCTAGGAGTGGAAAGTGTAAGCTGTCGTGATTCAGATCTGCTACTACCCACATCTGCCCTTACTACCACATCACGAATGGATGGGCTGATTACCCTTGACACGTGCACCCCGATCATTTGATGCGGAGTGCCGGCTGATTTTCATCTTACCCTCCCCACTCTGTCGGGGGGCTCTACTTGTATAAGCGTTTAATAGAACAGTTTCTGTAGACATCTATGTAGAGACAGCTGACGACAGTGTAAAAGGAGTGCGCTCTTTCACGCTACAGTAGGATCTTGGGCCACTGCACAGTTCTTTATAATTGATGGTAATATTGATGCCATCAAGTGTGCAGTGATTCTAAGAGCGACGCCTGTCATACGGACTCACAATATTGTTTCACTACCACAGCGGGCTCCATATGTATGTTACTGCTAGGCACAGTGTTCTGCACCTCTATAAAGGCTCTCTGCAGCCAGAAAATAGCTGTTTTTAACAAGAGTCGCCACAAATAATTTCGGATCGAATATTTTTGGAAAATTCGCTCATCTCTAATTCTAACTTGTATCTATCAATTGCCCTCAAACTTTATTGAGTTTTTGGGGAAAGCCCAACTTTCAATAAAATGTTTTTAAAACTGAATTCAATATAGCAACTTTTTAAACTTTTTTTTAAACAAGCATTAAGAGCTTTTCAACAAATGATAAAAGACCGA